>OZ024908.1:781422-1433922 GCA_964017125.1 Flabesymbios commensalis
TTAGCTCATTGGTAGCGTGGTTGACTCAGAGCCCAGGTGTACTGGGTTCGAATCCCACTGCGCCGATATCTTTCCTTGATACACACATATGCAGTGACCCGAGCTGTTCAAATTCGTGGGATAATAACAATCGAAAAGTACAACTTATTCGCGCCGCATCAAAAAAAAAAAAATATATATATAGAATAGTAATCCTTATCCTGCCAGGACCCTATTAAACGTGGGGCTCAGAGAACCACGTAAATCAGATGGCTCGTCTGACTGACCTACAGTTGGACGTAAAAGAACCTCAATGGACGTAGGCGCAGTTTCCAACCGGCGAGACCCCAGATAATCCACAATGTGTGAGTACTTGGCACATAAGGCGAATTTGCTTGGAATGAAAATAGCTTGATGCGCCTCAATGGCAGCTCAGCTGTATATCTCCCAGGAGACTGAGTTGAAATTTGAATCATAACCAGCCTTGCTAAGTTACTCTGCGCCTTAGAATCAATTCAGATAAGGCGCAATATAAATGCAATAATAATAAACTATATAGTATACATGTGTACGTCATAATCTGCACATACTCCTGCCAGAGATGTATATACACGTGTAGGCCCTGCGTCATGATAAGTACATAATCCTGCCAGGGAAATATAAAAAATACAATGACTAGAGACGTAAATAAATTCCTCGAATTAACAAATGAAATCATTTAGCTTTCAATCACAATGAAAATTAACAAATGATATTAATTTAGATTTATTCACATCCAATGACTTAATCTCCTTAATCGCCACCTGGTGACCAATTTAAATTTACCACACGAAAAGATCGTCATCTTGAAAAGAGACGTCAACCCTTGACGCCATCCCGACGCCAACACGACACGGCGGACGGCGAAGGGTTGGTTTTCAATCTCAGACTCCAGATTCGTATAACACAGAACTTCATTGCTGGGTCGAACGTCGTGTTTATTTCTCCTCACTGTGTGGACCACATATAATATACAGATACAATTACATAGTCACTTCACTCTGCCTCATCATGGCAGAGATACACAACCCAGCTTAGTTCTAAAGTAGAGCGCGCACCATCGTGCCTTGGACAGCACTCCGGCCCGCGTCAATCCCTTATCAAGCCCGCATCACTCCCCGCATTACTCTCCTCACCGACGTCCGTCTCTTATATAAACTTTACATCATCATAATCACCACATTGATTTAACATCTAATCACACATAATCATAATCGGCACATTGAGTTAACATACATTTCCTGGCGACGGTCGCCCGTCCATCAGCCTTGATGGCTCGGCTGACCTTTGCCTGTACTGACCAATCCATTACTGACCCAATCCAATCATGGATTGTCATGTTCCGTTCTGGTCAGATCAACAGTAGTTATCATCTCTGCGTTTGCCTACTGCGTTAAGCATGCATAAGTTTACATAGGCCTATCCCTCAAAGTTAAAAAACGGATTATGTTCTTTTAACTCCAACTAATACTTATAAAATTATGCATGGACATACAACAGTGGTTCACGTTATGTGAGTAAGATGAACATTTCTTAAGTAACAACAAGTTTCACAACACTGAAGAGCACAACAATGATATACATGTCAATAAGTCATTATTAAATACTCTTGGTAACGGTAATTGTCCATGTCGGTAATAGTAGACTACATGTCCATAATTCATTACGTAAATAAGTAGCGCACAATATTACGTGATTGTCCTCACTACACTTGTTCTCATGTCCTCTCTGGTCGCGTTACTGCGATCCAACAATCTCCAGTTGTAGATAGAATGGTAGGTTATATCGCCCCCCACTGAAGCTTACCCAACTTTCACACATTTTGACGCACGACACGTCCACCATAGCAAGAACGCACAACTAATGACTAGAGCAACCGGCGACAACAAAGACAACGGCAATGCCCAGCGGAACGAGGACGCCGGCCAGACGTATCCAATGTCCAGCTGGGTCACCGAGCTATTAATTTTGCAAGGGTTATGTCCTCAATTTGGGGTAATGCTTGTCAGTCCGGGTGCTCGAGGCGTGTTTGTAAGAGCTCTTGCGTCACCTTAATACATAGTTTAATTAATGCATGCAATCAATGATTATTAAGAATAGCTCGTGCTGTCCCTGTTGACCTGCAGATGGTACACCACCCCAGTGTCCATTTGCATGCCTGCAGGCAACGCTCAGCAGCAATTCTCGAGATATACATAATATAGTTTAACAATGTCTTGTGGATAACCACAACAATGTCATAAAATCCCACGTCATTTATATACCAATGACATGGACACATGGCATAGGGCGACCTCTCTGCAGAAACCTCGGTCACCAGGGCAGCGTTATAACAACTAACTGATCCCGTCGTTAGGTGATGTCACCTTTAACACAAATGTGTTGGTTTCAGAGAAGGCGTCATTTTGCCACATATGCTATGACATACTCGAACCCAGCCCTCAGCGCACTGGCTGTGCATATGTGGGGTTCGAACCTGCCCCACGCTGCGCGTCTGACACCGCAACAGCTTTAGGGGTTCTGTACTTGTCCTCAGTCACTTACGTGGGACCGGTTCCGTACTGATACATTATCCACATAATATTTACTAGCGATTCCGTGGACTGTGAACACCTTTGTTAGGTCTGCTGTCACTCGGTTATCACAATACATGTTGATACCATGCGAGACCAGGTTATAACAGATCCACTCGCTAAAATTCCTGCTTCACCCGCAGCGTCGTCTGGACAACAATATTTCCTCTGAGAATTATTCCAAACTCCAGAGTTGCGCACTTCGCGCTGGTAGCAATCAGATCAGTTGAGCCAAAAATCATGTACACTCTCTTTGGCGAACATTCTCTGATTAACCTGTGAGCTCTCACTATGAGCAGTCACATTTCCCACGAAACCCGCCAGTATCACATTGTACTGTGGACACTGGTTTCGCGTCAATCAGAATTTACTAACCCTTTAATTGCTCTGTAATTTTATTTACTTCCCATTCGCTGCGTGTGGTGAACTGCTATCGCAATTCTCACCTCCTAGTGAATAAGCTACAAATTCCCTAATTTTGTTAAAATATTCAAATGCAACACATCAAATGAGCATTATCCTCATTTTGATGGGTTGTATTATTTTGTATAATCAGCATATTTGAAAAATATGACATTGGACTCGTAAATGCCTCCTGAGGAATTTAAGGGTTATTAAACAACCAACCACGTTTCATTAATGTTATGGGAAAAATCTGGGGAGGGCCATCGTAGCCTCAATGTCCGCTATTCTTTGTTCCCAAACATTAACATTATCATGAGTGGTAATTCTGATATTTATTTTCAATCCCAACCTTGCCCACTTTTCCTCTTAATACCGTCATAATCCTTCCAAGGGTTCAATTTGATAGAAAAACAATTCAGTGAACGTATTATCACTCATTACCAAATTCAAAATTTTCGTCTAGTCATCAATCATGACAGATAAACCATTTTTACTAATTACTTCCAATTTTGATCAAAAATTCAACAGAATAATGTATCAGTTTGCTACATACTACTGAGCAAATTGAACCATGTTATCCGGTTATATGCGGTCTGACGTACTAGAGGTGTGGGTGGTGTAATTATTATCAGGTGTAGCACAAACATTTCACATACCTTTTTCCGAAAACAAGTCGGCATTTATCCGACTCACTTAGATAATGTGCTAATCACTGTTTTTAATCATGTCCAGTCTGAGGAGCATTTAACAGACTCCTATGCATTATCGGACCGATGTGAGCGCCGTCGACTACAGGTCGACCACAGGGCGTTCACTGCCCGACTCGTATGCATTATCGGACCAATGTGAACGCCGTCGACTACATGTCGACCACAGGGCGTTCACTGCCCGACCTGACACTTATTATGATAACAATGACACATTCTTCAGCAGCGCACTTCCCCATCAGTCTTCTCACTGTGCTGCGACACAGGTGTGGGTAAGTGTTTTTGAGTGTGGTGAACCCGTCCAACACCCAAAATGTCAGCTTATCACCATGCAGCTCCCTGGCAGCCACCGCGATCAAAATGTGATTTTGATCAGCCCTTCTGCTCTCCACTGGGCTGTCATCATCGGCAACGTTGCAGAGATGTCTTCTGAAATGGATCTCTGCATTTGGGACTGTCCTGCGTGTTTTTACTTTTTTCCATGGCACTGGGCGACGCCCTTTAATTGACGTGGACGTTGCCATAATACTGTTTATATACACTGTTTACACTTCTAAATTAAAGGTCCAGCAACGGCTTCAATAGCAATTTTAAATTTCAAGTCACATACCTTGTAACTATTGGCAGGAAAAATATTTCAGGAAACCTTCAGGGAATAAAAAATTGTCCACAACCATCGTCAGCAGCAGACGTTATCCGTCCACCACTCCAGTCCTCCTACAGGTTTTAACATTGTCCGAATTTCCTTCTGCCACTGCTGTCACTGAAGCGCTGCCAAACTAGATCAATGTCACAAGCCATATCACTGTCCTGCTGGTCCAGCGCTAACATCGGCGCTGACGCAACTATAACATAGTGCCAGTAACATCAGCAGCCAAAACAAACCTGTCCTCTCTGTCACTGTCTTCTCTCTCTCAGTCATTTTTGTGAAGACGTCAAATAGTGACGTCAAATCGTCCACACAGATCTCTAGCAAGCTCGCCAATGAAAAGAGACGTCAACCCTTGACGCCATCCCGACGCCAACACGACACGGCGGACGGCGAAGGGTTGGTTTTCAATCTCAGACTCCAGATTCGTATAACACAGAACTTCATTGCTGGGTCGAACGTCGTGTTTATTTCTCCTCACTGTGTGGACCACATATAATATACAGATACACTTACATAGTCACTTCACTCTGCCTCATCATGGCAGAGATACACAACCCAGCTTAGTTCTAAAGTAGAGCGCGCACCATCGTGCCTTGGACAGCACTCCGACCCGCGTCAATCCCTTATCAAGCCCGCATCACTCCCCGCATTACTCTCCTCACCGACGTCCGTCTCTTATATAAACTTTACATCATCATAATCACCACATTGATTTAACATCTAATCACACATAATCATAATCGGCACATTGAGTTAACATACATTTCCTGGCGACGGTCGCCCGTCCATCAGCCTTGATGGCTCGGCTGACCTTTGCCTGTACTGACCAATCCATTACTGACCCAATCCAATCATGGATTGTCATGTTCCGTTCTGGTCAGATCAACAGTAGTTATCATCTCTGCGTTTGCCTACTGCGTTAAGCATGCATAAGTTTACAATCTGATGATTAATGAATAGTTTATCGATTTAATATTCGTCCAACCGAGTGTCTCCTCATTTTAGCACCTTATACAAATGGTAAACAACATGTGCGTGAATCGAGAATACACCTCAAAACTCGCTTAGAATGACTGATTTTAACACATTAATCTGTTGCGATTTCTATGGATTTACAACTTACGAATTCAATAGTTATGTAGGCATTAGTAGGTATGTTTATTTGTTTAACTGTATTTCAATTCAGCTAAAATGTGCTCTATAATAATTTAGGCCAGTCACTGTGGCAGACTCAAGTCAAGAGTGTACAGTCAACATGCTGTGTATTGCTCCCTTCTGACAGCCATGACAGCTGTCAAATGCTTCACTGAACACTAGGTCCATCTACCTATCTGAACCTAAATGAATTATCTAAAATTAGCACTACTAGCTTTACTGGCCTACAACTAAGTTATTTAAATAGGCCTACTTGTTAAAGCTGATCAATCCTGGCAATTTCCACAAATCAGTTTTATCATGAAATATGTCATCACTTTTAGAACTTAGTTTTACTGACTGTTATAGCAGGCAATTCTTACATTATTAGACTATTATTAATCAGGTAATATTTATTTATTACCTAGTAATTTGGATTATATGTCAGAATTCCCTGCTATAATTTACTGAGCCTGTCAGCAAATCAAACTTGAAATGAATAAATGTCACTTTTTATTATCTGTCAAAATAACACATTTTCAACTCATAATTAACAATTATAGTTAATTAACCTTAATAAACTCTAGGCTAGCCATGTACATGAAATAAGAATTAAACCCACCAGTTGCATGTCTTGGTTTCAAAGGTTGTTGTCTCTCAGACAAACACCAGGCAAATGAGGCAGAATCAATGCAATTTGGACTGACCACAAGATCAGCAAGGTTAAGGTCACACCTTAGCTGGTCAATATAATTTTCCATGATAGTCAGTGGTCAGCCTCAATATCAAATTTATTGGAAATTCACCATAAATATCCCATTGGCTTGTTAAATCAAATTACATCAAATTATAATTGCAGTGCGATGAACATAAATCAAACAAATCAATTGACATTATTAATTAACATTAATTAGGTTTTTACAGTACGTAATCCTGCCAGGGCCATATATATATACACGTGTACGTCATAATCTGTACGTAATCCTGCCAGTGATGTATATAAACATGTGTACGTCATACTCTGTTCGTAATCCTGCCAGTGCCGTATACACACGTGTAAGTCATTATCTGTACGTAATCCTGCCAGAGTCGTATATATACATGTGTACGTCATAATCTGTTCGTAATTCTTATCCTGCCAGAGCTGTATACGCTTGCTATGTTTGATCGGACACAGTGACCTGTCGGTCCAACCCCAGCAAACGTTCTTATTATGAAGTGGTCACGTGGTCAAAACTGAGCAAACCGCGCCGCACAAACTAAATTATTATCAGAACGGAAATGTTTGACTTTACCTGTGTACTTGCTACAGATACTGTGCATCCGTGTTCAAGTCGTGACGTCCCTTGTCACCAGACATGCTGGGCAGACAGCGCCACACACTGTGGATGTTATCAAGGATTCTCACTGTTCAACTCCTCTCATTGTGCTCCAGGTACGTATTCAAATCCCGAAAATATTCTCTAATGAGTGGCAGATAGGATTGGATGGGAACTCCAATAGAGAGACTGTGAGTTCCCATTTACTCTAGCACTATTTTTTCTTGTTATTGAATTATAGCTACATGTATTTTTGTTATTTTGAAGATTTTTTTTTCAGTGAACCTGACAATTATTTTCGAGATTCGCATCAGCAATTGGATATACAACAACTCCCTGGCCGATGAAAATAGTGTTTATTTCATATCCAGAAGTGCCGCCATTTGTAACCCGATCAACCAGATCATCAATGACAGTGACTACCAAGAAGATGTAACTTCCGTCTGTGATGTTAAGTTTTTCGAGTAAGTATGAGCCTAGCAGCCCACGTATAACAACCCAATGACGGCGGTGATTCGCTGATCTCGTCATGTGACAGGCTGAGCCATTCTTTATTTGGTCAGGTGTAGAATACCATACTTGGACCAGCCCAGTTAACACAGCCTTTTGTCACCAGAGCCTACATGTCAGCTGGGCACCATCCGCCATTTACGTTAACAATTATCACTACCAGTTTTGTACAGCTTTTGTTTTGGTATTTTGTGGAGGTCACTTGCTGTCGACAGTACCGTGACTTAAACTTTCTTCCAAATGAGACTGTGATAATATGTCCCTATATATATATCACGATGTGGCCATTGTAGGGCATTGAACTATTGGCATAACGTGTTTAACATTAAGTCTCTCACATAGGATGAACGATTGCTACTCTGGAGACTATCCAATCCAATGTGTGTATAGCATGGTGAAATAAATCTTACTGTCCTTATTGCTGGACTGACGTGAATATGCGGTCCGTCTTTTATTGTTGGATGGCCGTTAATATGCTGTCTGTCTTTATTGCTGGATGGCCGTGAATATGCTGTCTGTCCTTATCGCTGGATGGCCGTGAATATGCTGTCTGTCTTATTGCTGGGTGGGCGTGAATATTCTGTCTGTCTTTATTGCTGGATGGCCGTGAATATGCTGCCTGTCTTTATTCCTGGATGGGTGTGAATATGCTGTCTGTCTTTATTGCAGGGTGGGCGTGAATATGCTGTCTGTCTTTATTGCTGGATGGCAGTGAATATGCTGTCTGTCTTTATTGCTGGATGGCCGTTAATATGCTGTCTGTCTTTATTGCTGGATGGCCGTGAATATGCTGTCTGTCTTTATTGCTGGGTGGCCGTGAATATGCTGTCTGTCTTTATTGCTGGGTGGCCGTGAATATGCTGTCTGTCTTTATTGCTGGATGGCCGTGAATATGCTGTCTGCCTTTATTGCTGGGTTGCCGTGAATATGCTGTCTGTCTTTATTGCTGGGTGGGCGTGAATATGCTGCCTGTCTTTATTGCTGGATGGCCGTGAATATGCTGTCTGTCTTTATTGCTGGGTGACCGTGCTGCCTGTCTTTATTGCTGGATGGCCATGAATATGCTGTCTGTCTTTATTGCTGGATGGCCGTGAATATGCTGTCTGTCTTTATGATTGGATGGCCGTGAATATGCTGTCTGTCTTTATCGCTGGATGGCCGTGAATATGCAGTCTGTTTTTATTGTTGGGTGGCCGTGAATATGTTGTCTGTCTTTATTGCTGGGTGACCGTGCTGTCTGTCTTTATCGCTGGATGGCCGTGAATATGCTGTCTGTCTTTACTGTTGGATGGGCGTGAATATGCTGTCTGTCTTTATTGCTGAATGACCGTGAATATGCCATCTGTCTTTATTTCTTGATGGCCGTGAATATGCTGCCTATCTTTATTGTTGGGTGACCGTGAATATGCTGTCTGTCTTTATTGCTGGGTGGGCGTGAATAATATGATGTCTGTCTTTGTTGCTGGTGGGCGTCAATATGCTCTCTGCCTTTATTGCTGGGTGGCCGTGAATATGCTGTCTGTCTTTATTGCTGGGTGGCCGTGAATATGCTGTCTGTCTTTATTGCTGGATGGCCGTGAATATGCTGTCCGCCTTTATTGCTGGGTTGCCGTGAATATGCTGTCTGTCTTTATCGCTGGATGGCCGTTAATATGCTGTCTGTCTTTATTGCTGGATGGCCGTGAATATGCTGTATGTCTTTATTGCTTGGTGGCCGTAAATATGCTGTCTGTCTTATTGCTGGGTGGGCGTGAATATGCTGTCTGTCTTTATTGCTGGATGGCCGTGAATATGCTGCCTGTCTTTATTCCTGGATGGGCATGAATATGCTGTCTGTCTTTATTGCAGGGTGGGCGTGAATATGCTGTCTGTCTTTATTGCTGGATGGCAGTGAATATGCTGTCTGTCTTTATTGCTGGATGGCCGTTAATATGCTGTCTGTCTTTATTCCTGGATGGCCGTGAATATGCTGTCTGTCTTTATTGCTGGATGGCCGTGAATATGCTGTCTGCCTTTATTGCTGGGTTGCCGTGAATATGCTGTCTGTCTTTATTGCTGGATGGCCGTGTATATGCTGTCTGTCTTTATTGCTGGGTGGCCGTGAATATGCTGTCTGTCTTTATTGCTGGGTGGCCGTGAATATGCTGTCTGTCTTTATTGCTGGATGGCCGTGAATATGCTGTCTGCCTTTATTGCTGGGTTGCCCTGAATATGCTGTCTGTCTTTATTGCTGGGTGGGCGCGAATATGCTGCCTGTCTTTATTGCTGGATGGCCGTGAATATGCTGTCTGTCTTTATTGCTGGGTGACCGTGCTGCCTGTCTTTATTGCTGGATGGCCATGAATATGCTGTCTGTCTTTATTGCTGGATGGCCGTGAATATGCTGTCTGTCTTTATGATTGGATGGCCGTGAATATGCTGTCTGTCTTTATCGCTGGATGGCCGTGAATATGCAGTCTGTTTTTATTGTTGGGTGGCCGTGAATATGCTGTCTGTCTTTATTGCTGGGTGACCGTGCTGTCTGTCTTTATCGCTGGATGGCCGTGCATATGCTGTCTGTCTTTATTGTTGGATGGGCGTGAATATGCTGTCTGTCTTTATTGCTGAATGACCGTGAATATGCTATCTGTCTTTATTTCTTGATGGCCGTGAATATGCTGCCTATCTTTATTGTTTGGTGACCGTGAATATGCTGTCTGTCTTTATTGCTGGGTGGGCGTGAATAATATGCTGTCTGTCTTTGTTGCTGGTGGGCGTCAATATGCTCTCTGCCTTTATTTCTGGGTGGCCGTCAATATGCTGTCTGTCTTTATTGCTGGATGTCCGTGAATATGCTATCTGTCTTTATTTCTTGATGGCCGTGAATATGCTGTCTGTCTTTATTGCAGGATGGCCGTGAATATGCTGCCTATCTTTATTGTTGGGTGACCGTGAATATGCTGTCTGTCTTCATTGCTGGATGGCCTTCAATATGCTCTCTGCCTTTATGGCTGGGTGGCCGTCAATATGCTGCCCGTCTTTTTTGCTGGATGGCCGTGAATATGCAAACATAGATGACACCACTGAACAGCCCCCGTCTCTATCCTCCAAGTCTGTCATTGCCCTGGTACATTGTTAAGAAATAACAATGTTAGTTAAACTTTGTTAGAATAATGGGTCAACATCTGCGACGTCACTCCAACATTACATCAATGTTGCTTATTATCTGACATATATGTTTGCTGGGGTGTATTTTGTAAAATACTATATTTTGGATATATTTTAGAAATGGAGAAGATGACAGTGTTTTAGTGAGCTTTAGCCTGGTATTTGACAACACCTACACAGATCCAGACGCTGGTCTGTGGATGGGATATGACATAGCGAACCTAATCCAGAGACAAATGACACAGACCTCAACACTAGTAGAAGCCGGTATACACATAGACCCCACATACATCATCATAACGTTTGAACCACAAGGTAAGTGGTCATAGAAGTAACTATCATTTAAAAAAGAAAAAGGAATTTGTAAGAGGTTATATGTTTTAAGTAAGATGTGTTAATCGTCTCTGGATGTCTGTCCAATTACGACACTTGGCGGCCATAAGAAAATTAGTTATGACTTCAACTGGGGGGATTCAATAGCTTAAAAACTGATTTAAAAAGGTAATTGAAAACTTACCTGGAGCGATTGAGTGAGTGTTTTTATAGTTAGTTGGCCAAATATGAAAATAATGCAGTTCTATGGCACAGGGTTGCCCAATGTGCAGAAAACAAGGAATGAAAATCATTCAACTTCGATAGCACGCAAGATCAGAATTTGCGATAGTTAGATACTAATTGAGCGCCTGTTCTCTAAATTTAAATGTCTTTAAAGTTTTAATCAAGTGGGCCCCTAATTGTATAAATAAATATGTACATATTTAATATTAATACCAAAAGAGCCTACATAAGAGTAGGCAAGAATGATGACGGCGTAATGAATATTCCATTCAACAATGCTAGGTCCGTATCGTATGTAAATAGTTACAGCCTATGGAAGGACAAGATTGAATGCATACAGCACTGAGTGATTCCATAATGATGGTCTGCTTTATTGTGACACAGGTCATCCTGATAATCCATGTAGAGACGGGCCCTGTGAGCAGCTATGCCTCATGGTAGCTCCAGATAACAGCACGTGTGAGTGCGCGGCAGACTACTCGATAGGCAGCAATACCACCACCTGCGTCTACCACGGTAAGTTACAATCTACTTAGCACAATAAATCGATGGTGAAAGGCAAACCCATTATGGAATGATTACGTTGTCCTAAAATATGAGACCACCTCCTGGGAACCAGATACAGTTTGTGTAGCTCAATTGTATCCACATCTTATCAAACCAAACAGATAATTTTGATCTGTTTGAAGTTTTGCTTGTCCTTCAAATAATGCAATTTGAATGGAAAATCAATAGTTTATCATATGTACATCATAATCTGTACGTAATCCTGCCAGGGCCGCGTATATATACACGTGTACGCGATAATAAGTATGTAATCCTTATCTTGGCAGAGCCGTATATAACATGTGTACGTCATAATCTGTACGTAATCCTGCCATAGCCATATATACATGTGGCGCCAGGTTAGCTCATTGGTAGCGTGGTTGACTCAGAGCCCGGGTGTACTGGGTTCGAATCCCACTGCGCCGATATCTTTCCTTGATACACACATATGCAGTGACCCGAGCTGTTCAAATTCGTGGGATAATAACAATCGAAAAGTACAACTTATTTGCGCCGCATCAAAAAAAAATATATATATATATATAGAATAGTAATCCTTATCCTGCCAGGACCCTATTAAACGTGGGGCTCAGAGAACCACGTAAATCAGATGGCTCGTCTGACTGACCTACAGTTGGACGTAAAAGAACCTCAATGGACGTAGGCGCAGTTTCCAACCGGCGAGACCCCAGATAATCCACAATGTGTGAGTACTTGGCACATAAGGCGAATTTGCTTGGAATGAAAATAGCTTGATGCGCCTCAATGGCAGCTCAGCTGTATATCTCCCAGGAGACTGAGTTGGAATTTGAATCATAACCAGCCTTGCTAAGTTACTCTGCGCCTTAGAATCAATTCAGATAAGGCGCAATATAAATGCAATAATAATAAACTATATAGTATACATGTGTACGTCATAATCTGCACATACTCCTGCCAGAGATGTATATACACGTGTAGGCCCTGCGTCATGATAAGTACATAATCCTGCCAGGGAAATATAAAAAATACATATAAAAAATATATAAATATAAAAAATACAAATCCTAACCTTAAGATCAGCAAGGTTAAGGTCACACCTTAGCTGGTCAATATAATTTTCCATGATAGTCAGTGGTCAGCCTCAATATCAAATTTATTGGAAATTCACCAGTAATATCCCATTGGCTTGTTAAATCAAAT
This sequence comes from Flabesymbios commensalis, assembly GCA_964017125.1. Lineage (NCBI taxonomy): Eukaryota > Metazoa > Annelida > Polychaeta > Terebellida > Flabelligeridae > Flabesymbios > Flabesymbios commensalis. The sequence continues at coordinate 794,174 of OZ024908.1, forward strand.
TACATCAAATTATAATTGCAGTGCGATGAACATAAATCAAACAAATCAATTGACATTATTAATTAACATTAATTAGGTTTTTACAGTACGTAATCCTGCCAGGGCCATATATATATACATGTGTACGTCATAATCTGTACGTAATCCTGCCAGTGCCGTATATATACATGTGTACGTCATACTCTGTTCGTAATCCTGCCAGGGCCGTATACACACGTGTAAGTCATTATCTGTACGTGATCCTGCCAGAGTCGTATATATACATGTGTACGTCATAATCTGTTCGTAATTCTTATCCTGCCAGAGCTGTATACGCTTGCTATGTTTGATCGGACACAGTGACCTGTCGGTCCAACCCCAGCAAATGTTCTTATTATGAAGCGGTGACGTGGTCAAAACTGAGCAAACCGCGCCGCACAAACTAAATTATTATCAGAACGGAAATGTTTGACTTTACCTGTGTACTTGCTACAGATACTGTGCATCCGTGTTCAAGTCGTGACGTCCCTTGTCACCAGACATGCTGGGCAGACAGCGCCACACACTGTGGATGTTATCAAGGATTCTCACTGTTCAACTCCTCTCATTGTGCTCCAGGTACGTATTCAAATCCCGAAAATATTCTCTAATGAGTGGCAGATAGGATTGGATGGGAACTCCAATAGAGAGACTGTGAGTTCCCATTTACTCTAGCACTATTTTTTCTTGTTATTGAATTATAGCTACATGTATTTTTGTTATTTTGAAGATTTTTTTTCAGTGAACCTGACAATTATTTTCGAGATTCGCATCAGCAATTGGATATACAACAACTCCCTGGCCGATGAAAATAGTGTTTATTTCATATCCAGAAGTGCCGCCATTTGTAACCCGATCAACCAGATCATCAATGACAGTGACTACCAAGAAGATGTAACTTCCGTCTGTGATGTTAAGTTTTTCGAGTAAGTATGAGCCTAGCAGCCCACGTATAACAACCCAATGACGGCGGTGATTCGCTGATCTCGTCATGTGACAGGCTGAGCCATTCTTTATTTGGTCAGGTGTAGAATACCATACTTGGACCAGCCCAGTTAACACAGCCTTTTGTCACCAGAGCCTACATGTCAGCTGGGCACCATCCGCCATTTACGTTAACAATTATCACTACCAGTTTTGTACAGCTTTTGTTTTGGTATTTTGTGGAGGTCACTTGCTGTCGACAGTACCGTGACTTAAACTTTCTTCCAAATGAGACTGTGATAATATGTCCCTATATATATATCACGATGTGGCCATTGTAGGGCATTGAACTATTGGCATAACGTGTTTAACAATAAGTCTCTCACATAGGATGAACGATTGCTACTCTGGAGACTATCCAATCCAATGTGTGTATAGCATGGTGAAATAAATCTTACTGTCCTTATTGCTGGACTGACGTGAATATGCGGTCCGTCTTTTATTGTTGGATGGCCGTTAATATGCTGTCTGTCTTTATTGCTGGGTGGCCGTTAATATGCTGTCTGTCTTTATTGCTGGATGGTCGTGAATATGCTGCCTGTCTTTATTGCTGGATGGCCGTGAATATGCTGCCTGTCTTTATCGCTGGGTGGCCGTGAATATGCTGTCTGTCTTTATTGCTGGATGGCCGTGCATATGCTGTCTGTCTTTATTGCTGGGTGGCCGTAAATATGCTGTCTGTCTTATTGCTGGGTGGGCGTGAATATTCTGTCTGTCTTTATTGCAGGGTGGGCGTGAATATTCTGTCTGTCTTTATTGCTGGGTGGCCGTGAATATGCTGTCTGTCTTTATTGCTGGGTGGCCGTGAATATGCTGTCTGTCTTTATTGCTGGATGGCCGTGAATATGCTGTCTGCCTTGATTGCTGGGTTGCCGTGAATATGCTGTCTGTCTTTATTGCTGGGTGGGCGTGAATATGCTGCCTGTCTTTATTGCTGGATGGCCGTGAATATGCTGTCTGTCTTTATTGCTGGGTGACCATGCTGCCTGTCTTTATTGCTGGATGGCCATGAATATGCTGTCTGTCTTTATTGCTGGATGGCCGTGAATATGCTGTCTGTCTTTATGATTGGATGGCCGTGAATAAGCTGTCTGTCTTTATCGCTGGATGGCCGTGAATATGCAGTCTGTTTTTATGATTGGGTGGCCGTGAATATGCTGTCTGTCTTTATTGCTGGGTGACCGTGATGTCTGTCTTTATCGCTGGATGGCCGTGAATATGCTGTCTGTCTTTATTGTTGGATGGGCGTGAATATGCTGTCTGTCTTTATTGCTGAATGACCGTGAATATGCTATCTGTCTTTATTTCTTGATGGCCGTGAATATGCTGCCTATCTTTATTGTTGGGTGACCGTGAATATGCTGTCTGTCTTTATTGCTGGGTGGGCGTGAATAATATGATGTCTGTCTTTGTTGCTGGTGGGCGTCAATATGCTCTCTGCCTTTATTGCTGGGTGGCCGTGAATATGCTGTCTGTCTTTATTGCTGGGTGGCCGTGAATATGCTGTCTGTCTTTATTGCTGGATGGCCGTGAATATGCTGTCCGCCTTTATTGCTGGGTTGCCGTGAATATGCTGTCTGTCTTTATCGCTGGATGGCCGTTAATATGCTGTCTGTCTTTATTGCTGGATGGCCGTGAATATGCTGTCTGTCTTTATTGCTGGGTGGCCGTAAATATGCTGTCTGTCTTATTGCTGGGTGGGCGTGAATATGCTGTCTGTCTTTATTGCTGGATGGCCGTGAATATGCTGCCTGTCTTTATTCCTGGATGGGCATGAATATGCTGTCTGTCTTTATTGCTGGATGGCAGTGAATATGCTGTCTGTCCTAATTGCTGGATGGCCGTTAATATGCTGTCTGTCTTTATTCCCGGATGGCCGTGAATATGCTGTCTGCCTTTATTGCTGGGTTGCCGTGAATATGCTGTCTGTCTTTATTGCTGGATGGCCGTGTATATGCTGTCTCTCTTTATTGCTGGGTGGCCGTGAATATGCTGTCTGTCTTTATTGCTGGATGGCCGTGTATATGCTGTCTCTCTTTATTGCTGGGTGGCCGTGAATATGCTGTCTGTCTTTATTGCTGGGTGGCCGTGAATATGCTGTCTGTCTTTATTGCTGGATGGCCGTGAATATGCTGTCTGCCTTTATTGCTGGGTTGCCCTGAATATGCTGTCTGTCTTTATTGCTGGGTGGGCGTGAATATGCTGCCTGTCTTTATTGCTGGATGGCCGTGAATATGCTGTCTGTCTTTATTGCTGGGTGAACGTGCTGCCTGTCTTTATTGCTGGATGGCCATGAATATGTTGTCTGTCTTTATTGCTGGATGGCCGTGAATATGCTGTCTGTCTTTATGATTGGATGGCCGTGAATATGCTGTCTGTCTTTATCGCTGGATGGCCGTGAATATGCAGTCTGTTTTTATTGTTGGGTGGCCGTGAATATGCTGTCTGTCTTTATTGCTGGGTGACCGTGCTGTCTGTCTTTATCGCTGGATGGCCGTGAATATGCTGTCTGTCTTTATTGTTGGATGGGCGTGAATATGCTGTCTGTCTTTATTGCTGAATGACCGTGAATATGCTATCTGTCTTTATTTCTTGATGGCCGTGAATATGCTGCCTATCTTTATTGTTTGGTGACCGTGAATATGCTGTCTGTCTTTATTGCTGGGTGGGCGTGAATAATATGCTGTCTGTCTTTGTTGCTGGTGGGCGTCAATATGCTCTCTGCCTTTATTTCTGGGTGGCCGTCAATATGCTGTCTGTCTTTATTGCTGGATGTCCGTGAATATGTTATCTGTCTTTATTTCTTGATGGCCGTGAATATGCTGTCTGTCTTTATTGCAGGATGGCCGTGAATATGCTGCCTATCTTTATTGTTGGGTGACCGTGAATATGCTGTCTGTCTTCATTGCTGGATGGCCTTCAATATGCTCTCTGCCTTTATGGCTGGGTGGCCGTCAATATGCTGCCCGTCTTTTTTGCTGGATGGCCGTGAATATGCAAACATAGATGACACCACTGAACAGCCCCCGTCTCTATCCTCCAAGTCTGTCATTGCCCTGGTACATTGTTAAGGAATAACAATGTTAGTTAAACTTTGTTAGAACAATGGGTCAACATCTGCGACGTCACTCCAACATTACATCAATGTTGCTCATTATCTGACATATATGTTTGCTGGGGTGTATTTTGTAAAATAATATATTTTGGATATTTTAGAAATGGAGAAGATGACAGTGTTTTAGTGAGCTTTAGCCTGGTATTTGACAACACCTACACAGATCCAGACGCTGGTCTGTGGATGGGATATGACATAGCGAACCTAATCCAGAGACAAATGACACAGACCTCAACACTAGAAGAAGCCGGTATACACATAGACCCCACATACATCATCATAACGTTTGAACCACAAGGTAAGTGGTCATAGAAGTAACTATCATTTAAAAAAGAAAAAGGAATTTGTAAGAGGTTATATGTTTTAAGTAAGATGTGTTAATCGTCTCTGGATGTCTGTCCAATTACGACACTTGGCGGCCATAAGAAAATTAGTTATGACTTCAACTGGGGGGATTCAATAGCTTAAAAACTGATTTAAAAAGTTAATTGAAAACTTACCTGGAGCGATTGAGTGAGTGTTTTTATAGTTAGTTGGCCAAATATGAAAATAATGCAGTTCTATGGCACAGGGTTGCCCAATGTGCAGAAAACAAGGAATGAAAATCATTCAACTTCGATAGCACGCAAAATCAGAATTTGCGATAGTTAGATACTAATGGAGCGCCTGTTCTTTAAATTTAAATGTCTTTAAAGTTTTAATCATGTGGGCCCCTAATTGTATAAATAAATATGTACATATTTAATATTAATACCAAAAGAGCCTACATAAGATAGGCAAGAATGATGACGGCGTAATTAATATTCCATTCAACAATGCTAGGTCCGTATCGTATGTAAATAGTTACAGCCTATGGAAGGACAAGATTGAATGCATACAGCACTGAGTGATTCCATAATGATGGTCTGCTTTATTGTGACACAGGTCATCCTGATAATCCATGTAGAGACGGGCCCTGTGAGCAGCTATGCCTCATGGTAGCTCCAGATAACAGCACGTGTGAGTGCGCGGCAGACTACTCGATAGGCAGCAATACCACCACCTGCGTCTACCACGGTAAGTTACAATCTACTTAGCACAATAAATCGATGGTGAAAGGCAAACCCATTATGGAATGATTACGTTGTCCTAAAATATGAGACCACCTCCTGGGAACCAGATAAAGTTTGTGTAGCTCAATTGTATCCACATCTTATCAAACCAAACAGATAATTTTGATCTGTTTGAAGTTATAAACATGATGAAGTCTTTCACTTTAATTAATACAATTGTCTACGCCATATATTGCTGTATGTCTCATGTCACGTTTGTGTCTATACTGTACCATATCTTACCAGACACTAGGTATATTGCCCATTGTCTATAGTAACTTGTGGCTTTACCGAACACCGTAGTACAGTGAATCAAAAATGACTCTATTTTTGTTGATAGTGTGAATGATTAATTTATATGCATAGAGAAGAGATTTACTTTTATACGTGTTTTTGCGAGTATTCATAGTAAATATAATAATCAGTATTAAACGTTCTCTATGATATGTCAATCACACCTGGAGTGTCACATCACAGTCTTTTTCTACTTTCTATTTTTTAATTTTTCTAATGTTGTGCTACATAATTATATGACAAACATGCATAGAACAACAGCAAATCAAGTATGATGCTGATGATAAATCAGCATCCTGCCGCTATAGCAGAGCCTCAGTCTGACATCCTGCCGCTATAGCAGAGCCTCAGTCTGACATCCTGCCGCTATAGCAGAGCCTCAGTCTGAAATCCTGCCGCTATAGCAGAGCCTCAGTCTGACATCCTGCCGCTATAGCAGAGCCTCAGTCTGACATCCTGCCGCTATAGCAGAGCCTGAGTCTGAAATCCTGCCGCTATAGCAGAGCCTCAGTCTGACATCCTGCCGCTATAGCAGAGCCTCAGTCTGACATCCTGCCGCTATAGCAGAGCCTCAGTCTGACATCCTGCCGCTATAGCAGAGCCTCAGTCTGACATCCTGCCGCTATAGCAGAGCCTCAGTCTGACATCCTACCGCTATAGCAGAGCCTCAGTCTGACATCCTGCCGCTATAGCAGAGCCTCAGTCTGACATCCTACCGCTATAGCAGAGCCTCAGTCTGACATCCTACCGCTATAGCAGAGCCTCAGTCTGACATCCTGCCGCTATAGCAGAGCCTCAGTCTGACATCCTGCCGCTATAGCAGAGCCTCAGTCTGACATCCTGCCGCTATAGCAGAGCCTCAGTCTGACATCCTGCCGCTATAGCAGAGCCTCAGTCTGACATCCTGTCGCTATAGCAGAGCCTCAGTCTGACATCCTGCCGCTATAGCAGAGCCTCAGTCTGACATCCTGCCGCTATAGCACAGCCTCAGTCTGACATCCTACCGCTATAGCTGGGCCTTATACATTATGTATTCTTCTTGATTACAGGTGGGGCGGGGGCCGTGGTGCAGTGGTTAAAGCTGCCTGCTTGAAATGTCGGAAATCGCGGCCTCGAACCCCACTCCGGCCTTCAAGTTTCAAAGAAACAAAACTTTTCTTCCGCGCTCACTCATAAAAATTCAATATTATGGGGAACCTCCGTGACCGAGAGGTGCTCGGCCTCTGATCGCCTGGGTTCGAATTTCGAATCCTGTGTCTGTAGGGCAGTGTCATGTCACCATCGGGCGGGGGCTCTAGGGTAGTGGTTAGCACCGCTGCCTTTCACGCCAGAGTTCGGGGTTCGTTTCCCGGTCTCGGCGGTTTCAAAGAAACACAAATGTTTTTTCCCCATCCACGTGTGAAAGTTAGTATTGTGGGGAGCCTCCGTGACCGAGAGGTAGCGTACTCGGCCTCAGACCGCCAGGGCTCGAATTTCGAATCCTGTGTCTGGAGGACAGTGTCATCCCAATCATCTCACCATCCTCAGGAGGTTCTCCTGGCCCAGTTTAGCCTATATGTGCACAAAGGTTGCCTAAAGCCCGATTCATTTCATCTCACCATCCTCAGAAGGTTCTCCTTGCCCAGTTTAGCCTATATGTGCACTCTTTGATTACAGATGGCAGCGGGTCTCCCGTGCTTGGAGTGCTATACATCTTGATTTTTTGTATTCTCTTCGATTAGCCTACAGGTGGCAGTGGGTTCCCCGTGCTGGGAGTGGTGCACATCATGTATTCTCTCTGGGTTCCCCGTGCTGGGAGTGGTGTACATCATGTATTCTCTCTGGGTTCCCCGTGCTGGGAGTGGTGTACATCATGTATTCTCTCTGATTACAGGTGGCAGTGGGTTCCCCGTGCTGGGAGTGGTAAACATTATGTCTTCTCTCTGATTACAGGTGGCAGTGGGTTCCCCGTGCTGGGAGTGGTGTACATCATGTATTCTCTCTGGGTTCCCCGTGCTGGGAGTGGTGTACATCATGTATTCTCTCTGGGTTCCCCGTGCTGGGAGTGGTGTACATCATGTATTCTCTCTGATTACAGGTGGCAGTGGGTTCCCCGTGCTGGGAGTGGTAAACATTATGTCTTCTTTCTGATTACAGGTGGCAGTGGGTTCCCCGTGCTGGGAGTGGTGTACATCATGTATTCTCTCTGGGTTCCCCGTGCTGGGAGTGGTGTACATCATGTATTCTCTCTGGGTTGCCCGTGCTGGGAGTGGTGTACATCATGTATTCTCTCTGATTACAGGTGGCAGTGGGTTGCCCGTGCTAGGCGTGGTATACATTATGTCTTCTCTATAATTACAGATGGCAGCGGGTTCCCCGTGCTGGGAGTGGTGCTAGGGATCATACTCGGGGCGATATTTGTTTTGCTGCTTATCGCCGCTGTCTGCTACAGGCTACAGTATATGAGGACCATGAGAACCATGTCCTCCAGATCACAATCCAGTGAAGATTCAGGCTCAGTAGGGAGTATTATGTACTCCACCAGAGCTGTGGGTAGGCCATGGTGGACCGCGGCGTCCAAACTAAAAAGCGCACAGCCCGGAGCCATGCTTGGAGCCATGCCCGAGACCATGCCCGGAGCCTCCAGAGATGAGGATACAATTTATGTAAGTAAAAATATAATTTATACGTGATTGATATAGGATTACAAATGTTCACAATAAACTTATCCTCAACAAATGTATCCTCTATTTGATCGGACATGTGTCAATCACCACGCACCACAATGGCAACACGTGTCGACAAGTGTCAATCACCACGCACCACAATGGCAACACGTGATGACAGGTGGCAATCACCACGCACCACAATGGCAACATGTGTCGACAGGTGTCAATCACCACGCACCACAATGGCAACACGTGACTAGATGTGTCAATCACAACGGCAACACATGACGACAGGTGTCAATCACAAAGGCAACACGTGACGACATGTGTCAATCACAATGGCAACACGTGACGCCAGGTGTCAATCACCACATACCACAATGACAACACGAGACAGGTGTCAATCACCACGCACCACAATGGCATCACGTGACGACAGGTGTCAATCACAATGGCAACACGTGACGCCAAGTGTCAATCACCACACACCACAATAGCAACACGTGACGACAGGTGTCAATCACCACGCACCACAATGACAACACGTGACGACAGGTGTCAATCACCACGCACCACAATGGCAACACGTGACTACATGTGTCAATCACCACGCACCACAGTGACAACACGTGACTACATGTGTCAATCACCACGCACCACAATGGCAACACGTGACGACAGGTGTCAATCACCACAATGACAACACGTGACTACATGTGTCAATCACCACGCACCACAATGGCAACATGTGACGACAGGTGTCAATCACCACGCACCACAATGGCAACACGTGACTACATGTGACAATCACCACGCACCGCAATGGCAAGACGTGACTACATGTGTCAATCCCCACGCACCACAATGGCAACACGTGACGACAGGTGTCAATCACCACGCACCACAATGACAAGACGTGACTACATGTGTCAATCACCACGCACCACAATGGCAACACGTGACGACAGGTGTCAATCACCACGCACCACAATGACAACACGTGACAACATGTGTCAATCACAACTCACCACAACGACAGCACGAGACAGGTGTCAGTCACAATGGCAACACGTGACGCCAGGTGTCAATCACCACTCATCACAATGACTACACGAGACGACAGGTGTCAATCACAATGGCAACACGTGACGACAGGTGTCAATCACCACACACCACAATGGCAACACGTGTCGACAAGTGTCAATCACCACGCACCACAACGGCAACACGTGACGACAGGTGTCAATCACCACTCACCACAATGGCAACACGTGACTACATGTGTCAATCACCACGCACCACAATGGCAGCACGTGACGACAGGTGTCAATCACCACGCACCACTATGGCAACACGTGACGACAGGTGTCAATCACCACGCACCACAATGGCAACACGTGACGACAGGTTTCAATCACTATGACAACACTTGACGACAGGTGTCAATCACCACTCACCACAATGGCAACACGTGACGACAGGTGTCAATCACCACAATGGCAACACGTGACTACATGTGTCAATCACCACTCACCACAATGGCAACACGTGACGACAGGTGGCAATCACCACGCACCACAATGGCAACACGTGACGACAAGTGTCAATCACCACGCACCACAATGGCAACACGTGACGACAGGTGTCAATCACCACTCACCACAATGGCAACACGTGACGACAGGTGCCAATCACCACACACCACAATGGCAACACGTGACTACATGTGTCAATCACCACTCACCACAATGGAAACACGTGACGCCAGGTGTCAATCACCTCACACCACAATGGCAACACGTGACGACAGGTGGCAATCACCACGCACCACAATGGCAACACGTGTCGACAGGTGTCAATCACAATGGCAACACGTGACTACATGTGTCAATCACTACTCACCACAATGGCAACACGTGACGACAGGTGGCAATCACCACTCACCACAATGGCAATACGTGACGCCAGGTGTCAATCACCACGCACCACAATGGCAACACGTGACGACAGGTGGCAATCACCACGGCACCACAATGGCAACACGTGACGCCAGGTGTCAATCACCACGCACCACAATGGCAACACGTGACGACAGGTGGCAATCACCACACACCACAATGGCAGCACGTGACGACAGGTGGCAATCACCACACACCACAATGGCAACACGCGACGACAGGTGGCAATCACCACGCACCACAATGGCAGCACGTGACTACAAGTGTCAATCACCACGCACCACAATGGCAACACGTGACGACAGGTGACAATCACCACGCACCACAATGGCAACACGTGACGCCAGGTGTCAATCACCTCACACCACAATGGCAACACGTGACGACAGGTGTCAATCACCACACACCACAATGGCAACACGTGACGACAGGTGTCAATCACCACGCACAACAATGGCAACACGTGACGACAGGTGGCAATCACGACGCACCACAAGGGCAACACGTGACGACAGGTGTCAATCACCACTCACCACAATGGCAACACGTGACGACAGGTGTCAATCACCACGCACCACAATGGCAACACGCGACGACAGGTGGCAATCACCACGCACCACAATGGCAACACGTGACTACATGTGGCAATCACCACGCACCACAATGGCAACACGTGACTACATGTGTCAATCGTCACTCACCACTATGGCAACACGTGACGCCAGGTGTCAATCATCACGCTACACAATGGCAACGCATGACGACAGGTGTCAATCACTACTCACCACAATGGCAACACGTGACTACATGTGTCAATCGTCACTCACCACAAGGGCAACACGTGACGCCAGGTGTCAATCACCACTCACCACAATGGCAACGCATGACGTTGACCCGATGCTGGTTTGATATTGTGCCAAAGTCGACCAATATAAACCTTTAACCACCAAATTATTTAATTTGAATTTTTACCCAATTGAAGTTGTGTCTAGCTACCGCGACCTACAAGTTCCATTGGGCTAAAATCACTCATATTTGTTTAATTTGAGACCAAACATTTGCAAATCTTGATCTGAAAACACACTTTTCAATCCCAATAACTGTGATTTGATCGGCTAATAAGAGTAATTAAAAACGACTGTGGTCGCGTTTAGCGATTTATAGGTTAGCGCCTCTGAGCTCGGGACACCGAGGATTTAGGCGCATTTGAAGTTTTTCATTTAATTTTATTTCATAAATCAACACTCATCAGAGACTGTGGTTCCCGCAAACATTACACGCTGACTCAGTGCTTATTTAATGTTGGCCCACTGTCTACACCTCTGGCCCAACATTAAATCAGTATTGGCCAAATGTATCGTATTCGCTGGGGATCTTACTACTCACTAAATATTCCACGTCTGTTTGTTGACCCTCTAGCTATGCCCGTGACTTATATTCCACGTATGTTTGTTGACCCTCTAGCTATGCCCGTTACTTATATTCCACGTCTGTTTGTTCACCCTTCAGCCATACCCGTGACTTATATTCCACGTCTGTTTGTTCACCCTTCAGCTATACCCGTGAATTATATTCCACGTCTGTTTGTTCACCCTTCAGCTATGCCCATGACTTATATTCCACGTCTGTTTGTTGACACTTTAGCTATGCCCTTGACTTATATTCTACGTCTGTTTGTTGACCCTCTAGCTATGCCCGTGACTTATATTCCACGTCCGTTTGTTGACTCTTCAGCTATACCCGTGACTTATATTCCACGTCTGTTTGTTGACCCTCTAGCTATGCCCGTGACTTATATTCCACGTCTGTTTGTTGACTCTTCAGCTATGCCCGTGACTTATATTCCACGTCTGTTTGTTGACTCTTCAGCTATACCCGTGACTTATATTCCACGTCTGTTTGTTGACCATTCAGCTATGCCCGTGACTTATATTCTACGTCTGTTTGTTGACTCTTCAACTATGCCCTTGACTTATATTCCACGTCTTTTTGTTGACCCTTCAGCTATGCCCATGATTTATATTCCACGTCTGTTTGTTGACTCTTCAGCTATGCCCGTGACTTATATTCTACGTCTGTTTGTTGACCCTTCAGCTATGCCCGTGACTTATATTCCACGTCTGTTTGTTGACCCTCCAGATATGCCCATGATTTATATTCCACGTCTGTTTGTTGACTTTTTAGCTATGCCCGTGACTTATATTCCACGTCTGTTTGTCGACCCTTCAGCTATGCCCGTGATTTATGTCGAACGTCTGTTTGTTGACCCTTCAGCTATGCCCGTGACTTATATTCCATGTCTGTTTGTTGACCCTTCAGCTATGCCCGTGACTTATATTTCACGTCTGTTTGTCGACCCTTCAGCTATGCCCGTGACTTATATTCCACGTCTGTTTGTCGACCCTTCAGCTATGCCCGTGACTTATATTAGGCTACACGTCTGTTTGTTGACCCTTCAGCTATGCCCGTGATTTATATTCCACGTCTGTTTGTCGAACCTTCAGCTATGCCCGTTACTTATATTAGGCTACACCTCTGTTTGTTGACCCTTCAGCTATGCCCATGACTTATATTCCACGTCTGTTTGTCGACCCTTCAGCTATGCCCGTGACTTATATTAGGCTACACGTCTGTTTGTTGACCCTTCAGCTATGCCCGTGACTTATATTCCACGTCTGTTTGTCAACCCTTCAGCTATGCCCGTGACTTATATTCCACGTCTGTTTGTCGACCCTTCAGCTATCCCCATGACTTATATTCCACGTCTGTTTGTTGACCCTTCAGCTATGCCCGTGACTTATATTCCACGTCTGTTTGTTGACCCTCTAGCTATGCCCGTGACTTATATTCCACTTTTTTTTGTTGACCCCCTAGCTATGCCCTAGACTTATATTCCACATCTGTTTGTTGACCCTTCAGATATGCCCGTGACTTATATTCCACGTCTGTTTGTCGACCCTTCAGCTATGCCCGTGACTTCTATTCAACGTCTGTCTGTTGACCCTTCAGCTATCCCCATGACTTATATCCCACGTCTGTTTGTTGACCATTCAGCTATGCCCGTGACTTATATTCCCCATCTGTTTGTTGACCCTTCAGCTATGCCTGTGACTTATATTCCACGTCTGTTTGTTGACCCTTCAGCTATCCCCATGACTTATATCCCACGTTTGTTTGTTGACCCTTCAGCTATACCCGTGACTTATATTCCACGTCTGTTTTTTTACCCTTCAGCTATGTCCGTGACTTATATTCCACGTCTGTTTGTTGACACTTTAGCTATGCCCGTGACTAATATTCCACGTCTGTTTGTTGACCCATCAGCTATGCCCGTGACTTATATTCCACGTCTGTTTGTTGACCCTTCAGCTATACCCGTGACTTATATTCCACGTCTGTTTTTTTACCCTTCAGCTATGCCCGTGACTTATATTCCACGTCTGTTTGTTGACCCTTCAGCTATGCTCGTGACTTATATTCCACGTCTGTTTGTTGACCCTCTAGCTATGCCCGTGACTTATATTCCACGTCTTTTTGTTGACCCTCTAGCTATGCCCTAGACTTATATTCCACATCTGTTTGTTGACCCTTCAGCTATGCTCGTGACTTATATTCCACGTCTGTTTGTTGACCCTTCAGCTATGCCCGTGACTTATATTCCCCGTCTGTTTGTTGACCCTCTAGCTATGCCCGTGACTTATATTCCACATCTGCTTGTTGACCCTTCAGCTATGCCCGTGACTTATATTAGGCTACACGTCTGTTTGATTACCATTCAGATATGCCCGTGACTTATATTCCACGTCTGTTTGTTGACCATTCAGCTATGCCCGAGACTTTTGTCTGATTTTAGTTCACTTTAAAGTGTGCACTGCTCCCATATCACAATGAATTAAATTGTCCAATACTTGACAATTTGTAAGAGTGGTATACCATGATTGTATGAAAGCTTAAGACGTCCACATTTCGCATTTCTATTATTTTCTGTGAAACTAGTTTGACATATTTATGTGTCATGGGTTGTTAAAATCCTCCACCTACATATAAATGTGATTATATTTCATTCATTGTGGGGGTGAATTCCCAGGGCAATTCACATCCCACAATGAATGAAAATTTATAAAATATAATCAAATAGTCAAGTTTATTATATCAAACTTATGCCCAAACATCCCTATTTAAACGAGTAATGGTATTTAATAGTGTCGCATGATAAGCGTCACCAGCGGGTAAATGCTTATGGACTAGCATGTATCTTGTATTGTAAATGTTTCATGACCAGTATGTTTATTGTGTTGTAATAATTTATTGACTAGTATGTATCTTGTGATGTTTTATAGAGTTGGGAGCATGCTGACGCCAGACCAAGCCTGACATGATACAAGATGTATGACTGAATTACGCTGATTATATGCGGACGTATTATAAGTATACATTCACCATATTGAGATTACAGTAGATTAAGTGCACAAAGGGGCAGATATATAGGGGCTTTAAAAGAGCACGACTTGATCTTTTGTGTGCTTGATATGCCATGCACACAAACGACAGCTTCTAGCCTGCTCTTTAAGGTTTAATAAGAAAAACAATATTACGTTTCACCACATACCTAGGCTATCTATGGAGTCGCTTTGAGCTGGAGCTAATATTGTACAATAATAACGATGATATCTGAGACGACAGATATCAAAATAACTTTTCATGATACATAAGCCGTTTATTACTTCTCATGGTATATATGCCGTTTATCACTTTTCATGGTACAAACGAAAATCCAATGTAAAATAATACCTCACCAGTTATTTAATGCACCAGTATTTTCACTGGAAGATGAATGGCTAAAACAACAGGTGGAGAATTATCAACACATATAGCATTGGATAATAATGCTCCCTGGGAGTTACGAGGTTTTGGTGTCACTCTGTAAAGAGGCACTTAGCACTTTTTAATTCTACAGGGGATGTGTTCATGCAGGTATTTTCTCGTCGATATATTGTTTTCAAACGTGTTAAAAAAATAAGTAGGATTTTAATAGAATAATTATTCAGAGTACTTCAGTTATTTGATATGATTTAATGTTTGTGATAATTATATAATTATATGTTACTATGATCGCTAAGAACCATTTTATTTCCCTTGTTGTTTGTATCAAGCCATACATAGCTATTGCGATTAAAGGCAGGGCAACTATTATTTTATTTACGAATCGATAATCCTGCACATATAGACAACTAAAATGTCTCTGTTTTTAGGAAAATGAGCGAGATGGCATAGATGTGTGTAGATGTGATGTGTGTATATTTGTGCTTGATCAAGTGTGTCCATTTGCGTGTGTGTGTGTGTGCGTGCATGTGTGCGAATGTTCAAGTGTGGGTGTGGGTGTAGGTGTGTGGGTGTTTTTACGTACGTAAACAAATGTGAGACACAAATGATTATCCAGTGAGACCTTGAAGAATACATTGCCGTAGTTATGATTTTTATAAATGTAATAGTGCCATATAGCATAAGAGAATCGAAGATACAATAAATAAAATGGACATCTTGATATGGAAATAGTGATATTATTATTATGTTCAAAATTACGTGGATATATTTTAACTAGTCACAAATATGTATAGATGAGAAGACTGGGTGTGCTGTTATATATTGTATAAGAGAACACTGCGTGTGCTCTTAAACACAGATTATATAAGAGAACACTGGACACTGGGTGTGCTCTTATATACAGATTAGATAGGAGAAGACTGAGTCTGCTCGTATACACAGATTATATAAGAGAAGACTGAGTCTGCTCGTATACACAGATTATATAAGAGAAGACTGAGTCTGCTCGTATACACAGATTATATTAGAGAACACTGTGTGTGCTCTTATATATAGATTATATAAGGGAAGATTGGGTGTGCTCTTATATACATATTATATAAAAGAAGACTTAGTGTACTGTTATATACAGAATATATAAGAGAGAAGTAAGTGTGCTCTTATATACAGAATATATATTCATTTTATTTATTTTTATTCACTACAACAAACCAGAATGTATTTTTAGGTCTCATTTCTCCGTCGATGCTAGCATAAATAAAGTCATGTAATACTATGTTTCTCATTTATGATATGTTTAGTCTATGCTACAGAGTTTTCAACAAAACTTGACACTGCAAACGACCGGAGCACAACCCTGCAAATAAAAGTACCTGCATACGTGAGACGTATGCAGTTACTGCCAGTAGTCTTCACGTCGGAAAAACATTACTTTGTTATTTATAAATATAATCATACGAAGAACAATTGTACATTGATACTTTTAATAATAACAAGATCATGTTCATTATGTTGGTTATACAAACTGTCACACTTGTCGTGTTCATTTGTTATGTGATAGTACAACTGTTTATTATATAATTGTATGAGTTATAAGTGTCAAGAGGCTTCACCAGGTGGGGCATGTATCGCGTCTCAACTCACACTTCTTGTTTAATGTTATCCCGGTGATGGGCCAACATTTCTAAGAGTTTGCCCCGCACTGCCCGTGCAACGGGTCAACAGTTTGACAGTTTATATATCTCTATTCTGATTATAGTATATTCTTCAGTTTATTCTATTCAAGATTATAAATATTATTTTCATCGAAAATGTCTTATTCAGTAAATGTTTATCCTATTACCATAGGGGAACGGTCCCTTTAAACCCTCACGATGTATCAAAACAAAATTTAGCATCTTTGAAGAATGACTTAATTTTTTTTTATAACTGTTTTAATAATAACACACATTTTTTGCATTTGTCACCCACTTCAAGTCATCTTCATTCACTACAAGGACCGTTTCAAGCCAGTTCCAAACCAAATGGTGTCTATTTTTATAAATATTAACATTTGTTTGTCATTCGGAGCTAAAAATTAAGTAATCAATTCTAGCTTCAAATGAATGAAAAATAGGAACAAATAATTTCGCATCACATAGATCAAATAATTAATAGTGTTTCGAAAGCGTAAACTAAATTATTTTTTGAAATATAAAAAAGATAGAATATCTGGTCTGTGTTTTCTATAGAATGTTGTGGAATATAGAATTATTTTTAATCTCTGTAGCCCAGCTTTGATGGAAGTGTTTTCATGTTTGATATGTCAATATGCACTGCTATATCACATTGAATATGGATACGAAAAACATAAGAAACATCTTAATGTTAACCGAACAAAACCATGACATGTTGTATTTTTATAGCAAATAAACTATTTTATATTATTATCATTCATCTTCTGTTGTTTTTACACTGTTTCAAGAAGGTGACCAATAAGTATTTGATATTGTAACAAGCAAATATAAAAATTTCACTATATCATTTTTAGTGTATGTTTTTTTGTAATGAATTAATTGCCTTTTAACAGATTATGTAATATAACCGCTGCTCTTTTGAAAATAAAAATGATTATTTTTGACTAAATGCTCATATACTGCTCTGCAAAACCAAAAGGCAGTATCTGCTTACTTGTAAGTAAGCAGATAATGCCTTTTGGCTTTGCATGGACTTGTAAGTGAGCAGACACTACCTTTTGGCTTTGCATGGCAGAATAGGAGCTCATGAGCGTGTTCCCCACTCTGGTATTCAGATTTAAAAAGGGGTTTAAAGAAGTGATCACTTATAGACTAGCCAATAATTTGAACAACAACTGTTATATACGCGAAGGATTATTTTGTAATCTTCATAAAAAACACTTGTGTAGGCCTACATGTGTGAATTTGATTTAAAAAAGGCTAGTTCAGTATTCTGTTTACACTTGCATAACCATGATAACTATTTTTTAAAATAATACACATGCATACCTATTGATTAAAATACTATAAGCCTATGGTATTACAGTAAGTCAATATTTTTAAATTTCAATTAGCTTCATCTGAACGAGATAACTATGAGCTCCAATATACCCTTCAAACATTGGTGTTATAGGCGATTAGAGGACATGAGACGATACTAATTTACACTACTCACGAATAATGGTGATTGGGAAGGTTATTATATTCACAATAGACCTAGATATTAGAGACATACCACGTGTTTTAGATCTAGGTCAAGTGCTTGACAAAATACAGAACCAGCCAAGACTGCACTGGCATTGCGTTATGATAACGTAACATGTAGCACTGGT
This sequence comes from Flabesymbios commensalis, assembly GCA_964017125.1. NCBI lineage: Eukaryota > Metazoa > Annelida > Polychaeta > Terebellida > Flabelligeridae > Flabesymbios > Flabesymbios commensalis. The sequence continues at coordinate 812,434 of OZ024908.1, forward strand.
TATAAAACGTGTGGGATTATAATATATGATTAGGCCCTACAATGCATCTGGCACGATGTAGGATTATAATGTAGGCCTCGGAGTAGGATAATTATATAGATGACACGAGTAGGATAATGATGTATATGGCACGGAGTAGGATAATGATGTATATGGCACGGTGTAGGATAATAATGTATATGGCGCGGTGTAGGATAATGATGTATATGGCACGGTGTAGGATAATGATGTATATGGCACGGTGTAGGATAATGATGTATATGGAATGGTGTAGGACAATGATGTATATGGCACAGTGTAGGATAATGATGTATATGGAACGGTGTAGGATAATGATGTATATGGCACGGTGTAGGATAATGATGTATATGGCACGGTGTAGGATAATGATGTATATGGAACGGTGTAGGATAATGATGTATATGGCACGGTGTAGGATAATGATGTATATGGCACGGTGTAGGATAATTATATAGATGACACGGTGTAGGATAATGATGTATATGGCACGGTGTAGGATAATGATGTATATGGCACGGTGTAGGATAATGATGTATATGGCACGGTGTAGGATAATGATGTATATGGAACGGTGTAGGATAATGATGTATATGGCACGGTGTAGGATAATGATGTATATGGCACGATGTAGGATAATGATGTATATGGCACGGTGTAGGATAATGATGTATATGGCACAGTGTAGGATAATGATGTATATGGCACGGTGTAGGATAATGATGTATATGGCACGGTGTAGGATAATGATGTATATGGCACGGTGTAGGATAATGATGTATATGGAACGGTGTAGGATAATGATGTATATGGCACGGTGTAGGATAATGATGTATATGGCACGATGTAGGATAATGATGTATATGGCACGGTGTAGGATAATGATGTATATGGCACAGTGTAGGATAATGATGTATATGGCACGGTGTAGGAAAATGATGTATATGGAACGGTGTAGGATAATGATGTATATGGCACGGTGTAGGATAATGATGTATATGGCACGGTGTAGGATAATGATGTATATGGCACGGTGTAGGATAATGATGTATATGGCACGGTGTAGGATAATGATGTATATGGAACGGTGTAGGATAATGATGTATATGGCACGGTGTAGGATAATGATGTATATGGCACGGTGTAGGATAATGATGTATATGGCACGGTGTAGGATAATGATGTATATGGCACGGTGTAGGATAATGATGTATATGGCACGGTGTAGGATAATGATGTATATGGCATGGTGTAGGATAATGATGTATATGGCACGGTGTAGGATAATGATGTATATGGCACGGTGTAGGATAATGATGTATATGGAACGGTGTAGGATAATGATGTATATGGCACGGTGTAGGATAATGATGTATATGGCACGGTGTAGGACAATGATGTATATGGCACGGTGTAGGATAATGATGTATATGGCACGGTGTAGGATAATGATGTATATGGCACGGTGTAGGATAATGATGTATATGGCACGGTGTAGGATTTTGAGGCCTATTAATGAATATGGCGGCAGGGTTTCAGACGGTGACACCAGCATCAAACCAACACTGGTGAACAATCTCATGATATGTAGGTATTACTAATGGACGATTATCTTACGTGCGATAATGAAAGTAGTGTTTTCCACTGAGGGGGAAATGATATCCAGAATGATCTATGGACGACACGAGCTTCAGTATGGAGATCCAGATCCAGAGAGTTGAGCAGTGTGAGCCCATGATGAGAGGTCCTATGGCAGGTGGCAGGATGTTCAGCAGGATGTTCTCCACAGGGTGGACGGGACAGCAGTGATGCCTATAGAAACCGTCCACTCGTGGTGTCTCTTGTGAATGTGTTTGTATAGAAGGGGTGTGTGGCACAACCTGCAAGAAATAGATTCTAAATTACCAAAAATACACACACACAGTGTTGGATAGGCCTACCTGTGTCTGTGTAGTGTTGGGTATCTGTGTGTGTAGTGTTTGTACCTGTGTAAGTAGGAAGACTTCCTCCATGAGCACAGCAATCCCTAGGTCTCTGATGATGGTGGTGAAGCCAGGCAACTCGGGGGAGAATGACATACCTCTATATATCATCAGGTTCGCACTCATGTACATGAAGGGATACACGACTAGGGTCTGATTGATTACCACCCAGAATAACACCTGTAACAGCTTCTGTTTACCAACCTTAGAATGACAAAAAAACACAAATTAACCAGATACACCACATGACCTGATTGCAATCGGACTATAAGCCTAATGTGTAAATACGTGAATTGTATATCCTGATGACAACATACGCTCTGACACTGAGAAATGAAATTGCTTCATTACACATTGCTAATTGTAGGTTATTGGCACAGAACGTCTAATTTGCTTTTATCACACAACACATATTAATAGATCTTTTCACCCGACGACTCCAGTATAGATCCACACAGCATTTAGACCGTAGTGTTGTCAGTGCCGCTAAATGATTCCTGATCATTTACAGGGTAATTAATTCTTCCAATACAGTTGAATGACAAAACATGAGTAGTGTATGCCTTCATATATTTGAAATAAAAAAACGCTATTATTTTTGTGCTATTTAGTTTACTAAATATAGGAGCATACAAAAGTAACATTTCGGACAAAAATAATTTTACTGTGGCCTCTGATAAGCGAGTAATATATAATTATAGGCCTATATCCACAGGACAGAGGGGTTGGAATGTGGATATAAAAATCTCTTACCACAATAAACTTCTATATAAAGTGCATTTTCGGATGCGATTATGGCTGGGATATCATTATTATAAATGAACTAGTCAACTGTGATTCTAGGTCCATAGCCCAGTTGTGAACATCAACCATATTCATTAATTGCGACACTCCCTTTGGTCAGTAGGCATAATACTTGTGAACAAAGCCCCGCCCCTTGTACGCCTTAGTACAGGCCGTAATATTGGATATTGATGTTCACTGGGATTGGAATGTTATTTTTTGGCACCAATGTTTTTTGTCTCTATTAGGTTTACTGATACAGAAAAATTTTGGTGCAATTTTTTTTCTTTTTGGGTTTAAAGGTGATTTATTTCGAGGTCATTCAATATTTAATATACTTTTTATATAGCAAACACTACAAAGCCATATTATTGGGATTTTGATAAAACCCGAGTGGATAAGTAAGTTGGAGGAAAGGAAGATAATATAATAATATAAAAGTACTCACATTTTGATGTCTCTAAAATCTGCTGTTTCCAAAATTTCCTTCGGCGAAGTTAATAGAACTTGATAACAAAGGGAAAGTTAGGGGTTTATTAGGTAAAGGTACTGCTATAGGTAAATGTTATAGGTAAAATTCTGAAAATTGGTAAGAGGAGTGCTGATAGTGAAAGCAAACGGGTAAGTGACAGATTTAGTGGCAAAAGTGTATGGCTTGGCTGTGTACGTGTAAAAGGCTGCGGGTTGTGGAAGTTGTACACAGCCACAGGGTGCAATCAAACGAATGACAATTCTAATATATTCCAGAGGACAAGAAAAATGCAATTTGCAATTGCATTGTATCATATAGGGAAATATAGCGCAAATATCTGTAGAAAATAGCATTTATACATAAACAATAAAATGACAGTGGTAATTAACTCAGAAATACATTACACATAATAATAACTACATGTTATTGGCTTTTGGCCCTTTGTGCCATCAAACGCGCAGAGCGGCGAACTGTTTCTACCGGCAAATGGCCTACAGGTGGTGTTTCATCGACATTGTTGCATGGTAAAATAGATTTTTTTGTGAGCTGTTGAAGTTCTAAAGGGTACAAATGGTTGATTGAATAATTTTGAATTGAACCATCCCTTTTTACATTGGCAGATCTGATTTTATTATCATCACCCTTGAAGACTTCAACAACTCTACCCAGCAACCAAAATGGTCTGGACTTTTGTGGGTGACGTATGAGAACGATGTCATCAACATCAATCTTATTTTCAAATCTATGCTCATAACTATTTTTAGTACTTTCTCTAAGGGACAACAAGTAAGCACTGTTCCACAATTCATGGAAGTGTTTGAGTAGATGATTTCTGTTTGATAGGGACTGTAATAATAGGGATTGAGAAGGAGGTTCTGAAAGTGTGGGGTTTTCTCCCTCAATTCTCAGAAACAAATTGGTATTAGAGTTGAGATAGATAAAACTATTGGGGGTAATCACTTCTAGATCCGATTCAGAAGTACTGCCTACCCAGGGAGAGTAAACAGGTATTGTAACATGTTTTATATTGTAGGTCTGGAAATGTTCCAGAAATTGGCTGCAAGAGAAAACTTCAGATATTACATCACATCCTTATAGAAAGGATCTAGCATTATCGCTATATATGTGAGATGGAATACTAAACTTGTTGCTGAATCTCAGTAAAGCTGAGACAAAGGAATGAGTGCTCATATCAGGTATAAGATCTAAATGAACAGCTCTAGTGTTCAAACAAGTAAAAATAAGTATGTACATTTTGCGCCTTTGTCCATAGTTTTCAACCCATAAATGGCCAGTAAAGTCAACTTCAATATGACGGTAAGGTACAATCAAATTGACTCGGTGTTTGGGTAAGTTAGTCACTTTTGGATATTTGAATGGCAATCTATTCTTTTTACGACATATCATACAGTGGGAAAGCACTTTTTTGATTACCTGTCTGCCTTTAGGCACCCAAAACCCTCCCAAGCGCAATGCATTGAGGGTAGTACCCACACCAAGGTGTTTTACTCTATGATGAAAATGAATAATTAACAGGCTAGTCAAGTGGTGACTTTTACCTAACAAAATAGGATTTTGTACTCCCTCCTCGTGTGTTATATTCATGTTAATTCTTCCCTTTGATCTAATAACCCCTTCCTCATCTATGTATAAATTGAGGTCTTTGACCAAATCGGGAATGTTTCTATTTCCAGGAGAGTTTAAAAAGGAAATTTCTTTTGGAAAAAATTCTGTTGCATAATCTTAACTAGATACGTTATGGCACTTTGAACCGTATCAATATTGACCTTGCATTTCATTTTAATGAAGCGGAACACCAACTCAGTCACTCTAAGTAACTTTCCATAATTTGAGAATGATTTTGTTGGTATACACTCCACCTTTGAACATTGAAATTGGTCATTGTCTATTGCTACATTTGTTTGAATTGTCTTCCTATTAGCATCACTCAGACAGATTAATTCGTTCACAGGCCAATCACTGTCAGCTGTTTTCAGCCATTCTGGACCGTATGTCCAAAATTGAAGTAAGTCTTTGAACTTGTTTAAGGACAATCCTCTAGTTAAAAGATCCGCAGTGTTTTGATCTGTTGGCACATACTTGGAAACAATATCCAAGTTATACTTGACTTTCAATTCTTGTGTCATCATAGTAATGTCTTTCAGTCTGTTTTTAGCAAATTTTGGTTTTTGGTTTTTATTTGCTGGGACATCAGCCAAGACAAAACTACTTGGGCATCTACTGCAATCACAAGCCTCTTGAATGTAACATTGGGGTAGGAATCCAGTATTAAATGCAGGCATTTTACACCCAATAACACGGACAACAATTCAAGAGTTGGTAAGCTTCGAGGTTTTAAAGGAGTGACTTTGGCTTTAGCGAACATCAAGTTGGACTTGTTATCTTGAACATTGTACAATGCAAACCCATACGATTGTTTTGAGGAATCACAGAAAAGATACAAATCAGTGTCAAATGCCTCATTCACAATATATCTTGGAAATGTAACATTCAGAGATGTTAAATCATGAGCTAACTGGGACCATAAATTCATATGTTTTTCCATGACATTTTCATCCCATGAAAGATTTTGTGACCAGAGCTCTCTCATGAGAATTTTACTTCTCACTGTAACAGGCAAATAAAGACCGAGAGGATCAAACAATTTGGAAGTTTGACATAATATACCTCTTTTTGTCTTCGCGTCTTTATCAAATACGGTTCCAGACAACTTGAATACATCTGTTTTAGTTGAATATTTGTAACTTAGTAACTTTTCATAGGAACTTTCATGCTCAATATATTTGTTATCGGAAATCATTCTCTCTCTTAGCATAGGGTTATTAGAAGTCCAAGACCTCAAATCAAATCCACCCTTTTTCATTCACTGGTCAAGATCTAAATACAAAGAGAGAAGTTTATCTTGATCATTTGCTGTAAGCATCAAATTGTCAACATAAAAATTGTTCAGTAATACCTCAGAGCAGTAATCTGAAGGAAACTGCTTAGCATGGTGCTTGATGATAAAATTAAGAATGAAAGGACTGGCATTGTAACCGAGGATTATGGTTTTGTATCTAAAACAGCTCAATTTGTTTCCTTCTTTAAGAAAAAACAAAACCTGTTTTTGTCTTCTTCGTGGCCTGGTTTAATCATTTCTGATGTCTGAAATCATAGTGAACTTATTAGATCTCAAATATAAAAGAAGTTTTGTCATATCAGTCATCAAATTGATTCCAGGATATGCAGCTTCATTTAGAGATGGGGAATTATGGGTTTTAAGTGAGCAATTTAAAACTGGTCTGATGTTTGTAGTTACTTGCTGCTCAGTTTTAATTATGGGACGATGTGGGATCCACGTGTAATCAGCATATTTTTGAGGATCAACTTCTATTCTTTCAATAATTCCTTCCTCCTCTTGTTGTTTAAAAACTTTTATATAATCATCCATAAGATTATCTTTCTCTAACTTTTTGGAAATTCTGTCCATCACAGTTAAAGCTACATTATGGTTGGATGGAACCTTTTCCAGAACATCTTCGTGCCATGGAAGTTTGGCATTGTAATGACCATCTTCAAACTTAATGGAATCTTCAAAGTCTTTTATTTTTACAGAGTCGTAATCAGTAATGGCATTTTCTTTACTATCAATGCCTAAGCCCTCGGTTTGAAACATCATATCGAGATTCCTTTCCACAGAACTTTCGGGAAATAAACATTGTAATGGGTCAGGATATGATGACTTGGGGTTCATGACAAAATTGACATGAGTTTCTGGACATTTAGCATATCTAGAAATAATGTGGTTATAGTTGTTGAATGTATCAGGTCTAGAGCTGGAAAAAACTAGGTAAGACTGAGATTTGTCTTGGGAATAGAAAGTTGTTTGCGTCTCCATAAGGCACAAGACCATTAGGAAATTCCCATGCAATACCCTTCATACATTCAACTGTTCTGGTCATAGACAAATTTTGTAGAACATCCGCACCTATTAGTCCGTCCATTTCTCCATTTTCAGGAGGCAAACCGCCTTCATATTGAACAGCCAGGGGGACACCTTTACATGCAAGATTGCTAATAACATATTGAGGCATATTTAGTTGTATATGAAACTCCTTGTCTATTAACACCTTTAAATTAGGAATTTCAACAGCAACATAAATTTCTTTCAACTCTTTCTTTTGAGAGCCCAAGAATGTTTTGATATCATGCTGTATAATTGAAACATTTTCATCTTTACATGCTAAGACAGCACAAACTTTTTCTGATAAGTAAGATCTTTGACTGCCGGAGTCTAAAAAACATCTAGCTCTGCAAACTTTTGAACCAGTCTTCACTTTAATGTCCATGATGGGCATTATTATAGAATGTTCCGATACTATTTCACTTGCATTTAAACACACATTAGAATTAGTCCGGGCATTTTTATGCTTGTCAATATATTTGCATAATGTACTTATATGAGAGTTGACATTGCAATGTAAACATTGATATTTTAGCTCATTATTTTTGCCAGGACATTGTTGCTTTTTGTGAAATGGACTATTACGAAGAACACATAGACCCATTTCAAGACAACGCTGCCTTCTGGCCTCATGGGAATTATATTTCTCACATCGGTACATCACATGACTACTTGCATTACAAAATTTACAAGGTTTTCTGGGGTGAGAAGCTGACGATTGCGTGGTAAAATTTTGTAATGCAGAAGCCCCTTCGGGATTTGAATCCTGTTGATACATGGTAGGTTCACCAAAATGACTACTAGGTTTTGAGAAAAACTGTTTATGATCATCGTGACCTTGTGATACAGTTTTGCTTTTTTCTCAAAAAATTTCTTTTACAAACTTGTTCAAATAATCGTTTTTATCAAATCATGATAATTATCAAACAATTCTTTGAGGGAAGGATAATTTGATCCGATTTTATGAACCAATTCTCGCTTGAGGATAGCGGGTAGTTTATTGAAAACGATGTGGCTAATAAGTTTTAACCCAGAGGAATTGGGTAGTAAAAGATCAACACCATAGTTTTTCAAATCATGTATGCATGCTCTAGTTTCATTCAAATATTTTTAGACATCCTCAAATTGGGGATCATATTTGGGCGAGTTGCTGATAATTTTAGTGAAATATTCTTCAATGATAAATTCTTTATCTAAGAATTCGGCATTTAGCAAGTCTAATGCGGCTTTGTAATTTCCATTACTGATTGACAAGTGGCTTATAACTGAAAAGGCATAATCTGTTAAGTAGCCGCGAAGGTACGTTAGTTTGGCCGAATCATCCAGCTTACCACCAGCAGTCATTACATTATTAAACTACATGAGAAAGTTTTGAAACAGCAACCTGTCTTTTTCTGGACCACTGAAACCACATTTTAATTTAGGTGGCCGTATTGGGGTAACTGTAGGAGTGTGCGATGACGTGTCAGTTTTCACAGGAGTAATCTTAGTTTGGACATCAGAAATTTTCTCCTGAACACCGATTTCATATTTTATTTTATCTTTGAAATCAGTAACACGATCTGTGTCATCCACTTTGATTTCCTTTTTTTCACATAACTCATGAATATCATCATTAATGTTGTCAATTTTATGCAGGTAGGTATTTACGGTGGTTTCCTGCTTCAACAAAAAATTACTTTGTAAAGTTTTTTGTTCTGATTTTTTATTCAAATCATTCACAATCATTGTAATTTTGCCCTTATAGGCGGCTCTGCTCCTTCTAAGAGCACCTGTAATGTCCTTGAAAGACATTTTGATTGCTAGATATGGGATATGTGAATATTCAACAATATATACTTATATCTGAATAGGATATGGGCTTATATAAATCTGTATAAAATTTCTTTAGGTAATCGCTCGCAAAATTACGATGTCATTATAAACGCCATAATTTCAAACAGTGCTGAACGAGTGGAAAAAATGAACAAATAAATTTGCAAACGTTATAAACAGTAAAACCGTGAACTATGAACAACGTTGCGTGATGGCAGGATGTGAACTGTGGTTAGGGTCTGAACTGAAAGGGTTAATATCCTGGTAAGGTATTGTGCACTGTTCAATCCGATTGTACAGCAAGTGCAAGGTAAATCATGGAAAAACGCGAAATTCAAGCAATAAGTATACTTTCCAAATTCGCGTGGTAATTAATGAACGCTTGTAAAAACAAAGCAAGTGACAAAAACAGTTGACTCGATATTATCAAGTAGTAACGTTCGTTTGTGCGACAATGGAACGCGTCCACTGCAGCTTAACACAGATTTCGGAAAAACAGTAGAAGGTAAACTATGCGATTTACAGTAAAGAGAGACAAGACACCAATATGATCGACGCGACGACAAGATTGACAGCTGCAGACATTTTAGCGACTAGAGTGAGTAATACATTTCTAAAGAACGAGCAGTAGAACAGAACTACGATATAAATTAATAGTTTTCAGGCAATATTGAAACACTAGCCGAATAAATTTTAAAATAATAACGGGATTTTGGCAAGATATTGGGATTTTGATAAAACCCGAGTGGATAAGTAAGTTGGAGGAAAGGAAGATAATATAATAATATAAAAGTACTCACATTTTGATGTCTCTAAAATCTGCCGCTGCCAAAATTTCCTTCGGCGAAGGTTATAGAACTTGATAACAAAGGGAAAGTTAGGGGTTTATTAGGTAAAGGTAATGTTATAGGTAAATGTTATAGGTAAAATTCTGAAAATTGGTAAGAGGAGTGCTGATAGTGAAAGCAAACGGGTAAGTGACAGATTTAGTGGCAAAAGTGTATGGCTTGGCTGTGTACGTGTAAAAGGCTGCGGATTGTGGAAGTTGTACACAACCACAGGGTGCAATCAAACGAATGACAATTCTAATAATATACAGCCCCTTCCGAGATGACATGTTTATACAGATAAGAGGAGGGGCTGACATGCGATCTTACCGTACCGGTAAAATCACGCCAACTTACTATACTAGTGAACGCCCTCTTATGTGGTGATAATAATACAGAACATATACGTAGGAAAAATACTAACTAACATTTCATCAATGCAAGTGTTAATATTACAGAACAAATACGTTACATATGAAATACTAACTATCAAATCATCAAGGTAAATGTTGATAATACAAAACATATAGATAGGAAAAATACTAACTAGCAAATCATCGAGGCAAATGTTGATAATACAAACCATATAGATATGACAAATACTAACTAGCAAATCATCAAGGCAAATGTTGATAATACAGAACATATAGATATGACAAGTACTAACTAGCAAATCATCGAGGCAAATGTTAATAAATACAGGACATATGAATATGAAATATATATCATGATATAAAAAGTGATAATAAAGGCATACCGGTACATTCTGATCGATCTCTATTTTAAATTTGTACAGCCAAGAAGGCGTGGTGGTGACGTCCACGAAGAGGAGGGGTAAATTCACGATCAGGTAGGAGACGTTAGGGATTAAGAAGGTGCCTGTCAAAAACACAGTGATAGTACTTCACCTCAGCTTCTGTACATTATCGACTTCTTGTATATTTTATACTTATGCAGCACACAGACCAAAGGTCTATGATGAATGAATGAATAAACATTGTGTTGAAATTAGATGTTTGGATCTCAGGAGATCGTTTATTATATGTGCTCAATGAAGGGAATGAGAGGTAAGGGTTATTCTCAAATTGCGTTAAAGTATCACTTATATTTGTTTATCGATCCCCGCGCTGAAAGGGTTATTCATTGTCAAAACGATTTTTTTAAATAAATGTATTATATCAACGTTAAATAAAATAACTATTTTATTAAACACGATCACAAATAGAAAATAAATATTTGAACGTCAGTAACAGAGCTGACAATAACCGAGGGGATAGTGTAGGCCTATGTTTCAAAATTAAATTGAAATAAAATGTGATCAAGCTAATAGAGATCACTTAATAATAAGTGTACTAAAATATAAAAGAAACAGACATAGAAAACAAATAATCATTATAGTTTTATAGCATGTTTTTTTTTAGTAAATAGCATCAATATCTCTACGCAAAAAAGGTAACATTTTTGATAATACCCACCAAAATACTGAACCGTATGAATAAAACATCTTCAATACATATTCAATAAATATTGTCAATTCTGTTTTCAAAACAACACTGTGACCAATATATAGTAGCAAATTTTAATTTTATTTGTGTTTTTTTTGCTCAAAAATGTTATTTCAGTTGTTAAAATATATCAATATTTTTAAATGGAAGTCGAAATAAATCTGTGAAAATCTGTTTTTTTTATAGTAACATGGTTGACGGTAACAAGATTGACAAATTCAACCCTATCGTTTTAAAGTACAAAATAACCTATTATTGTGCATATTATATAAAACAACAAAAATATCAATAAGCATGATAAGAGAACTATATGTTTGATAGCAAATTATTTGTGTTTCTCACTTCTGTGAATACATTTGAGAATAGTTTAAAACAAATCGTGTAAACGTATCAAATTTGCTCGAAAAAAAAAATATTGTGCGAAAATACAAAAAGTTTCTATTTTATGCTGTTCTGCTTAATCTTTCACCCGACATAAAATCCAACATGACGAATGCTCCGACTACATCAATTTGCTTAGCACCACGATGTCTGGTACCCTGACAGCATCGCATAGCTCTGACACAGATACCGCCATTTTTAAATAGTTGTGTTTCGTTGTAATACGAACACTTGATTTTGCTAGAACACGCTCCCTTGAAATGTGACTCCGTTCGATATTTATCACACGGAAACTGAATCTCTTAGCGAACCAGATTTGACACTCACAGAAGCTTACTTAGTAGAAGGCTGGACTGCCATAAATCAAAGACAACTGTATCTACATTTAATAATCTTCTATTACAGTCATATCATAAACCCTCTTGATTAAAAGTGCATAATTAATCAAATTTCACTAATCATTCTCAGATTGTGTCAGTGTACTGGCAAGTGTGACAAACGATGTGGTTGTAAAAAAGGCCTGGGTTTAATTGTGTACTATTTTGTCACAAGGATGGACATGCATGTGTGAAGAATAATAATGAGGCAGACGGTATTGTAAGATGATCAATTACACGATGAAGAATTTGTTGTGTTTATGATATTATTTTAGGCTATGAGTGCTCCCAATATGTCTTTAATAGTGTTACGTCCATTATGTGAAAGCAGTTTCTATATGTCCACCATTACTCGTCAGACCTGGGGTCAATTCCATTTTTATAATTCCAATTCCTGATCCAATTTCTTTTTTTTAATTCCGAGGCTAATTCCAATTCCTTTATTTTCATTTTCTAAAATTCCGATTCACATTCCAATTCCTAATTTATAATTCTTTCCTAATTCCGGACTTTTCCAATATGCTATAAAATTATCTGATTTTAGGCACAAAGTATTTTATTGTGAGAATAATAAAAAACACATTTTCTATGCGAGAGCATTTTTATATAATTAGTCAATCAATCAGAATCAAATAAACTAATTATTGTGACAGGTATTTTAATATAATTTCGTGTTAAATTCTTGGTCATTACATTGGATATTTTGTATAAGCTTTGTATATTTGTTGTAGCGTAAGCAAATAAATAAATAAAGAATCGCGCGAATTTAAAGCTTAACTAATACTGAATGAAAAATACTAAAATTCATCAGTGAATCATTGAAATAGATTATGTGTGTTGTCAGATAATAACAGTTACATGTTGTTTTATTTTTAAAATTAGTGGTGTTGCATTGTTATGCCAGAGCTAGAAAACTGTCATGGTCAACACAGTGTTATCGTAACCATACCCCCCCCCCCCTCCGCCTCTCCCGCTTTCTGTTACATCACACCTCTTTACCCTTTAATAACACTTTGTATCCCCCTGTCATGTTATTAGAGTTCATTGACATAATTTAGTGCTTTATCATATTTACCTTATTGATAGCAATATCATGATTTAATATTTAATATTATATTAGGTCTGTAATATTTATATTGTGATGAAATTGTTTTGGTAATTCTACTGGAAAAGACATCAGAAAAAAGTGCAAAGACAGACTCAGACAGAAGAATAATTGACTTTAGGACTAAGAGCTAAGCCACCCCTTATCCACCCACCTCATGCTTGCCGAAAAACATATCAAAACGCTTGGTGTATTGGGTATATATCGTCAGATAATATCAATAACCTATAGAATTGATAAGTATTATGAAAAAATTTTCGACTCCATATGTGACCACCTATTAATATGGGGTATGTACTGTGTATATTATTACTAAAGTATTCAACAGCTCCTGTGTCAATAACTGAGATTATAAATTGAACGATTCACTTTACACGTAAACATTATATTTATATTAGGACATCATTGTTTTTGAATTTTAAATAGTGGAGCTGTTCAATACCCGCAAATAAATAATATCTACGCGTACATTTATGGAAATATTTGACTTTGGGACTTAAAGTGCTCCATAAAAGCATAACCACCCCTGATGAGCATGAAACATTCACCAATGCTGGCTCAATATTGGGACAGCGTTGCAGACGCTGACAACACCGCATGAATGTATCAATTTTATGGGGAGTGCATTGTCGCTTCAAGAGAACAACGACCGGTCTGGTGTTTTAACACCCCACACCCCTCTGTGACAGGCCTGTGCAACCTTCACAATACCTGATTCCCCCCTCCACTACAATGTGACGTTTTTGCATTTGTGTTGAGATTTTTTGTAAAAATGTAAAAGTTCAATCCCTTTTTTTTTCCACCTACTTTTTACTAATTCCAATTCAATTCCAATTCCTTAAAAGTTAATTCCCATTCCCATTCCAATTCCTGGAATTAGACTTGGAATTAGGTCTAATTCCAGATCAATTCCGGAATTGAACCCAGGTATGTTACTCGTTTTAGTTAGGGGCTATGTCATTTAAATTGTTTTAAAAATGTTGTTGTTTGTGTGATTGGAAGGTTGTTATCTGGATAAAGACTGACATTGGTTAACATGTTTACGAAACTGCCTAAATTCATGATATTGTTAAATTGTAATGTAAATTCAAATTGCTTATTGATAATAAATCTTAGATTATCTTGTGGAAAGTCTTTCAAAGACAGATGTTTAAAACAATCCACCAATTTGTTATCGCCATGTATAAAAAGAAATGTAATTTGATTTGTTTTTTAATCAATCGAGAATAACGAAAAACATTTAGTTAGACATTTTAATCATTAAAATAGACAAAAGGGGTCAGGATATATTGTATTTAATGTTTTCAATACGACCTATGGTTGCCATTTTTCAAAATTGCGTCCCAGAACTACTCGCCCTGGCTTTTAAATTTCTACCCTCGTCATTTATATTGTATTAGGAAGGGATTATTTTATCCAAATCAGTTGAGATATGCCGTGTTATGCGAGTTGTAAGCGGCTCTACATGGCAGGCCTATGCTCACATCCTGGTGGAAAGCGAACCCGGTTGTCCTACTATGGGCCTTGTCCCTGCACATGTTAGTAGCCTTGGACCAAGCATAGAACTCTACTCCAACCAATCACATGCGTCACGTTACCTTATAATAAGGTCTGGAGTGGAGTACTCAGCGAAGTGAGCGTGGTCTGGACTAGAGTACGATAGCGGTCTGGGCCTGATCTGGAATAGAGTATATAGCGTAGTGGGCGTGGCCTGGAGTAGAGTACGATAGCGGAGTGGGCGTGATCTGGAATAGAGTACATAGCGGAGTGGGCGTGGCCTGGAGTAGAGTACATAGCAGAGTGTGCGTGGCCTGGAGTAGAGTACATAGCGGAGTGGGCTTGGCCTGGAGTAGAGTACATAGCGGAGTGGGCGTGGTCTGGAGTAGAGTACATAGAGGAGTGGGCGTGATCTGGAGTAGAGTACGATAGCGGAGTGGGCGTGGCCTGGAGTAGAGTACATAGCAGAATGGGCGTGGTCTGGAGTAGAGTACATAGCGGAGTGGGCGTGGCCTGGAGTAGATTACATAGCGGAGTGGGCGTGATCTGGAGTAGAGTACGATAGCGGAGTGGGCGTGATCTGGAGTAGAGTATATAGCGGAGTGGGTGTGGCCTGGGGTAGAGTACATAGTGGAGGGGCGTGGCCTGGAGTAGAGTACATAGGAGAGTGGGCGTGGTCTGGAGTAGAGTACATAGCGGAGTGGGCGTGATCTAGAGTAAAGCGTGATCTAGAGTCGAGTACGATAGCGGATGGGTTTGATCTGGAGTAGAGTACTATAGTGGAGTGGGCGTGGTTTGGTGTGGACAAAATTGTACTTGGACTGTCGACTTGTACGACACGGGCCTACATGAAGAGGGCGAAAATCCCTGGTGTATAGTCCGTAATAACAGACTCTCTGTGCTGTACAGAGTCTGTAATCATTGCCATTCCTAAAGTTGTGCGCCAAAAATACGGTGCGCGTCCGATCGATTGCGCAATGAATTACTGCGTCATTGTTTGATCTCTCATTTTTAATTTAGTCTGTAATGACAGATGTACATCTCTTTAGAAGAATGCCTCAACGTGGGGACTTAAAGCCTTGTCTTTATAGGTGAATTTATCATCTAAATAGGGCTACCCTCACATTTTTCATGAATTTTTTGGTCTCAGCGTACACTGATCACCAGCATAGAAAAGACAGTTTTTGCTATGCTGTCAATCTCTGACGTTGAACCATGCTGTTCACGTCAAGCTCGGACTACCGGTGTAGCCTACCTATCCTTTCATAAGCTGTAACACAGCTGTGAGCCACTTGTGAAGGGTTTACTTGATGTAAAACATTTATGTTTTTCATAAAAAAGTAGTTGTATGTGATAAATCTAATCTAGGTCATTTTGACAATCAAAATCAATCCTAAAATTAAAATCTTTGTATCTAAGAGTGTCTCCAATTTTTGGTGCCACTCTGTGACGATGACTTACTACTAGGGTCACCTGGTGAGTGTGCAATATATTACTGTAACCCATTTTCTGGTTTTATTTTTCATTTTTGTCTTTAGCTATGTGTTACGAAACATATAAATATTTGCACATTAGTGAATAATTTGACATTGCTTGCATCCTGCTTTATGAGTATGTTTCATCTTCTGTCAGTCTGTGCCAATGTTTCTGGGAGCAGAAACGATTTGTGCCATATGTAATTTGTCTTTACATTGGAGTCTAGTGAACACTATTCTTGGAAGGTTAAAGGGACTGGCCCAGTCTAAAATCATCAAAAAATGGGTGATTTTATTTAGGCTTTTTAATATGATCATATGATGTAAACATGTCCATAGACTAGAACTGCAAAAGTTTTGTAATTTTTGTGTGGCGCATTCACCAGTTAGACTAGATATAGAGACGAAATTCCTGATAGTAGTTGTTGAGCATTAACTCTTTAATCACATCCATCATATGAATGACATATTTTAAATACATCATAATAAGGTGATAAGGTCGCAATCCACCACAATAAGGACAAATAATGGCATAATAACGTGATAAGGTCCCAATCCACCACAATAAGGACAAATAATGTCATGATGACGTGATAAGGTCACAATCCACCACAATAAGGACAAATAATGTCATAATGACGTGATCAGGTCACACTCCTCCACAATAAGGACAAATAATGGCATAATGACGTGATAAGGTGATGATATACCACAATAAGGACAAATAATGTCATAATGACGTGGTAAGGTCGCAATCCACCACAATAAGGAGAAATAATGTCATAATGACCTGAAAGGTTGCAATCCACCAAAATAATGACAAATAATGTCATAGTGACCTGAAAGGTCGCAATCCACCAAAATAATGACAAATAATGTCATAATGACCTGAAAGGTCACAATCCTCTACAATAAGGACAAATAATGTCATAATGACGTGATAAAGTCGTAATCCACCACAATAAGGACAAATAAAGGCATAATGACCTGAAAGGTCATAGTCAATCCCAACAAGGACAATCTGAGCCTTCGTAAAGGTCATAGTCAATCCCAACAAAGACAATCTGAGCCTTCGTAAAGGTCATAGTCAATCCCAACAAGGACAATCTGAGCCTTCATAAAGGTCATAGTCAATCCCAACAAGGACAATCTGAGCCTTTGTAAAGGTCATAGTCAATCACAACAAAGACAATCTGAGCCTTCGTAAAGGTCATAGTCAATCCCAACAAAGACAATCTCAGCCTTCGTAAAGGTCATAGTCAATCTCAACAAAGACAATCTGAGCCTTCGTAAAGGTCATAGTCAATCCCAGCAAAGACAATCTGAGCCTTCCTTTAAGATATTAGACTTGAATAACTCACAAAATCCATCCATTCTCTTATCAACCATCAAAGCGCCGATTTTTTTTATGAAAATCATGAAAACCAAAGGTTTTTTTTCAATTTGAATACCGGTACCTATGTTATGGGTCTACGACCATAAGAATTGTTTTTCTTACAGTGTGGGGATCGACGTCAGATTCTGACGTCTAAAATCGATCCCTATAAGGCAAACAATAAAGAAAATTTATCAAATCAGTTCTGGTTTGGAAAAGTAATTTTCACTCATCAGAAGCTGCTAAATGCGCCAGCAATAGCAGCTTCTGATGAATGAAAACTGTTACAGAGTAGGCTAATGCCAAAGGCTCATGTCACGAAGTAGTCTAATGTCAAAAGCTAATGTCACAGAGTAGTCTAATGTCAAAAGCTAATGTTACGGAGTAGGCTAATGGCAAAGGCTAATGTCATGAAGTAGGCTAATGGCAAAGGCTAATGTCACGGAGTAGTCTAACGTCAAAGGCTAATGTCACGGAGTAGGCTAATGTAAAAGGCTAATGTCACAGAGTAGGCTAATGTCGAAGGGTAATGTCACGGAATATGCTTATGGCAAAGGCTAATGTCACAGAGTAGGCTGATGTTGAGGGCTAATGTAACGGAGTAGGCTAATGGCAAAGGCTAATGTCACGGAGTATGGTAATGTCAAAGGCTAATTTCGCGGAGTAGCATTATGACAAAGGCTGATGTTGCGGAGTAGGCTAATGGCAAAGGTTAATGTCGCGGAGTATGGTAATGTCAAATGCTAATGTCACGGAGTATGGTAATGACAAAGGCTAATGTCGTGGAGTATGCTAATGTGAAAGGCTTATCAGGGAGTATGATAATGGCAATGGCTAATGTCACGGATTAGGCTAATCACAAAGGCAAATTTCGCGGATTAGGATAATAGCAAAGGCTAATGTCGCGGATTAAGCTAATTTAAAAGGCAAATGTCGCGGATTGGGATAATAGCAAAGGCTAATGTCGCGGATTAGGCTAATTTCAAAGGCAGATGTCACGGATTAGGATAATTTCAAAGGCAAATGTCGCGGATTAAGCTAATTTAAAAGGCAAATGTCGCGGATTAGGATAATAGCAAAGGCTAATGTCGCGGATTAGGATAATTTCAAAGGCAAATGTCGCGGATTAGGATAATTTCAAAGGAAAATGTCACGGATTAGAATGAATGAATGAATGAAATCTTATATAGCGCATGTATCCAGCCGGCGGCTGTTCAGAGCGCTGAACATCGAGAGTAACTTAGCAAGGCCTGTTATCATTCAAATTCCAACTCAGTCTCCTGGGAGATATACAGCTGAGCTGCCATTAAGGCGCATCAAGCTATTTTCATTCCAATCAAATTCGCCTTATGTGCCAAGTACTCATACATTGTGGATTTTCTGGGGTCTCGCTGGATGGAAACTGCGCCTACGTCCATTGAGGTTCTTTTACGTCCAACTCTAGGTCAGTCAGACGAGCCATCTGATTTACGTGGTTCTCTGAGCCCCACGAGTGTATACAGCACCTGGCAGTCACCAGGCGGTCACCCATTCAATTATGAACCGGGCGCGACGTTCCTTAACTTCAGTGATAGAGCCAATCACGATGAGCGAACGCCGTATTCCGGATTAGGACAATAGCAAAGGCTAATGTCGCGGATTAGGCTAATTTCAAAGGCAAATGTCGTGGATTAGAATAATAGCAAAGGCAAATGTCGCGGATTATGATAATTTTAAAGGCAAATGTCGCGGATTAGGATAATAGCAAAGGCAAATGACGCGGATTAGGCTAATGACAAAGGCAAATGTCGCGGATTAGGATAATAGCAAAGGCTAAAGTCGCGGATTAGGCTAATTTCAAAGGCAAATGTCGCGGATTAGGATAATTTCAAAGGCAAATGTCGCGGATTAGGAAAATTTCACAGGCAAATGTCGCGGATTAGGATAATTTCAAAGGCAAATGTCACGCATTAGGATAATAGCAAAGGCTAATGTCGCGGATTAGGATAATTTCAAAGGCAAATGTCGCGGATTAGGATAATTTCAAAGTCAAATGTCGCGGATTAGGATAATAGCAAAGGCTAATGTCGCGGATTGGGATAATAGCAATGGATTAGGCTAATGACGAAGGCTAATGGCGCGGAGTAGGCTATAATCATCAGTGTATCACAATTCTTATGAGAGGGGGAGGGGTAGAAATTAAAGTTTTCGACATGGTGAAACGCTACTTAATTGTTGAATAGACTTACCACGGTATGAAATCATTTGCCAGTTTGCTGAGCAGAGTTATTCCACCCATTACAAAGCTGTACTGTATGATAAATTCCCGCAGAGCCCCCGCTCGGCTCACTGTGAGAGTGGGGGCTGCTTTGCCAGCATGTCCCTCCATCCTAAAATAAAAACTGATAATATATTTCATTGCTGTTCCCTTTTAAGACTCGATGTATACAGTATTTAATCCTTAAAGCGGTAAATTTAATTAATTAAATTAATTTTACCCATTTGAAGTTGTGTCTGGATACCGCGACCCACAACTTTAAAAAAACTTTAAAAAAAAATCTGTCCACAAATTTGGATCCCTAAAAAACTTAGGTGTTATTTGTACTGTATATTCAAACACATACCGGCATGTCAATGTGATTTATATTAGGCCTATTATGGCATTGTCGTCTTCTTTGATATCAGACATTTACAAATATGTGATGGGAGATGATCAACGGAGCCATAGTACAGCAGAAAGTCAGTGTTCCGTACATTATAATTACCTATGCCTATTATGGCATTGTCGTCTTCTTTGACGTCTGACATTTACAAATATGTGATGGGAGGTGATCAACGGAGCCAAAGTGCAGCAGAAAGTCAGTGTTCCGTACATTATAATTACCTGACACGTCATCTTATTTAACCCATTAAGTGAGAAAGTTTCTCTCACTTGAAGCTGTGTCTTCCTGACGCGATACAGAGCTTCACATGAGAACACATTTGTATTTTTTTTTTTTACAGATTTGTCAAACAGTCATGTTTAAATCTTTCTGTGGATTAAAGACAAAATTCACCTTGAAAATGTATGCCTACTATTGAAATATTAATAAAATGTTAAAAATGATATAGTTGTCATCGACACATAGAGGGTTCAATCGTCAAAGAGGCAGCCTGACCTGTCCTACAGGCAAGTCGTGGCACAAACATGGGGCGCTGATTCCATGTTGGTTTGATGCTGTGCCAGCGTCGCAGATTGTAAGCCAGCATTAAAAAACATGAGCCGAACCTATTATGTTTGTTGGGACTACAACCTTAATATCACTTGCCACAAATATAATCTAATTATAACCGTAATCTAAAAACAATTCATTCTCATGGTTAGCGCTTAAAAGGTAAATGAATAACAGTAAATGAATAATTGCTAAATGCCTTTAGGACGATAACTGTGAGGCAATTCAGATGTGTATAATTATATTATCGCGTTTGATATTTTATTGGGACTTTGCAAACGTAGGTAGCCCATCATTTACAAAACTGCACAAAACCTATAAAGTAGATGAGAGCTGCGGACCGCTTTCCTGTTCATAGAGGTGCTGTGCGGTATGGGATGGCGGAGGGGGGTTGGGGGGTTGGTGGTGACTGTTTCAATGATGACTGTACGTACGAGATACTATGGGCCGTATGCCCGAAGCTAGTTTAGTTAACACGAAGTTTAGGCTTAACACGGTGTTAAGTAAAACATTGTTTTAAAAAAAAAATAACCCGTATGTCCAAAGCCAGGTTAGCATCGTTTTAATAAACCATCAGGTTAAATCCTAAACCAGTGTTGTAACGCGGTAAAGCATACAATTTGTGTACACTTGCAGTGATTCCCCGTCAGCGCCAACAATGGGCACGTCCAGCAAACACGATACGTTCCACCAATGCTGCTTTATTGTTCCTGCCAGCGTCGAAGACGACGGCCCAGCATTAATTCATCATCGGCACAAGGTGTAGTGTTTGTCGGGTTGTCCTGTTTGTGAAGATCAGCAAAGACAATTTAACCTTTACTTTTTAACATTCAAATGTTTCTTCTCGTTCACCGTGATAAATCGCAATTTCCACCTTCATGTATTAAAATGAATGAAAATCACTTCACTTGATAAAATCAGCAAATAGTACATATCAAATTTAAATCAGAGCTGAATTAATTAGATGCATTGTCATATTTTTCATTAATAATAATAATAGAAATTAAATGCCGCACAATAAAATCTTAGAGATTTACGGAGCCCATAAAGGGACATTAAGTGTGGTGATTTTTTTTTATTTCGTTTGTACGAAATAATATTTCGTTTGTACGAAATAATATTTTGTTTGTACGAAATAATATTTCGTACAATTACCAACCCAGCAAACACGAAATACTGGCCCAGTGTTGATTTAATATTGGTCCACCGTCTCCGACGCTGGCCCAACATTAATTAAACATTGGGTCAACGCCTCGCGTTTGCTAATAAGAGCCACGTGAATAGCGTTCTCAGTGCAGGCGACTTTTTTAAGTCGAATTTTAAAAAAAATCACGAAAAAAATTGTGATTGTGATTGAAACAAATTATGCAGATTTTACACTTCATCACGTTTTCAATGAATTTTTTTCTATAATGTCAACTATAGGAATTTATCGTAAAAAACCCCACGAAAATGAAATGCTGTTTGTGGATTGAGTGATCATAGCACATAACAAAATTAACCCTTTAACCGCCAAATTATTCAATCTAAATTTACACCCACTTGAAATTGTGTCTGGCTGACGCGATCCACAACTTCAAGTGAGTAAAAATTATTCAGATTTGACAAAATGGAGGTCAAGTCATATTTTATTTTTTTAACATGTTTATTAGCTGGTACTTAATGTGCTAATAAAAAATGATAACCCGAATATATGCGACACCGGCGGTTAAAGGGTTGAGTGTGTTATTTTTTTTAATTTCGTTTGTACGAAATAATATTTCGTCTGTACGAAATATTATTTCGTTTGTACGAAATAATATTTCGTACAATTGCCAACCCAGCAAACACGAAATACTGGCCCAGTGTTGATTTAATATTGGTCCACCGTCTCCAACGCTGTGGATTGAGTGATCATAGCACATAACAAATGAGGATATATTAAGCTTTAGTATTTGGAGCCAATTCCTGGTGTCGAATGTCACATAACGCTATGCTACGAAATTGTCACCAGCACGATAGAGGTGTCTGGAGTAGAACGGAGTGCGCTGCTAATTGCCACAAATTGGCGCGATATTAGGCCTACAGTTGGCCGGAAACACATTTAAATGTTGGGTCACTGTTTACGATGCTTCCCCAACATTAGCCCAACCATGGCATTGACGATCTTGTGTTTTTTGTAAAAAAAACACTTGCCACTATATCCACTGGCATTGTGGCAGATGGTGGGTCAGCGTTACAGACGGTGGGCCGACATTGACCTGACAATGATTTCCCAAGTTTTAAGCTATTATTATACAAACGAAAAAACTTTTAAAAATTTAGTCGGGGTCGAGGGATTTTTCGAGATATCCCAACCAGGGCCCGATTGCAAGAAACAGGATCATCTTGATGCTGGTTTAAACCAAAAAATGAGATCATCTAACCTTCTTGCTTAATCCGGTTATTCAAACGGTATTAACTATGTGATTAGATCATCTGCTATTTGCTCCGAACTTTACCAAAAATCGGACATGTCTTCTGTATTACGGAAACGTGTACGATATCATGTACAATCTTCATTTTTATATTTTGAAATGAAGCATCACTTCAGTAGGCTGACACCACAGATAATAGGGACTAATCAACTTCATCAGGTCAGCATATACTATACTTGATTAGATGGGACCCACATAGGCCTATGTTAAACATAGGTGCCAATTTTTAGTTAGCTTTTTGTCCATTATTCGCATTTTTACATAATGACGTGCGAAATACCAATTCAGCGCAATTTTGTAATTATATTTTGTATACACATTTGATGAACCATGATCATTGTGTACAGTGGCATACAATGGAATTGTCAAAAAGATGGTGCGTCAAACTGGTGGGGGAGGGTTACTTTTTCAATCGCTGATTAACCATGCCATGTAGCACATCAAAATGATCTGTGTGACTCATGATATACGATAAAATTAATTCTATATCGTAGCAAGCATTATCTCACCTTATAATTTGGGAGCGTTGATTTATATTTTATATAAACGAAACATTTATGATTACCCGAGTACAGGTGGTACTTATTTCTAGTCATGCAGCTTTCTAATACAAACTAGAAGTAAAATACAAAAATGTGGACAAGATACACATCAGGAGAGGTGGGATTGTCCTTTGTAGTCAATATAGTGTGCTAAATATACCCACTATCATGACTATGAGATATAAATACATATAATGGAGAATGTTCACCAAATACGTTATTATTTATTCAATGAAAGCTTCGCTCAGATCCTAAAGTCTACAAATCATATACAAATTATCACACTTCAGGCATATTATGAATTTAATGGAACTCCTGAATTCACAAGTGTTCTTGGGTAAACACATCACAAGGCTAATAGACATTTTATCAAATACACGAATACTAGGCCTGGCTGTTATCCCTTCGGTTCCAACATTTTGTGTCTGTAACCATGATTTATGTTGATGCAATTATACTGTACCAACTTACTAACAAGCCTGATGATACCACGTACATTCCAGTGTACAATCCCAGCATGGCCCCCTTACGACTTTGTAGCATACTCACTGCAGTCGGTTTACAGTTTGTGCTTAATAAGGGAGCCACCATTAAATCTCAGGGGTGGGGGGGGGGGGTGGAGTACTTTTGAAATAAATAATTTAGGGTGGATAAATAATAATTAATTAACTTCAGAAACTGTTCTACATAAGCATGTAGTAAAATTGAGAAAATTCAGCGCGCCGCCGAGCCAGGTTGAATTAAATGATTTGTCCGATACAAAAACTCCAGCCTCCCCCCCCCCCCCCGAAGATTGAATGGTGGCCCCCTAAGGGAATGCGGTTTTTACTTCTCGGCCCGTTGGGCCCGAAGGGGTATTGTGGTCCCCTTCGTGCGCCGCCGCCGTCTCCGCCGCCGCTGCCGCCGCCGCACGCACTCTTTTGGCTACTACCATGGTGCAACAGATTGAATTCATCATTCATACAAACATTCAACCCCTCTCGGCACATTTTTTTAACTAGGGTCAAAATCATAGTTCAAAGATCAAGGTCAAAGATTTAAAAAAAAATCTTGTTAACGCGATATTTTGAAAAATAATTATTGTATCTCTCCAATTTTTTACGTGAAGTTACCCATGAGTATGGAGATCACCTGATTAGATTTTCAGCTTTCCACCGATAATCAAAATGGCCGCCGCCTGGCGATTCATTCTTTTCCGACCTAATTTTTTTCATAATTCCCTTGAAATCTGGTATATATATAGGTTTTCGGGGTCTGCGAGTCTATTGGCATTGTCCGTTTTCTTGTGCGACTGAAAACGAGGCTATGGCGGCCATCTTTATTTTAAATTTAATAATTTCTTGTTCACGCGATAACTTGAAAAATAATTATTGGATCTCTCCATTTTTTATGTGAAGTTACGTATGAGTATGGAGATGATCTGATTACAATTTCAGCTTTCCACCGATAATCAAAATGGCCGCCACCTGGCGATTAATTTTTTTTCAATATCTTTTTTTCAGAATTTCATCGAAACCTGGTATATACATATATAGGTTTTCGGGGTCTGCGAGTCTATTAGTATTGTCCGTTTTTATGTGAGACTGAAAACGAGGCTGCGGCGGCCATTTTGGTTTTATCAATTTTAATAAATCGTTCTTTTTTTCAATTAATTGCCCTGAAACCTGGCATATATAGAGTCACTGCATCAGCCCAGGGGTATTTGAGTGCTTGCACGGTATTTTTCATCAATCGTCTGCACTTTGTGTGAACATTGCGACAGGCGGCTGCCTTATCCTTTTGGCTGCTGCCTCTATGCAGGATGTGTAGGCTATCACTGCAGCAGCTGACCAAGTTTAACCCTTCCACCACCATATTTTTTCTAAGAATAAGGCTTGTTAACATCCGGCAAGCCATAGATAAATTGTATTCTAATTTGAAAAAAGTGCAATAACAGATATATTACAGGCCCATGTATGATTGTGTGCTTTTATTGGTCACTTATCTGTGTTTATCTGGTAACCATAGCAACTGAATTAAATAATAGCAGGGCCAAATCAGCCTAAAATGGGTGAAAATAGCTTTTTGGAGAGTTTTGCCCAAATTTTGTTCACTCGAGATGTCTATGGTGGTTGAAGCTCACCTAGACCCCAGAATGGAGTTATACCACAACACTAAAGAGGTTACAGGGGGTTTTGTAAGGCCTGAGGAGGGATACCCCATCAAATCACCCTTGTGTCATCCCTTTCTCATATGGCAGGAAAGGACCAAATAATACAATAAATATCATGTTTTGACCAATGGCCAGTACTTCAATTACTATATTGAATGAATCCCAACCCAAGTACACATGGTGACACGGGTTGGGGCTGGGAATGACAGGGGTGTTACCCCAAGGTAATAACAAGGTCATATCAAGGTCACAAGAAGGTCAAATCAGCTTAAGCAGATCGCGACCATCCCTCCTTCTTAAAAACCAAATTGCCCAAACATAGCTCTAAATTACCCAAATATTGTTATCTTCTTGGGTGGTACCCTGAAACCTTTGGAAAGATTAAAAAGATCCTTGTTTGACGCCTAAATTTGTGTAGCCAAACAAAGTTTTATTGGACTTTTTCATTATACTAGCCATTATACTAGCCACACAAGCCCGGACAGTAGCCACACAATTGTGTACATTAATATATCAAAATGTTTCACAAATATACATTCACTATATACACAGTTAACTAAAATGGAACTAACAAATTCGCATCTGTTTTGTTTTTACACTCTTCTTCATTATACTAGCAACACAAGCCTGAACAGTAGCCACACAAGTACAAACAGTAGCCACACAAGCACGGACACTATGCTGTATTCTAATTGGATGCGTGAACAACCAATGACATCCCACTGATGTGTCTTTTGCTTGCCACCAGATGGGGCCATCATCTAATGCTGTCCATGAGTATAGACACGATCATGGACATATTATAGACAGTTTTGAGTGTCCGTGAATTGTGTGTTCATTTTGATTGGACACTTGGAAAGGATACACAAGGTCATTTGTAACAGATATTGATATATTTGCTTGTGTGTCTAGACACACAAGTAAAAATAGACACACAATTATTTTATGTACAGACACACAGTCTCACAGACTCAAACACTCACAGTGTATGGACGATTCTCAATTGTATGAAACACTGAAGTACCATTATATCAAATTGAAGTTCTAAGCATATTAATTCCTTTTGACATAAACCTTTTGGATTTTTTTATCTTTTATGAGTGATGATGCGTATTGTAAAGTGTAACTTTAGTGGCAAAGGTTAATCCTGACTTCTGGCTCACGTCTTGGTGTCAGGCCACAGATCATTCATACACGGTATATGAATGATATCTGATCACACTGTCCTATCAGCTGTGCTGTCGACCAATCTGGTTAATCCTCGTCTTGCGACTTTCCCCATCTTGCGAGGCCCGCATGAACACTTTTTCCTAAAATAAATGTCACTAGAATGGATGATCATTTTATCTACCACAAACTATAATTATATATTATAGTTTGTGGTAGATGATCAGAAAATTAAACTAAAAGGGTCTAGTTTTTTGTAAACAAAAAAACTAGAGTAGTCCCCTCCCCCCCCCCCCCCCCCTAGCAGCATAACCAAAAGGTTGATGGCTAATAGATGTAGTTTTAATGACTTTTGTAATTAATGTTATTAAATGGCTCCTGTGGACAGTAGAGACTATGTATTAAGCGGAATTTATTTCAGTTTTGGAACCACGCCAATGTGCGAAACACAATGTGGCTTGTCCACACTCCCAAAAAACACGAGACGTTGAATCAATGCTGGTCCAATGCTGGCCCACCGTCTTGGTCGCGTGTACTGCTGGCGGTGAGTACAAGTCGACACCGACTCAATGTCTGTTAAATGTTGAGCCAGCATCGTCGGTGCTGGCCAGTATCCATTCAGCCCTAGTCTGTCTTGCTGGCGGTACCGGCATGCTGGCGGTACCAGTATGATGCTCTGAACCAAAGCTGGATTATTGTTGGCCCGCCATCTGTGAGGCTGGCCCACAGTAGAGACAATGTATTAAACGGAATTTATTATTCAGTTTTGGAGCCACGCCAATGTGCGAAAACACAATGTGGCTTGTCAACACTCCCAAAAAACACGAGACGTTGAATCAATTCTGGTCCAATGCTGGCCAACCGTCTTGGTAGTGCATACTGCTGGCGGCGAGTACAAGCCGACACCGACCCAATGTTGGGCCAGCATCGTCGGTGCTGGCCAGTATCCATTCAGCCCTAGTCTGTCATGCTGGCGCTACCGGCATGCTGGCGGTACCGGTATGATGCTTTGAACCAAAGCTGGATTAATGTTGGCCCGCCATCTGTGAGGCTGGCCCACATTCAGCGTGGCGCCAAACAAGACACGGTAACCCAATACTGGGCTAATGTTGGCTCAGCGTCGTACATGGTGAGCCAACATTAGCCCAGCATTGGGTCAACGTCTCGTGTTTGACCGCCTGTATGATAGAAATGAGTGGGGCAGAGCGAACAGAGGTAAAACAACATTTCTCCACCTCTGTGTACAGAGGGGGACATAATAACTGAGAATACTGGCTGAATTGATGGGAATACGAGCGGAAATAACGGGGAATACTGACTGAAATTAAATCAAATCAAAATCAAATAAACTTTATTTCCAGAGGGTATGCCATTTAGCGCTATAGCACTAATTTGCAATGGGCCCTCATATTATATACATATACACATAAGATTATTATAATGTACACCTAGTCATGATAATCATAAAGTTAAAGTTATGAAAACGATTTGCTAAGCAAGGTCGTTTTCATAACCTTAACTAAAATGTTTATGAAACAGGCAGCTCTAACGTGATATAAGTTGAGAGTGTTTAATATACACATGACGAAAAATTGAAAACACAATACATATAGCATATAAATACACGAACATACCTACATAAGTAGCCATATACACACATATTTATCCATATATATGTACCTACACATACATCCATATAATATACATGCATACACAAATAACCATATACACACATATTTACCCATGCATATGTACCTACACATACATTCATATAATATACATACCTACACAGATATATTTACACTTACATGAATATATATATGATACAAATAGACACGTAAAACACATTATTATTTCTATGTAATAGACATATAGATACAAATATTCATAATCATACTTGCATATACATAAAAGTATAATATTTATTTTAACACGTATATTCCGACTGCATATATGCATATACAAATATGTTTTATAACTTTGGTTCAAGGCCTTTACAATATTAATGTGTACATACATTAACATGATTATTATATTCGTGCATTCGTGCTGAGCATATAATAAACACACATAAATACATACATACGTTGTATAAAAAACATTATTACATTGCATCTACATATTCTTGCTATCAAAATAATAGGATATATAGTTTTCTTTAAATTTGGAAAGTGACTTGGCTAAGCGAACGTCTGCAGGAATATTGTTCCACACATTAACACCTCTTGATGAAAAGCTTTTGTGATGAGTCGGCCTACAATATAGCTGCAAATTATTAGCAGATCTCGTGCTATGGCTGTGAATTTCGTTACAATGTGTAAATATATTCTCTAAACCTTGACTACTCAAACCATTGATACATTTATATACTTAAATTGCTATGTTATAATTTATTCGTTCTTTTAGTGACATCCATTTTAATTCAGCAAAGAGATCTGCGCTTCTAATGCAGTAGTCATGATAGTTTTTATCAAGAATTATCCGTGCAGCTCTCTTTTGTAATTTTTCAAGACGGTACATCTGGGTTTGTGAACAATTTTCCCAAATTATACTACAGTAGTCAAAATGGGGCAGGATATAGCTGTTGAAGAACAATTTTCTAGAATCAATAGGGAGAAACTGTTTAATCTGTTGTAATAAGTAGAGATTTTTATTAATTTTGTTGTACACATTTTGAATGTGCACATCCCATGATAGAGCATCATCAAAATAAACTCCTAGCATTTTAGTTGTTGAAACACTTGGTATGACAGTGTCATCAATGTCTATATCAATTTTAGGGTTAATTTTTAAAAGTTTTTGTCTACTGGCTACGAGCATGGAGCAGCATTTTGTCAAACTTAAAACCATATCATTTTGTTTGCACCAGTCAAAAGATTTTCCTGTGTCAATACGTAGATTTGATTCAACTGTTTTTACATTGTTACACATCGTGGTCAAAGTCAAGTCGTCAGCATATATCACTACTTCAGTATTTGATAAAAATAATGGTATGTCATTAATATATAATATAAAAAATAAAGGTCCAAGGATCGATCCCTGAGGAACACCAGATATAATACTTAAAGACTTTGATAATGATTTATGTATACATACTTTTTGTGACCTTGATTCTAGATATGAAGTGAACCACTGCATACTTTCGACATTACATCTGTACAACTTGAGTTTTTCTAATAAAATAGTGTGGTTGACCAAGTCAAAAGCTTTGCTCAAGTCGAGTTGAGTCATTCCAAAATATTTCCCTTCGTTTATGGCTTTATACATTTTTTCAGTAAGTGCTAATAGAGCAGTCTGACACGAGTTTTGTTTTCTAAAACCAAATTGACTATCTGTCAGAAGATTGTGTTTTTGAAGAAATGCATACATGTGCGTAAATACATGTTTTTCTAAGATCTTCGACAAAATAGGTAGAACTGATATAGGTCTGTAGTTTGAACAATCGTGTCGTGAACCGCCCTTATGAAGTGGCGTCACTTTAGCTTCTTTCCATTTCGCAGGAAACGTTGCTGTTTTTAAACTAAGGTTGCATATATAAGTGATTGAGGAAACGATTTCGGGTGCGGCTAGTTTCAATACAATAATACTAATATCATCCAGTCCAGTTGCTTTTGCGCTGGGCATGTGTTTTAATTGTTGTAGAACAAAATCAGTAGTGATAGGGGGAATAGCAAAATAACGGTTTTTATCACCAATTTTACTGTCAATAAAATTTGATATTTTACTAACGGATTTTGTATCTAGACGTGTTTGCCGTACGGGTATATATTCACTAGAAATGCTTGCAAAATAATCATTTAATACATTGGCTACTTCACTGGGATCTGTTTTTAAATCATCACCAATCTGTATTACAGGTGCCGCTTCTTGTGTATTTTTGGAGCTGGCGCATTTCAGGTGTTTCCATAGAATCTTTGGATGTTTCTTGTTAGTTTCAATAGCTTCAATATAAAACTTCTTTTTTGCACATTTGTTTAACTGTACTACCTTATTTCGCCATGATTTATATTCTGTAAAATTGTTTTTCTTTTTATGTTTTTCTTGTTTGTATTGCACTTCTAATTTTATCATTAATCCAGTTTGGTTGACTATCACGCTTAACTTTTTTACGAACAATAGGCATATGTTTGTCAACAATATTTTTAAAAATGTCACTCCAGTAAGCCAAGGCTTTATCAGCACAATGGAGTGAAGTAATGTTGGACCACGGTGCGTTCAACATGTCATAAATAAAAAGATCTTCATTAAAGTTTTTTCTGTTTCTAAAATAAATTATTTTACAGCTAGTCTTAGTTTTACGACGCACAGATCTTCTAATTGCACACACGGGGTAGTGATCACTAATAGCATAACATGGTACAGAGTGATTTACAATATAATCGGGATTAGAAGTATATATATGATCTATTAATGTTTTAGATTTGGAGGTAACTCTAGTCGGTTTTGTGATAACTTGTACAAGATGTACGCTGTTCAATACATGCATAAGTTTATGTGGAGAAGGGTGGTCTGTAGAAAAAACAAACGAGAAGATTTTTTGAACCAGAAAAAAATATTGCTAGCCAAATTAGCTCAAGGTCAGTTTCTAAATCTAATCGTGGTTCGTGTCATTGCATATGCTAGTCGCGCCCTTACCAAAGCTGAGAGAAACTACCCCGCCCACAAGCTCGAGTACCTCGCTTTGAAGTGGGCTGTCTGTGGGGACATAACTTTACTGTCTTTACCAACAACAACCCCCTCACTTATGTGTTGACTACAGCTAAACTAGATGCCACTGGCCACCGTTGGCTTGCTGCATTGGCTGCATATGACTTCGACATACAGTATCGTCCAGGTTCAACAAATCAGGATGCTGACAAACTCTCGCGACTACCATCGATGGAGTACCGTCATATGTCGTCTGATGCTATTGCAGCCATCTCGAAAGCAGCCACGCTTACGATTCCCTGGGCTAGTGTTTTGTGTTCTGTGCAGCAGCCACTGGATATGCATGGCTTTGAGGAAGACACACCTGAGAGCATCCGCAATTGGAGAGCTATCCAGAGGAATGACAGAGTTGTCGGAACTGTGCACAGACACATCACACAAGCAGAGACCGTCTACAAGGGAAAAGATCCTGAGGTACGCACCTTACTTCGAGAGCGTGAGTACCTTAAACTTATTAGAGGTGTTCTCTACAGAGTGGTAACCCAGAATGGTGAAGTGATGAAGCAGCTAGTGCTACCTGAGGAATACCGTGTGCAAGCGCTGAAAGGTCTTCATGATGACATGGGTCACATGGGTCGTGACCGTACCTTAGACTTGGCACGTGATAGGTTCTTCTGGCCTGGGATGACTACTGATGTAGAGAAGTGGGTGAAGGGATGTGTTCGCTGCATCTTGCGGAAAACACCCACCACTGGACGTGCTCCTCTGGTGAGCATTAAGACTACACAACCACTGGAATTAGTCAGCATCGACTATCTACCTCTTGAGGTCAGCCGTGGAGGATTCCAACATATCTTAGTCATTACCGACCATTTCACAAGATATGCACAAGCTGTCCCAACTCGCAACCAGATTGCTAAGACAACAGCTGCAGCGTTGCTGGACAACTTTGTATTTCATTATGGGGTTCCAACGCGCCTGCACTCAGATCAGGGAGCTACGTTCGAATCTGCGGTGATCCAAGAGTTATGTAGGCTACTAGGCACCAAGAAATCACGTACCACCAGCTATGCACCATGGGCTAATGGAATGACAGAGAGAATGAACCGTACTTTGCTCGCAATGTTAGGCACCCTTGATGCAGAGAAAAAGAAGGATTGGAGAGCCCATGTGGCACCGCTGGTGCATGCTTATAATGCCACAAGACATGATTCAACCGGACAGAGTCCATTTTTCCTCATGTTTGGAAGGCAGCCCCGACTCCCGATAGATGTTGCTCTGGGGCTACCTGACTTACATGAAGGGAAACCTTTGCCCACCCACATCACTGAATTGCGAGAAAACCTACACAAATCCTACCAGAAAGCAACAGAGGAAGCTGACAAGGCAAGAGCTGGTCAGAAGTTGTTCTACGATAGGAGAGCTCGAGCAGGGTTGCTGGAGGTAGGAGATAGAGTGCTGGTGAAAATCTTGGCGTTCGAAGGGAAGAAGCGCAAGCTTTCAAACAAGTGGGAGGACCGCCCCTATGTCGTCCTGGAGCATTCTAATCCAGAAATGCCTGTCTATGTGGTAAAACGTGAGGATGGCATAGGGAGAACTCGGACTCTCCATCGTAATCACTTGTTCCCTGTGAGTGATCTTCCTTTCCCAGATCATAATGACCTGGAGCTGGGGCGCAGCACCACCACACAGAAGAAGAAGCGTGTACAACCAAATATTCGTAAAGACACGCCAGAACTTGACTCCTCTAGTAGTGACGAAGATGACTTAGCTGGCTATGGTGAAATAGTAGAAGTGTTTGTACCACCTGCTCCTCAGCCAGTAGAACCTCTAGTAAAGCCAGGGGATGAAACATTGCTTCCACCTCCCGAGTTTGAAGAAACATCTGATTCCGAAAGAGATAGCTCTCAGGAGGAAGCTGTGGAGGATGCCGACATTTTGCTGGTACTGCCACCTCCGCCACCAGTGCATCTGGAAGTGCCAGATCCCCAACCAGTTCCACCTCCTTCACCACCCCAGCAGCTCTGAAGGTCTAGGCGGAACGCTGGTTTACCACGTTTCGCAGATTTTTATGTGAATCAGCTAAGCAACATCGAGCCATCAAGTCATCATGAGGAATGGAGATGTCGTGCTGACTACCTTTTGGGTCTCGTCACTGAGCACGGCATTGACAAAATGCCCGAGCACATTTCTCAAGCTTTTCTCAAAATTGTGTTAACAATGTAAATTTTAATGATATAAGTGTTGCAAGGTTTTTACCGTCTTTTGGCTACAGCAGTGGAATGTTGGGGCAACATTCATTTTTCAGTGTAGCGTGGACTTTTAATGGTTTTAGTATAGTTATTTCAGGTTGCCGTTGTTGCCCTCTGGTGACTAACATGACAACTATGTTTGTTGACATAGTTGCCATGTTACACCTTCTTGCCGCCGTTTTCAAGCAGTCTTTGGCATTCCGTTTTATGAAGCCATGGAGATCAGTCGTTGGTGACTGGTCTCGGCTCTTCACTGTCAGTGTTTTGTATTTGGAGAACAAAGCTCCAAGTCTCGTAAGCAGGTTAGTGTTTATTGTTTAGAAGTAAAGAATACTCGGTTTCTTTAATTGTATTTTCATTTAATTAATGAAGCCACTCTATTTCTATAAGTAATGTATTGATCATTTGCAGGGGCCGGTTGCAGGAAGCGATCTCGGTCTCAGTCTCAGGAGTGAGACCGAGACTGAGATAATGGTCTCACTTGAGATAGTCTCAGATCTTGAGACCGAGTCCGTTGCAAGAAGCCAAGGGCACACTTATCTCAGCTGAGATCATTAGGCCCCTCCTATCTCAGCTAAAAACAATTGGAAAAAACAACTAAAAAAGTGGATGTTTACTGGGTTTAAATATATTTTTCTTCCAAAAACAACATTTACATATCAGTTACACGTGTTAGTGTCTGCTAAGATATGTTTTTTTGTTTTAAAGTAGCTTTATTTCGGACAAATCCCTGATTAAAATTTCGAAGTGATGCTTTCTATACGAATTCGGCCTACTAGGCCTATCTCATAGGCCTAAATCTAGGGTCCGACTATTTAAGGCATAGGCTAGGCCTAGGCCTATACCTAGACATTAAATTTCATGACACCTACATTCAACAAAATTAATATTATGTTCAAATAATATGCTGCTACAGTGCTAGGGCTAGGTTATGCTACTGGCCTAAGGCCTACTACATGTACTATATTAAGTACATGTATAGAGCAGGCCTACGGTAGGCTAGTCTATAAATACCTCACTATAACTACTTTGAAATTTTTTATAGTAGGCTTTTAAAAAACAGGACATAGGGCTACGTATCCATGGTATCTATTGTGTTCCTGTCTCCCCTATAGGTCTACTATAGACTATGCATGTAGGCCTACTGGGCATATCCTACACTGTGCTGGATGTAGGCACATACCTACACTGCACCAACTACAGCTAGGCTACACTGTCTCCTAAGGACCTAGCTGTAGGCTAGACTACATACAAGTTGGCGCAGGGGTGCACTGTGGCAGTGCATGTGCATGCAGTAGGCTTAGGTCTGTGCCTAACGTTACACTACAGTTTTTAATTGATTACAAGTGTCAAGTGATAACTTTAATCTCTGGTCTAATTCTAAGATACTTCATGTACTTGGAACAACTTCTGACAACTGTAGCCTACTCAGGGCGGGAGGTAGGTCTACGATTAAATCTATCTGATCATGCCAAATCAGTGATTTATAAGGTCTAGACTAGGCTAGTAGAGTCTTAGACTTGGGTCTAACGTTAGTCTAGGCCAGGCCTAGACTACGGTAGGCCTACACAGGCTAGGCCTAAATCATGATTTGACTGCTGAACTTGTTTGAAGTGTTGTTCTCAAGCCTGAACTGCTCAACTTTTCAACTTTCTCAAGCCTGCCAAGGTCTATTTTTAATGCCAACCATCCGTCGTAATTCATAGCCTACAATACGTTTTATCAAATTTTAAATGTTTTAATATACTAATATAGACTATATTCTACGGATCAGCATTAAGATATCATTTCATAAGCCATGTTTTACCAATATAATTCTATATTTAAAAAGACATATTTGAGCTCAGATCCTGAAACCACCTTGGACTGGTCTCAGGATTTTGATCTCAGTGAGACCATCTCAGGCATCATTTTTTTTCTTGCAACCGAATTTGATCTCGGTCTCAGTCTCAAGCTCAAAAATGGTCTCAGTCTCAGGTTTCTGAGACTGAGACCGCTTCCTGCAACCGGGCCCTGGTGTAGCCTATGTGTATTATTCCGATGTTTACCTGGTAGCAATGGTCCACTAGAACGGCAGGGTATGTGAATTGTGATTAGTCTGTATATATATAAAAATGTAGAATCGGTAAAATAATGTGATTTTCTTAAACAGAATGTATTCTGTTTAGATGCGACTTTATTTAGTAACTAAGGTTAACTAGCTTGGAATTAAAGTCCGAATTATAAGTATTGTATGTATTTTAGTTATATACACTTGTTATGTATTACAGGGTCCCTTTAAGGGATAATAAAGAACATGGTTACTGTGAAGTCTTTTGAGTTGGTATTCATGGGAGATCACGTCATCCCCGCGAACCCGATTATAAAACAACCCAATTTGATTGGCTTTATTTAGTGCTGAGACCCATAATTGTAATTGCAGTTTCACATGAATGATTTGCCCTAAAACAAGATTGCTTTTGATGAAGTAAATTGTAGGATGTCGTATATTCATAGAAATATATTGCGACGTGTTTTTCTAATATTTTAGAAGTTATTGGTAAAATTGATATGGGCCATAATTGCAAATGTCTTTCTTCGCATCTTTTTTGTGGATTGGGGTAACTCTTGCCATTTTCCAGGTGTCTGGGAAGCACCCCGTCTTAATGCTAGAATTGTAAATTTTTACTATTGAATCTGTTATACAAGGAGCTGTTATTTTATAAATGTAGCACTTATATCATCATGCCCTGTCGATTTGTTCCTTTTCATCTCATTAATGTACTTGAAAACAAACTGGTGACTGATTAAAGGAATTTTGAAACAATTATTTGGAGGAACTCTGTTCTATTAATTGCTCAAGTTCAATTGGACAAAAAGTATGAGTTTATTGTGAAAGGACAGTGGCATATTTGGCTCCAATATTTACAAAATTATAGTTAAATAAGTTGACTATATCTTTCGCATTTTCTGTAATGATTCCTTCGTGTCTAATTGTATTTATTTTATCATCATTGACATTTTTAACTCCCAGGTCATTAAAACATTTTACTAATTCACATGGGTCATTCTTGCATTTTTTTATTATTTTTTTTTAATAAATGTAGTCTTACTATTTCGTATCATTAATTTACATGTATTACGAAGCTTTTTGTATTCAGCATTATTATGTCTCTTTTTCTCAAAGTCTCTCCGACGCATGATGTTTACTATTTCATTTGTAATCCAATTAGGTTGTTTTTCTATCTTAATTCGCTTTTTTACTAGGACAATGATTGTTGTTTATTTTATTGAATACTTTAGTCCAGAGATTTAGGCCTACAGCACCATTTACATCATTCTCAAGTTCACTAAATTGGTTCGGAAAGTCAATAAGTAATGCTTGAACAATATCATTACAAAACGATTCCTCATGTATTTTTTTAGTGTTTCGATACAATATTTCAATATGTTTTACATCTCTTTTGTTTGCGATTTTTTGCATTTGAAAGAACTACATAAACTGGAAAATGATCGCTAAGTGCCCACAGCAGCACGTCTGAATATTTAACTAATGAAGTATCTGATACATGTATTTGGTCAAGTAGTGACTCTGGTATAATCCGTAATGAGTTGAGACAGCTCATAATTTTCTATAACTGATGACCAAGAATCTTGATGTGGGTGTTTACCTAACAGATCAATGTTGAAATCGCCTAGTATTTTTTATTTTTATCTTCGGCATATGCGCTACTTATTGCGTCATCCATATAATTTGACCACGTTTTATAGGAAATACCAAACTGATGGGTTCAGTTATTAAATCCGTGTTTATAGCTATAGGTATAGTTTATAGTTTGTAGCTATAGTAACATCTATGCACATGATCACAATTGGGTTCTATGGTTACTTTAGCTACTGTGGATGTACAAAGGTTGTACGACCTTGTACGTGATCGCTGAATCCGGTTCTTTAGAAGTTTAGGTGGCCCACCCGCTCGGTGATATAGAGCTCCGAGTAAGAAGCAACTTTGACTTTTTGACTTTGAGTGAATACTCCAGCAGCCCTCCATTGTGGAGTATCAGCCGAGAGAGGGGGAAAGAGGCAGCTACCAGAAGAGAATTCCAATCAGGGATGGCTCGATGCCAAAAAGAATTTTGTCCCAGTGTGGTGTTAGCTCTGATGTGTTTATAGGCCTGATTGTGCCCAGCACGTGTTCTTCTATCTGCTGGGATTTAGCGGTCATTGATAGGAATTTCAAATAACTCATTTCAAATTTTGAACATACATAAAAGTCTAGAATTTTTTCGTCTTCTTTTCACGTTCTGAATAAGATATGTCACACTGGCTGTTTGTCTATAATTTTGGGTGACAAATTTTGCTGCTGCTCTTCGAATTTTTTCTAATTTATCAATGTCTTTTTGTATAAAGGGGTCCCAAACTGCTGAAGAATATTCTAAGGATGATCTTTCAGCGATGTAAACTGCGTGCTGCTGACATGGTAGCCATGAAAAATTATTGCAAAAAATGGTGGACGCTCAATTCTAGTCCGCACATAAATATTACGTTGGTACCATAAAATGAAACAAGACTGTCATGTATTTAGTTTAGTTTATAGTATGATGAGTATTGAGTATGGAAACGAGGCTCGATAAGATCAGACATCTCCCGGTTGACTCATCAAATTTATCCTTTCTTTTCACTATTTAGAACCACTTGACCGTTGCTCCCTTGTTTAATCTAAATTATTAAACCTGCGTAGAAGCTATATGTCCAGGATTAGGACTCGGAAGAAAGTGAAAGAGAGGAGACAACGATGAGGGTTTTCACAGTTTTATTTTACAACCTTCCTCTACCAGCTTCAAGTACATAATGGCAGAGTGACCCCTGGTCCACCCTGCCCAACAACAGCATGCAGGCCAACAGCATGACAAAATAGCCTCAATATGGATCAGAACCGGATCTAACATGATCCCAAACATATATATACTTAGGTATTCACCAGGTGGCGCATCAGTGCCACATGACAATCCTGAACATTCTCCCCACCCTTGGTGTCGCAGCACCAAGAATACACAGAATTAATTTCCAAAAAAAACATTATCTCGCTACAGTTCTTATACATGTATACAGAACAATGTCATAAAGAACCCATCACAAAACCCTCTTAACCAAATATCAGACAACTAACAACTAACAAACTTTATACATAGTCGACGTCGACATCTTCCAACACACTAGCTCAGCAACTAGCAACACATTAACACACATATTTATATAAATGGTCTCAACACTTGCAGACCTCAGACACGCTGGCTTTACCTGGTCCCATTGACCTTAACAGGCACTCGACAGTGCATCCACAACTCCATACTGGAGCTCAACTAAACAACAATGGTCGTCTTGACCTACCAGGCACATGACAGTGCTTCACAACTCCATAGTGGAGCTCAACTCAAAAATTATGGTCACCCTGACCTTACCAGGCACATGACAGTGCTTCACAACTCCAAACTGTGGCTCAAATTACCAACTATGGTCGCCTTGACCTTACCAGGCACATGATAGTGCTTCACAACTCCATACTGGAGCTCAACTCAACAACTATGGTCGTTAACTCGACCTTACCAGGCACATGACAGTGCTTCACAACACCAAACTGGAGCTCAACTAAACAACTATGGTCGTTAACTCGACCTTACCAGGCACATGACAGTGCTTCACAACTCCAAACTGGAGCTCAACTAAACAACTATGGTTGTTAACTCAACCTTACCAGGCACATGACAGTGCTTCACAACTCCAAACTGGAGCTCAACTAAACAACTATGGTTGTTAACTCAACCTTACCAGGCACATGACAGTGCTTCACAACTCCATACTGGAGCTCAACTCAACAACTATGGTTGTTAACTCAACCTTACCAGGCACATGACAGTGCTTCACAACTCCAAACTGGAGCTCAACTAAACAACTATGGTTGGTAACTCAACCTTACCAGGCACATGACAGTGCTTCACAACTCCAAACTGGAGCTCAACTAAACAACTATGGTTGTTAACTCAACCTTACCAGGCACATGACAGTGCTTCACAACTCCAAACTGGAGCTCAACTAAACAACTATGGTTGTTAACTCAACCTTACCAGGCACATGACAGTGCTTCACAACTCCAAACTGGAGCTCAACTAAACAACTATGGTTGTTAACTCAACCTCACAACTCCAAACTGGAGCTCAACTAAACAACTATGGTTGTTAACTCAACCTTACCAGGCACATGACAGTGCTTCACAACTCCAAACTGGAGCTCAACTAAACAACTATGGTTGTTAACTCAACCTCACAACTCCAAACTGGAGCTCAACTAAACAACTATGGTTGTTAACTCAACCTCACAACTCCAAACTGGAGCTCAACTAAACAACTATGGTTGTTAACTCAACCTTACCAGGCACATGATAGTGCTTCACAACTCCAAACTGGAGCTCAACTAAACAACTATGGTTGTTAACTCAACCTTACCAGGCACATGACAGTGCTTCACAACTCCAAACTGGAGCTCAACTAAACAAATATGGTCGCCAACTTGACCTATTCAGAAGAGTAACCTTTAACATTTAACCTTTAATAATTAACGTTCAACAATATATCTGTGCCACTGAGACACTAGACACAGTCGTCAGACGTATTTCAGTCATCAGACGCTAAACTGATCAGTATGTAATACCTATTTCAGTAAAGAGACATTAAACACAGTCGTCAGACCTATTTCATTCATCAGACGCTAAACTGATCAGTCTGTAAGACCTATTTCAATAAAGAGACACTAAACACAGTCGTCAGACCTATTTCAGTCATCAGACGCTAAACTGATCAGTATGTAATACCTATTTCAGTAAAGAAACACTAAACACAGTCGTCAGACCTATTTCAGTCATCAGACGCTAAACTGATCAGTATGTAATACCTATTTCAGTAAAGAGACATTAAACACAGTCGTCAGACCTATTTCATCCATCAGACGCTAACCTGATCAGTCTGTAAGACCTATTTCAGTAAAGAGACACTAAACACAGTCGTCAGACCTATTTCATTCATCAGACGCTAAACTGATCAGTCTGTAAGACCTATTTCAATAAAGAGACACTAAACACAGTCGTCAGACCTATTTCATCCATCAGACGCTAACCTGATCAGTCTGTAAGACCTATTTCAGTAAAGAGACACTAAACACAGTCGTCAGACCTATTTCAGTCATCAGACGCTAAACTGATCAGTATGTAATACCTATTTCAGTAAAGAAACACTAAACACCCGACATACAGGATAAGAACCTCTGACACTTGCAGGAAAATGCGTAAATGCTGTTGACTCAACCATCAAACAAATCTAATAATTATTACGTCAAAACAAACAGCTCCTTTAAATAGGAAGAAGTGGAGTCAGGCTTATTCAAACTTATTAAGTAGCTCATAAGTAGCACCTCTACCAATAAGAAATAAGGTGGAATAAGGCAACTAAGGCTTTAATTCACGACTAATACCTATAAATGTCAGAGGTGTGGATTATTACATACTGTAATATCTTCTTCAACACAATATTTTACGTCCCAGGGACCTTTTCTCAGAGCAGATTCAACCGAGTTAATTAACTGCCAACATCACCCTCCCCACCATGGGGACCGAAGACTAATCAACTCCCAATTTATTGGGTTCTTAAAACACCCTGTACTGGATGATTTCTAAATGTTTAAATAACAATTTAGAAAAATAAATCAACTTAACGTCACCTCTACGGGCGCAAATCTACTAACATAGTTACTGATTTCAGAAAAGCTCACTAATCTTACAGCTTTACCACCTGTATATCAGGTAAACAATAAAAAATACAATTTTCTTTAAGGCTTGTCAGAAACATGGATACAATGGACCATCTAAGTCCAATCCAGTCACCGAAAAAGGGGGGTGACTCTTTAACCCCCAAGTCAGTTATACACTTGACCATATAATCACTGATAATTCAATAGACTGCCTACGGCAGCTGAACATTCACTTTTAATACATTTGGCGAGCCGTCTCAAGCTAACGACCTAATAATTTGTTCTCAACATACAAATCATAGTGTACACAGACATATCATCATAATTATGCCAGATCCCTCGAGGTTTACAATTATTCGTGCATCTCAAAACACATGCAACAATTCTAAAATCTTAGCAAATAAATTACACCGCTATTGATATTACCTACTCTTCAAGCGAAATTTCATGAGCACGGTCAAGTATTGAACGATCACGAATTCCTGATTGCTAGTGGAGGGCCAGTCCACCACAACCAGTAATCCACCAGTCCATTCCTTGCCACACCCCTAGACACTAAGTCATCAGGGTTACTATATAAATGTAAAACTAGCTAGCAGGAATAGTGAGCACCGGTAACTCTCTAAACCGGCTAGCAGTAAACGGTTTACATCTACTACACTCCTGACACCAGCCGAGTGCGATCAAACGGTTTGAACAGTAAACACATGGACATTCTATTTGTCCAACTTTATATAAGGTATTAACATGATTAATGACCTTAATTGACTAAACAGGTACCTGACAACTTTATAAATAAGTAGATACACGTCACAAGTGTTATCTAACTCCACAATACACGACATCACCATAACCTTTCTCAGGTAGCATTACAAATGCGTGTAACTCTATTATTTTACTGGTCTCACACCAGGTGAATAAACACCAATAAATATACCTAGTAGTAGGATATATCTTATACACATATAAGGTCGTACCAACTCGAACAGCAAATAAATCACACCTGTATTAATTCAGGTGTAGCAGTATCCCATCTGATACATACCACACACAATTCTTGAATTATGATTTAACATACATTGTTAAAGGGACTAGTAAGTCCAAAGGATCAAATTCTTTAGCAATTATATACCAAATTGATATCTTAGCAGAAATAACCGAATCGATACAAGGCAGTAAGCTACGTTATCGATATTACAGGTACTATCATTATCAGCATTATAAGAAATGCCTACGACCTTGACAAATTCACAAGCCAAAAAAATGTAACTTTAGAACATGGAATAAAACTACTTTCAGTTACTACTGATTTAATATTAAAAGCACCATTTAGCTAGTTGCATTCCAACTAGTGACACTTAATCCGTATTTCACGGCACACACTGACAGCTTTATGCCTTTGCGGCGAATCAGTTAACCAGCTAACAAATTATCAAATATACACAAATTATCACGAACCTTTTGACAGATTATACAGTAACCAGAAATTAAAAATTGTGATGCTTAATGACAGCAATTTACAAATGGCTACCTTATCACCAAAGTGTATTCGAGTAAATTTAATTATCTTTACTTCTAAGAATAATCTGTACTTATAAACAGATCAAGGTAGGAGAGATCCCAGTGGGATCACATTCATGCATGCACAGTTAAAGAAAACACACATTTTAAATTTGAGAAGAAGCGTCAAATACAGGCCTTAATTTAGCGCTGACATTGGTCTCTTTAATGACAGGACAGTGGGCCATATAGTACATATAGGCCGAACCGCACGGTCATTAACTATATTATCAACTTCTTCAATAATCACTCTTTAAATACACCAAATATCGGCTTCACTAAAATAGGTTTAGCATGTCAAACATTTTAAAGTACATCTTGGAACTACATATAATTCCAGGCTACCATGAACCAGACACTATCCGACGAAAACTGTCTCTTATTTGTGCCACCAGACCTTTTCATACAACAACTGCAACTAAACCAATGTCATTCAATAAACGACAACCAATAGTGGTCTAAACCAATCAAGATCTTAAACTATAGGATCATTGTCCTTATATAACCACATTCAACTTAATACATGTTGGTTGGTATTATTGTATCTATAGGTCGCAAATAAGGTGCACATACTTATGATTGCTCTCACATATACTATTTAATGAGTTGACGATCAGCCCCATTGTCAGTGAGATATATTGTCTAGGTGGACACACACTAGGTGGCGCAACCAAGCGAGGTAGCTAGGGCTACATGTATACGGACAGTGACTTAATATTAACAGATTAATGGGTGAGTGAGGGATAAGACGTTATAAAAATAAGTCACTGGAGATCACCCGAATCTTAACCATCACATAGTCAGAGTCACAGCTATAGTACTATAGTATGGTGATAGCTTTAGTCGTACATGTAGACATGCAGCCTACCGCACAACTTACCGTCAGCAGTGGTCAATGTCCGATTAGGTGCGAGCTGCTGATGCTGCTGTAGTCCCAGCGTGACCTAAGGGCGCGTCCGTGCTGTTGCAGTAGCCAGGTAACAGGCACTACGCCGCCTGCGCGGGAAGCGCTGGTGGGGGGGGGGTCTTGCTCTGGGGGCTTGCTCTGCATCAGCAACCTGCTTGACCGAGCGTGGACCGGCCAGGGGGGCCGCCAAGCTCATCGCCGCCGTTACGGCAAGCACTCCAATACCATACACGTGGTTGGGACCTCTGGGTTGCAGACAATCTGGCAGGGGTGGTAACAGGAATTTATTGAACACAAGATTAGGCCTGTGCGTCTCGCCACACTGCCCACAGATCACAGCACATTCACGTGCTACACACTGACCACAGATCACAGCACATTCACGTGCTACACAGCTCCCACTACTTCTAGGCCTACTAGCCGGGCATATCATACACATCATGTAGGTCAGCCACAGA
Organism: Flabesymbios commensalis; assembly: GCA_964017125.1. Lineage (NCBI taxonomy): Eukaryota > Metazoa > Annelida > Polychaeta > Terebellida > Flabelligeridae > Flabesymbios > Flabesymbios commensalis. Next base: position 857,121 of record OZ024908.1, read on the forward strand.
ACCGTTACGCAAAGTGTAGCTTCAGCGCAACTCACTTGAAGTTGATGGTTAAACACACATTGTAGGATCAAGGGCGAGATCGCTAGATCTAGGGCCAAAACAAGGCCTACTTCTTGTTCGAGTCCCCTCCATCGGTAGTCTCCCTCTCCCTGCATCTGATCCATTTTCACTGTCAAGTACTTCTCAGCATCCGTATGATAGACCTATGGCATATAGTAGGATCCTTGTAGACACCCTGCATTGTCTTGCTGCTGTGGACTTTGGCCCAGCATCGCCCTCTTATCATCACTTGCAGTTGGAGCCACAATCAACTCACAAGATCTCGAGGCAACTACATAGAATTTTAAAAGCCAATCCCTGCTTCATTGTATTGGATGCGTTGGTGGCAAATCATTGCAATATAATCCTTTTACAATATCTGCAACTAAATGTAACCAGTGCTGCCATACCATGTTCAAGATGGCCGCCGCCTCGTCACCACGTGGTCCTCCTACAAGTCATCCAATCCTCTGGCTTCTCACGAATCTTTCTTGTCCTCTCTTCACTTTCTTCACACTTACAATAGTTCCTTAGCCATACTAGCTATTATCCCGGGTCTGGGCACCAAAATGTCCAGGATTAGGACTCGGAAGAAAGTGAAAGAGAGGAGACAACGATGAGGGTTTTCACAGTTTTATTTTACAACCTTCCTCTACCAGCTTCAAGTACATAATGGCAGAGTGACCCCTGGTCCACCCTGCCCAACAACAGCATGCAGGCCAACAGCATGACAAAATAGCCTCAATATGGATCAGAACCGGATCTAACATGATCCCAAACATATATATACTTAGGTATTCACCAGGTGGCGCATCAGTGCCACATGACAATCCTGAACACTATAAATTAACAAATTGGATTATTTTTCGATCCTAAAGCTGTAAATTTCTGGTCTTTTATTGATACGATTTTCGCTGGCTCATTTCGAACTGTGCACCGTGTGATCACATGACACCCAAAAACAAAATGGCGGCTCAATATGTAAACATCACCGCCGTCATGAAACATTTTCTGGTTGTGTTTGCAGCCAGTTTAGTCCTCACTCGAATTGAGTCAGAGGACATTAGAGGTGTAAATTACCCTCACGAAATCCCCTTTCTCCATGATTACACTTTGTACAGGGAACATGATATTCTTTTTACATCACCGGTACTTGATTTCGGCCCCCCGGCAATACATGTTCATGTTTTTCTCAGTTCTCGCATTTTTCGTGGGGTGAAACCTATTTTCAGGCTATGTCCTAGTCTTGGATCAAGTCAGCCCAGTCCACCTAAATTAGATTTTGGTTCAGCCTTATTTTTAATATTACTTTCTGGCCAGGTTGAAGTTAATCCAGGTCCTCCCATGTCCGGAAGCCTAAATTTGTCATCGATCTTCCCATGTGGCTATTGCGAAGACCCGGTCACATGGGAGCAGCGTGGAATTTGCTGTGATAGTTGTGATGTGTGGTTTCACAAAGATTGTGTCGACATGGGATCTTTCACCTTCCTGGCATATTCCACAACAAACGTCTCGTGGATATGCTGTCGATGCAATCATCCAAATTTTGATCGAAATTTATTCCATTCGTTTGAAATTGAAACCACTAATAATTTTGACAATCTAAATTTTAGTGGCTCTGAGAACGTCAATTCACCGAATTCAGATTTCGCTCCCACACAGCACAGTAGTCCAATTCCCCCCTTTAGGCCTAAAAACCGTCAAAGAAACTGGCGTACTTTATTGATAAATTGCAGAAGCCTAAAGGGGAAAGTAGCAAATTTTTTAGCATCTTTAAATTACTACCAACCTGATTGCATCCTCGGCACTGAATCTTGGCTTGACAAGGATACCACTACCAGTGGAGGAGTCTTTATTGCTGTCAGAAAACATTATGACATGACCCTCCTCCCTGATTTAGAAACCAACTGTGAAATTTTATGGGCTAAAGTTCAGATATCGGCATCAAAATTCTTAACCCTCGGGTGTTTTTATAGACCTCCTGACTCCAAAATTAGTACTTCAGAAGAACTTGCGAAATCTTTAGACCTCATGCCAAAAAATTCAAATCAGACCATTGTCCTGGGAGGTGATTTCAACCTGCCTGGTATTGACTGGGACAATGGAGTAGTAAATCCTAAAGCAGCAAACAAATCACAATGCGAGCTGCTTTTGTCAAGCCTAGATACGCATGCCTTGGCCCAAATTCACAAAGAACCAACTAGAGAAGAAAATATTTTGGACCTCCTGATCACAAATAAACCCGGTTTGATAAAATCTTCTCATAGCGTACCTGGAATCTCGGACCACTGTGCTGTTGTGACCGAACTGGATATTGACCCACCCTACCGTCGTACAAAACCCCGCCCAGTGCGTCAGTTCAAAAAGGCTAATTGGGAAGCTATCAGGCAACAAATTAGGAGCTGCTGGACCTCCTTTTCAGAAAACAGTCCCAGCCGTTCTGTTAATGAAAATTGGTTGAAACTCAAATCCATCCTAAACCAATGCCTGGACAAATTTATACCAACCAAAATGACTTCCCCTCGGGAAAATCTACCTTGGCTATCCAAATCACTCGTTGCATCTATTCGGAAAAAAGCATCTTTATATAGCAAAGCCAAGCGTACGAATAAAGCTGACTTTTGGGCAAAAAATAAATTATGTAAAAGGCAGACCCAGCGTGCCATCAGGTCTGCCAGGTGGTCTTTTTTGAAAAACAAACTTTCTGAATCTTTAGAACAAAAAAATTCAAAACCACTCTGGCGTTATATTAAATCTAAACGTCAGGATGGAAATGGTGTCTCTCCCTTGAAGGAAAACGGCCAGCTGCATTCAGATAGCAGACGTAAGGCCGAAATACTAAACAACCAATTTTGCTCAGTTTTTACCTCTGAAGACACCAAGAATATACCTAAATTACCAGGACCACCGAATACTGAAATGCCTAAATTCAAAATTACCGTTCAAGGCGTAACTAAATTACTTGAGGGTTTAAACGGCGGAAAGGCATCCGGACCGGACGAGCTCCCGAACTTGATTCTGAAGAATGCTGCCAACGAAATATCTCCCTTTCTTAAAATTATTTTCGACCAATCTCTACAGACGGGCAAATTACCAGATGACTGGGTAGAGGCTAATGTTGCCCCTGTCTTCAAAAAAGGGGATCGGCACTCTCCGGCAAACTACAGGCCGATATCCCTCACATGTGTTTGTGCCAAATTACTCGAACACATCATTTGTAAACAAATCATGTCCCATTTTTCGGAAAACAAAATTTTAACACCCGTACAGCATGGCTTTCGATCAAAACACTCATGCGAAAGCCAGCTTTTGATTACAACTGATGAATTTATTCAAAATTTTGAAAGCAAGACACAAACAGATGTTGTTGTCTTGGATTTTAGTAAGGCCTTTGATGTTGTCCCCACCAACGCCTCTTGCACAAACTTGACCACTATGGAATTCGGGGAACAACTCTTAATTGGATTCAAAATTTTTTGACCAATAGAACCCAGAAAGTAGTAGTTGATGGCAGCTCTTCAGAATCAGCTCGCGTGAGGTCCGGGGCGCCCCAGGGTACTGTTCTCGGACCCCTACTCTTTTTGACCTATATTAATGACCTCCCTTCCACGTCCTCCTCGCAGGTTCGCCTCTTTGCAGATGATTGCCTCCTGTATCGCCCGATAAAATGTCGAGCAGATCAGGAGCAGCTGCAGAGAGACCTATCTGCGTTACAGGACTGGGCAGATCGATGGGGGATGTTTTTCAACCCCTCGAAATGCTCGGTCCTGAGGGTGTCCAGGCCGAAATAAAAAAACCTGGAATTTGAGTACACCCTTAAAGGCGAAACACTAATGAACGTTTCATCAACACCATATCTTGGTGTTTGCCTTAGCGAGACCCTGGAATGGGAGGCCCACATTAACAGAATTACAAGTAAAGCAAATTCCACTCTGGGCTTCCTTCGGAGGAACCTGAAGGCATGTCCCCCTAAACTAAGGGAGACTGCCTATTTCTCCCTGGTCAGATCATCCTTAGAATACTCTTCAACAGTTTGGGACCCCTTTAGACAAAAAGATATTGATAAATTAGAAAAAATTCAAAGATCAGCAGCAAGATTTGTCACCCAAAATTATAGACAAACAGCCAGTGTGACATCTCTCCTTCAGAACCTGGGCTGGACTGACTTGAAAACAAGACGTAAAAATTCTAGACTTGTAAGCATGTTCAAAATTTTAAATGAGCTAGTCGAAATTCCTATCAATGACCGTTTAATCCCAGCGGACAGAAGAACACGTGGTGGGCACAATCAGGCCTATAAACATCTTAGAGCTAACACCACACTGGGACAAAATTCTTTTTGGCATCAAACTATCCCTGATTGGAATTCTTTTCCGGCAGCTGCCATAGAATCAAAAACTGTGGCAGCGTTCAAGAGTCAGCTGGTTGACTAAGTCTACCAGCCCTTTCCCCCCTCCAGCCTGATACTCCACATAGGAGGTGCTGCTGGAGTATAATTTCAAAGATTCAAAGATCTGACAAGGGAGAAATAGGCAGTCTCCCTTTCTTCAGGTTTCACCGAAGTTAGCCCAACAAACACAAAATATTCATATAGCTTTTGTAAAATGCTGGACCAACGTCGAATTCGTTGGGTCGACGTTGTACAAATGTCATACAAATGTTTTGTTTTTGCTGGTAATGGCGGGATGGGATTGATTGATATATTGTCGGAAGGCCCGAGCAGCCTGCATGCGAGCTAGCTAAACCAAACAAACAAACATGGTCATTTTTGAAACATGTCATAAACTGTTTCATGTTTTTGTTTAATTTGGTGACAGGCTTTGCTTAATAGTGGTAAGAAGTTATATTAGTGTCTTTCGTTTCTATATTTTAGTTGTCCGTGGCCTTAATTTTCTCGCAAACGTTGTTAAAAACGTAAATTTATTTGTACTTTTCAGTTGATCTATTATCGCTCATTTCATTGACTTGTGTGCAGTGCAGCAGGCATAAAGATGCGCCGGTCTGTGCCCTCAGGCTCAGGGCACTGGTGGCAGTGCCAGTGTGTCACCTGGCGCGCACAGTGGCGGATCCAGCATAGGGCGTACCCGGCGTACGCCCCCCTGTTATTGGTGAAAATATTGAATTTTCATGCATTTTTTTTAAAAAAGTGAAGCTAAGTAACACCCCTTTTTTCAGCGAAAATGTGGCTTACGCCCCCTCCTCTTGCACATTCTGGATCTGCTACTGGCGCATATTGCGAAGAATCCTAACTTTTATCCTATCTCAACTTTCTCTCATTTCCATGAAAAAAGTTAGTATTATCCCAACTTTCTAAATGGAAATATTATTATCCCAACTTTCTAAATGGAAATGTGAGAAAGTTAAGATATGATCAAAGTTAGGATTCTTTGGGAGTTTAGGTAATCCTTTAGAATGTCAATAGGGGACGCTATTTTTATGACGTCGGGACCACATTTTCTGTTCTATATAGCGAGGAAAATGTGGTTCATAATGATTGGACCACATTTTTTAAAAAATAAAGTAGTCTACTTTTTCAAGACGTTTAGACCACATTCCTCCCGTATAGAGAAGACAATGTGGTCCCTGGACCACATTTTTTCCTCGTGTTTTGGTCATTTTTTACAAATTCATCGAATTAATGTTAGATGGACCACATTCTCCGTCTAATAGCGACGAAAATGTGGTCCCTCACCTCCATTGACCACATTTCCCGTCCTATAAAGCGAGGTAAATGTGGTCCATCATGACAAAAATGTGGTCCCAAATGGTCCAAAACCCAGATGATGAATTCATGTCGTCCGTTTCAAATCGGCCGCCATTTTGACATGTTTTGAAGCCCGTCAACAAAACCGCGTAGTAATACATTGTCGGCATTGAGCGTCTTTCAGTTTTAAATGATATAAAAACTAAAGAGTGTCTGCTTTTAGTTTACTGTTGGGGTTGATTGTGTTTAATGTGGTGTTTTTATCAGCCTACTGTTGTAGTTAATGGCATTTTAAATCGTCTTTCATCATTAGCAGGTGTTTCATGTAATCTTGCCAATTGCATTTCACCTATGCCTACAATTAAATACACAGGAGAATTTTGAAACATATACTGGGCCTATATCGGCAACTTGCATATATCATGTATATCCTCATAATCAGAAAGCCCAGGCAGCCTGCTTCTAAGGCTAAGACTAGGTAATTTGTCTATAGGTTAACTGATTAAGTACCATGTTCCGGCCGCCGGCACGGCATACCGGTGTTCTAGATATACCGCTATACACTTGCACAGTCTATTATCTAGCATACCGGCGTGCGAGTCACTCACAGGCGTCTTTCAGTTAAAAATAAATATAAACTGAAAGACGGGTAACATTATAATTTCTTATCAGACAAATATCTTGTCTAGATACGGCAAAACTAGACTAAAAAGCAATGGATTATTTTTTCAGGTAGTGATAAGGCCGCTGAGACGATCGCTCAGCAATAAAAGAAAATGGCCGAAAACACGGGGGAAAAAATGTGGTCCAGGGACCACATTGTCGTCTCTATACGGTATAAATGTGGTCAAAGCGTCATAAAAAGTACTTTATTAGAAAAATAAATGAGGTCCAATAATTATGGACCACATTTCCCTTGCTATATAGGACAGAAAATGTGGTCCTGATGTCATAAAAATAGCGTCCCCTATTCTAAAGGATTACCGTTCTTGGTAATATGCGCCTCTGGTCACTGGTGATTGCCGGACGCTTGCCCCTTTTTTAACTCGACCCCCTTACTAACTCCCCCCCCCCCCCTACCAACTCGCCCCCTCTACCAACTCGCCTCTACCAACCTGATCCCCAAGGTGGGTACGTCCGGAGAAATCATTTTTGTTTTTTTCATGTTTTTTTCAGGATTTATGTGAATTTGTGATACACTGCAATAAAAGACATATTTTTCTCTGTTTTTTTTTGTATACTATTACTGGTAGAAATTAAGCCATAATTGTAGAATTAAAATCATCATTTGTTTTGAATGGCACTTTTATCACCTTTTCCGGGGGTTCCCATCATTAGATTTCTCGCAATTACGAAAAATGGTGCCAGCTATCGCAGTAATTGTTGCAAAAAGTGCTTGAAGAGGTAAGTGGAACAGGCATGCTGTGGCCCATTTTGATAATTTTTTTATGCAGGTGCCATTTTTTTAATTTTTGTAAAAAAATGCAAAACATGAAAATAGACTATGTCTACTGCCCTAGTAGGAGAAAGTTCTGGATGACATTATTAAGACCGTTTGGACAAAACAATGTGAGTATCTCTAAGAATTGAGATACCTGGGGAAGGCTGCACTAGTTTGCCCAGGGTTAAACCTGGATGAAGTTTTGCTTGCCTGCCCTACGCTTTCTCATGGGGCGCAACGAGGGTGAAAATGGAAGTTTCATAGCTATAAGGATGAGAATCCAATAAAAGTTATGTTCTTCCTTGACCCCCTCGTGGACGGCAGTGTTTCATCTAGCTCTTTCTAACATGGCGCAGCGTCATGTTGCCTTTAGTGAGCGCCATGTTGCCCTACATGAGCACCACGTTGCACTTCATTAATGCCTTGTTGCCTTTTATGTGTGCCATATTCAGTCAGTGAAATGCCTCTTTGGTCTGTTGTTGCGTCATATTCAACCTTCCCAGGCCATTGTGACAGTGAAAAACACCCCAGTCACTGATGTCGCGCATTCACACAGGTCTATGACGCAATACCTGATAACTGCCTATGTACATATTGGTGATAACTGTCGTTGTTTACATACTTGACTGATTCTGTTTATACCCTTAATTGGGGAGAGTAGGTGTTGGAAACGCCTGACTGGGTGCCCGGCGTGTATGATAAGGTGCCCCATAACAAGTTGCAACATTGTCAGGTGCCATCTTTTATACGTTTTTATAATTCAGCTCAGATTTTGATCTAGCACAGCGTTTTTCTTGCTCAGTGAAAACTGTGGAATGTGGTCAAATATTTCTTTTAGCATGTCGGCAATTACGAAAAAAGGCTCAGCATAATTTTATTGGACAATTTTAAAGCAGCCCCTTGGGATGACATCAATTCTCGTTTTTACTTCCGCACTGAAGTAGTGTATCCCACGGATCATGTTTTTATTTTTTTCAGAATTTTTATATTTTTACAAATATTTTTAATCAACATTTCCATGAAACCAGAAGTAACCCAAACAAACTATTTGTATGTCTGAAGGACGATTGAATGTTTTCACAGCATTGGGCCACATGCTGATGGCATCGGCCCAGCGTTGGGTAAACAATCAGTGCTGCAGGTGTGTCCTCCCGTGTCCTAAATATGAGACACCAATTAGCGGCGACTGCTCTGATCTTACCGTCTGATACGTGGGAATATGTGATGTAAAGTGCTGAATATTGCTGACTTGTTTTGTTTACATGGCAATACACGACCTGGAAATACAACTATTTCTCTCTTTTTCGGTGCTTTAAAATTGTTTTTCGATTTTTTCGTATTTTCAGTTAGGATCAATAGGCTATATAGCTTCATATGAATTAAATTTTCAAAATTGACAACATTGAAAATGTCTCATCCCAAGGGGTCCCTTTAAAATTGATTAAATCCACCTACCTAGGTAGATTCAATAAATTTTCAAATCTTACTTAGCATTATTAATGCAACGCCAATGTATATATAGGCTTACTGATTAAGCCTATACATTGGCGTCGCATTATCATGATTATACGCAGGGAATTTAACAGGGGCGCTTGTAATTCTATAAATCAATGATCACTGAGCCAGTGCAATGAACAGTCATTACTTTTGTTAGCTCCCGCCGTCACCGTAGGTGGGACAGAGGGAGCTATGGTTTCACCTCCGTTTTTTTTGGCCTCTTCTTTTGCCTATAACTTTGTAAGAAAATAAGCTAGGATAACAATTTTTGGTATGTGGGTTACTTCCAGGTGGCTAATGGACAGGTTAAAATATTTTTTATCTGAATTCAATACGCAAGGTTGCAGAGGAGAAAATGATGATGTTACGGCGTTGGGCTTTCGTAAACAATTCGTTTCCGGAGCATATCTCTGAAAGTACTTGTCCGATTGTCTTAAAATTTTACACACAGCACCCCTAGGGGGTCTAGTTGTGCCTTTTGGGGTATTTGATTTTTGACCTACTTCTGGTTCAGAACTATGACCTATTTAGACGTTTTGACGCGCACTTCGTTTCCTGAGCAGATCTCAAAAAGTACTGGGCCGATGACAGTCATATTGCACATACATGTTCTCTAAGGTCCCTAGTTGTGCCTTTTCAGGTTTTTGGACCTTGACCTTGAAGTTGACCCAGCACTTTGACCTAATTTATAACATCAGTAAATCCGACCGAAAAATTTTGCGGAATATCATGAAAACCGCTCAAGATAGCTACACCATTACTATAAAACAAATTGTGAGGTTTCAGGAGAGGATGCATCTTAAAAAATTTCAAGTTCAAAATGGCCGCCAATCGGCCATTATTCACTTTCACATAGCCGTTATTTGGTAAACCGTGCTAGATGGCTAGACCATTACTATAAAACAAAATGTGTGATTTCAGGAGAGGATGCATCTTGAAAAAACTCGACGCGATAAAATTCAAAATGGCCGCTTATCGGCCATTATTCACTTTTACATGGCCGTTATTTGGTCAACCGTGCTAGATGGCTAGACCATTACTGTAAAACAAAATGTGAGATTTCAGATGAGGATGCATCTTAAAAAAAATTGACTTGATCAAATTTAAAATGGCCGCCTTTTCGGCCATTATTCATTTTCATATGGCTGATATTTGGTAAGCCGTGCTAGATGGCTAGACCATTACCTGATTACTATAAAACAAAGTGTGAGTTTTCGGGGAAGGATGCACCCTGAAAATTTTTAACTTACGAATTCAAAATGGCCGAGAATCAGCATTATTTACCTCGATAGGCCTGATATCCGGTAAACCGTGCTAGATAGCTAGATCATTACTATAAAACAAAATGTGACGTTTCGAGAGAGGATGCCTTTTAAAAACTTTTGACTCATTCGAATTCAAAATGGCCGCCTATTGGCCACTATTTACTTTCACATTGCTGATATTTGGTAAAACGTGTTAGATAGCTGGACCATTACTATAAAACAAAATGTGAGATTACAAGAGAGGATGCATCTTGAAAAAAATTGACTCGATCAAATTCAAAATGGCCACCTATCGGCCATTATTCACTTTCACATAGCCGGTTTTTGGTAACCGTACTAGATGGCTAGACCATTACTATAAAACAAAATGTGAGATTTCAGGAGAGGATGCATCTTGAAAAATTTTGACATGATCAAATTCAAAATGGCCTCCTATCGGCCATTATTCACTTTCACATGGGCGATATTTGGTAAACCGTGCTAGATGGCTAGACCATTACTATAGAATGAAATGTGAGATTTCAGCTGAGGATGCATCTTGGACAATTTTGACTTGATCAAATTCAAAATGGCCGCCTTTAGGCCATTATTCACTTTCACATGGCCGATATTTGGTAAACCGTGCTAGATAGCTAGACGATTACTATAGAATGAAATGTGAGATTTCAGCTGAGGATGCATCTGGAAAAATTCTGACTCGATCAAATTCAAAATGGCCCCCTATCGGCCATTATTTACTTTCACATGCCCAATATTTTGCAAACTGTGTTAGATGTTAGTCCATTACTATAAAACAAAATTTGAGGTTTCGGGGGAGAATGCACCCTAAGTTTTTAACTAATTTATATCGAATTCAAAATGACCGTAAATCAGCTATTAGTTAACTCGATTGACCTGATATCGGGTAAACCGTGCCAGATAGGTAGACCATTACTGGGATACTGATTAGGATCATTAATTTCAATGGAGGTTTGCAATCTCTGACAGACTGTCTAGTTCTTATCTTACTCTTAGACTGGGCTTCTTAGACCTAGTTGTCTTGCGTCTTGATTTTTGACCTAGACTAGGACTACATTAATAACCCTATACAAAATTGCTTAAATCAAATTCTAATTCGGAGCGGGAGCTCCTGGACTTATGTAGTCTTGTTGTAAGCAAAACTGACACGCTGACGTCATTCTGACACTACTCACCAAATAATTAGCCAACACACACAGTTGTTATTCATTGCTGGTCCACCCCTACGACGGTCGCCCAGTGGTAAAACAACATCTACAACAACTAGGCTACATGTGACAGTACTAGCATACCGCGTATACACCCACGCTCACAACAAGCTGACTGTGGCTCAACCATGTCTACACGCAGCAGGCTGGTATCTGGTAGATTTTTTCAAGCCAGCTGACTTTCTGGTAATACAGGATACAAGAAAAACAGGGGGGGGGTGCGTTTATTAGGGATAATACAGTAGTTGTGTTGAAATGAGATGTTTTGTTATCATTTATCCAATGTCTATTTTCCTGAATTAGCAATTAATTGAGGTAGAATAAGTCCGTAAAAGTCTATCAATTTTTCTGAAAAAAATCCTTGAAAGTGCTTGATTTTAGTGCAGCATTGGCAGTATGAACCCTGGCAGTATGACCCCTGGCAGTATGAACCCTGGCAGTATGAACCCTGGCAGTATGAACAGGGGGGGGGCAGTATGACCCCTGGCAGTATGAACCCTGGCAGTATGACCCCTGGCAGTATGACCCCTGGCAGTATGAACCCTGGCAGTATAAACAGGGGGGGGGCAGTATGAACCCCGGCAGTATGAACCCTGGCAGTATGACCCCTGGCAGTATGAACCCTGGCAGTATGACCCCTGGCAGTATGAACCCCGGCAGTATGACCCCTGGCAGTATGAACCCTGGCAGTATGAACCCTGGCAGTATGAACCCTGGCAGTATGAACCCTGGCAGTATGAACAGGGGGGGGGGGGGCAGTATGACCCCTGGCAGTATGAACCCTGGCAGTATGAGCCCTGGCAGTATGAACCCTGGCAGTATATACCCTGGCAGTATGAACAGGGGGGGGGGGGGGGCAGTATGACCCCTGGCAGTATGAGCCCTGGCAATATGAACCCTGGCAGTATGAACCCTGGCAATATGAACCCTGGCAGTATGACCCCTGGCAGTATGAACCCTGGCAATATGAACCCTGGCCGTATGAACCCTGGCAGTATGAACCCTGGCAGTATGACCCCTGGCAGTATTAACAGGGGGAGGCAGTATGACCCCTGGCAGTATGAACCCTGGCAGTATGAGCCCTGGCAGTATGACCCGTGGCAGTATGACCCCTGGCAGTATGAACCCTGGCAGTATGAGCAGGGGGGGGGGGGCAGTATGAACCCTGACAGTATGACCCCTGGCAGTATGAATCCTGGCAGTATGAACAGGGGGGGGGGGGGAAGTATGAACCCTGCTTGAATTATTCAGTTTAGGATTTGAATACAATACAGAAACCGCCCCCTGGTGTGGTAAATAGAATACCTGAGGTTACAGACTGAGAGGGGATGGGCACTTATTATTTTTAATTATTTTTTAATTATTTTTTTTTAATCATCATGTTATGTACATGATTGTGGGTTTTATTTTAAATTCAGGGGGGTGGTTGGTGTTTATTAGAATATGGGCATTTAGTAGAATAAATAAGAATATACATGTATATATATTATTTAGTATCTTCACTGCCTGTTTTCTAATGTCACTACAGGGGGATTGCTAGAGTCAGCACCGTGCAGAGTCTACAGTGACTGACCACCTGGATGGATGAATAGAAGTCACTGTGCAGGGTCTACAGTGACTGACTACCTGGATGAATGAGTAGAAGTTTGCAAAGAGATAAAGGCAGTCTAAGAGATTTACAGGAGATGATTAGTTCAAGCTCACGCAGGACACAAACTTTTCTAATTATTTTATTAAATTGGTCTCATGCTAGTTTATCACGTCATGTTCCAGCTGTGCTATTACATCAGCACTAAATCAGCAGTGTTATCATTCTTGCAAACTTCAACCTTGGTGGTGGACTTGTTAATTGCTGATTAATACCATAACTATACTATAATATCTCAAGTAGCTGTTTTCAAAAATAAAATTTATCTTTGAGCAGCGTAATATAAACAGATTGGTTTTCTATTTTTATCAAGCCAGAGCTATTTTTCAAGTTTTTTTTAAGTTGTATTTTTTACATTAAATTGATTTTTTTTTATTTAATTGTATTTTCAATATGCATGTTTTTAACAAAAGTGTGCATGTTTGAAATGCAATTCAAATAAATGCTGGAGAGTCTTTCAGCATTTTTTTTTCAAATTACTAATTATTATATTACTATTCTATTGTCTGTTGTAGGTGGCTGCTGTGGATGAAATGTGGTCCTAAGAGGGATCAAGTCTGAGCAAGTGAAAAATACAGGTTTAAAAGCAGGATGAAAATAAGGATGTTATTGTATCATTTTTTTCTAATCTGGGTCATATTTTTCACATCGATGTAGAAAACTGACTATTATATCTCTGTGTGACTTAAATTTCAAACTGGATAAGGTAATCAGGAATTTAATTGTATTATCATTTATGAGTTCATCAAGTGATTTTTTATATCTATTCACCAAAAATATGCATATTTGAAATGCAATTTAGGTAAAAGCAGTACAGTCGTTCAACATTTTTCTCAAATTAATTGTCAATGTATTATTATTCTAATGACTGATGTAGGTGGCTGCTACATCAATGTATTATTATTCTAATGACTGATGTAGGTAGCTGCTACATCAATGTATTATTATTCTAATGGCTGTTGTAGGTGACTGCTACGCAAAAAATATATTATTGCTTTGATACCTCAGGTTTTGAACAAAGAACAAGAAATCTGTTACTACTACCCTATCTCTACTACACACATGTCAGAAGCTGAGGATAAAGACGATGAAGGTCAGATCAGTTTGTATTATTTTTAATGGATAAACTCTCCAAACACAAGTTTGAGAATTTACCTGTTCAATTAATTTTTTTCAGGAATACAAGTTCCACTAAAATGTTATTTTTTTCATATAATTTTTGCAGCGATTGTACAAGTGCTTGAAAACATTAAAAGTAATTGAGGAAAAGCAGACACAAAAATTGCAGGCTTTGAAAGTAATGAAATTACTATATCCGGCATGAAGTGCTTAGAATGAGCATGATGTTATTATTGTATCCATAATAATCCTTGATGAAATAAATAAATCAGAGGTTCATTTCGCTAAAAATGTTATCCTAACTTTCAACCATTTATCATTCAAAAGTTAAGATCATATTAATTTTTAGTGACTGGATGTTAAGATGAGATTTTCTCAGTGAAATGAGCCCCTGTGCCATATTTGATACAAAAATATGAAAATCAGGGACATTTAGAGTAATACCTAGATATAAAAGACAACTTCATAGTTCAACTAATTTGGGGTTTATTCACTCGGCATATCTTGGCATGTAGGCTTTTAAACATTTCACCTGTATGTAAATGGAATCAATATTGTCTGTCGGTATGTCTCAACCTGGAATACCAGGGAAGAGATTATGTGGGAATTTCACTCCATTTTTAGTCACATATAATGAAATGTCTGCATGCAGCCTCGGTTTAAAGTCAAACTTCCTCGCAACAGTAAACATTTTATTATGCTGCTCACGCTAGATAAGTTACGATTTTTGAGAGAACGACCGGATGATTTTTTTTTCTGTGGGGAACCCTGCGTATAGGGTAGGCTGGCCATCACTTGGCCTAGACCCTAGAGCCCTGATCCCAGTTACGCGCTAGGGCTCTAGCGTCCTTCTCTTCACAGGAGGAGGAGAAGGGTGAAACTTGGAGCCAGTCCGACCCTTTGAGGGGTGAGCACTAGTCTGATCATTGCCCACCACCCCGCTCGAGGTCTCTCCGACCTGACTCTCTCTTCCCTGAGGCAGGGAAGGAGGGGCTAGTTTATCAGTGAATTTCATCATCGTCTTCTCTATCATAGCCTCTATCTTCTGATCCAGAGTCGAGGGGACGTCCACTTCTCTTAAACTGGTCCATTCCATCCTTGGATCTACAGGGCGCCCCAGGGCAAGAGGGGCTACTTTACTAATGATAAAGGTACATCTACTAACTTCAGGCTGGTCCAGTCCATTCTCGGGTCACACAGGAGGCCCCTGTGAAGGAGCCTTCTGGATGGTGTCTGGCTCCCCCATAGGTGAAGGAGGCCGCACAGGGCTCATGAGAACTATGGGGGAGCGCCTAGGAGAGTGGCTGACTCTCCTAGGGCTGAAGGAGACTGGGACTTCTCTTCTTCTTCTCATCGCTTTTCTTTGATCGACTTAGACTGTCTTTACTGTCCTTGCTTTCTTTATGTTCTGACATACTGAAAGCATGCATTCAACTGAAACAGTAACAGTTGAATGAGATCGATAGTAAAAGCAAAAGCTGTAGATAATAATATTGTAGATTGTGAGCTTGTGTTATGAGCAAGCGAGCTTGAAAATAACAGAGAAAGACAGTGAGACCACTTGCTTTAATGATAAGCGCCTCCGTCATATTAAGCCACTCAGATCAAGATCTGAAAAGGAAATCCTCTGAGGGGTGGTTGTGTTTCTTTCGATTTTCTTAGCGGCGCATATTCTTTAGTAGGACAAGGCTCGGACTTTAGCTTGATATCTCATTAATGTAGTATATTTTTTTTAGACAAAACATCCCTTTGAGTGTAATGTTCCCGTAATATATTTATTTTAAAATTGTATTCAAATTATCGCTTTTACTTGATGTTCGGGGACATTATATAAAATATTCGAACTGAAATCTACCCTTATTGTACTACTTTAAATCAACTGTCACTGTTTAATCTTGTTTCTTTTTGTCCGTGTTACTTTTTGACTGTACTTTTTATCCTGTTACTTTCTATACTAGAATCACTGCAGATACTGTACCTAGATAGGCCATACTCAACCACTCACTGTTACTGAACTGATAAAAAAACTGAAGCTAATAAAATACTCAAGCACAAGACTAATATGTCCCAAACTGACTTAAATCTTATTTCAGTCAGATTGTACCATAATAAGTCATATGAATTTCAGATCAAAAGTTGATATCATAATAAATCATAATTTATAAAAATTACACGATAACCCAGGGTGTCACACTATTGTTACTCTGGGGACTATCTGACCCGAGGGTGGCGGAACCGCTTTTGATGTTCGGGGACATTATATATAATCTAGCAATTATAAAGTGAAACGTATTATAATTGTGGTTTTAATTAAGGTTTTTGTTAATCTAACATACGACATTAATGGGAATCCATACAAATGCTATTCTATACCGAGTTTTGTACGATTTTCAGATAACGGGCTAGCTCAATATCTGCCGTGACTGGCAAAATCTGCAGAGACGGGGGGGGGGGGGGGGAAGCCATGCTGAGTGGCTTACTATGACAGCGGCGCCCCAGCCATTGAGCACGGCCTCTGATAGGCTCGCTGCTCAGGCTGTGATAGGCCGATGGCCTGCAAACCGCCGAACCCAGTACCCCGTCTCCAGAATTAATAAATTCGCCTGTAGCGCCAGCCGCGGCGTCTAATCATAGCGAGCAATTGCAACAAATTCGTACACCCAGTCAGAAACTAGAGTTGTATGTTAGATTAACAAAAACCTTAATTAAAACCACAATTATAATACATTTCACTTTATAATTGCTAGATTTTAAATAAGGGTTGTTTTTGTTAATCTAACATACAACATTAATGGGAGATTGTCCCCCATCTGACTGGTGGTGTAACTCAACTCCAGATTCAAAAACCTATGAGTCCACCAAAATGGAAAATAACAGTGATCCATTTAAAACTTTTGTTAAGATTTTTTTTTTTTTTTTTTAATTGAACTTTGTCCTTAACAAAGCAATTACTTTTCATGCAAATATTGAACTTTATAATTAATAAAGCAATAGTCAGTTGATAGTAGCATCCTGTACATTAACAACTTTATCAAATGCTTCCTTTGGAAGCAGTCTTAAATAATGTGCCCGCATAGTGCGGGCACAAGTCCAGTCTGCAGCAGTCATAATGGTCTCCATACTAACACCGCGCGCGATAGCCCATGTAGCGGCGGCGGCTCTTGTATAACTGGCTGTATCTCCTGTTCCAGCGTCTTTAAGAATGTTCAAAAGCCATCGAGCCACAGTGGCTCGGGCTGCCACTCTAAATGGAGAAACACACGTTAGTAGTAAAACGTTAAGAGTTCAATTTCCTTCTATCTGTTCCCGTAATCTTCAGATAAGCAGATAAATGACTGACAGGGCATATATCAGGACACCCCTCATTCTGGCTAAAAACCAGAGGGGGTACATTGTGGTTAGGCCGTTCTTGCTTCGCGCCAAATGCGGTTAAGAATGTCCACTTGTCAGGAGTCAGTTAAATACTGTCAATGTCTGTTCTCAATAAACATAAATCACTGACACGTCTAGCCGATGCTATGGCTAGTAACATCACCATCCGTTGAGTCAACCTGGAACGCGATAAATGCTCGATACTGCCCCAAGCCTCGATATGTTTTAAAACCGTAGCTACATCCCATATTGATTTTAATTTTTTGGTGGGGGGCGACTGTAATAAGTAGCCCGTATGAACCTGCAAACCCTTCTGTCCTCTCCAAGTGATTCTGGAGCGTAGGGTTGTAAAAGGGTGGCCACCGCTGAGCGGTGGACCCCCAATGTTCTCCATGCCAATTGACGTTCATTGTATAGGTGCCATAAGTAATGAACCAAATTCACCACAGAAGGGGTAGCTGCATTAAGGCCTTTTCTGCCACACCATGCCGTCCACTGTCTCCAGACGGCGGCGTACTGGACTTTTGTAGAGGGTTTCCAGGCATTCTGAATAAATCCGGCCACTTCAGGTTCGACCCCTCCGTCTCGGAGGGACGCGCTGAGATGAGCCATACCATCATGTTCAACTTGTGGTAGTCTTTCAATCCCGTGTTGGTCGTCAAGTTCAATATCGTGTCCCGACATTCCGGCAACCGGTGCGGCAATCGGACCGATAATTCGATCAACTCTGGGAGCCATGGCGCCCTCGGCCACCAGGGCGTTATCAGAATCATCTGAGACTTGATATGATGTACTCGCCCCACTACTAATGGAATCAGATTGGGGGGAAGAAAAGCGTAAAGTAGCTTGCTCTGGAAGTCCCAATCGTGGTGTAGTGCGTCCGTCCCCAAGGAGTGGGGATCGCACCTGTCTGTAGAGAAGTATTGGTTCAACATCCATTCGTCGGGTTCCTTCGACCGCGACAGGGCATCGGCCTGTGTATTTATCTGGCCGGGCAAGTAGCTTGGTCGTACCGATATATTCTGTAGATCGGCCAATGTCAATATTTCCGCCGCTAGGTAGTGTAGCGATCTGGATTGTGTGCCCCCTCCTTTAGAAGGTAAGCAACAGCCGTTGTATTGTCCAGTTGTAGCAAGACCGTCTGGTTCTTTAACTGATTTTTCCATTGCTGTAGAGCAAACAAAACAGTCTTCAATTCCAGGTAATTGATATGATTCAATCTGTCCGTGTCCGTCCACCTGCCGTGTATGGACTGTTGACCCATATGAGCACCTCACCCCGTCAAGGATGCGTCTGTGGTGATCACATAAGTGGCTAGACTCATTTTTAATGTTCGACCATTCCTTATTGGCGACATCCACCAATGCAATGAGTCTAGAGCTTCTTGAGACAGAGAAATTCTTTTGTTTAAGACAACCTGAATGGTTGCATGTCGAGGTAGGCAAAATTGTAGTGGCCGACAATGCAGGCTGCCCAAAGGAATCGCCGTGGACGCGAAATTCATCTTGCCTAGCAATGCCATACAGTCTCTCGTGCAGACCGTAGGCGTTCTCAATAAAACTGCGATCAGTCGTCGTATTTGATCGAGTTTGTCCTGTGAGACTGAAACAGTCATTGTTGTTGTATTCCATTCCAATCCCAGGTAAGAAAAGGCCTGTGAAGGCGTTAGCCGACACTTCTTGTTGTTGCGTTTGAACCCCACTTGGAGAAGTAGGGTCAATACGTAGTCTTTGTGCTGGCACAATAACCTCTGTGTCTTCGCCAGCACCAGGATATCGTCTAAGTAAAATGTCACTCTGATGCCCTTGATTCCGCAATGTTCCACCAGGGGGCGAGTGATGTCTGTGAAAATTTCTGGAGATGACTTCAGTCCAAAAGGAAGTCTTCGAAACTGGTAAATTTTCTCCATGTGTGTAAACCTCAGAAACCTGTGGTACTCCTTGTGTACCGGGACGTGTAGAAATGCTTCCTGTATGTCTATGGTAATTGACCAATCGCCATGGCGAATAGCCTGACGCACTTCTTTGAGGGTTGTCACGCGAAATGTTTTCTTCCTGATGTATTCGTTTAGTGGTTTCAGGTTGATCACAGGTCTCTGCCCCCCCTCCTTTTTTGGGACCAAGAAAAGGTAAGAGTAGAAACCTGGAGTATTTTCGTGAACTCTCTCTATTGCCCCCTTTTCTAAGAGGGACTCGACCTCCTCTCCCATGATGACGTCCTTGAGAGAAGGTTGAGTAGAGCCTGTTAGCGCCCTGCCGGGGCCTAACGTCAACAGCGGTGGTATTCTGACAAAGTCCAGCCTGTAGCCTGTGACGGCCTGTAGAACAAATGGCTGGCTTGTAATGTCTCTCCAGGCCGTCACGTAATGTCCCAGGCAGGGAACTGTCCTATCTCCTTCTGCCTGATCCGCGCCCACCACGGGAGGTCCCTCCCCTTGATGAGCCCTGCTTAAAGGGGCGGCTAGAACGTTGCCTAGGCCTGTAGCGGTCCCGACGCACCGGTGAGCGGCTCCTGTCGCGGCGCTCACGCTGTCTGTCGTCACTTTGTCTATACGAGCTGCCTTGCCTGAGGGCTGATGTGAGGGCCTGCTGTTGTTGTCGACTGGCGGCTGTTGTAAGGGCCTGATTTATGTCCTCTTTAAAGAATGTGTCCAGGCCTAAGGTCGCAGCCTTGACCTGCTGCTGCAATCCCTTATCGGTAATCTGGGCAGCAGCCAAGTCGCGTCGCTTAAATGATATGTCATTGAAGCCGCTGGCCAAGTACCGCAGGGCGTGGCCCAGCGGCGCGACCGCGTCAGTCTGCATTACATCAACCGCGTCCAGCAGTTGGTTTCTGACGTTCTCATCCACTATCTTATTAGCAATCTCCTGGACGGAGGCCAGGGGTCGCTCCATTCGTTCCAGTCCCTTGGACAGCGCTCCGGTTGTGCAGCCCAGCAACTTCTGTTGTTTTTTGAGTGAGTTATCATGCTGCCACTGCTGGTTTGTGAGTGGCAGCTCCTGGGGTATATCTAGGGGCTGGAATGCAGTCGCACCCGGGCCGTCCAGCCCAGTGTACATGGCATCGATCCGGAATGTTTTTACGGCCCTGACCTCTGTCCCCCCACCGGGATTGGTTGCAAAGTGCCGTCTGTCGCACTGACGGCGCATCGGCCGCAGGCTGTCTGGACAAAGCCGACTTAAGCTCCGCCAGGGGGCAGTCTTCCATGCCGGGCACTGCAGCAAATGGATGCAGCTCCGGCTCCGGCTCTTGATTCGTCGCTACACAAGGACTGTGTAGGAGAAAGTTCAATCAGGCGCTCCACATCCCTATCCCCTAGCAGGCGTGTAAGGGGGGTGGCAGTTTCAGTTTCATTGGTCTACTGTCAGTGGCAGTGAATCCATCGTTCGTATGCGTCTCGTGCCCTACCGCGGGTACGGATGCAGCGTCAATTGAGGCAGTAGGTAAGGCCGAGGAGACTAACCTAGAACGGCCCACAGTAACCTTGGGCAGACACGGGTGGCTCCGGCTGCAGAGCCGGGGCACCCAAGGCCGCGGGCAGGGCCAGGGCCAACGCTGTCTCTACCATTTTAGTGATGCGCGACTCCCAGTCGACGGGCCCCGTGTCAGTGTCGATTCGAGTCAGGCTGACACTGTCACGCCGCCGTGGGTCCAGAACAGTTATCTCACCAGCACTATCCACCGAAACCGGGATGGAAACCGGGACAGTGTTAAAATCTTTTCATGTGCGGGAGATTTCTTTCGCTCTTTTGTCTTACCGGTACTGCGCCTCTCATGTTTATCACTCGTAGTGAAATCAATCAAAATCTGTGGAGTTGAAGTGAAGAATCGAATATGTCTTGTCTAAGCAATTGCGAGCAAGGATTAGACGCCGCGGCTGGCGCTACAGGCGAATTTATTACTTCTGGAGACGGGGTATTGGGTTCGGCGATTTGCAGGCCATCGGCCTATCACAGCCTGAGCAGCGAGCCTATCAGAGGCTGTGCTCAATGGCTGGGGCGCCGCCGCGAGGTAAGCCACTCAGCATGGCTTCCCCCCCCCCCGTCTCTGCAGATTTTGCCAGTCACGGCAGATATTGAGCTAGCCCGCGATCTGAAAATCGTACAAATAGAATAGCATTTGCATGGATTCCCATTAATGTCGTATGTTAGATTAACAAAAAGAACCCTTATTTAAAATATTCAAACTGAAATCTACCCTTATTGTACTACTTTAAATCAACTGTTACTTTTTAATCTTGTTTCTTTTTGTCCGTGTTACTTTTTGACTGTACTTTTTATCCTGTTACTTTCTATACTAGAATCACTGCAGATACTGTACCTAGATAGGCCATACACAACCACTCACTGTTACTGAACTGATAATAAAACTGAAGCTAATAAAATACTCAAGCACAAGACTAATATGTCTCAAACTGACTTAAATCTTATTTTAGTCAGAGTGTACCATAATAAGTCATATGAATTTCAGATCAAAAGTTGATATCATCATAAATCATAATTTATAAAAATTACACGATAACCCAGGGTGTCACACTATTGTTACTCTGGGGACTATCTGACCCGAGGATGGCAGAACCGCTTTTCAGCAAAGAAACTGAGTCTCTGGACGTCTGGTCATCCCTGGGCGTAAATCTACTAGACATGCCCAGAACCCCTTATTGGGTGAGTGAAGGAAAACACTCGCAGCAATACACCATGCCCTATTACCTCACCCTCACATCATCTGTATATCATCATCTCATCATAGGACTGCACGTGACGCTGTGCTGACCAGGCATGTATGCATGCAGTAATCGTTGAACCCCTCCCCACCCCTCGCAGCCACACTGTTGAGAGACAGCGCGTCGGATTAACCTGCTGACTGCTACTGTTCAAAATGAAATAATAAGTAACAATGCTGTAACCGCGCTATATATGTTGTACCGCGGTATATGGTGATCCAGTTACCGCAGTATAAATTTAAAGAGGTGAATAAAAGATTCTGAGTTCTGATGATACTGTTAGGCCTATACCGCGGTATAAGGTGATTCAGTTATTGCGGTATGGAAGAGGGGAATAAATGATTCTGAGTGATGATACTTTCTGTTATGGACTATCGTGAAATCGTAATTATCGTCTGGTATGCTCATTTAAACAAAGAGGACTATTTAGTGCCAATAGCCTATTTTAGGAATGACATGTAGATCTTTTGATCAGTGTTGATGATTGTTCCTGTCCAACAACTCACCTGTGCGATGTTATGCTTGTGCAAGATCACAACAAGGAGGACAATAACAATTAATAAGTACACTTTACTCTCATTACCTAATATCAACATATGTAAAATGTCAACTGTTATTAAAGGGTGTTGTCCAAAATTCCTATGATGTGGCCTTGTGATTCAAAATCAACTTTTTTTTTCTTTCTCTGCTGCAATATCCTTTGTTGACATTGGAAATATGGGTGCCAAAGTTTTTGCTATTTGTCTCGGATCATCTTCTCCTAAACCTCTGGGCCTGTACAGGTTTCCCTTATCCGCGAGGCATGCTGTTACCACTCTAACCTGCATTTCTCTTATATATGCATATTCCTTCGGCTCTTTTACTGGCACTGTGTAAAATGTTCCAGACTTTTTGCTATATAAGCGGTGTCGCCTAAAATAAAACAAACAAAAAATGTCATAGTATGAAACTGTAAACTAGACCTGTCTTCTATCTTAAAATTAAACATCATGTATGTAGTGAGCAGGTGAGGATTTAAACAAAAGTACATGGTAGCAAAAAATTGGTATGGCGGCCATATTGGATTTTGTTGAAAAAACTGAAAAACGCAAAAAAAAATACCAGGCAAATTCCCGAGGGCCAATATGCAAACTACAAATATTTGAAAATAATCAAAGCAGGGGTTTTCGAGTGAGAGCAGAAACAAAATGTGGCGGCGGCAGGCAGATTCAGCAAAAACAATATGTCTCCACTATCACATATTGGGTGGAGACCTAAAAATGCGGCTGCAGATAAGGCAAGAGAGAATACCTTTTTCGGCTGAGGGATAGATATGATCCCACAAAAAATGGGATTGTAACCTTCACAGATATATATATAATAAAACATTACACTTACATGTATATAAGATACTTACATCATAAAATGCCCGAGCGCTGAATTAATTATTTTTTTATTTAACAACAGTTATTACGCTGGGATTGACGCTGGGATTGTATATGTAAAGGATCTAAAATTTGTAAATGGCAAATTAGATGGAGATTACATTTTGAATTTAAGTGAAGAAAAAAAAGAATATTTTAATTGAAATTACCCAAGTTAGAAAGGTGATAGATGCTACAACTATAGCTTTATATCAGAATATAGCAGATAGTGAAGCTATGGACCTGGAAACCCCAGATATAAACGAAATAAATAAAACGAAATATTATTACAAAAAATTTATAAATAAAATTCCCACTCCAATAAATTTAGAAAAATGGGAAAATCTCATGTCTGTAAATTTAAATTTAGAAGAAAGACAAAATACATTTTTTCTCAAAATAAAAATGTTTGATAAAAAACTTGCAGAATTTAACTATAAAGTGCTGAGTAGATTGCAGAGATTTGGTTTCGAAGTGGGATAATTCTGTGAGATCTTTATGTAACCAATGTAATGAAATTGACAGCATCTATAAGCCATTTATTATATAAATGTAAGCTGGCAAAGCAAATTTGGCATATAGTAAACCGTTATCTTTCAGTAAATATCCAGCTCGAAGATATTGTGTTTGGTACAAAGTTAACAAGTGATCTTAACTATGCTGTATCATTGGTTTCTTGTTGTATATACACGCATTGGATTCTAAATCATATGAATATAAAGGACATAACTTATTCTTCAATATTGTCAAGGGTAAAAAATGATATTTAATTTTGCTGTCAAATTCTTCGTCGTACAGAAAAATACTCACATTGTAATACACTTGAGCAGATTTTAAATTTTATATGTACAGTATGATGTATTAACGTTGTTTTAAAGAAGTGAGCGAATCACAAATTGTTTTAACTATGCAAAATTTATGATGAAATTGATGTTAATTTTGATTTTATAAAGAGAGAATGTAATTTGAATGTATGAATGCATGACTATGTAGGCCTATATGGTGAATAAAAAAAAAAACAGAAATTACCTTGATTACTGATGTCGACATCCGCGTTTTGCCAGGTGGTCGCCTATTGGCGCCACCCGTGATGAAAAGGTAAAAAAAAGTTTTCTTTGTCAGCCACAATCCCACCCCCCCCCCCCACCGCACGGTCAAATATTAAATAACAATTCACAACTAGGCAGGGTCTAGATTATACTATAATTTATAGGATACCTTTCAGGGGCGGATCCAGGATTTGATTTAGATCTAGCCCCAGAGGCTGAAACAGGTTTAAGAATTGAGCCTTGAGGACTACCCTGGGAGGACCACATGGCTAACTTTGACGCTGGCTCAACATTGAACCAACATTGGGTCGAGTTTATTGTCAGTATAAAAGTTTTTTTTTTATTCCAGCAGTTCAGTTCCCAGTACAAAAATCAATCCTGAAGTCACCCACACTAGGCACTAGTAGGTTAAGTCAGGCCGGTTATCATACTTGTATTTAGATTTATTTATTGACAATAAGTAACCAGATAGGCCTAACATTGATGTTAGACCTATATTATTTGGTCATTTTTACATAGCTTCCCCACTCCCACTCGCGTAAAATAGACCTATTAGGCTATTGTCTAAGCTAGTCTAGTAGGCCTAACTAAGTGGGAATCCCAGGTGACCACTCAGCCTCACAAGTGCTCCGATGGGTCGATCTCCCTACACCTGTCATCCTGTAGGCTACTACCAGTACCAACCTTATCATTAATACATTTAAATATAATGTCTTTATAGTAAAGAGGATTGAGGTTGGTTGAGGAGCTATTCGCTCGTGGTGTGTCAGGGCAATGCAGGGAGTGGGGACAGGGCCCGTCGTCAGTCATCACTGGGTCAGACCAGGGCCAGGGCAGGGACAGTAGGGTAGTCTACAGCAAGTTCCCCAATCTCCTCTACCACCCTTATCATTAGAAATAATATACTAATAAGGTTGGTAGATGAGCTATTAGGCGCGTGGTCTACACTGCAGTACCACTGACACTGACAGTGACACTGTCTGTTAGTGTTAGTGTTTGGCCTACTGTTACTCACGCGTTCATCAGGTGTGCTGCCAATCCAAGCCACTTTTTCAGGAAACTCCAACCTTTTTTTGTGACTCCCAATGTATATTCTGCTTTTTTGTATCAACTTAATTTGGGTTATACGCCTCTTCTTATTTGATTCTGGCGTTTTTCCACTTTTCTTTCTAGACTTCGGAAAATGGTGCGCATTTTCATCCGCCATATTGATTTCTGGTGATGCGCCCGACAGCAATACAATGTGTCACATGACTGCATGTTTGATCACGTGATCTTGATGTTTACCTGCTGCCCCACCATAACAAACAAACAACGATCCATTACACAATAACTAAGCCATTAAAAAAAAACAACGTTATTTTTATAAAAAATGAAATTAACAATATGAGGAAAACAGTTATGCAGCTTTAATTAAAAACTAATATAATTACACGGCTAATCAGTCACTACTGCTTCAAATACAAAACAACTAGGCCTATACTTAAAAACTCACCACTATAAGTTGGTCAAAGTAAACTGTAGGACGGCTCCTGGCTGTGCCTCAAACGGTGGTTAGAATGGAAAGGATTCAAAATTGCTTGGCAAAATAGTCATGTGATGGTCCGAGAATGACGGGATACATATAATAAATTATGAGGTTACACCTCACCAGATGGCAACACACGCACCATAATAACGGCAGTTCATTGAAATTAATGAATAAAGAAAATAGTGGAAGATG
Source organism: Flabesymbios commensalis (assembly GCA_964017125.1). Taxonomy (NCBI): domain Eukaryota; kingdom Metazoa; phylum Annelida; class Polychaeta; order Terebellida; family Flabelligeridae; genus Flabesymbios; species Flabesymbios commensalis. Next base: position 883,330 of record OZ024908.1, read on the forward strand.
ACAAAATATACCGATCACACAAGCACAAAAATAACATTGAAACACATTGAGAATTGAGACACTTTTATTTGTTGCAATATTTTATCCTTAGTGGCACTTCTTATAAAATCAAATGAAAAACTTCTAAATCCTCGGTGTCCCGAGCTCAGAGGCACAGCAAATCCGAATCAGACTCGTTTATCATTGTCCCTTTGATGTTCCAATTCGTAGATCCAGCATGCAGGGACACAGAGGATTTAGGAGGGAAAGGCTTGGCCGAAATATAAAGTGATCAATTTTTTCCGAAAGGACTGCAGATTTGGATTTTTTAATCTCAAGAGGGATACAATTGCAGAGCTGGGGGGCCGCAACCGAAAAAGCCCTTTTACTCATCTTTGAACTCGCTCTGGGAACAACCAGTTGATCATCATCTGAGGAGCCGAGATTACAGGTTCTGTTTAAAGGCTTGAGCAGATTATGTAGATATACTGGCTGACATGAATTTATTTCTTCATATGTGAGGGTGCATATTTTGTGTTTTATTCTGAATTGAACAGGGAGCCAGTGTAGGGATTTTACCAAAGGTGTAACCCTGCAGAATTGTGGAGAAGGGGTCACAACCCTGGCCAAGCAGTTCTGAACATTCTGCACCTTGTTTATTTCGCGATTTGGGATGTTATAGAGGATAGAATTACAATAGTCTAGCTTGCTCAAAACAAGTGAAGTTGCTATTGTCTTAGTCACTGCCGCTGTTAAACATCTGCGCAAGCGACGCAAATCACGTATATGATAGTAGCATGATCGACAGACTTTTGATATATGTTTCTTAAAATTGAAATCCTTGTCAAATTCTACCCCTAAATTTTGTGCCGAATCAGTTGGTGTTACATCCTGATCAAGTAATTTTGTAGTGAAATATTTCTTAGATTTGTCTCGTTGTGCTTTAGTGCCAATTAGTATAAATTCTGTCTTGTCTGGATTCAATTTGAGTTGGCTAGCTATCATCCAGTCAGAGACGTCTTGCAAGCACTGCTGGACCAGCGACAGTGACATCTCAGGATCTGTTTTGGAAAGAGAAAAATAAATCTGTGTTTCATCAGCGTACAGATGGTGGCAGATGTTATGCCTACTGATCACACTACTCAGGGGCGTTGTATATAGAGTGAATCGGAGTGGTCCTAGGACAGAGCCCTAGGGGACACCATAATCCGTCTTGAACGGTCCCCCAAGTGTATCCAGAAGTTTAACCCTTTGCACCCGATTTTATAGGTAGGAACAGACCCAATTTAGAGCTGTTCCAGAAATACCATACTAGCCGGACATGAGCTCAATGATGCTGCTATGGTCCAAGGTGTCAAAGGCTGCGGAAAGGTCCAGCAAGACCAATGCTGTGGTCTTGCCAGTGTCCATGCTCATACAGATTTCATTGTGAATTTTTAGCAAGGCTGTTTCTGTAGAATGAAAAGGTTTATATGCTGATTGATTGGGGTTTGATAGCTTGTTTTTGTCTAGATGGGACTAACGGCACTTGCTGCCGCCTCGCGTTTTTTGGGGGCCACCTCTTTGAAATTGGCGGCCAGACAGCCAATTTTTTAGTAGGACAAGGCTCGGGCTTTACTTTGACATCCCCTAATGTAGTGTATTTATTTAGATAAAACAACCCTTTGAGTGAAATTATCATGCAATGTCGCGTTCATCTTTTATCTGAATAATCAGATACAATGCACCAGCTCAGAGTTCATTTTCCTGATCCGCTTCAATTAAATTGACAGCAATAACATCTAACAGCTCTGATAATTGTTCAAGCTCTTTCGCATTGTTCACGCAAATTTGACGGAATTTATGTAATTCTTTAGGCCGTAATGATTTTGTGTCTATGACCACCATATTTTCTCTCCAGTCTTGCCAGAGCTACGTCGTAGGCTGCAGCATCGCCATTACAATTTTGGCACTTGTACACTCGTTAATAGTCGTGTGGGGTTGAAACTATGATTATTAGGCACAGGTGTGCTTGATGTGTGGGGTCGGAGCTATGGTTATTAGGCACGAGTGTGCTTGATGTGTCGGCATATTTTACATTATTTATGCTATTATAGACATTTTTATACTCATTAAACTGTGTTGTAGTGCAGGCGCTACAACATGTCATAAAACTCGTTACATATATTGCCAGGAGCATCATCATATTGTCATATCAAACTTTTTAAACTTAATATCTTGGTGCGAACATGCTGTTATTAGCTTGACCTTTTCTTTACTACTTTTACTATACAATATAGGATATTGCAATACTAGGAATTTTCACTTAAATGGCCATACTGGCCAAAAAGTGAAGTAAAGAAGACATTTTACTTACTCGCCCCCATCGAGCCCCTCTTAAAGGGCCATCGGGAACGACAATTGGCGTCTCTGTTGCGTCTCTGTGGCGATCTACTGCGGGGTCGCCTGTCGTGCGTATCCCTGCGACGTCCAGACCCAGCTGGTTTGTGGCGGAGTGCAGCTGTTAATGCGTGCTGCTGCCGGCAGCTTGTTGTTGATGATATAGCAGGCGAGACATTATCTTTAAAAACTCCATTCCTAGTTGAGCATTTTAAACCTGCTGTTGTAATACAGAGTCCCATATATCGGCCACTACAGCGTCTGGGTGGCGAAACATGATGTCATTAAAGCTGCTGGCAAGAAATCTCATGGTGTGGCCTATGGGGGCCAACGCGTCTGACTGAACTTTAGACACAACATCTTGCATATTTTGTGTTTTATTCTGAATTGAACAGGGAGCCAGTGTAGGGATTTTACCAAAGGTGTAACCCTGCAGAATTGTGGAGAAGGGGTCACAACCCTGGCCAAGCAGTTCTGAACATTCTGCACCTTGTTTATTTCGCGATTTGGGATGTTATAGAGGATAGAATTACAATAGTCTAGCTTGCTCAAAACAAGTGAAGTTGCTATTGTCTTAGTCACTGCCGCTGTTAAACATCTGCGCAAGCGACGCAAATCACGTATATGATAGTAGCATGATCGACAGACTTTTGATATATGTTTCTTAAAGTTGAAATCCTTGTCAAATTCTACCCCTAAATTTTGTGCCGAATCAGTTGGTGTTGCATCCTGATCAAGTAATTTTGTAGTGAAATATTTCTTAGATTTGTCTCGTTGTGCTTTAGTGCCAATTAGTATAAATTCTGTCTTGTCTGGATTCAATTTGAGTTGGCTAGCTATCATCCAGTCAGAGACGTCTTGCAAGCACTGCTGGACCAGCGACAGTGACATCTCAGGATCTGTTTTGGAAAGAGAAAAATAAATCTGTGTTTCATCAGCGTACAGATGGTGGCAGATGTTATGCCTACTGATCACACTACTCAGGGGCGTTGTATATAGAGTGAATCGGAGTGGTCCTAGGACAGAGCCCTAGGGGACACCATAATCCGTCTTGAACGGTCCCCCAAGTGTATCCAGAAGTTTAACCCTTTGCACCCGATTTTATAGGTAGGAACAGACCCAATTTAGAGCTGTTCCAGAAATACCATACTAGCCGGACATGAGCTCAATGATGCTGCTATGGTCCAAGGTGTCAAAGGCTGCGGAAAGGTCCAGCAAGACCAATGCTGTGGTCTTGCCAGTGTCCATGCTCATACAGATTTCATTGTGAATTTTTAGCAAGGCTGTTTCTGTAGAATGAAAAGGTTTATATGCTGATTGATTGGGGTTTGATAGCTTGTTTTTGTCTAGATGGGACTAACGGCACTTGCTGCCGCCTCGCGTTTTTTGGGGGCCACCTCTTTGAAATTGGTGGCCAGACAGCCAATTTTTTAGTAGGACAAGGCTCGGGCTTTACTTTGACATCCCCTAATGTAGTGTATTTATTTAGATAAAACAACCCTTTGAGTGAAATTATCATGCAATGTCGCGTTCATCTTTTATCTGAATAATCAGATACAATGCACCAGCTCAGAGTTCATTTTCCTGATCCGCTTCAATTAAATTGACAGCAATAACATCTAACAGCTCTGATAATTGTTCAAGCTCTTTCGCATTGTTCACGCAAATTTGACGGAATTTATGTAATTCTTTAGGCCGTAATGATTTTGTGTCTATGACCACCATATTTTCTCTCCAGTCTTGCCAGAGCTACGTCGTAGGCTGCAGCATCGCCATTACAATTTTGGCACTTGTACACTCGTTAATAGTCGTGTGGGGTTGAAACTATGATTATTAGGCACAGGTGTGCTTGATGTGTGGGGTCGGAGCTATGGTTATTAGGCACGAGTGTGCTTGATGTGTCGGCATATTTTACATTATTTATGCTATTATAGACATTTTTATACTCATTAAACTGTGTTGTAGTGCAGGCGCTGCAACATGTCATAAAACTCGTTACATATATTGCCAGGAGCATCATCATATTGTCATATCAAACTTTTTAAACTTAATATCTTGGTGCGAACATGCTGTTATTAGCTTGACCTTTTCTTTACTACTTTTACTATACAATATAGGATATTGCAATACTATGAATTTTCACTTAAATGGCCATACTGGCCAAAAAGTGAAGTAAAGAAGACATTTTACTTACTCGCCCCTCATCGAGCCCCTCTTAAAGGGCCATCGGGAACGACAATTGGCGTCTCTGTTGCGTCTCTGTGGCGATCTACTGCGGGGTCGCCTGTCGTGCGTATCCCTGCGACGTCCAGACCCAGCTGGTTTGTGGCGGAGTGCAGCTGTTAATGCGTGCTGCTGCCGGCAGCTTGTTGTTGATGATATAGCAGGCGAGACATTATCTTTAAAAACTCCATTCCTAGTTGAGCATTTTCAACCTGCTGTTGTAATACAGAGTCCCATATATCGGCCACTACAGCGTCTGGGTGGCGAAACATGATGTCATTAAAGCTGCTGGCAAGAAATCTCATGGTGTGGCCTATGGGGGCCAACGCGTCTGACTGAACTTTAGACACAACATCTAACACCCTGGCCCTCGTATCAAAGGGAAGATGTCGGCGATCTGGGCTATTGATTCCAGGGGAGCCTCCGTTGTTTCTAGTCCTCTGGACAATGCACAGGCAGTCCCGCCCAGCAGATTTTGCTGTTTTTTCTTGGTACTGTCCGCTGGCGGCGAAACATGATGTCATTAAAGCTGCTGGCAAGAAATCTCATGGTGTGGCCTATAGGGGCCAACGCGTCTGACTGAACCTTAGACACAACATCTAACACCCTGGCTCTCGTATTGAAGGGAAGATGTCGGCGATCTGGGCTATTGATTCCAGGGGAGCCTCCGTTGTTTCTAGTCCTCTGGACAATGCACAGGCAGTCCCTCCCAGCAGATTTTTTCATGGTACTGTCCGCTTACCACTGCTGTTGCGTTAGTGGCATGGTAACTACTAGGTAAATCAAGAGCCCTAAACGTAGAGCCGTCAGCTCCATCAGATCCGCCATACACACCATCAATATGATAAGTGCGTGCATTACGAACCTCAGTCCCTCCGCGGGACTGGGTCCACAGCGCCATCTGGCGGCTCGTGGCTGCAGCAGCTCCAGTTGTGCGAGTGAGGGCAGACTTAAGTCCCGAAAGGAGACAGTCCTCCAAGCCTGGGACCTCAGCGAAAGGATGAGGTTCGTCCTCGAGGAGGTACTCATTCTCACTCTAAGTGATTAGGTCGTGTTCTCTGTCTGAATAATCCTCTAGTCTGGTGGGCGGGGGCGGCATTTTTGGTGGTCTGCTGACAGTAGGCATAGCTGTGAACGCTTGTGCTGAGCGTGGTGTGCGGCCGTGTACTCTTCGTATGCGCACATCAGAAAGAAATATTTTTTTTTTAATTCCCTATTTGAACTATTCAGGGACACCCCTGCAGGTTTTATCATCTAGTTCCTATGGGAAGGTAATCTCTATTATATGTTTTAATTATTAGACTTAGACTTGTAGTTTTTACACAATCACTCCAATTTCATGGAGATACATTGACTTGATAAGTCATTCATTTAATAATCACTTCATATTTTACATTATTTATGCTCACATTTGTATACTCATTAAACTGTGTTGTAGTGCAGGCGCTACAACATGTCATCATACTCGCTACATATAGGTGCCAGGAGCATCATCATATTATCATATCAAACTTTTTAAGCTGAATTTTTCAGTGTGAAAATGCTGTTATCAGTTTGATCTTTTCTTTACCACTTTTACTATACAATATAGGATATTGTAAATCTAGGAATTTTCACTTGAATGACCATACTGACCGAAAAGTGAAGTAAAGAAGACATTTATTCACTTCCGTGTACCCTACCTGGGGCACCGACGTATCAGCGTTATTGTCACGTATAGGTCGGCCTATGGTGACCGTCCTCCTTTCTATCTCCCCCTGACAGCCTGTCTGGTCGGAAACGCAGGAAGCCCCACAGTGGGGTCCTGGGCTGTGACGGTGAATTTGACCCTGAATAAAGGCAGGGGCAGCCAACACGGCCGAGAAGGCCGCAGCCACTAACCTCAATATTTTGTCGTCCAGCTGCTCAGAGTCCTCATTTGGTTGGCCGCGTCAGAGGCCCGCCAAGTGGCCATGTCTCCTAGTTCCTGCGCTTGCTATGACGCGCGGCGACCCCTCCTGCAGTTCCGCAGTCATGTCCTTTTGGGCAGGTGTAGACCGGCTGCTGGATGATCCCTTGCTGGATGACTTCTTATGCTTAGCTGAGTGTGTGTCCTTAGACATTGTTCTCATAATCAGTTTGGACGAAAAAAACTGGACGGTGGCCGGGTTTTAAGGTGACCGTTCATTGGAGAGTCTTCACAGTGAAAATGTGATCGGGAAATTGGTTTTGTGACCGTAAGTTGCGGTCGACCGGCCATAGTGGTGACCGCCGGGACTGTAAATGAAAATGGTGAAAATGAAACTGATTCAATGAAAGAACGAGAAAAATGAGCGGATGCAAGTTAAAAAAAACCAGTAATTTTTTTTATAATGGTATAATTAATGGTCTAGGAATATAATCAGATAATTCAGAAATTTAAACGAGAAGATAATGACAATTACAATTTATTGTTTCCAATATATTAAACAGTTTTAAAGCTCAGTGTTCTTGGCTGGATACCTGTGCAGGATGACGATGAAGTGCTGTGTGCGAGTGCAGGCCTGGTGAAGAAGTGAAGAATGTCTGGAAATCAGCTAGAAGAGCAGCATGCTGTCAGGTCCTGTAGCAAATTGTGGTTGTAGTCTGAGGCTCACGCCAATGTTGTGCCAGTGTTGTGCGGGCACATTACAGTTTCACCAAAGTTTTTTTTATAATTTCAGCAGAGACACTTGATGAATAATAAATTAAAAACGTCAGACTTAACTTTACGAGTCCGAACTGGAACTGACAAATAATTATTATATTCCGCTCGAGGAAGGGCTGTACACCATGGCATGGCAGACATCACAGACTGTGTGTAGGGTAGGTCCGACAAAGGTGATCTGTGGGCCCCATCAGCAGGCCTATCGCCCAAACTGGTGATGCCTCGAACTGTACTCCTCACAGGTGGAGGTGGGGAACATATAGGTCTGCGGTCTGCAGCCTTAGGCATTTGTACATTTGACATTGATTGTACATTATGTGTCTCTGAGGCAGGCAACCCAAGAGAGGGCTCCGTACAGCACTCAGTCTCGCTCCCCTGCAACTGGGGAGGAGGGGCTAACTTTGAAATAGCTCTTTCTATCATGCCTTTAATTTTCTCTTCCAATGATGTAGAAACGTCCAATGTCTCAGGATTCTTCCAATCCACCCTCGGGTCCTCTACTGGGGTCCTGGGGACAACTGGCGGGGCCTCTCTTCCCGTAATAAGAGCCCTCACAGGCCTACGTGGTGGGCCTGGAGAATAGCTGGTTCTCCTAGGGCTTGAAGATGCTCGATAACTCTCTCTTCTCTTCTCCTTCTCTTTTTCCTTCTTTTTAGACCTCTCTCTGGAGTCCAACATTGTTCTCATACAATAACTGAAGAACAATATAAACAGCAAAAATAAACAGTGAAATGTTTGGCTCTGAAAAGAGCCGTTCAGTATGTAGTTGAATATATATGCTGTAAGCTAGAGGTGTGAGAAGTGTTGTTGACAAGGCGAGCTTGAAATTAACAAGGGAGTAAAGGCCTATGCCGTTTTTATTATAGAATACGCGCCGCCGTCATAGTAAGCCAGTCTGATACAGATTTGAAATGGAAACCATTTAGGGGGGGGGGGTTGTGTTTCTTTCGGTTTTCCTTAGCTTCTTAGCGGCGCATATTCGTCTAAAACAATTTTATGATAATTTCAAAAAATTCTTTACAACAACGCTGGGACTTTAGCTTGATATCCCATTAATGTAGTATATTTACTCCGACAAAACAACCCTTTGAGTGAAATGACAATAAGTACAATATTGATTTCTCAAAACAACTGGCCCTGATGAAATTCATTACCAGTTTCTGAAACATTTGCCTGATGTATCACTTGAATTGTTGCTTCTGCCCTTGAATAATCTGTGGCAATCTCAGGATTTCCCAGATGAATGGAGAGGAGCGACAGTGATCCCTGTCCCTAAACCTGGAAAAGACTGAACAGATCCTAATAATTACAGGCCAATAGCATTGACAAGTTGTCTTTGCAAAATCATGGAGCGCATGATCAATCATCGTCTCACATGGTTTTTGCAAGACAATAACATAATAACTAAATATCAATGTGGTTTTCAAACAGGCAAAAGCACCACAGACCATTTGGTCAGACTGGAGACTTATATCCGTCAAGGTTTTGTTAAAAATCAACATACAGTTGGAATATTTTTTGATTTGAAAAAGGCCTATGATACCACCTGGAAGGGTGGTATCATGAAAGATCTCCATGAAATGGGCCTGAAGGGTAGATTACCCTTATTCATTGACAATTTTTTTAAGGGGAGAAAATTTAAAGTCCGCTTGGACAACACCCACTCTTCACTAAATCCACAGGAGAAATGTGTCCCACAAGGTAGTATTCTTTCACCAACTCTATTTACCGTTAAAATAAACAGTATATTTGATGCTTTACCAGAAGGTGATGAAAAGTCTTTATACGTTGATGATCTGGCTGTTTACTGCCAGTCCAGCAATATGGCAATAATCGAGCGGCGCCTGCAAGGCTACCTCGATAAGTTGGTGACTTGTGCGGATGAGAACAGCTTTAAATTTTCTCCCACAAAAACTTTATGTGTACATTTCTGTAACAAAAATGCTTACAGCCTGAGCCTAATCTCAAACTATATGGACAACAGCTTCCTGTTGAAGAGCAGGTCAAATTTCTTGGTCTTTTTTTCGACAGGAAGCTCAGTTTTATTTCACACATCAAATATATGAAAGATAAGTGTAGGAAAGCATTACAATTGCTACGAGTTATATCCAGCAAGGATTGGGGTGGTGACCGGACAACCTTACTGAAGATTTACCGGTCTCACATCAGATCCAAACTGGATTATGGTTGTATTGTTTATGGTTCAGCGAGACGATCGTACTTAGCAGTACTTGATCCAATCGCGAACCAAGGTTTGAGATTATGCTCAGGGGCATCTCGAACATCACCCATCGAAAGTCTTCAGGTGGAGACCGGTGAGCCCTCTTTAGAGACTCGCCGGTTGAAGCTGAGCCTGCAATACTATATGAAAATGAAAGCAAATCCTGAGAACCCGGCATACTCATGTGTTGTCAACCCTGAATACAAGAGATTGTTTAATAACAAGCCAGGGACTATACCTCCTTTGGGTATAAGACTCCAACCTCATCTGGAGGACATGGAGGTGGAGCTCGACGCAATTAGCGTTGTGCGCCCACCAGAATGTCCACCCTGGCTTCTCCAACAGCCTAATATACTTTTTATTCTCTCAGATCTCAGGAAGGGAGACACTTGTCCCCTTGTCTTCCAGAGCATGTTGCTTGAGTTATTTTGTAGATTTCCGAGGCACCGAGAGGTGTATACTGAGGGCTCAAAGGAAGACAAGAGGACAGCTATGTCCTTTGTCTGTGATGATCATGAATTTAGCTGTCGTATCAACAATGAGGCTTCAATTTGCACAGCAGAGCTGTTAGCTATTGAAGCTGCCATCGAATACATCTGGGATAGTAGAGACGAGGAGTTCATGATCATCACAGACTCGCTATCTTCATTGCAGGCTCTCAAGAGTCAAAAACTCAACAACCCAATTGTTTCCAATATTTTGCATATGTGTCACTACTTGTCTGGGCACAAGGACATTATTTTTTGCTGGGTACACAGCCATATTGGAATACAGGGCAATGAACGGGCTGATGTTTTGGCCAAGGCTGCCCTGGATAAGACAAAACAGTTTTATTACAGTAATTATCCGTTATAGCACGAATCGTTACTACACGAATCGGATATAACACGATGCAACCATGGATCCCAAAATTTTACACTATCTTTTTTACCATTTTTCTGGAAAAATCGTGTTATAAATATTTTAACATCCAATTAAGCATGAAATTTTCCGCCAACGTCACATGCTAATCGTGCAGTAGCGGTAGGCCTAATCCTTCACGCATGACGCTCACGCAAAGTCGCCGGCAAGTGGACCAGGTATTGCACAGCACATAACGGCACTATTTTAGAACAAAAGTATCTCATTTCGTATTTGAGCTTAAATTCAATTCAAACACGAATCGTGTAATAGATAATATAAAACGAATGTGACGTGCACGATTTTATCTCAGAAAATGTATTTACTTAATCAAATTAACTTAATGTGGCGTGTTTAGCAAAAGAACATGTTTATTTAAATCGTGTAATAAAAATATTATAACACGAATAATAATGTTTTTACATGTTTTTTTAATCTGTATTAAAATATTATAACACGAGGTGATTCTGCAAGTTTTTAAAATTGGCGTAATGAAATATTATAATACGAATATGATGTGTTTTATATCATGTGTTTTATATCGTATTATAAAATATTATAACACGAATATGGTGCTTTTTATATCGTATTATAAAATATTATAACACGAATATGACGTGCACGATTTGATGTCAGTAATCCTAGCTATTAAATAAAATTAACCTAATTTAGCAGGTTCAAACGAAAAAATGGTTATTTTTAAATCACGTAATAAAATAGGTGACCAGAGGTGATGACACGCCGATCGTTTGATGAATGCCACTTCTTCACAACTCACATTGTGCAATGTCAAGCAGTGTTCTCGTTTGTATTGCAAGGTGTTATGTTCGCGATAAACAAGTCGTTTTGTTAAATAATTTATAAATTAAATTAATATATTAGATTTAATGGTGCTGCATAAATATATTTTTATGCCGATATTTTTATACCGATAAATCACTGTCAGTATGGACAGCTCACCGACAAGTTTGATTGACAAGCGTGTTCTAACGCTGATTGGTCAATATCTCCCTCCCATCTCACCTGACAACAACGCTGGCCCAGCATTAAATCAGCACTGGTTTATTTGCGGGCAGTTACGCGATGATCGACGCCGCAAGTAAACGTGAGCGTGTCAAACCATTTCAAGCCTGAAGGCTTGGTAGTTATCCTATGAATAATATAACATCAGTGATATGCTGTTTTATTACACGATTTGGAAAAAAACATTATATTCGTGTTGTAGTAATTGATTGCACGATACAAAAAATGCAAAGACATCGTGTTTGTTGTGTTCAAACGCTGATTGGTCAACACAAGCCTCCCATCGCACCGGGCCGTGTCAGAATGATTGACAGTCTCGTATGATCTCACGTTGAGAGTGATATTTCACGAGATTTTGACACCTCTACTCTTAAAACGATGACGTCATTAAACACTGTACATGACACGGACTTGTATACACAGCGTCATTCTGTTCACGAGTCCTGTATTCCTGATTCAACTAATTTTACTTCTACTGTTTATATTAGACACATTCAACCAATTCACATTTTTATTATTTACAAATAATAATTAATATAACTTCTAAAATCCGATATTTGTACAGTAAATAAGGCCTGGAAACAACGTTATGCTACAAGCTAGTATGGTGTCCCGTGTCAGTTATTTATATTACCGCATCCCGTGTATATCCAATCATATCGTATCTAGTAGTACTAGATAAAATCGGGCCATTTCGTATAGCACGATCGGCTTATAACACGATTCGTACTTATGGACCCCACCGATCGTGTTATAACGAATAACTACTGTATATACCATATACTGATTTCAAGTACAACATCTCTGTCTACCTTGATGACATTTTGCAAGGTGAATGGGACATCAATGTCACCAGCAAATTGTTCGAGGTACAACCAATCATTAAGCGATCTTTTACACCAATGGAACGCCGAAGAGATGACGTTGTCTTATGCAGGGCCAGAATTGGCCATGCCTATTTCACAAACGGCTATTTATTGAGAGGAGAATTGCGACCTATGTGCTGCAATACTCGTCTCACTGTAAGACATGTCCTTCTAAGTTGTGCGAAATATGCGCACATCAGAAGGAAGTATTTTGCATTTAATTCCTTATTTGAGCTATTCAGGGACACCCCTGCTGGTTTTATTATTCAGTTCCTTCGGGAATGTAACCTATAGTACATGTTTTAATTATTAGACATAGACTTTTTACACAATCACTCCAATTTCATGGAGATATAGTGACTTGATAAGTCGTTCATTTTATAATCAATTCATATTTTACATTATTTATACTGATATTTTTATACCCATTAAACTGTGTTGTAGTGCAGGCGCTACAACATGTCATCAGACTCATTACATATATGTGCCAGGAGCATCGTCATCTTATCACATCAAACACTTTAAACTGAATATTTTAGTACGAAAATGCTTTTATTAGCTTTGTCTTTCCTTTACTACTTTAACTATACAATATGGGATATTGTAATACCTGGAATTTTCACTTAAATGGCCATACTGGTCGAAAAGTGAAGTAAAGCAAATATTTTACTTACAAAAGGCACCTCGTATTATACATAGATGTAGAATTTAATACATTTTTTTAGGCCCCAAATCCTAACTCGTATTATACATGGCGTCGCACTCTACGCGGGGATATACGGTAGTAGCTACAAAAAGCTGAAGTGCAAAACAATAAAATACAACTGAAAGAAAACAATGAATAATCACAAACACATGCCCATAATAACATTTTATGATTAAAAGATAACTATGCTGCCTTTTTTGGAGGGAGACGAAGAATCAAAAGTTGTAACATAAATCTAGCAGTTATGAAGGAATTTTAAAATTTCAGTGGTGAGAAAGACATTGCTATTAACTGTTAGGTCTGGACTACTACGTAGCAATTTTTAAAGTAAAAGTGGGCAACCTGGAGAAAGAAAATTGTTAAAGGAACTAAATAATTCTTGGCGTTGATCTTGATTGTTTAAACAAACAAAAAAGTAGTGTTGTGGTCTTTAAGGAACAACACTGCAACTACATAAAGGGCTTTTGATGCATTTAGGGAGAAAAATGCAGCCTAATTTGACACAAATTAATTTGGTCTGTTAAGTCGCCAGTATAGCATTGCATAGGCACTTTTGTTTTAACGCTGAGAAATTTGAGTAATTTCGTTTTTGAAACTAGAAAAAAACGGCATGAAAAAATGCTAGTTGGTAATTTATTCTATAAACTCACAGAAGGTGGGAAAAACGAGAGACGAAACTGTTCAGATGTACAATAAAAAAGTCTTAAGAAGTTTACATGTTTTAGATCTAGTAATTCTACTAATTTTTATTCCGGATATTGAGATATTACACATGAGGTTTAATATTTCTTAGGTAATTTAAAAAAAGAAAATGCAAGATAAGGGTCAAATTGGTTAGTTATTGGTTTACATGTATATCCAGAAACAAGCGTTATCTGTTTGGTTGTGAAGTTGTATCCAGAGGATAATGGAATTATAACCTAGAAAATGATATTATATAAAATTATGGAAATATTATTTGATCTAATTGGATGATTTTTTGCATTTTAAGGACTGGATGGACATATTGTGACGCCTGAGGTGGAACACCACTTTATCTGCTCATGTCTTTTTCTTTATTAGAAGTACTAAATGCGTGACTGCAGTTTCAGTCATAATTTTTGTGGCTTACTATTGCATTTTTCTTATATTTTAATTATCTATTGACAAGTGTCTTATATTATGTGTAGGCCTAATGTATGTTATAATGATTAAGTAGGACGTGAAACTTTCACCCTCATTCAGCATGTAATGGATATTCAGGGAAGGATTAGACATTGAGAAAACATAAATATGATGACAGGAATTACAAGCCTGGTGACAAGCTATATTCCTGAGGAATTTTAAAAATTGACAAATTTGTGTCAACAATATTTGACCTAGATTTAATTCAATTAATAATTTGACATCGTCCCTGCGAAGGACAATCATGAACACTGTGGCGCTCGCGTAAGTAATTGAAGCAGGGAGTTTTTCACAATATTATGTCTCTGAATTTTGTTTTTGATTTTCCGGTAGTGGAGGTGTGGCTACCTTTACAATAAACACATAAACACAAAGCTTTACCTTTCAAATTAGCTCTCGAATATTGAAACTTGTGAACGTTTTGTTAAGTTCACAGCTTCATGAATAGCGACACAAAAGCCATTATGGAATGTTAGAAAGTTTAGCACCTGGCCTTCTAAGGTTGGTAACTGTAATTTTGGCAAATTGACCCTGCGTGTTTACTGAGGGTGTACAACTAGAAACATTGCTTGACTTTGACAGTTCAGTTCTCGTTTTTTACAGCGGTGAGACTCGATTAAGTCGTCTTCCTCGATAATAGTATCTTCTGTTTTTTCTTGTGATGCAACTTTACAATCTCTTCATCTGATTTTTTAAACAACTTTAAGCTTGTCTCAATCGAATCAAATATGCCTGTGAGTTGATGAACTGTGGACGAGATGTTTAATGATCTGTCAGTGGCAGAAGTGTCATGGCCACCGCTGTCACGAGATTTAGCTTGATTAAACAATCTGTTGTACCTTGTTCAATAACTCCGTCATCTGTCCTCGATGGGCGCCAATGACCACTAGTTTTCTCTTTAATTCTGCTTCAGACATGTTTCCGCTGGTTACAGCACCACTAAATGTCATGAAAGAAGACATTTTTATAACTAGAATGACTCAGGTTCAACTTTATTGTCCTCAGTTTCAGGATATAATCACATCTTTATGCTTAAGGTATCACAACACAAATAATAATACAATTTTTTTGATAATAATAGAAAGCTTTTACTCCACGGGGGGCTAGTGTATCTGTGTGTGTGGTATCATCAGTTAAGGGGACGCCCGGCCCTGGGTGGAGAGCTAGGGGGGCTGACTGCTTGGTATTGCTAGTCACGAGTGGGCCTGACTCACTAGCCGGGGCACCCAAAACCGCGGGTAGGGCCCGGACCAGTGCAGTTCCCACCATGCGCGCTATGCGCTGCTCCCAGTCGTCAGGCTATGTGACAGTGTTGGAAAGTCCAACATCAACACTGTCGCGCTGCCGTGGGTCCACCACATGCAGTTCGCCACCCGCATCCACCATGATGTGAATGGAGACCGGCAGAGACACACCCTGCCTTGTCCGCGTCCATCATGCGCTGAAGAGCGGGGAGACTCCTGTGGGTTGATGGTCTTCTTATCCTTACCCTTTCCACTGCTACGTCTCTCGTTTTTCTTATCTTTATCGCTCATGTTAAATCATGTTGGTTGTCTGAAATATATGTACAATGTGAATCACGCAATTGCGAGCATAGATTAGATACCGAGACTGGCGCTACAGGCGAATTTATAACTTCTGGAGACAGGGGACTCTGCTAGGCGAATCGCAGGCTCTCAGCCTATCACAGCCCGAGCTCAGAGCCTATCAGAGGCCGAGCTAAAGGCCAGGGTTCTGATGATGTAGTGATGTGGTTGAAGGATGAAGGGATATTGAGACTAGCAGCTTGTTAGAGTCGTGAGATTAGAGTTCTTGGACGACTTGAT
The DNA here is from genome assembly GCA_964017125.1 of Flabesymbios commensalis. Lineage (NCBI taxonomy): Eukaryota > Metazoa > Annelida > Polychaeta > Terebellida > Flabelligeridae > Flabesymbios > Flabesymbios commensalis. The sequence continues at coordinate 899,282 of OZ024908.1, forward strand.
TTGATGCTGTCATCGGGTCTGATCGGTGATACGGATACTGGTTGGCATGGAGAGTTGATGACTGAAGTGTCAGACTGACATGGCTCGGGTAGGACATTTGGCAGGAGAGACTTATGTCAGGCATTTCATCTACCTCCCAGGTGGCACAACCTCGTCCTTGTATCAGTACCACGCCAATGTGGTACACGTGGATAGTGACATAGCAGGCGTTGTCACAGTCATTGTTGTCTGGCACCAGGATCTGTGAGCCATTCCTCTGTTGTTTCATTTCTGGTGGCTTCACAAGCTTGCCGTTAGAGTGTTTCATGTTTTGGTGTTGTTTGTAATTGTGTTTTCTTTTTGATGTTTTTGATCTGTTTATAGTGCTTGGAGAAAACATGTAGCGTGATTGTGGGCTGACTTGGGAGCGACGTGCTGCTGACATTCTGATTTACATACAGGTTACTGCATGATTTGACAGTATGCTAAGTTTATGAGCTCACACATTTTTGCTCTGCGCGAAGCTGCTGATTATTTTGTTATGTCATACTCCCATTGGGGGGAGGTGTTGCGTCATACAATGTTGTATAGCTTGTGTGCACTCAAGCGTGATGGTAAGGGTGTGACGTACCTGTACGGCATGACGTAGTAACCTATATAATGGCGTCTATTATCTATACACTGGCTTGAGTATGTCGATAAATCTATCTTTAAAAGTCACTGTCGCAAAGAATAGTCCAATCAATAATATCCTAAATTGTTTCTATATTCATTTGAGAATCCAAAATATCACTTTTCCGACTCATAAAAGCTGTCTTTATCCGTGCAAAAGTAAGTTTTGTCAGGAGCTCTTGAAAACACATCTTGTTGATCTTTGTCATCACTGTCTGTAGGTTCTGATCCATAATGTGATAAGCTACTCCTAACTATATTTCCTTCAAATGTAAATAAAATGTTATTGTATCACTTTTGAGTACCAATATGAGCAGTAGACATGGTAGAGATATGTGATAGTGTCTTAGTGACAACAGAATCAGAAGTAGATGGTAGAACATCATGGGTGGGTGGAATATCAGTAGATTTAGGCTTGGCATCATATAGACGAATTCCTTTGTCATCATTGTCTACATGAAGCACCAAGTCATAATGTTCTTCAGCAGGTATTCGTAGATGCCCAAAAAGTTTGTTTTTTTGACACATCAATTGAAGTATCAACAATTTTTATTTTGGGACGAATCTCAAGTATTGTTTTTACACTTGTGAAGATAACCACATTTTTGGAGTTTAATTTTCAATGGCAAGTGGTGGTGTGTCCACCAACATTGCTGACCATTCAACTGGACGCCTAAGTTTTTTTATTTTTTTTTTGCTGCCAGGCAAAATAGGTCTGTAAATATTTTGATGCTGCAAAATATCTACGCAACCTAAATTTCGAAGTTCCATGATGCTAATTGTTTCACTTGTCTGATATGACACTGCTCTGATAAAACAATCCCCGTCTTTAGGGATCTCATAACTTGTGCATTGGTTGATTCGGAGAAACAAATCTACATTTTTTTCATGTTTTGCGGACAAGTTTGAAATGTTCATCAAATTGGAATTTTGAAGCTTTCTTAACCCTTTCAAGCCTTAATATACCATTGTCATCTTCATCCACTACAAGCCTCGAATTGCTGTCGCAATTCTCGACTTGTAGTGGATGAAGCTGATTTGATGTGGTTTGAAAATTATTGAAAATTTACATGTATTGGTAAGCCTGTTGCATGGAAATTTTCATTCTAAAACCCTTGGCTGTAAGAAAATTTGGTCTGTTTTCCTGTGATTTTTTATTTTGTACTGCGCTAAAGGTAAACTTTCTCCAACATGTCTTCGCAATCCATTTTCTGTTCAAACTTAGTTCAGATCAACAATAAATAATTAGGCATATATTTCTATTCTGACATTTTAAATACTGGTTTATCAGATTATCAAGCTGTTCAAACTGGAAAACCAGAACTCTGGTTGACTAGTGGCTTGTGCTCAGGGCTTCACAAACCCCATCGCCCAATATCCAGGACAGCATAGAAATGCTGCCTGCCTGTGGTTGTGTATCAAGTCCAACGGACAAGGATCAAAAGCTCAATAAACATTTTTTTAAATGTCCCAGGCAGGGAACCCTCCTATCTCCTCGCCCACCACGGGAGGTCCCTCCCCTTGATGGGCCCCGCTGAAAGGGGCGGCTGGTACGTGGCCTGAGCCTGTCGCGATCCCGTCGCACTGGTGAGCGGCTCCTGTCGCGGCGCTCTCGCTGTCTGTCATCACTCTGTCGTGCCGTGTAGGAGCTGCCTTGCCTGAGGGCTGAAGTGAGGGCTTGCTGTTGCTGACGACTGGCGGCTGTGGTAAGGGCCTGGGTAATGTCTTCCTTGGAAAACGTTTCTAGGCCCAACGCTGCAGACTTGACCTGCTGCTGCAGCGCTTTGTCTCTAATTTGAGCAGCGGCCAGTGCTCTTCTCTTGAATGACAAGTCATTAAATCCGCTGGCCAGATACCGCAGGGCATGGCCCTGTTTGCATGACGTCTACTGCGTCTAACAACTGGTTCCTGATGTTATCATCCTCTATGGAATTAGCGATCTCCTCGTATCGTGGGATGAATGGAGTTACCCAGAGGGAGTTATCCTTCCTATTGTTACTCTGGGGACTATCCTACCCGAGGAAAGCGGAGCTGCGCGAAATACCACGGGGTTTCAGCATTAAATTGCACAGCGAAACTCAAGTTTCCGGCCATCTGGGCATGTCTGGGGGTAGATCCCCTAGACATGCCCAGAACCCCTTATCGGGCGAGCGAAGAAAAACGCTCTCGATAACCCATCATGCCCTATCACCCTCACATCATCATCTGTACATCATTTCATCTCATCAATCGACTACAACTTTTTTATTGTATTACAATGTCACTTAAAAGACCATGTGTGCCTAAAAGTGACGTAAAGCAATGATTTACTACTACTACTACCTGGCGGAGCATCCTCCTGGCAGCAAGTCTTGACACAGCGAGGCCGTCAGGCCAAGCCTTGCTGAATTAGCCATACCATCCACCTATTAGGGTAGGGAGGGAGATTTAGATATTGAATATTCATTAGTTTTTCAAAAAATGTCTTTTTAATGTTGGCCCGCTGTCTGCGACGTTGGCTCACCATTAATTCAACCCTCATGCACGTTGCGGTGAGATGTGGTGGTCTGTGTCTGAGATGTTTCCGGTGAGCTACTCGGCCAGCAGACATGTGTTGTTTAATGTAGGGCCGGTGTCGTAGACAGTGGCCCCACATTAAAACAACACTCATGCCAGAGGTCAAGCTTGGGTCAAACAGAAAAAATATTTTTTGAAAGTCCCCACTCCAATAGGCGGATTCAACCCTGTTTCAGCAAGGTCGGTCTACGACCTCAGGAATAGCCAGCCTTGCAGTGGAAGATGGGACGGAGGCCAAGGGTCGTTCCATACGCTCAACTCCTTTGGACAGCACTCTGCCTGTACAGCTTCTGTTGTTTCTTATTAGAATTATCATGCTGCCACTGCTGGTGGGTGAGTGGTAGCTCTTGTGGTATGTCTAACGGCTGGAAGGCAGTCACACCCGGGCCAGACGCCCCGGTGTACATGACGTCAATTCTGAAAGTCTTAACGGCCCTGACCTTGGATCCCCCCCCGGGATTGGGTCCAGAGAGCCGTTTGTCGTACTGAGCATGCGTCCGCCGAAGGTTGTCTCAATAGAGCCGACTTAAGCCCCGCCAGGGGGCAGTCCTCCATGCCGGTACCTCTGCAAATGGTTGCGACTCTGGCTCCGGATCATCATGACACAAGGACTGGATAGGCGACCAGTCTATTAGTCGTTCCACATCCCTATCCTCTAACAGACGTGTAGGAGGGGGGTGGTAACTTCATTTGTAGTGGTCTACCGTCGTCAACAGTGTGTCCATAGTTCGTACACATCTCGTGCCCTACCGCGGGCACGGATGTAGTCGTCGTTGAAGCAGGGGGCAAGGCAGAAGAAACTGTCCTCGAACGACCCACAGTGACCGTTCGTCTATCAGACTGTCGTTCATGGCGTCTGTCTTGCTTCTCGTAGACGTCGGGATTGCCCTGGGAGGGGCGAACCGGCAAAAGCAGCGGTGAGCGGCCGACAATGGCTGCCTCGGCTCCTTCGTCGTGCAGCCCGAGGAAACGTGCAAGAAACGTCTTGGGGCAGTCTGGGTGGTATCATCATCATCAATTGACAGGCCCGGCCCCAGCTGACAAGCCGGGGGGGGCTAGCTGCTGACCCGACTGAAGAGCCGGGGCAACACTGTCTCCACCATCCATGCGATATCCATCCAATCGATGGGCTCCGTGTCAGTGTCGCGTTGCATGACGTTGACACTATCACGCCGTCGTGGATCTATAACAGTGATTTCAATGCCCGCTCCACCGTGATCGGGATGGATACAGGCAGAGATATATATTTCTGTCCGGCCCACGTCCGTGGGGTCGCCCCCGCTGAAGAGCGGGGGGACTCAGCCTTAGCTGGTGGTGGTGCAATCTTTTCTCTAGCGGGTGACTTCTTGCGTTCCTTCGCCTTACCCGTGCTCCGTCTCTCATTCTTATCACTCATAGTGAATAAAAGTTGAATGTGTGAAGTTGTAGTGAAGTAGTAGAAGCGATGTGTCTGAAGCAATTGCGAGAATGGATTAGACGCAGAGACTGGCACTACAGGAGACAGGGGACTGGTTTCATCGATTTGCAGTTTTTCAGCCTATCACAGGCTGAGCTGAGGCTGGTCAGGCCACACAGGGCACCGCCGTCATAGTAAGCCATCCAGCTTCACAGCCTCCCCCTGTCTCGCTAGATTTTACCAGCCACGCCTATTTTTGTGCTAGTTCGTGGTCTGGAAAATTGTACAAAACTCTGTTTAGAATAGCATTTGTATTTCCCATTAATGGCGTATGTTAGATTACCAAAAACAACCCTTATTTAAAATACAGTAACGGTAGTAAATATAGCTGTTGCTCGTAATATTTGTTAAAAAATCCAATTGCCCACCAGGCAGATAGTCATTGAAATGTACTAGCCTAATAAAAAAGTGTTGTGCCTAACAAAAAAATCAATGCAGTAGGACTATAAGTGGAATTGACCAGAATAATTTATGGGATAGCCCGCCGCAGTTTGCTCTACCCAGGTATTAAGCAATACAATTCCGGGCGGCTGAGCATGTCATTTTTATTATAGCCCTGAGAGTACATACAGTAGTCCCCCTCTTATGCATGGACCCGTTATGCCATCTCTCAAGGCATGCATAAGAGAGGTGCATGCATAAATGAGGGATGCAAAATTATTGATGACCAAATAGTTTATGTTTTTATTTTTATGTTATATCACTACATATAATATAATTAGCTAAATAAAAGTTTTCATGGTATGCATCATAATTTATACTTTTTTATAATTTCCTGTTCTTTATCCTCTAATTTTGGCTTGTGAATTATTTTTAATCACATGGTAGGAATGTTGACGGCATTGTCAAAACTATGTCTGGGGCAGAGATAATTCAGTAAACATGACCAATTTGATGTTTGCCTATTGTCTTTAACGCCAGTCAACATTAAACGAACATTGTTTCAGTGTCTTGTGTATCAAGATCAATGGATGAAGGGAGGGGTCAGTTAGTCCAGCCACAGATCCGTTCAGGGTTGTTTGAATGCTTGGCCAAGTGCTGGTATTAGGGACTAGATGGTCGCTAGACTGGCCACCCAACAGCGTGTATGTGTACAGCTGTGTATTCCTACACCAGCCGTGTTCAACCGGTGCTGTTTGGCGGTTGGCCGAGCGTTGCAGATGTGTTAACGCTATACGGCATGGTCATGTCTGTATCCAGTGCACTGTCAACCTATTGTTGTGTATGAGTAACCAGGTAACATCCCAGCAAATGGCAAATGTTGCACAGAACCAGTGGCAAGATGAAAGATAAAACTATCAAGTACCTTGTCACTGATGCTGACACAATAGCCAATAAAACGGATATTGGTATCGGCGCTGGCGCTGTGTCAGGTTGTTAGAATGTATATATACTCAATACAAAACTCGCTACATATAGGTGCCATATAGGCACTATCATGCTATCATCAATCGTTTTTATCTCAATGCCTTAGTGCGGACATACTGTTATCATTTTTTGTCTTTTTACTTTATCACTTTTACTGTTCAAGATATCATTTTATTATTTTAGTCTGAAAAAAACATATTTTACTTACTTATTTGAAAAAGGAGTCAAAACCCAGCAATTTGGGCTGTAACTGCTGTTGCAATACTCTGTCTTTAGCTGCACTGGCAGCAGCTTCACGACGCTTTATGGCTATGTCGTTAAAGCTGGCGGCTAACTATTGAAAAGAGTGGCCCACCGGCGTCAAACCCTCCCCCTGCATCTTGTCAACCGAGCTTCTGATCTGATTATGAACTTTGACATCTTCAATCGTTCCCGTCATGTAGTTGGTTTGATCGAGGGGTTCTCAGAACTCAGAATCATTTATTCGCCTCTTTAACAAATATATATATAGTCTCATCATTTTATACAGATAATTAATGATGTGATGGGCATGGAGACTTGCATTAAGATCAAGAATTTGATCGCTATCATGCAAGCCACCATATTTAATAAGCAAAATTCATCAAAACATGAACATACCAGAGTTGCATGGATCAAGCGCGCCACGTCGACGCCAGACATGCACCGGATAAATCACAACAGCCCGTACGCCGTCCCCCGGCCAACCCATAGAGAAAAAATATTTGTGGGTTAGCCGGCGAAAACACGCACGAAGCCGGCAACACTAATGCACGACCCAGCGCCGAGGTGGCGCACTTGACCTCTAGACTGCTGATATGATATCGGAACATTTATATTTATATATATCATATGTGCAAAAAACTATGTGAGACTCCACGACATCTCATATGTGGACATTTAAGTCCGCAAATGAGAGGCCGAGACAGAGCACATTCAATGATTCTGAAACTAGTTCACCCGACTCGTGACCGGGTAACCTTACATGACAAAGTATAACTATTTTATTCTAGAATGTTATCGATTGCATACATAACAATTTTCAATTAAACATTGTGGCTGGTACATTTTAATAAAATAATTACGGGTATACAATACAAAACTTGAAAAACTATGAGTAAGAAATTTGTCTCGAATTTCGTTTGGTAACCGATTTATTAAATTGGGAATATTATGAGAAGTACATTTGGCAGCAAATACATGATTCACTTTCATTGGAGTCAAATCATCACAGCGTCTAGTGTTATATCTGGATTGCCTGATAAAATTCAAGTTTTGAAAATAATCCGGTAAACTCTTTATCAAATATTTGTAATAAAATTTTAACTGATTAAGTTTAAATATGTCCTGTATTTTTAAAAGATTAAGTTTGATAAAAATTGGATCCGTATGTGCTAAATATTTACTTTGCGTTATAAATCTTACTGCTCTCTTTTGTAATTTCAAAATTCTTTCATTGTTATGTCCCCAGATTAAAATGCCATAATTTACATGTGGCAAGAATAGCGAGTTATACAACTGGAGTAAAACATTCCTGGGAAGTACAAATTTCATTTTATTGATAATTCCGAGGGTTCTTGAAAGTTTACAGGATAGTTTCTCTATATGATCGTTCCAATTTAAATTCTCATCTAATCTGAATCCTAAAAAATCTACCACTTTTGTGTTACCAATAACAGTATTTTTGATTTGTATTTACGGAATTGATACTTTACGTTGTACTTTATGGAATATACAAAATTTTGTCTTAGAAATATTTAAAGACAATTTATTGAGTTTTAACCATGCAATAATTTTTTCTAGCTCCATTTTAATTATGTTAGCAGTTTCCTTGTTATTTGTGTTAATGGGTGCAAAAAGTGTTGTATCATCGGCAAATAGTATAAATTTAAAAAAGTTAGTTGATTTAACAATATCATTTATATAAATTAAAAACAACAGCGGTCCTAAAATAGATCCCTGGGGAACACCTGTTTTTATATCCAAAACCTGTGAATTGATGTCATCAAAAACTACAAATTGTTTTCTATTTGACAGGTAACTCTCAAGCAATTTTCCTGGACCATCAGAAACGCCATAAAATTCCAGCTTTTTTATCAAGATGTTGTGATCTAACGTGTCGAACGCTTTTGAGAGGTCCAGAAAAATTCCCAGAGGCACCTGTCCCTTGTCCATCATGTTTAGTAACTTATCAACTAATTCCAATGCGGCAAATTCAGTTGAGTGACGTTTACGAAACCCATATTGACTTCCATAGAAAAGTCCATTTGTTTCAAAATAAGCATACAATTGATTAAAAATAACTCGTTCTGCAACCTTAGATGTTGATGGTAGAAGTGATATGGGTCGATAGTTTGTAAATAAAGTGTCATCTCCTGATTTGAAAATCGGAACTACTTTGGCTTTTTTTAGCTGATTTGGAAATATGCTAATTTTTAAACATTGGTTTATTATAACAGTTAGGGGTTTTGAAATGATCTCCGCTATTGATTTAATTAATATGTTGGAAATGCTATCATAACCTGAACTGCTTTTAGAATCTAATTGGGAGATTATTTTATTTACTTCTTTTATTTCAACTGGTTGAAATTCAAATTTAGTATTAGGTTTTGATACTAAGTAATCGCTAAAGTGTCTATGTGGAACTTCTTCAATTTTGTCTGCAAGATTTTTGCCTATATTTGTGAAGAACGCATTAAATTTATTTGCTATATCTTTTTTATCTGAAATTTTCTTTTCTCCGTGTTTAAAATAGATAGGTAATTTTGTGTTTTGCTTGTTTTTGTGTAATATATCATTAATCATTGACCATGTTTTCTTCACATTACCACTGTAAATATTGAATATGTTTTGATAATGTCTTTGTTTTGCCATTCTAATGCTACGTTTAATTATTTTATTGTATGTGTTTAAATTGGTGGAGAGGATATCATATTCGATTGTATTTGGATCACTTTTTTTATCTTTTTGTATAATTCATTGCGAAATTTGATAGACTTTAATATACCATAACTTATCCAACTATTTTTCTTATGTTTTCGAGAATTAAACTTTATATTTTTGCAAGGTAAAAATTTGTCTTTATTCTTTTCAATAATAGAAGACATAGTATCATAATTCATCTGAGGATCAGCTTCGGGATTTTGATCTATATTACCTAAAATGTCTGCAGATATTAACTCATTTTTGAATTTTTCAATATTTTCGGGACTCTGGTTTGAAACTTTAATGTATTTAGGTTGTTTGTTATGAGAATGGTTACCCTCTATGCTTATGAAATATGGTTGATGATCTGAAAATTTATCTATTAATATACCTGATGCCGCACGAGTAAGCTTTTCTGAATTTCTCCCTAAGAAATTATCGATAAGTGTGGCACTACGTCTCGATATCCTAGTGGGCAATATTATATGTGGATGAAAACTATGAGAAATTATAACATTAAAATAATCACTAACTATATTACGTTTTAATATGTCAAGTCAATTAATATTAAAGTCGCCTCCTATTATTACTTCACCATTGAATGTATTTAATTTATCTAATACCTGACTAAATTGATTATTAAATGTACTATAATTATCTATTGTATCTCTAGGGGGTCTATATATATTTCCTAGTATTATATTACTACATGTATTTCCGCCCGAAACTTTAATAAATTGACCTTCCCAGATATCTGACTTTTCATAAATCGGTAGATTTGAATAACTATAGCTATTATGTAAATATATCATCAGTCCACCTCGGGTACTAGACATTCTTTCTTGTGATATACATGTATAATCATCCAGTTTAAACAACGCTACATCATCAATTTGTGACAGCCAACTTTCTTGTATTATTATAGCACTAAATTGTAAGTTACTTTGTTTTAAATTTTCAACAAATAAAAATAACTCGTCAAATTTTGCATTAATACTAGCTATATTTGTACTTAAAACTGTAAAATTTGTTTTATTTTTTGTCCAAAAATATTTTTTAAATTGGCAGTATCCATATACGGTGATTTATAATTTACTTTTATTTCGTTTTCAGTGTCTTCAATTGAATCAAGTATAGTCAATAAAGAATTATCTTGGTTACCATAAAAAATATCAGTCATTAAATTATCATTTAACGAAACAGCCATTTATATTTAGTGTATAATGAGGTTGTAAGACAACCATTTCGAGAAATGCATTCCATATAGGGTTTAAAAAGCTATGCATATTGCATTCAAGTATTGTTGATGTGTACACAGATTGAACAAGCATTGGTAGTCTGATACAATATATAAGAGTCACGAGAGGGGTGAACAGTTTCTGCACACAAATTTAATCAGATCCAAGCCCCTGGACAGGGCCTGGGCAATCACTCCGTCTGGGCATGTCTGGGGGTATATCCCCTAGACATGCCCAGAACCCCTTATCGGGCGAGCAAAGGAAAACACTCTCAATAACCCACCATGCCCTATCACCCCCACCCTCACATCATCATCTGTACATCATTCATCTCATCAATTGACTACAACGTTTTTATCGTATTATAATGTCACTTAAAAGACCTTTTGTGCCGAAAAGTGACGTGAAGCAATTATTTACTACTACTACACTCCGAAGACACGTTGTTGCTTCTTTAAAGAGCTGTCCGCCTGCCACTGATAAGTAGACAGTGGCAATTCTGGAGGCAGGTCAGGGGCCATGAAGGGGGAACGTTTGTCACCCTGCTCGGCATACATGTTATCCACCTGGCGTTCACTAGTAGATGCTGTGAATAAGGGACGGGTAAGGCCCGACCTCAGCCCCCCCAAAGGGCAGTCCTCCAACCCCGGCATTGCATCAAAGGGGTTTGTCTCATACTGGTCTTCTGACATCACTGATTGACCATATGGCAGATCAGATAATGGAGATCTGTGGGCCCCATCAGCGGCATCTTGCCGTATCAGGTCTGACCGTCAGACTACCAGTCTGACCTTGACAACAGGTGTGCGTGAAGCGGGTACGAAAATGAGGGGTGCGGGCAACATGAATATTCATTATGACGTCACCGGTTTACTGACTGCAGTGTGGAGGTCACACTCAGGTCAGATTGTTTGGGCCGCCTGAATCAACTGTGAATTGGCCACGGAGGAGGAGGGAGGAGGGAGGTTCTGAACTCATTTGCACATATACGGGTTATCCAGGTTCTGCCGGTGGCAGACAACTGGATAGATGAAGATGCATCAGCGGGCATATCACCCAGACTGGTGATACCCCTTATAGTGCTCCTCACAGGAGGTGGGGATGATATGGGTCTGCGTTCTGGTTGGGCAGCCCTGGGCATTGATACACTAGTTACTGTGTGCACATTTTCATTTATTTCTGAGGCAGGCAACCCAAGAGAGGGTCCTCGCTCCCCTGCAACTGGGGAGGAGGGGCTATCTTCATGATAGCTCTTTCTATCATGCCCTTTATCTTATCTTCTAAGGACGATGTAGAAGCATCTAGAATCTCGGGGATCCTCCAGTCCATCCTCAGGTCCTCTGCTGGGGTCCTGGGGACAACTGGCGGGGCCTCCCTCTCCATGACAGGAGGCCTCACAGGGCTACGTGGCACCACTGGAGACTGAGATCTCCTAGGAGAGCGACTGGTTCTCCTATGGCTGGTAGAGGAACGAGAACTCCCTCTCCTCTTATCCTTTTCTTTCTTCTTTGACCTCTCCCTAGCATCAGATATCGTTCTCATACAGTTTAAAAAGTACATGAGAAGCAGCAATAAGATAAACAGTGGAAATGTATTGGCTCTGAAAAAGCCGTTTAATATATAAGCTGGATATTGCTGTAAAGCTAGACGTGTATAGAGGTGTATCAACAGGGCGAGCTTGAAATTAACAAATGAGTAAGGGCTTATGCCTGTTTTCTTACAGGATATGCTCCGCCGTCATAGTAAGCCAGTCTGATGTAGATCTGCAATGGAAACTATTTTAGGTGGGGGGGTGTGTGTGTTTCTTCCGGTTTTCCTCAGCTCTTTAGCGGCGCATATTCGTCCAAAACTATTTTTAGAAAAAAAATTTAGTAAGACAAGGCTCGGACTTTAGCTTTCATATCCCATTAATGTAGTATATTTATTTAGACAAAACATCCCTTTGAGTGAAATTACATTTCCTATGATAGACTAAATTTCAAACGTTCAGACCTCAGAATGTCTTCCGATAGACGAGACGAGGTGACTGGTCTATGACGTCACCAGGAAGTGGCAGACATTTGTGTGCCATTCAGCGAATGTGTTATATCGTCTTGTGTGGTGTATGTGTACAGGCAATGCATTGTGTTCATACAACGACGGGAGAACTACAATACACAAGTGTTGACTCTGATGCGAGGTATACGTACATGTACACAGAGCACTGTGTATAGTCCCCAGACAGACGGGCAGTGTAGCGTACATGTAATATACACTAACGCGCAGATCTTTTTCTCTCCAGCCTGGCTTACAATCGGCCGTTAATATACCCCCAAATGTTTTTTAATGATGTATCATTAATTTATTATAATTTACAATGCCTGCAGCAGTACTATGTAAAACATATCAGATTTTATATTGATATATAGGTAAGCTCGTCACAACTGTAGTGTTTTAAGTGTATCACAGATCGGCGGCGTGCGGGATATACACCAGTGTAGGGTATCTATTAGCAAAGCTGCAGTTTTTGGTTGAATTAGCCCTGTGCAGACTATACTACAGAGCGGGCAATACACCAGAAAATACGGTATACTATATTTTTTTACAAAATTTTCAGGATATATACCAAATGACTTGACTTAGTATCAGCTTAAAACTGTGTCCCAATCAGACACAGTTAGCATGACATGTTCACTTAGCTTTTTTATATCATCCGCAGATGGTATATCCGGAGATGGTAGGTATATCTTTGTAATATAGCCTCATTTGTACCACAGTTCTTGCCATCTTAGTAACACGATCTTTCCATTCAATTTCCATCAGCTTAATGAATTCTTTGCACTTAAGTGTATCAACTGTGAGTGAGCCTATCAAAAAAATTGTCATGAGCACGACCATGAATAAAGTTGTCTTACAGTCAAACTTGGCAGATCTTCACTGTAAAATCGATGTCATTTGTTTCATTATTATCTTCGTTATCATCAATCCTATCAGGGAAAACCTTAATTGTCGATAAAGGTGTAAGCTTATTTTGTTGATGTCTGCTCTATTGCCATTACCACATGTACCACATCAAAACTCGGAACCTCCTACTGATGTCCTTCACACAGGATATATCTAACTGTGGAAGTTTTACGCATTTTTGAAAACATGTCATTTAAATCTATTGTAACCGGCTCGTAAAAAAAATTCTTATCACTATCCTAAAATTATTACTGAAGTATTAAAATAATAAAAACTGACATTATTTTTAATATCTGTAACCCTTACAGCGCGGTGACTGACTTTAGTCGACAGAAACTGACGTCTGTAGAAGTCAGAATCTAAAGTGGATCCTGGCGCTGTAAGAATGAAAATATTTATAATGGCCGTAGACCCATAACATAGGTATTCAAATGAACAGGAGAGAGCTGACTAAGACATTTATGATGATTTTAAAATGAAAAAATACCTTGGTCTCCATGAATTTTACAAAAAGAATTCAGCGCTTTAAGGGTTGACAACCGAGTCATAGTGTTCACCAGCAAATTGTTCGAGGTACAACCAATCATTAAGCGATCTTTCACACCACTGGAACGCCGAAGAGATGACGTTGTCTTATGCAGGGCCAGAATTGGCCATGCCTATATCACAAACGGATATTTATTGAGAGGAGAATTGCGACCTATGTGCTGCAATACTCGTCTCACTGTAAGACATGTCCTTCTCAGTTGTGCAAAATATACGCATAGCGGAAGGAAATATTTTGAAATTTAATCCCCTACTTGAACTATTCCGGGATACCCCTGCAGGTTTTATTATTCAGCTCCTATGAGAATGTAACCTATATTATATGTTTTAATTATTAAGACTTGTAGTTTTTACATAATCACTCATGGAGATAGATTGACTTGATACGTCGTTCATTTTATAATCACTTCATAATTTTATATTCATTAAACTGTGTCGTAGTACAGGTTCTATCATCAAACTCGTTACATAAAGGTGCCAGGAGCATCATCATATTATCATATCAAACTTTTTTTAAATGAATATTTCAATACGAACATGCTGTTATTAGCTCGATCTTCTTTTTACCACTTTTACTATATAATATAGGATATTGTAATACTTTGTAATTTTCACTTAAGGGAAGTAAAGAAATCCTTTTACTTACAGACGCCGGTGCCGCTTGTTCACTGGTGATAGTAGCCGACGCAGTAGAGGTAGGCTTAGAAGGACGACACACAGTGATCGTCCTTCTGTCGTGGTGTTGAGGCCGGTCGCGACGTCGGGATCACCCGAGGGTGGGCGGTCCGGCAAAAGGCGATGGTGAACGGCCTGCAGAGGTCGCTTTCATCCCTTCGTCGCGTGGCCCGGCTCCTACGGAGGTGTCCGGTGGCGTCCGGCCTGAAAAGAAGTCAACAGAGTTAAGTGGAAGCGCTGGGGGGGGGGGGGGGCTAGAGGCTGGCTCAGGCGAAGGTCCGAAGTTAGCTTGCTGGTGTCAGGCTGCAGAGACTGCACACTAAGAGCCGCGGGCAAGGCCCGGGCGAGAGATTGCTCCACTAATCTAGAGATCCTAGCGTCAATGTCCTTGGGCTCCGCGGCAGGCAGAGGCCCGGGGGTCGCTGAGTGATCGGGCCGTCGTGGAGTTCTCCAGACTGTCCAACCCAAATGGGTATTGACACCGGCAACGACACCTCCCGCGGTATACAGCTTGATGTCGCTCCCGCTGTACAGCGGAGAGACTGCCCAATCGGCACAGTGCCCATCCTCTCCTTGCCAGGAGACTTAGACTTCTTCTTGCTACTGCGCTTTTCAATTGATTTATCGCTGATGATGAGATGTGTTGTTGTCTATAGCAATGCGAGAATGAATTAGACGCCGATACAGGCGCTGCAGCGGCCTTTATAACTTTTCGAGCCCGGGGTAGGCCTCGGCGAAGCCCGGCCTATCAGAGGCGCGCCTCCGTCATAGTAAACCACTGGGCTAACTGCCCCCCCCCCCCGTCGCTCTAGATTTTGCCAGGCGCGTCCATTTTTGTGTTTGTTTGCGGACTGAAAATTGTACAAAACTCAGAATAAAATCAGCATAGAATGGATTCCCCACTAGTGTTGTATGTTAGATTAACAAAAACAACCCTTTATTAAAATGCATATAAATATTTTTAATAATAAATAATTATTCAGATCGCATGGGCCTAATTAAATCCACATGTAAATTAACGTTATGTCCCGCTACTGTGGGACTCGCACAGCCAAGCCATGCAGTCTCTATCAGAACTGGGTCACATGACCACGGCATCGTCACGTGATCAAAACAATCTGCCGTGTCCAATGATTTTGTCATTTCAAGCGAATTAAACCAACAGTTTAAAAATAATTTAAGCTACTAGTCTATTATATTTATAATATTACACATTTGTATTATCAAATATTATATTTTTATGAAATAGCTAGGGCGACCAGAACCAGACAACCAGAACCAGATAAATAAACCAATGTGTGTCACATGACCACAGCCAGACAACTAATTCAACTTTATATCGGACAAATTCAACCAATTCACATTTTTAGGTTTTAATTTTCGCGAGGAAGACAAATTTGCGAATTCAAGAATCTCGCGAAAATTATTATTATAATAGCGCTACTGAAGAAAAATGAGAATTTGCAAATTCTAAACTTAGTGAAAAGTCCCAAAATCTGAAATTGGCGAAAATTAAAACACACAAAAATGACCATATCTACAGTAACTTCTAAACTCGATACTCATCCAGTAAATAATGTTATGCTATGAACACTTTGATTGAATCCCTTGTATGCCAATACCGTATCCAGCGTATCTCCCGTCATTTCCACCTATTACTAGTTCAAATGTATCAGTTATATAGTGAAACGTAATATAATTGTGATTTTAATTAAGGTTTTTTCTTAATCTAACATACACCATTAGTGGGAATCCATTCTATGCTGATTCTAATCCGAGTTTTGTACGATTTTCAGGCCGCCAACAAACACAAAAATGGACGCGCCTGGCAAAATCTAGAGCGACTGGGGGGGGGGGTGGGGCAGTCAGCCTACTGGCTTACTATGACGGCGGCGCGCCTCTGATAGGCCGCTCACCGCCGAGGCCTCCCCGGGCTCCAAAAGTTATAAAAGCTGCTGAAGCGCCTGTATCGGCGTCTAATTCAGTCGAGCCATTGCAACAAATTCGTACATACAGACAGACCGTAGAATCGTATGTTAGATTAACAAAAACCTTAATTATAATCACAATTATATTACGTTTCACTATATAATTGATACATTTTAATAAAGGGTTGTTTTTGTTAATCTAACATACGACATTAGTGGGAGAACGTCCCCCTTCTGTCTGGTGATGAAAACCCAATTCCAGATAAATCTATGAGTCCATCAATAATGGAAACTTTTAAAACAGTGATCCATTAAATCTTTTTGTAAGATTTTTTTTTTTTTTTTTTTTACTTTGTTAGAAGTAGCAAAAGTATTTTTTTTTTTACCACTTATAAGTAGTTATAAAAAGTAAAAGTTAAATAATAGTAGCGTCCTGTACTGTAGGAACACTATTAAATGCTTCCCTTGGAAGAAGTCTCAAATAGTGTGCCCGCATAGTGCAGGCACAAGTCCAGTCTGCAGCCTTCATTATAGTCTCAACTGTAACACCGCGGGCCAAGGCCCATGTAGCGGCGGCAGCTCTCGTAGAACCAGCTGAAGCACCGGATCCTACTTCTTTGAGTATGATCAAAAACCATCCAGCCACAGTGGCTCGGGCTGCCACTCTAAATGGAGGTATGCATGTCAAAAGTAGAACATTCGAGTTTAATTTTCTTCTGTCTGGCTCCGTGATCATGTAAGCAGACAGATGGCTAACAGGGCAAATGTTAGCACAATCACTATTCCTTGTGAAAATCAAAGGTGGAACACTGTGATTAAGATGTTCTTGTTTCTCCCCGAATGCGGGCAGAAATGTCCACTTGTCTTGTGTCCTTTGTAGGCTGTTATCATCGGTTCTCAAAAGGCATAAGTCGCTCAGGCGTCTAGCTGATGCTATGGCTAATAACATCACCATCCGTTGTGTTAGCCTGGTGCGTGACAAGTTTCCTGGGTGGCGGGCGGCTATAATAAGTAGCCCGCATGAACCTGGTGATACGTTTATCTTCACTTATAGTCTCAGGTGCATAATGCTGTATGAGTGTAGCTACAGCTGATCGATGTACACCTAAAGTTCTCCATGCCAATTGACGTTTCGAATATAAGTACCACAAATAGTGTAATAAATTCACTGCAGAAGGGGTAGTTGCATTAAGGCCCTTTCTGCTACACCATGCTGTCTATTGTCTCCAGATAGCGGAGTACTGGACTCCTGTAGAGGGTTTCCATGCATTTTGAATGAAACCGGCCACAGCAGGTTCGACCCCTCCGTCTCGTAGGGACGAGCTGATATGAACCATACCATCATGTTCAACTTCTGGTAGTCTGATAACGGCTTGTTGGTTGTCAGGTTCAATATCGTGTCCCGTGACTGTGGCAGTCGGTAAGGCAATCGGACCGATAACTTGAATGATTCCGGTAGCACCATCCTTGGCCACCAGGGCGTTATCAGTATCATCTGGGACTTGAGACCATGAATTCTCCCCACTATCAGTGGAATCACGTTTGGGGGGGGGGGGGAGAAGGCGTAAAGCAACTTGTTCTTGAAGGTCCAATCATGGTGTAAAGCGTCGGTCCTCAGGGAGTGGGGATCGGACCGATCCGTGGAGAAGTACTGAGGTAGTTGTTTGCTCCTCTCTGATGCAAATAGATCCACCACTGGTAGGCCGTAGATCGAGAATATTCGTCGTTCTATCGCTGGTACTAACATCAATTCGTCGGCCACCTTCGACCGCGATAGCGCATCGGCCTGCGTATTCATCTGGCCGGGCAAGTAGCTTGGTCGTACTGATATATTCTGCTGATCGGCCAATATCAATATTTCTGCTGCTAGGTAATGCAGCGACCTGGACTGTGTGCCTCCCTCCTTCAGGAGGTAAGCCACAGCTGTCGTATTGTCCATCTGTAACAAAACTATCTGGTTTCTCAGCTGGTATTGCCATTACTGAAGAGCAATTAATACCGTTTTCAGTTCTAGGTAGTTGATATGATTCAACCTGTCTTCGGCCGTCCACAGGCCCTGTATGGACTGTTGGCCCATTTGAGCCCCCCATCCCGTCAGGGATGCGTCCGTAGTAATGACTAATGTTGGTAGATTCGTCTTTAAACTTCGTCCATTCTTTATTGGCGACATCCACCAGAGCAGAGAGTCTAGAGCTCCTCTTGACAAGCAGATTTGTGATTCTGTAAGACTCTGATTGTTCATGCGTTGTGGTAGGCAGAATTGTAGTGGTCGACAATGTAAGCGACCCAATGGAATTGCTATGGTCGCAAAATTCATCTTGCCTAGCAGCGCCATACAGTCTCTCGTGCAGACCGTAGGCGTTCTCTGTAAAACTACGATCAGTTGACGAATTTGATCGAGTTTTGTCTGTGGGAGTGAAACTTCCATTGTCATTGTATTCCATTCCAATCCTAGGTATGGAAAATTCGGTGATGGAGTCAACCGACATTTCTTTTGGTTGCGTCTGAACCCCACTTGCAACAACAGGTTCAGCACATAGTCTTATGTGTTGCACAACAATGTTCTTGAGTTCGCTAGAACCAAAATATCGTCCAGGTAGAAAATCACTCTGATGCCTTTGATTCTGCAATGTTCCATCAAAGGTGTAGTGATGTCTGTAAAGACTTGTGGAGACGATGTCAGTCCGAAAGGAAGTCTCCGAAACTGATAAATCTTGTCCTTCCATGTAAATCTGAGGAACATGCGATATTCCTTGTGCACTGGAACATGAAGAAATGCATCCTGCAGGTCTATTGTAATGGACCAGTCGCCCTGTCGAATTGACTGGCCCACCCCCTTGAGGGTGGTCATATGAAATGGTTTCTTTGTTAAATATTCGTTCAACCGCTTCAAGTTGATGACTGGTCTCCTCCCCCCCTCTTTCTTCGGCACCAATAATAGGAAAGAGAAGAAACCTGGAGAATTTTCGTAAACTTGCTCTATTGCACCCTTTTTTAAAAGGGCCTCGACCTCCTCCCCCATGGTAACGTTGTCTTGAGGAGGCCGAGAAGAGCCGGTTAGCACCCCACCGGGGCCTAAAAATATGAGGGGTGGTATTCTGACGAAGTCGAGCCTGTAGCCCATTATGGACTGCAGGACAAATTGCTATCTGGTGACCCTCCGCCATGCCTCTGCATAGTAGGCCAGACAGGGGACTGCATCAATATCTTCCTCTCCGTCCGCGCCCGCCCTGGGAGGTCCCTCTCCCGGACGAGCTCCTCTTAAAGGGACGTGAGTGTTGGGGGCGATCTCTGTCCCGGCGTGGAAATCTGCTCCTCGTCCCGTCTCTCCTGCCTCTATGACGATCCTCCTGCTGGCGTCTATTAGAGAAGTTCGATCCCCGCTGTCTGAGGGCTGACGTCAAGGCGTCCTGCTGTTGCCTGTTGGCTGAAACAGCTAGGGCGCTGGAAACATCCTCTTTGAAAAATGTCACGAAGCAGAAGGAAAACACTCTCAATAACCCACCATGCCCTATCACCCCCACCCTCACATCATCATCTGTACATCATTCATCTCATCAATTGACTACAACGTTTTTATCGTATTACAATGTCACTTAAAAGACCTTTTGTGCCGAAAAGTGACGTAAAGCAAAGTTGTTGCTGGACCGCCTTGTCCTTTACAGAGGTAGCAGCCACTTTACGCCTTTTGAAACTGATGTCGTTAAAGCTTTTTTTTTTTTTTTTTTTCTTTGCATGCTAATGCTTTTTTACGCCATTCAATTTTTACAAAATGAGGACATCTCTGAATCATGTTCACAATAGATTGTTGGGTATCAATTTCAGATAGCATATCAATTTTTTTCCAAAGTTGATTTTGCAGCCGAAATATGGTCAGAAAATTGAGAAATCTCTTTAGCATTAAAATTTTTGCCAACTGCAAGATCATTGATTATATGCCTTGCGATGACATGTGAATTTCCAAATCTGGTATTTAAAATTGAACGCGCGGTTTCATATCCAGATTTGCCACCGATAAGGGAACAACTTTTTATTGCCGATTTGGCATCACCCTCGGTCGCTTGAATCAATCTAGTCAATTTTCCCTGGTACGTTAATGTGGAGTCTCCTACCAATTCGTCAAAAATTGCCATAAAACTTTGAAATTCTAAAGGATCTCCTTTAAAAGGGTCTAATTTTACATTGGGTGCACTCAAAATGCTTACCAAGTCCGCTGGTTCGGACCCTAAAC
Organism: Flabesymbios commensalis; assembly: GCA_964017125.1. Taxonomy (NCBI): domain Eukaryota; kingdom Metazoa; phylum Annelida; class Polychaeta; order Terebellida; family Flabelligeridae; genus Flabesymbios; species Flabesymbios commensalis. Next base: position 919,817 of record OZ024908.1, read on the forward strand.
TGATATTACTATCATTCATCCACGTTCTGGCTTTGCGGACAATTGAAAGGTATGAATTTTGTTTTTTGAGAAACCATTCCTCCTCTACAGCTTTTAATTCATCGTCCTCTAACAAATCAAAATAATAATAATGAGCAATTTCAGAATGTTTGAAATAGTCTTTGACCTTTTTAAGGTTCTCCGTGATCTCATCACGGTCATGATCTGCTAAGTTTCTGTTAACCATATTAAGGTACCTTGTCGTCAATGCTTGCTTTCTGGCCCTCTCGTCTTTCAAATCTTATGTCATGATGGCCTTGTAGTCTTGTGTTTTTCTCTGATGATGTTTGTGAAGTCTTGTTCTTCTGAAATCTTTCTGATCACTCTCGTGAAGTCTGTCTGATCACTCTCGTGAAGTCTTATCTGATCACTGTGGGGTCCTGGCTGGTATTAATAGTATTGAATGAGCACTCAGCAAAACAACTTCCAAGTCTTGGACATTACACTGTATTTTATTGACATGAAAAACAGGCAAGTTGCAGCTAGATAGGTGATCCTACAAGTACAATACAATATATGAAAATATTGAAAAAGCATGGCATTGGAATTATTGTAAATCACACGATTTTTTCATCTTTATTTTCCTAATCATGTAAAATACTATAATCGTAGACATTACTCGTACTTATAAATCATCGAAATATGACTAAACAGCTTAAGTGATTGTAATTAGTTAATACTTGATATTCTTATTATTAATAAGCTCTTCTGATCAATAATACATTACACGAAATTATACGATTCAGCAGGTGTGGCAAATCCGGCCTAACGTTACACTTACAGATATTGCGGCTTCTAGAAATACCACTACCTCCCATGACGTTGATCATGTGACTTTCAAGCCTAGGTTTTAGCTGTCAAACAATGAAAACACTCAGATTAATGAATTATTCATAGAAAATCACACGTAATGTACATACTGTTACATTCAAACAATACTTAGTTTGTTGATTTATGACATGTTTGCATTACAGATTAATTGAAACGGGGAACGCTAAATAAATTTACAATAATAGCTAACTTCTTTCATTATCGACCATCCCTCAAATGACATAATTTGATAGTTTACTACATGATACTCGGCACCTAATAATGCATCTTAAGCGCCTAATAAAAAATAATAATTTTGGTCATTTTACTTGGCGTTTATTACAGTAATAGTAATTTTAAACCATGATTCCATCAATGAACTGAAAACTATAAAATAACCACTGATTAGGCTACTGGTATTGCTGTACTGGACATTAATTATGATTACCAATGACATACAGTGGAAATCCACTACTGAAACAGTGAAATAGCACTAGCCCTACTAATACTAGACTAAATAATTTCATGAAAAATATTTCCTCAAAAGTGTGAAATACATTAATAAGGAATATTAATATTATTTTATAAATAAAACAATATTCATATGAGACTAACCTGAAAGCCTTGTAATGGCCAACTATGGCCCTCTATATGAAAGTTCAGGTGGCTCAACTAGAGCCCTAAGTAACCAGAGGTGTTGCTCACTTGAGATCCAACACCAAAAAAACTAGCTTATTTCAAATCATGCTACATCTGACCAGTTTGACCTATGTCACATGACATCCTGCCACATCACCAACTAACATGGCTGACTGTAAAAACAGTATGCATTAAAATTAAATTGGAAACAAAGTTTTATTACAGTTTTATTTTGAACATGCTGCTGCTGTTCACAACAGTTTACTTTTGAAAAAATATTTCTGTATATGACAGGCAGAGGGTGAATAATTGTCTTATCAACAAACCATTATTTTCCTTGTCCTCTTGTTGACTTTTCGAAACTGGCAGGTAGGATATTCTTCAAAATAGGAAGTGTCTTAAATGATTAAAACGCTTACATGCATAACATGGCGCTCACAATATCAGTGATCGAGTAACCGTTGACGTTGTTATGTTTCAAGCAAATCCACCATGCTTCAAAGGTAACAGTAGACGTCCAGCATGTTAAGCTCATGTATTGGAAAGCAAAAATAATTCCATATCAACTTATAAAGTAACACAGCTAATTAGTTTATTCTTCTGAAAAAAATGTAAATTTGAGTTTTTTTATTATTGATTTGTGACTTAATGTTTTTGTTCAAATTGATCTATGAATTAACCCGTCAGGTTACATTTCAAGCAGACTGAGCACAGTAATTACACCAAAAGACAAAGTGACTAAATTGATTTATTCCTTTTTCTGAATCCTGACATTGCATCCTGACCATTTTCGCCTGTAAAACATATAATAAAAAAAGTCTGGCCTTAATGTTAAATAACTCTGGATACATTGTTTTGCATCACCTCTGGTGTATTTATTTAGAAAAAGTAATCAATCACTTGCGAGATCAGTTTTTCTTTCTATCAAGGCTTCAAATGAATTAAGCCACATTGAAAATTTTACTAGATCACCATTGAATTTATCCTGTTCCATTTTGTTGGTGGGTTAACAAGTCTGCCAATCTGGTCAATACTGATCCATCATCAGCTGTTTTTCTATGCTGTGCATTTGATTGACTGTTCAGATTATCGAACTCGATTCCTGCTAGATTTTCATAGACAACAGGATCTTTATTATTATCGATATTATTCATGTATAACTGTGGTTGCACAACAGGCAATTGTTTCATACTGAGTCTCAACACCATGGAAAGGGGATGAGTGTCTTCCATCAAAAAATGGTCGCACTTGGTGGAGTAACATTTTCTGGTGTTAAGGAAATCTGTTTTTAATGAATTGAATTATTCAATCATTTTAACTCTGTTTCCTTCTGAGAAATTGATAGTTCTGCCACCTTAAATTCTTCATCCATCTCCCTTTGTAATTTTAATAAGGCATCAATTTCCAGCTTCGCTCTCGGCATTGTCGCTGGCATGTCAGGGTATTTTCTGACATGGCGTCTATCAGGCTTTTTCTTATTTTCGGCCTCACTAATCTACTGTTGTAATTTTTGGGTTTTTTGATATCGACACCCACTTTTTAAGTGGTGAGCTGACTTTGGTGGTTCAGCTATCATTTAATTTTTTTACTTTTCAATTACCGGTATTGCTTTTATTCTACTATCTGTATTTTACTATAACAACTGATCTTTTAGGGTCACAAACAAAGACCTGTGATGGTGACATCTTTTATTTTGTATTATCATGTAAAACTGAAAAATAAACACACAAAAGTCTGTGTAAGAATACTATATCATTACTCTGGGCGTTTATGATAATACAGGTGAGTCAGGAATTCAATAAAATAATGAATTGCTATAAAAGGGTACAAATTTCAGTATGAACCACAGAATGTAGGTATTTCACAGGCCGGATGCACAGGTTACATTCTGTGGAACATGCACATACAAGTTCTCTACTTATATCATCTATATCAGCTCTGAGCTTCTCCTTCTCTTGCATCAGTACATCATTATTGTGTAAAACTTCCTCTGCGTGGGACCTGAGTAAATGAAGCTTTACAACAATGTGGCTTGACTTCATTCAGACTTCTCTATCATCATTCCGTTCAATAATATCACGATCTACACCATCGTGTGTCTGGTATGACACATTGGCCGTCTTCACACTGCTCTGACAATAAGGGTTCTTGTGTCTCTAGAACATAATTCATCTGGCAACTTTTTATTACACTTGCCTCTGACATAGTGGTATCAGGCTCACTCTTGATATCATCACTTGCATCAGCATCTCCACATAAATTAATCAATTCATGAACACAAGATGCATCCTTTTTACTGAAAGAAAATCGACGAGATATGTTCCTTACAATGTTGGCAAGTCGGCTGTTCTAACTTCTTGAATACTTGTTTTTCTGCCTTTATCACGCCCGGAGTGCTGGTTTGTAGACATGAATTGATATGTAGATGATTAACATTCTAGTTCTATATAATTTTCTTGATTGACTGGATTTAAGTCATTATGAAAAGGAACTTCATCATTCTCATTTAATTCTGCGACAAAGCTGGGTAAATCTGTCTCAGCCGATTTCATAAAATTTTGACCCTGAACCATAATTTTCCCTGAGTAGTACATGATATGACTATCTCACCAGGCACAGTCAACTGATGCATGTTCTGCCCAGGTAGATGTTTCATGATGCTGTCGGGGTACTTCTGCTGTCCATATTCAATCTGTGAGTATAAAATTGAATATCAGCAAATTCTTCATGATCCATCACCAAAACACCAGTTCAACTTCCAGTAGACATAACCATATGCATAGGCCCAGTACTACCAGTACCAGTGTCACTGCTGTTATCAATATCTTCTAGGTCTACCTTCAGATCATAATGGAACTTTTCAGGATTATGCTTCATAGTTGCTGTTTTTAACTGACATAATATGTTGAAATGATTATTAGTGGATTATTAAGTGGATAGCCGAGGTCATTAGTTTGATATTGAATGCTAGAAATATATAACAGGAGTTATTAGTGCTTTATTAGTTGGATAGCCGAGGTCATTTGTTTGAAATTGAATGCTAGAAATAAAGCAAGAATTATTATTGAAGTAGGTTAACCCTTATGCTGCTAATGTGATTTATTTAAATTTTCACCCACTTGAAGCGACCCACACCTTCAAGTGGGTGAAAATTACTAAAATTTGTTAAATTTGAGATCTATCCTTTGCAAATCCTGGTGTTTAAATACACATTTTGTAATCTGTGATTTTTTGATCGACAAATAAAACAAAATAAAAAAGGACATTATTTGTGATCAGCAGGATAAGGGTAAAGTCACAATGATATGGGTTTTGATTAGGCTTTTACATTACCCTTTCAAGCCTGAATTTACCATTGTCATTTTCATCCACTACAAGCCGCGAATTGCTGTCGCAATTCTCGACTTGTAGTGGATGAAGATGACTTGATGTGGGTAAAAAAGTAAAGAAAATTGCCATGTATTGGTCAACCAATTTCATGGAAATTTTCGTTCTAAAACCATTTGTTGTAGGAAAGTTAGGTCTGTTTTCAGGGATGTAAAATGATGCTTTAATGCATCGTGAGGGCTGAAAGGGTTAACCGCCGATCCCAATTATTAGCATCAAACAATCAGCACTACTTGAAAACAGGTGACCTCCATTTTGTCAAATCTTAATAATTTTCACTCATTTGAAGTTGTGGATTGCGTCAGCGAGACACAATTTCAAGTGGGTGAAAATTCAGATTGAATAATTTGGCGGTTAAAGGGTTAAGGGCATTACACAGGATAGCACTCACATGAGGTCAACATTTTATTTCAAACTTTTTTTGTAAAGTATTGAAGAAATTGTATTTGTCAATCACTTCACAAAAAATCACGATCCTCTATGTTCGCCTGGTGCCGTTTGCAGCCTGTATAGTCCTGGCAGTGCACGTGGTATCTAGCAGAAAATGTTGAGCCACACCCCATGACAGGCCTGTGACCCCTGTTGCAGGATCTGTATTGCCGCACTGTGCTTGCTGCATTGAAATATAACCACCAACTTACAGTCAGCTACAGTCAGCTTGTGTTGAAGCTTGCAGTGCGATTTCTCTGAAATAGCACACTCAATGCTATGATGTGAAATTGTCTTTGCTTATTGATACAATTGTATTCAATGTACAGTAATCGCAGCTTTGTTTAATGACTAACTGATGCATTTCTATACCACAAATAAATTGCTGGTATATCAAAAGGAAAAATTCTTATCAAAAATGAGAAAATTTGTGTTTTTCATTTTTTTGATATCTGTTTCATCCACACATATATTTGATAGCGGCTTCAATGGCGGCAGGCTTGCGTCGAGCCACAATTTTACTTTCCCACTCAAGATATTATTAGCACTGAACAGGCATGTGTCTGATTCTCATTGTATATTTACACAACTCTATTTTTTTGCCAGAAAATAACCTTAATCATTATTTGTTACTAATACTGCTGTATTTGTTTAGCCACAGTCATTGCTTTGTGGTCTATATATTGATGATTATTCCTGTCATTGTTATTTGTGTTAATTAATATTGTGCATCACACAGGGCTTTCTCAAGTTTTTAGAATGTATAAGAAATCAAAGTCATTATAGTACCATCATATTATCTTCAAAATGTTTCAATTAAATCATCATTTCTATCATATCTTTTTACTCTATTATGCTGTTATTACACAAAGTATAAAATTGTTTAAACTGATATTTCTCCTAAATGGCCATACTAGCCGAAAAGTGATGTTAAGAATTTTATTTACTTAATTTCCCCCATGTCTTGCATTTTAAAATATTAGACAATATATCAGCAAGGAACCTAACAGCTTAATTCTGATTCCAGGGAATAAATGGGTCATTTGCCATGTTTGATATATTTTCAATCGTGTATTCTTAAACTTTGTTGTGTAGTCCTCAAAGGGTTGATTTTGAAAACCATAACACATCCTGATGAAGAAATCACAGTTTAATGCAAAGACCAAAAATAATTTTAAATCAATTTCTTGTGATATTGTCAAGATAACTTTTATGCGTAATTTCCTTACATTATCTTTGTGTACTTCTCCAGGCGCTACCCTTTTGCTAGTTCAATCCTGCTTTTAGGCTACCATTTTCATTTGACGACACTAAATCGAGGTCATCTTACAAGATCCTAAAAGTTGCTTCTATGGATCATCTTCTCTAAAGATTTTTTTTATCATTTGCACACGGTATTGCGTGATGCGTATATGTGTACTTATAGAACTGCAGCTAATTTTACTATATATTATTATAATATATTATTTCAAATTCTAAAATTAACAGAAATACTACATACCAAAAAAACTAATGCACATTATCAGTTGAGCGGCTGTGGTATGAGACATTTGACGGCTGTCTTATGGCCACGTGCAAACTTGTAGTTGACGGTCATCATTACCCCAGCAAACACAATGTTACTCCAATGTCGGTGTGGCCAGCGGCGTAGACAGTGGGCCAACATTAAAACAGCACTGGTTTAACGTATTGTCTGGAGGCTGGGCCTGAGTTGCCTTACTCAGCAAACACGAGACATACCAGTATCAAAAAACTTAATTAAGTAAATTTCACATACCGTATTTGCCGGCCTATAAGTCGCACTGGAGTATAAGTCGCACTAGGCTCAAGATTAGGCTCGAACCATAGACAGGTCGCACTGGCAGATATGACGCACCAGGCTCAGAGACATGTCTGACGATATTCAAGTGTCAGGTGTCAGTACATTGGCGTTTATAGCAAGAGAAGAGGAGAGAGTCAATGCTATTTAATAGCCTGGTAGACCAATATTAAAAGTCTATAATAAAAGTGTTTAATATATTGTTCAATGTACATGAACATGATTTTTTGTGATTTATTCGAAATTATTTCAATGCCATGTATGAAAGACAGACGCCATTGTTTACTTTTCTACCTCATTAGAGAGCTCCCACTTCCGTAACTAACCCACACTCACCAGGTGGCGATGTCGATAAAAGGCATTGACTTAGGCCAGTGAATACAAATTAATAATAACAACAACTTGTAGCGTATGTTTTTCGGCGATTTCTCAGTGAATTCACAACCGATTTTCATGAAATTTAACGAGGGCTATTATCGAGTCCCCTGCCAAACACTGTGAAATTTTCACTGATAAATATTGTATAGTTCAAAAGTTAGACCATCTGGCATGTAATGCAATTCATGGCTTAAAACTGATTTTAACTTTAACAGTTTAATGGGTTTATAGAGGGACGTCGTAATTAGAAATTTATGCTACTATATGTCGAATGGTCTAACTTTTGAGCTATAAATTATTTTGTCATGAAAATTTCATGATATATGGCGGGGGACCCGATAATAGTCCTTGTAAAATTTCATGAAAATCGGTTGAGAATTGACTGAGAAATCGACGAAAAACTTGCGCTACAGGTTAATATGACTTCCACTATAGATGTGTTTATGCGGTAAACTGCTTGCGATTGTCTCGCCCCCTAGCGAATGCTGACGATACTGACCGGATGCAGAGAAAATAGCTGACACACAAACGCAATCATAACAAACAAACAGTCACGATAATTCACTAAAACATTCTATCTTACCCAATTAATCGTAAATTAAAAACATAGTTTTTAGGCATTATGCATGCTGATCAATAGTAAACTAAATAACATTCCCAAATGGTATTAAAACTGACATACAATGGCCTCAAACGATGATATGACGTAAGCGGTTCATGAACGGCGATCGCGTCATTACGTGACAGAGGGTAGAGGCCATTCTAGATTTTATTCAGCTGTCCTCGGCCAAGTTGAAAACCATAGAAAGGTCGCACCGGAGGATAAGTCGCATTAGCCTTGAAAAGTGGTTTTAAAAATAAAAAAGTCGCGTCTTATAACCCGGAAAATACGGTAGTAGGCGAAATTTCAAACGTGCAAGCCCCAGAATGTCCTCTTCAAGTTAAACGAGACGTTACACCAGGCCCGGTCTATGACATCACCTGCATTCTCCCGCCGTTACAGCATGTGGCTGTGATGTGTGATGACAGACAGGCATATACATGCTCTGTGCACTGATTGCCTGCGCGAGCATCTGGAATCAGCCAGCTTTATTGTACAGTTTGTAACCCTTCAGTCCCAAATAAAAACAGGGTAATGACTTGCCGCGGACATCAGTGAAACTATTACTTACACAAACCAAAAAACATGTCCTACACATCTGAAAATGAGTATGTTACTCTCATGCAATAAAAATAACTGGATGGTTCACCGGCGGCTCAGACATAAGCCCAGCGCTGAGCCAACCTGCCACTCCAGTCTCTGGTATGGCAGACAGTCACTATGCCCAAGTGGCAGCAACATACTGTGCCGACCCAACGCTGTTTCATTACACACTGGCGGCAGTCGCTGAAAGTAACTTTGTTAAAAATTATAGCCACCTTTTGATGGCAGCACTCAAAACCTAAAAAAATTTTAGTCGTTTGACACAGATTGAAAATGCCCTCCTGCCAAATTATGAAGGTCGTAAGTCGCGTTAGACAGAAAGTCGCAGGTCGTTATAACATAAAACTTATCCGTGCAAAAAAAAAAGTTGTTGGTGACAAAAAGTCGTTCCTCTCAGGAGTCGTTGAACTCAGGTTTCACTCAGGTATATACTTTTTCCAAGAGCCAAGACTTCATTGTCCTTATGGCATAACTTTCAAATTTTGTCAGTGCAATATGGGCAGCTTATCAGCATTACTTCCAAACTTGTGACTGGCTTTATGCTGCCACTGTTTTTATTCAATGGAAAAACCCATACCAAATTACCAAATCATCCTTGACGCAGACAATCTGTGTTCGGTTTTACCACATTTTGTATTTTTGTTTAAAGTGCCTTATTTTCGAAAAGCATACATTTTCTCTTTCTTTCTCTTTTCAGGGATGCAATATTGGCAACTGTTTCTTATTTCTTGCTAACTGATTTTTTGACATTTTTGCACAATAGACGCATGGCCAGTGAAGGAAAACACTCAATAGCCCACCATGTCCTATCACCCTACCCTCACGTCATCAGCTGTACATCATTATTCTCATCTGAATCTGAATCTGAAAGTTACGTGGCAGGAGCACATTGTGTGCTATCGCGCCACGGGGAGAGGTTTGCATGGGTAGTTAAAAGAGAAAAATTAGTCCGACTTCTTCAATCTAGCCTTAAAGGCTGTGAAGGTCGGCGCCAATTTTACATCAGATGGTAGTTTATTCCAATCCGGTATAGTTCTAATGAAAAAGGAATTTGCAAACGGTCTCTTTTTGGTTTGAATGGTTCTGAAATTTTGTGTGCTGCCCCTTGTTCTATTGTCAGGTCTACACAGCATATCAATCGAGAGGGCTACCTCTCTATTAATTGCTTTGTAGAGCATGCAAAGCCTAGCTGTTTTACGGCGTTCTTGCAAGCTATCCCAACCTAGGCTGTCAATCAGTTGGGTCGAGGTGAGTCCACATTCCCTCCTGTAATTATTTGTGACAAAGCGTGCCACCCTGCGCTGGATCTTTTCGAGGCGATCGATTTCCCTCTGCAGGAACGGGTCCCAGACAACAGATGCATATTCCAGGCCAGATCGAGCCAATGTCAGGTATGCCAGTTCCTTAAGGCGTGACTCATCAACTCATCTCCACAGGATAATCCGTCTATACACGATAATCCATGTGCATATAATCAATAAATACTGAAAAATATGCACAAAGAAAGAAATATTTTTCATTTTACTTTTTTTTTTAAATCCTTGGAGACACCCCTACATTTTACATTTTTTATATTGTTCTATACATGTCAATTTTTATATGAATTGTGCTGTGCTGTAACGCAGGCACTACAACATGTCATCAAACTCACTAGACCATATCGTCCCCTCAGAGTAATAAAAAGTTTAATGCCACATGACTCAGCAAAAACATGCATTTGGCACAGTTAAGAGCTAAAGCATTTGAACCTGGTTTAAGCCTTTACGTATTTCAAAAACTTGTTGGTGGAAAAGCAAGCTGAAGGTAATTGACTTTTTTTTTAAATTATAAGACAAACCATCTTCATAAAAAGAAACGGGGACCTAAATTGATTGAGCTGGTTATTATACTAAATTGGATGTAGTTATACTAATCGAGTAAAGAGCTAAAGCATTTAAGCCTGGTTCAAACCTTTAGGTTTTACATTAACGTCTTGTTGCAGAAAAAAACTAAAGTTAATTGACTTAGTTTTTAAATTAAAAGACAAACCATTTACATAAGAAGAAACAGGAATCTGAATTGATTGAACTGGTTATTACACTGAACAGAATAGTAGTTATAGGCCCACTGATTGACCTGCCTATGATACTAATATTAGGACTTTTGTTGCCATTCAAGAAATCATGAAAATTGATTTAACTGTTTTTTAGACTAAACATGAAAAGCGTCAAGCTGAGTGGACTAGTTTATTATATTTAATTAGTTTTAAAACACCTAGATTCATTAAGCTGGTTATTACACCAAAACAGTAGCGGTATACACTCATTTATTGGTTTTTTTACACTAAACATGGAGAGCGTTAACCTGATGGAACAGGTTATACATATTTAGATTCATTGAGCTGGTTATTATACCAAACAGTAGCAGTGTACCCAATTTAACTTTTTTTCATAAAAAGTAGTACTTTTATGTCAATGTGGCTTGTTTAGAAGTCCCCCCTCATGTAGCTAGACCAATCCGCAGGATAGGGCTAGCTATCTCTCCCACTCAAATCTTCTCAAAATGACAGTTTTGGCGGTGCACAATATTCAACACAAATATTATTAATAAAACATGCGATTTATTAAATGATACACAATTTTGTCACTATCTTCGAATTAGCGTCAAATGGTTGACGAATGGACTAACAAAATAGACCTATTTCAAGGCATCAGGTCATTGTATATATTATTTCTTCATATTAATCTTAGGCCACTGTTTTTAAATTTCCTGGTTCACGAATTTTTGGTCCTGATTGGACTTTCTGAGGACAAAATAAAGTTAGGAGTTGTGTACTTTTTTATTTTTTCATAAAAAAATTGGGTCGGAGGACAAAAAGAAATATCAAATTATGTTATGGCGCCATTTTCTTCAACAATGACAGTAGACCAATTAGAAGTCCCCACTCATAAGGGATCAGGCTTAGCCAATCAGACGATGTCATGCATACAGCTTGCAGGGAAAGAAAGGCCTTTCAAGCGCTTGACAAACACGCCTTCACAGGTAGATGGGTATGAGTCCAAGACTCTGTTGTAGCGTGGACTGCCAATGCTGTAGCAAACTGTGACTCTGTTGTAGCTTGTAGCGTGGCCTGCCAATGCCGTAGCGAGGCTTGACTCTGTTGTAGCGGGGTCTAACTCTGTTGTAGCGATGTTTGACAATGTCATAGCAGGGTTCGACTCTGTTGTAGCGATATTGACTCTGTCGTAGCGGGGTTCGACTCTGTTGTAGCGATATTGACTCTGTCGTAGCGGGGTCTGACTCTGTTGTAGCGATGTTTGACAATGTCATAGCGAGGTTCGACTCTGTTGTAGCAATATTGACTCTGTCGTAGCGGGGTCTGACTCTGTTGTAGCGATATTGACCCTGTCGTAGCGGGGTTCGACTCTGTTTTAGCGATATTGACTCTGTAGTAGCGGGGTCTGACTCTGTTGTAGCGATGTTTGACAATGTCATTGCGGTGGGGTCCACCCCGTTGTAGCAATATTGACTCTGTCGTAGCGGGGTCTGACTCTGTTGTAGCGATGTTTGACAATGTCATAGCGGGGTTTGACTCTGTTGTAGCGATATTGACTCTGTCGTAGCGGGGTCTGACTCTGTTGTAGCGATGTTTGACAATGTCATAGCGGGGTTTGACTCTGTTGTAGCGATATTGACTCTGTCGTAGCGGGGTTCGACTCTGTTGTAGCGATATTGACTCTGTCATAGCGGGGTCTTGCTCGTGTTGTAGCGATATTTCACAATGTTTTAGCGAGGTCTGGCTCTGTTTTGGCGAGGTTTGACAATGTTGTAGCGAGGACTGGCTTTGTCAAAGCGAGGTCTGAATCTGCTGTAGTGAGGTCTAACAAAGTTGTAGCAGGTTCTGACTCCGGTAATCAGTCTGACAATGTCGCAGCGAGTTGTGCCAATGTTGCAGAATGGTCTGACTCTGTAGCAGCGTCAGGCTTTGTCGTAGCGGGGTCTGGCTCTGTTGTGGCGAGGTTTGACAATGTTGTAGCAAGTTCTGTTTCTGTTGTAGTCATTACTGTGGGATAATAAATACATAATTTTTATACTTACTAAATATACCTTTAATAATGGAAAAATTTGTTTGTTTTGAATTGAATTGAATTGCTTTACTGATTTGTTATGATACTTACCAAGTTTAATAATAATAATTTTGACCAAAAATCTTATTTTGTATCAAAATCTTTAACGTTATAAAAAAAATTGAAGTCTTTCAGGCTAGCGACTACTTGTATTGTTTTTTTTTTAATAAATTTTCATCCAGCAAAACTCAAATAGAGGCCTGGAGAGAGGATAATTATTTGTGACTCCACACAAGATGGACAAATAGAGCTATAAATGTAGAACTTTTACAATGTCTAGTTGTGTTGTGTTTTTTGACCAGAGAACTGTCGTAAAAAAAAAATCAAACCCTCTTAGTTTTAAATTGAATTGGTCCTCATATGAAAAAAAATTTAGAAGTACAGCTACTCTTGCCATATAAAAACATCAGTTATATGAGTGGTGTTACTACAAGTGTGGAAAGAGTTTTCAGAAAGGTTTCTGTTATTTAAATAATACTATTATATGATGTGAAAGTGGTCGATTGTGATATAAACATGATACAGTATTTATTTTTTATGAAAAAACTTCATAATCACTCCCATCTTTTCATTGAAACAATTTCGAAAAAAAAATTATCTAGGAAGTAAAATAGTAATAATTGAAATGTCAAGCTCCTTCCACGAGCTGTGGTTATTGGTAAAAAACCTGGTGTGCATTCTATAACAAACTTGTCATTTCACCTAATGGGTCACAAATTAGCTTCAGTATATAGAACTTAGCCTGATGTAAAAAAAGTTGTACTGAACAAATAATTTGCCGTATAAATACCTGCAGAGACAACAAATGTCATAGCGAGATCTGGCTCCATTGTTACGAGGCCTGGTTTGTCGTTGCGAGGTCTGACTCTATTTTAGCGAGGCAAAGTCAGACTGTATTTTAGTCATTACTGTAAGATTAATAATACAGAATTTTTAGTCTTACTAAATAAACCTTTGATAATGGAAAAAAAATTGTATTGTTTTTAAAAAATATTTTGAAATTACATGTATAGGCCTATTACATTGAACAAAGCTCATATATAGGCTTGGATAGAGGAAAATAACATTTGTGACTCCACATAAGATTGACAAATAGAGCTAAAAATGTTGTACTTTTACAATGTCTAGTTGTGTTTTGTGTTTTGATATGAGAACCGTCGTCAATGTAAAAAACTTACACGTTGTATTGAACAAATAATTTGCTGTATAAATACCTGTTGGAGCAGAGACTGCAAATGTCGTAGCGAGGTCTGGCTTCATTGTAGTGAGATCTAGCTTTGTCATAGTGGGGTCTGACTCTGCTCTACTGAGGCCTAACAAAGTCGTACCAGGGCCTTACTATGCTGTAGTGAAGCCTGCTGCAGTTGTGGCGGGGTAGCAGAGTCTGACAACGTCCAAGAGGGTTCTGCCAGTGTTGCAGAAAGGCTGGCTCTGTTGTAGGAGTCTCTTGCTCCATCATAGAGGGTCTGGCTTTCTTGTAGGGAGATTTGACTCTAATATAATGCAATATGAATCTACTATGAAAATTTGGTTTTGATAATACAGAAATTAGTTTAAATTCAATCAAAATATCTTGCTGATTTTCTATGATACTTCTAAACAATTTTTAAGAAAACTGACAAAAAGTGTTATTTTTGTCACTATAACTGCTCGCATTGTTATTAAAATATTTTTAAAAGTTCAAAAAACATCATCTTAACTTGTCCTTGTGGGCGCGATAACTTGAAAATTCTTCATGTATCTATCCTCTTCAAATTTGTTATACATGTTACTAATAAGCAGTTCTCAGACAAGTTCAATAATGGCTGAAAAAAATTCAAAATGGCTGACTTATTGGGATTTTTAGCATTTGACGTCAATAATTTGATCTTGTGGGCGCGATAACTTTTTCATGTATCCTTCCCAAATTTGTTATGCATGTTACTAGTGACCAGTTCTTCGACAAGTTCTAAAATTCAATTTTTCAAATGTCTTACAAAAACTCACTGATATCAATACTTAATATCATGAGAGTTTATCAAGTAGCCTACTTATTGTTCATTACGAGATTCATCATATCAGAACCTGGGTTTCTTAGATGATATTTTTCTTAAAATAACTGCAATGCATTTTAAACCCTGATAATCGTCCAGTAAATAACGTTATGCTATGATTGCTATGATCGTATCCCGTGTAAGCCAATACCATATCCAGCGTATCTCCTATCATATCCACCTATTACTAGTTCAAATCAGACCATTTTGTATAGCAAGATCGGCTTATGAAAAGAATGGAATTGAATTTTTTGCTGCATAATTTTTAGGCCTGTTTTTGTAACTCAGCTAGAAAATGTCCTGTACATTTATTTTTCAGTGATTCGGACGAGTAACATCGCTTAACTAAGTTTTTTTAACTTTAACTTAACTGTTTTTTCTTGTTGGTATTAATGATGCATTTGAGAACTTACACAATTTCCTCATGTTTGATCATTTTGGTCTTGATTTAGCTTGGATATCCAATCTAAACCGGAAAAAATAAAATAAGTATAGATAGTAGAGTAGTTTGTTGGGATGTAAATTACATTTAAATATATATGTCGAATGTTACCATAATCTCACCAAACGTATAAATTGTAGATATTGTTTTGAATATAATAACAAGAGCACACCTAGGAAAGAATTGGCGTTCATGATAATCAACAGTTTTTTCAGTTTTTTTCTGGAGTTATTGTCTGTGATACATGATGGACTGGGGGTATTTGTACTGATTTAGGCGTGTTGACCTAAAATTAGAAAGAGTAACAAATATTTTGCCATGTAGGCATAAACAGATACACCCTTTCATACACCCTATCATATCCAAGGGGACGATATATTTACAATCTTCACAAGTGTGCGGTTACTTTTCATGAAAGCAGGCATATACAGTCAAGTGATGTGATTTAACAATAATGATCAATCATGCACATGGATATAAAATATAGCAACCTTTCAAGCATCTCTGGACTTCTTTTCTGGAAAAACTCTGGATTTTTTTGCTACACTGGTGGAAGATGCAGACGGTTTTGTATAAGTTACCTGTTATGGATTACACAGTGACAATAGTAAATAAAAAAGGCCGGAACTATTAGATTTATATTCTATTCAAAACTACAGATATAATTATAGGTTCCGATCCTTTATCCCCCCGTGTCAGGATATAACCCTAATAGTAAATTTATTGATATCTAATTGTTTGTTCACTGAACTAGAGATGAGTCTGATATATTTTCAGAATTAAAATAAATGTCCCATAGTTTGACCTGATCAAATGACCAACTACTCTATAATAAATACGACCAGTGTAAAGTCAGGGTAGAAATTCACATATAAATTTAGATGCACTGCTATATTAATAATATAATGATACAGCCGTAGTCTCATTTGAGGATATTCAAGTTGCTTATTGACAAAACAATATGATACAAATATGTCTTGATAATGAGCTGTACCGCATACATGTATACAAAGTGAATAATTTTAATTCTTAAAAGCTGTGCAGTCATCATTGTCATGGTAGTAATGAGAGCTTTATTCACACATGTAAATTATAAAATCAACTGACCTGTACAGCTTCATGTGAGCTAGTTAATGACATGCCAGAAGGGTAAACTTATCAGATTTTGGTTTAGTTGAAGTCACCTGCAATATGTGCAATAAAATGATACCTAGTGACACAACATCTACAATCAGAAACATCTATTGAGGGGAGGTCTGGCCCTGGCATACGAGCTAGGGGGGCAAGCTGCTGGCCCAACTGAAAAGTCGGGACAGATGAGGGTGGCTCCGACTGGAGAGCCGGGGCACCCAGGGCCGTGGGCAAGGCCCAGGCCAACGCTGTCTCCACCATCCGCACTATGCGCTCTTCCCAGTCAGCCTGGTCAATGACAGTGTCAGGACGTCCGACATCGACACTGTCACGCCGCCGGGGATCAACCACTGTAATTTCGCCTCCCGCGTCCACCGTGATGGGGATTGAGACCGGTAGAGACACATCCCTGTTCGTCCCGCGGTCGCCCGTCTAAAGATCGGGGAGACTCATGTGGAGGGGAAGACTTCTTCTTATCTTTCACTTTGCCACTGCTTCCTCGCTCCGTATGCTTATTTTCGCTCATGTGGAATATAGTGAAGTTGTGTCTAAAATCACGAATTGTTGTCTATGCAATTGTGAGTGAGGATTAGACGCCGATACAGGTGTGCCAGGCAAATTGATAACTTTTGGAGACTAGGGCAAGCCTCGGTGGCTGGCAGCGGCTTCTGGTAGCTGTCAGCCTGTCAGAGGCCAGGGGCCGGTTGCAGGAAGCGGTCTCGGCCTCAGAAACCTGAGACTGAGACCATTTTTGAGCTTGAGACTGAGACCGAGATCAAATTCGGTTGCAAGAAAAAAAATGATGCCTGAGATGGTCTCACTGAGATCAAAATCCTGAGACCAATCCAAGGTGGTCTCAGGATCCGAGCTCAAATGTGTCTTTTTAAATATGGAATTATATTGGTAAAAAATGGCTTATAAAATGATATCTCAATGCTGGTCCGTAGAATCTAGTCTATAATAATATATTAAAACATTTAAAATTTGATAAAACGTATTGTAGGCTATGAATTACCACGGATGGTTAGCATTAAAAATGGACCTTGGCAGGCTTGATGAAGTTGAAAAGTTGAGCCGTTCAGGCTTGAGAACAACACTTCAAACAAGTTCAGCTGTCAAACCATGATGTAGCCTCATAAATCACTGATTTGGCATGATCAGATAGATGTAATCTTCCCTGCTGCCCTGAGTAGGCTACAGCTGTCAGAAGTTTTCCAAGTATCTTAGACTATAACTTATCACTTGTAGGCCTAGTCAATTAAAAACTGTAGTGTAACGTCCTAGGCCATAGGTCTAAGGCTAGCCTACTGCATACACATGCACTGCCACAGTGCACTTCTGCACCAACTTGTCTGTAGTCTAG
The DNA here is from genome assembly GCA_964017125.1 of Flabesymbios commensalis. Lineage (NCBI taxonomy): Eukaryota > Metazoa > Annelida > Polychaeta > Terebellida > Flabelligeridae > Flabesymbios > Flabesymbios commensalis. The sequence continues at coordinate 937,597 of OZ024908.1, forward strand.
CCTACTGTACAGCTAGGAGACAGTGTAGCCTAGCTGTAGGCCTAGATGGTGCAGTATATAAGCCTACATCCAGCACAGTGTAGGATTATATGCCCAGTAGGCCTACATGCATAGTTTATAGTAGGCCTATAGGGGAGACAGGGACACAATAGCCACGTAGTCATATGTCCTGTTTTTTTAAAGCCTAGACTCTACTATAAAAAAGTTCAAAGTAGATCTAGTCTACTCTATACTTAATATAGTAGGGCCTACATGTAGGCCTTGGGCCAGTAGCCTAACCTAGCCCTAGCACTGTAGCAGCATATTATTGAAACATAATATTTGTTGAATGTAGATCTGGGTGTCATGAAATTTAATATCTATGCCTAGGCCTAGCCTATCACCCCCACCCTCACATCATCATCTGTACATCATTCATCTCATCAATTGGCTACAACGTTTTTATCGTATTATAATGTCACTTAAAAGACCTTTTGTGCCGAAAAGTGACGTAAAGCAATGATTTACTACTACTACTAGGCCTAGCCTATGCCTTAAAAAGCCTAACCCTAGGCTTAGCCTTAGGCCTATGATATAGTATTAGTAGGCCGAATTGGTATAGAACTTCACTTCGAAATTTTAATCAGTGATTTGTCCGAAATAAAGCTACTTTAAAACAAGAAAACATATGTTAGCAGACACTAACACGTGTAACTGATATGTAAATGTTGTTTTGGGAAGAAAAATATCTTTAAACCCAGTAAACATCCACTTTTTTAGTTGTTTTTTGCATTGTTTTTAGCTGAGATAGGAGGGGCCTAATGATCTCAGCTGAGATAAGTGTGCCCTTGGCTTTTTGCAACGGACTCTGTCTCAAGATCTGAGACTATCTCAGGTGAGACCATTATCTCGGTCTCACTCCTGAGACCGAGACCGCTTCCTGCAACCGGCCCCTAAAAAGGTCAGCGCCGCCCTTACAGTAAGCCAGCCTGGCATACAGCCTCCCCGTCTCTCTAGATTTTGCCAGCCACACCCAGATTCTGTGTCTGTTGTGGACAGAAAATCATACAAAACTAGGTATTGTGACCGCACTCACCCACTCTACTCTATCGGGTGCCAATTAACCCGTTCCCACACTGCCCGAGCTGTAAAAGGCTGGGTGCGCGAACAGTCACATTATTACTCAAATGACCCTCGGTCAACTACTCTCTTCTATATTCTCATCCAAATAAAATAAGTAGAAATCACTCTCAGATAAACAAAGAAAAAAGTTTACTGAGAGTTAAAATCGGTTCTTACACTAGATGTCATTTGACGTCAATTAAAAATATGTAACTTAAAATAGGTCTAAAATACGCCATGTATACAAGAATAAAAACCACTCCTCAGTTAATACTTTAATATATACAGAAAAGCAACATGATAAAATATAAAACAGGATTCTCACACAGGAGAAATATAGTTATAAAGACATCTAGATATATCAGACTTATAATATACTTCAATATTGCCATATATGACTCACTATATCACTGAATACACCACACTGACTGTAACTCTACTTCAACCTTTAAAGCGGAATATAAAATAAACTCTTTACTATTCCCACCGATAAAATATGTTATGTGAAATATAGCTAAAGGTACGGGTCTGAAAAACTGTGGCTTCAACTGATCTAGCAAATAGCCCGATCTAACATGGAGGGAGTACTAACACTGATTCTCAACATGGCGAATCCTGCTGTCAAACAATATAAAAGCTTAGCAAAGGGCTAGATTCCATTTATCTCCTAAAGCAGAGATATTTTACTGACTAATACACAGCTGATAACCAAGCTCAGTCCCACTGACTACTAATATGAAAATGAATGTGAAACGCGATATTAAATATGCCTAATATTTAATACCACCTCACGTAAAACTGCCAATTTATAACATAGGAATTTAGTAGTGAAGACCTCAAAAGTGACCAAAATATAAACCTCACTGGGATAACACATCACAGGAATGGCATCACATGCTACAGTGTATGGCATCACACACCAAACTTAACATAACTAAAAGGGGTGAAACTTATCTGTATGCCCAAGGGTTCCATAAAAACAACATTGAGCCCCGCCCAATGTCATAACCCTCACATATTATTGACCCAAATTCGTCAGTCCCTAAATCCATAACTTAAAGGTGTAGTCAACTGTCAAAATTCGCGGGACAAGGGTCCCCCAGAAGGCAATAGTGCCCGTGGGTAAGCCAAGGCCCTATTCCATAATAGTACTTAATATGCGTTTCATACCCAAAGCCTCATTAAGAGCAAGTTCTCAAATCACAGCAAGTTTATATATACTTGAGCGACATCTATGAGTTAATAATTCAAAGCCCTTGTCTTTTGCCCCTACTTGGTCGCCTACTTGCAAACAAACTGACTGTATTACTGGGGGATTTGGAAACTGCTTGACCCCCAAGTTTGTATTGTCACCCAGTAAACACAGAACATTTGTATGACTTTATGCAATGTTGGACCAACGTAGAAGACGTTGGGCCGACATTGCATGAATGTCATACAATTGTCTTGCGTTTGCTGGGCAGGAGGACTTTCTCTCAAACATTGTACATTTATCTAATGATGGTTTAATGTTGGGCCAGCGTCGCAGACGTTGGCCTAACATTAAAACAGCATTGGATCAATGTCTCGTTTGAGTAGTATCTTGTAATCAGTTCAGTGGCTATATTAATGCCGTCAATCTGTACTCAATAGGCTACTGTTGGCCTACACTTGACCGTCCCAGGCATGCGCGTTTTGAAGCTGAATGATTCTTTAATACCTCTATACAATTTAAACCATCGGTATAGATGACTATAAATTTAAGGCCCAACAAATTATCCATTAAAAACCAATAATATGGGGACAATCTAGGCTTTTAAAACCCATTGACTAAAGGTATAATATAAACCAACCTAGCTCACTTCTCCCTCTCTCTTATAGGGGTATCTTCGTGACAAGTGTAAGCCTATGACACTTGTGTCTTCGTATGAGCATTGACTTCATACACGCCTCACAGCGTTATCTTCATAGGGTGGAAGGGTGACTGATAGGTATAGGTGAGAGAGGTCTTCACGACAAGAATGGAAAAATAAACTAAAACCGCTAAGGCCCGCCTACTTATACCCAGCCCCTGGAGAGGGGAGAGGGAATCACAGGACCTGACGTCACTGGGAAAAAGTTCACTGTAAACTGCCTAATTTCAGAATAAAAATAAAATAAACCCATCACAAAATGTTTTATATATGATAAAACATCTTAAAAGCAAAGTGTAACATAAAAATAATCCTTAGTGAAACAAATTAACTCGCCTCTCTGAACACACATGACCCAGTTAAAACAAACTTTATGAACAACCTTGCCCCAACATCACATCAAAGTATGCAAAAATCCCGCTTATTCAAATCAAACCACTTATCGCATAACACAGCTGAATAAACAAGGATTAATCTGGTACCACACACATCGACATATATAATCTAAAACCTGAGATACAGCCCTCGGAAATAATAAAAACATTGACAAAATGCGAGAAAAATCTGGGAGGGTCTGAGCCATAATGGCCAATTCGCGATCTTCCTTGAAAGATCGGAAATTATTCCCAAGTCTACCCTCACTCTAAAACTCATGCTAAAATATATAACTAATTTACTATAAGATGACGCTGCACCTTTAACAATGAACAATACTTCGTTTAAACCACTTATGAAGTAATGAAACTGCTTAATCATAACTTCTTCTATTATCGCTCATTCACACACGATCGCGGCCTACTTAGACTCATATAAAACTTTTACTTAATACAATATAAGTAAAGATAATCAAAGTAAATTAAGTATAAAAGTTGAAAATAATAAAACAGTAGCAAATAGTTACATAAATTTCACTTTCGGTTTGACAATAGTAAGGTATGAAATCTTGCTTTTGACTGACTATTATAGTAAGCTACACTCACAGTACAGTATAGCATACAGTGACACTATCACATCCCCAACATCGGCGTGTGCACACACTCAAACCACTGTACAAACAGAAATAATAATAATAAAAGAACACAAACAAAAGACCATATAAAAATATTTTCCTTTAACCGCCAATTATTCAATTTGAATTTTCACCCACTAGTAGTTGTGTCTCGCTGACGCGATCCACAACTTCAAGTGAGTGAAAATTATTCAGATTTGACAAAATGGAGGTCACTTTTCAAATCTTGCTGTTTGGTGTGACATTTTATCTTTAACATATTTAAAATGTAGTACTTAATGTGCTAATAAAAAAATGAAAACCCGAATATATGCGGCACCAGCGGTTAAAGGGTTAAAAGGACAACAGAGAAAGCTTCACACCACCCTCTTTTCAAATCTTTAAACGTACTCGTAAAGATTGCACAATGAAAGATGAAATAATGATGAGCCTCTGTGTATATTTGCAAGATTTACAAAGTTTGAAAGTCTTAAGGACTATATGCTTGATGGATGAATATAAAAATCTGTCAGTTGGTGTACTAATCAGGAAAATTATGTCTTGCAGGTGAATGTACAGCGTGAAAAGGACTGAATAAGTCTCTCTGGGGGCTGATATCTGGTGATTATGGATATGTCTCTTGAATTAGGGAGGGGTAAAATCTGCCTTAAACAAGTCTCTTAACTCTTTAAGTGCTTCATTACTACTTAACATTTTCCTTTCATTTGAAGTTGGCATTGCTCACGCAATTGCCAACTTCAAATGAAAGGAAAATACCTCCTCACTTAAAAATTAAACCTGCTAAATTTCACAATGGGGGCTTTACTCAAGATTTATACATGCATATTTGTTCAATTTATGTCAAATTTTAGTTGTGGAAAAACAGTATGAATGCGCTTAAAAGCGTAGCCCGCACTCAAGGGTTAAACAAGGAGGGGTAAAATCTGCTACTCTGGAAATGTTTCTTTAACAACGGAGGGTATCTGCTGAAGTCTCTTTTTAATTAAAGGGGGGAGTTGAGCTGAGACTGGAGTACATCTCCTTGAAAGGAAAGGTGATTAAATATCTCTATCTGGACAGAATTTTCTTCCTGCTGGTAGCGTCCTTCAATTGCTCGATCCGTCCTCTGTCTGGGCTCAGTGTCACCTTGTCTCCTCTCTGGAGTTGATCTTTCCTCCTTAATACTCTCCGGTGCGTCCCGTCCTTCTGTCTGCTTCACTGTTTCCTCCCGTCTCCTGCCTGGGCTTGATGTCTCACTCTCCTGTCCATCCCGTCCGGTCTGGCTCACTGGTCAGATTCTGAGTAAGTCTGACCAATGACTGTGTGGCTGTGACCAGAGCGGCCACACTCTGCTCTTGTTCATCCTTCCTTTGGTTGAGTATTTCCACCTCCACAGCCAGCTTGTCAATGGAGGATGTTAGTCCAGACAATTTGTCACAAAGCAGCTGGCTCTCTCTGCTGCTGTTGTTGAGGGTGGATTTCAGGCTTTTCACCCATGGCGGTGTCTTTGAGGGACTGGTTGCCACTTTCAATCTCTTCATTTCACTTCCGTCATGTTCCATCTTCTTCTTCAGGGGAATATTTATACTAGCTTCTGCCAGGAACATAGCATCAGCCGGCACTTCCCTCTCAAATAAGAAGTCCCTCCCATCGTCCTCATCATGTAGCATACCCTGGTTCCTCCGCTCAACAACGGAGCCAATGCAGCACCCGCATCAGTGCTGGCGCTGATGCGGGCAGTGGTAGCCTTAAATAACCGGCAATAGTGTGTTTGACATTAGGGCTCTCATGTGGGATGAATGGAGTTACCCAGAAGGAGTGATCCTTCCTATTGTTACTCTGGGGACTATCCGTCCCGAGGATAGCGGAGCTGCGCGAAATGCCAAAGACTTTCAGCATTAAATTGCACAGCGAAACCCAAGTCTCCGGCCGTCTGGGTATGCCTGGGGTATATCCCATAGACATGCCCAGAACCCCTTATCGGGCGAGCGAAGGAAAACACTCTCAATAACCCACCATGCCCTATCACCCCCACCCTCACATCATCATCTGTACATCATTCATCTCATCAATTGACTACAACATTTTTATCGTATTATAATGTCACTTAAAAGACCTTTTGTGCCGAAAAGTGACGTAAAGCAATGATTTACTACTACTATATATTGTAAGCAAGGTCATTGAAACCCGAGGCTAAGAACTGCATAGCGTGCCCAATGAGCGCCAGAGCCTGAGTTTGTAGATAATCCGCCTCGTCTCTCACTCGTGCCCTGGCATCGTCGGGCAACGAGTCGGCGATCTTTGCTAACTTTTAGAGTGGAGCCTCCATAAGTTTGAGCCCCTTGGAGAGGGCGAACGCCGTCTTCCCTATCATGTTCTGCTATTTCTTGATAGTGTTGTCACCTTGCCACTGTAGTTGTGTTAGTGGCAAGGTAGAGGGAAGGTCCAAGGCCTTAAAGGTCGTGCCCACCGTGCCGTCGGGGCCACTGTAAATAGGATGAATTCGATTCGTCTTTACTAGTTTCAACCGTCCACAATGCCGTCTGGCGACTAGTAGGGTTTGTCGCACTAGACGGTCTTGAGAGTGCAGATCTCAACCCAGCTAAGGGGCAATCCTCAAGCCCAGGTACTGTCGCAAATGGGTTGGCGACAGGACCGAGGTCTAATTCATCATCGTCCTCCCCCAAGTACTGATGTGGCGACCAACGTGTTGGGTGCGCTACGTATCGGGGTCGATGACCCTTGTCTGTGAGGGTGGTAAGTGTAGCTGCGGCCCACTGCTGGTCGTGCAGTAGAACGTCTTATATCAGAAGTATGGGCTGTGTGCCTATCACGCGGCACCAGCGCAGGCACTGTCTCTCTCACGCTATCACGCACGGGGAAGGGCCGGTCCAACAAGACCGTTTTTCTTTCCGTCTCCCCCCGGCGGGACCACTCGGTCGTGAGCGGTCCGGCAGGGGGACGCGGGAGACGACCTACCGCGGTCGTCTGCCCAGACAGTCCGGGAGCCCCTAGCGCGGGGCCCCGGGCTTTAACAGTGTTTGAATCAAGCGTAGTAACAGTGGACGTAGGAACAGTGTTTCTAATAGAGTTAGAATGAGTCTCAACACGACCCTGCACAGCAGGGGCTGCCAGCGCGGCGGGCAAAGCTTTAGCTAGGGCCTCCGCTTTCATTCTAGCTAGCTTCTCATTTAAGCCCTCTTGTGATTGAACCGCGTCCGGGATCCTCCACTGGCGTGGGTCTAGCAATAACCATAGGAGTGCAGTCAGCAGACTCAGTAGCGATAGCGGCAGCCACAGGCTTGTGGCTGGGCGAGCTCACGCGTGATGAGCGATGCTTCTTCCTAGTTGAGCTCTGCTGTTTCTCAGCCATGGTTCTCATCTATATGTTGTTTGAAGTTGCGTGTGTCATACAATTGCGAGAAATGCTGCCGTCATGGGCCTTTATTGACGTTGGACTGGCTTACAAAAGTAGCCAATCACAGGCGAGTATCTGACTGAGATACGCGCCACCCTCATAGTGAGCACCCATGAACGGCTTGGCTTATTTTTACTTGCCTAGCCTAATTCTTAGGCAAGTAAAAACTGCACAAAACTTGGATTATATTTGCATAAGATGAATTCCCACTAATGTATTATGTTAAATTGACAAAAATAACCCTTATTTAAAATACATGTACATCCTCTAAAAGATTGTGATGTAACATACTACTACAATTAATCAGATGAATATTACCGGTATTCAAAATATACAACATGTGGCTCAAACATGTTCAATGTGAGAAATATGTGCTGTTGTAGCAATCTTGTGATGCACATGATTTTCCAAAGAGCAGGTCACTTCTTTCCAGTGAACATGTTGCACGAAGAAACCTCTGACATGTCTGCAAACATATATATTTCATTGTATGAATATAGAATTATTTTTTCTCATAATCAAAGTAATTAAACAGAATAATACACCTAAGACTAAATGTTAAGTTTTAAACAAAACTACATAAAATACAACATTAAGTACTAGGCCTATAGTTCCTTCATTTGAAATGACAGCAACAAATTTTAGTCAACATGTTGTATCTCTCCCACAATGAAATTCGTGGAGGTAATTATTATTTAATGTTTAATTGCCTAGAAGATGAAAACTTACCAATAATGCATTTACAAACTGTTACATGTATTTAACTTTTCATCCCTTTTGAGAAATTAATCATTTTCAGTGAATTTGGTTTAATTTCCAATAACTGCTTTAGACTGCTAATAAAAAATATTAAAATCAATGTGTGCTGATTAGTAGTGAAAGGGTTGATCGATTTAAACTGTTAATAAACAGTGAAACCTCATACAACAATGTAGCACAGAACATATTCTCTGCAATGTATCTCACTGCCTAGTTTACATCTGCAATATAGAAACAAAAAAATTTAACAAAGAATCAATGCAGTAAAAAAAAAAAAATTATTATTTTTTCAACAATATTTCATTTTCTGTGACAATAAACAGTTCTGAACTTCACAATGTTAGAAGAATTATTGTGATTACATTTGGAAAATAGACATCTAATATGTCAGTGCAAGTGGTGAATTATTTGAGATTACTACAATGTACAACTGTGTATTTATGCACAATTTCAGTGAATTGGTTAATTACTTCAGATCTAATTTTTACATGTACAATTGGAAAAAATGGTTAACATTTAATTTGTAATATACAATTCCCAGTATCAAATGAGATGAGATTAGTCATAAAAAACACATATTTATACACAGCGGTTAAACTATACACCGAATGTACAGTTAGTTATTTCTACATTTAACTTGTGGGGGGATGGGTGTCACCTCCGCGTGGTCCCCCCTGGGCAACTTCTTAGAAGGCCAAGCACACCCAAACATTTTTGCCTTTCATCGAACCAGGTTTTTCTATTTTTTGTGACGTGAAGTTTTTTGTGTTTGCTTTCCGGTGGTTCAGGGTTTTTTACTGAGGTTGTTATGTTTATTTTCGAATAGTTTTCAGTTCAAATTCTTTATATATTCTTTATATATTCATATTTATATATTTTATATATTTTTTCATTGTACTTGTGGTGCCTTACAGTGCTCTCACAGATTATGATCGCTCTGTCGTGCTAACTGTCGATGACAGACCCGATCCCCAGCTGTGGAGGCATTGTAGGTCTACTCATAATTCCTCTATGATTTGTTTTTTTTGTGTTTGCAGTGGTTTCTCTTTGGCATCCTGGTGATGGACGGGATGTCCGAAAGAAACCATTGCCATATGATTATTTTTTTACTTCATTGTTTTAATGGTTTCTCTGTGGCATCCTGGCGGATAATACAGCATGTCATAGAGAAGCCATTGCCGTACAATTAGCCTGTGGTGACGGTGTCCTCACGGTTCGTGATCACTCTGTGATGTTCTTCAATATCACAGACCTTATTACCAACTGTGGGGGCCCTGAAGTCTTTAATTTTTGAGAATTTTTTGTGGTTTAATGATTTCACTGGCCATACTGGCCGAAAAGTGAAGTAAAGAAGACATTTTACTTACTTACTTAATGGTTTCTCTGCTCATTGTTTATGTCATTGATGTTTATGTCTAAATGTGTTTACTTTTTTGATTATAGTATATATGTAGTATTATAGTATATATTATATATTTGTTTTGACAATGACACTGTTTTGTGACTTTCAACTATAATTGTTTTTGTCATCGTTTTGTGTTAATTTATATTGTGTATCGGCGCTGGCGCTGTTTAAGGTTCTTAAGAGTGTATATATATTCAATACGCATCATGTTATCATCAGTCGTTTTTATCTCAATGCCTTAGTGCTGACATACTGTTATCAGTTTCGTCTTTTTACCTTATCACTTTTGCTGTTCAAGATATCATATTATTTTAGTCTGAATTGTCATTTAAATGGCCATACTGGCCGAAAAATGACGTAAAAAAGATATTTTACTTACTTATTTACTTATTTAACTTGTGGTGATAGATATTTTTTTAATTTTGCAAATAAATTCATCAAAAATATTAATACATGTATTAACAGAATCAGGGATGTATCCAGGATTTTTTTTCACATGTGGCCCAATATGAATTTGGTGGGCCTAGTGCCTTTTTGTGTCTCAAACATGGTTTTCTAGGTTAATATCTCAGCTGTCTGATAAACTGAGTTTGAAAAATTGTGTAAAAAGCTGTGATGGTGTAATGAAGTAATGATTCCTCCATAATTCAAGTTGAATTCTATTATTTAAGATATATTTGATACATTGGATACATTTGTCTGATAATATTTTAGGTAACTGCTATTGCATAAACCTAGCAAAAAAATTAGGTAGTGAAATGGCTAACTTACCATTATTATAGACTGGGACGGGGCTGTTCTAATTATTCTGTTAGGGTGCATTGATCGCACAAATGTACACATGTATGAAGGTCCTTGTGTAAAAAAACATTTTAACAGGTAAACTTTTAAGTTTATGTAGGGGTACTTTCCATTCTTTTTGGTATATGTTAAAGATATGTAGACCTCTAACTATATTATGTAAATGCTTATATTAGGCCTAATATAAGACCTAGCTAGGCTACTTTATACACTTTAAATTTAATTACATCAAATACTGGTCTGTCTAGAGAAGCCACACCTGTTCTAAAAGCCTGGTAAATTATACAGACCTGACCTAAAAGCCTAAAATATTCATTATCCGGTAATTGCAACACCACAGATATGGATCAAATCAAGAATCTTTTGATAGATTCTTGATCAAATTCATTATCTAGACCTGAGCCCTTGTAGTCATTGAACTATGTTTTATCCTGACAGATGTACCCCAAATTGAGGGCTGTGGGCCTACTGCAACAAATTAAAACAAAAGGCTTACATGCTATAACTATGTACAGCAAGTTACAGATCCAGAAGAGGGACATCCTGACCCACCCCGTCTTTTGAAGCTAACTACGTACCTCATTAACCCTCAGTTACACTGCTAATTGAATAATGTATTTAATTATCACCTAATTTTTAAGTTGTTTCTTGCTACTGTCTCTCACTAATTTGTATTATTTCACTGTGTTATTTGTCGGATAAACATTTTCTCCTTCTACTATGACCCACAACTCTAATTGGGTAGAAATGAACCGTAGTTTGAGACCAAACATTTGCAGGGGCTGTAGATGTGCCTTTTGGGGATTTTTTCAATTAAAATGCCTGATAGCTGACAAACTGTCAGATACATGTAGCTAGACCATTAGGCGTAGCTATAAAACAAAATGTGCGGTTTCAGGTAGGGATATTCCCTGAAAACATTTGTTCAACACTATATAATGTTGCCTTTAGCCATGGGCATTGCTAAACAGAAAAATTGTGACAGTTAGCAGGCCCATAGAATGAGGCAGACGAGGCAACCGCCTTGTCTGTCTTTTCACATTTTTTTTTCATCACTGAAAATTATCAGAAATTTAGGGTTTTCAGAAATTCAGGCTCGGCCAATGACCTCACCTTGTCTGATTTCCGACCCTGACCAAGGGCCTGGTTAGTGCAGAATGGCAACTTCTTACTACTCGTAGGGTTATAAGCTAATGCAGGGGCTATCTATGCGGGGCGGGCCAGGGGCTTTGAAACTTGACGAAAGGTTTTCTGGAACATTCCACTGTAGGCCTAGGGGTTTATTAAAATAGGCCTAGGGTATTGTGCGCCTCTAAGCTCTGTCCGCTGAGGATAGGCGACATGGAAATTTATTGAATGAAGATCAAAAGATATCCAGGCAAAAGGGTCAATATTATCATGAATATGTAGAATATGCCTATAACAATATATTGCAAAGCCAAAATACAGTATAATTGTTTTAGTTGTATAGTAAACAGATATCAGTGGCGGATCAGGATCAGGAAAAAAGTGATTTTTTGGTCAATTTTAGCAAGTTTAGGGGACTTTTTAAAGTATTTGGCGAAAATAGGGGGGCGCACTCACCCGCTGCCCCCCCCCCCCCCCCGGATATGCCTACTGCATTTTTGCTTTGTGGGTAACTGTGCACAGTATAACATGTAGCCATATGCATGCCTAACATAGACTTATTTAAACAACTTATAATGATATTAAAGACTATCTATAATGTCCATGGCCTATAGTAGACTCTAAGCTTATTTTATTATATTTCATTAATTTGGTAGGCCAGGCCTATAGCCTACCAGGGTGGGCCAGTAGCCTATGACTTAAAGTCTATGTAGGCTAGATTGCATGGTTTCCACAGGGGGCCAGGGGGAAGGGGTCGTTTCAGACCCCCCCCCCATTGCCCCCCGCCCCCCTCCCATTGAGCTTCAGATTTTCAACAAATTCGGTGGATTTCGGGGGGGGCGAGCCCCCGGAACCCCCGTATTTTTCTAAATATTGTACCTCTCAAACCCCCCCCCCTATTTCGGAAAGCTGTGGACGTCGCTGCCCCCCCCCCCTCAGCACAAAAGCTTGTTATTTACTTAGTCTTAGAAAATATATAGTGGCCTATTCCGTTGTAATTTCAGTTAATTTAAAATAGGCCATTCTAAGCAAATCTGTGGATTTTTTTTTCATGCTGTCAGTGTGGAATCATCTTCCTCCCCACCCTTTTGGAGCCCTCTCACACTCAAAACATTCCTGGCGGAAATCCTGAATCGTCGTAGACATGCATAGAATAGACACTATCTGTTAGTGTAGGCCTAATACTCAAAAGTATAGGCTCAAATACTAAGGCATAAGCCTAGGGGGGTCTATCACAGTGTAGTCTGTAGAGTTGATCCGAAATCTTGTGAATGCGAAATAGCACACAACATTACAAGGTGAGTAGATTTCGGTCGGTGATAACATTTTTGGCCAAAGTTGTCACTTTCCACGAATGTTATCAACTCTTAGTGAATGTAATAAAGCACCATCCAGTCAAATTGCTAAGACCGCCGGTTAACAAATTTTATAACAGAAGTCACTGAACAGCAACAACAATCTGACAAAAAGTACGACATTACATAATCTTAAGGCGATAATAATTATACTTTTGTCCTGTGGAACTAGCCCATTCTGGGAATATAACCGCTGATTTCTGTTGATTTCTCCATTGTTCCATTGAACAAGTTGTATTATTTCTAAGACAGCCTAATTATATTGACAGAGAAATGATATCATTTGTAACGTTAGTGTTGAAATCCGTGGCACATTTGCAAGCTGTTTCACCACGCTTTCATCACACGATGTCAGACTTTGTATGCCCTGATAAGCCATTAGAAGTGTGATAATCTGCCACAAGGTGTGGATCATCTGACCCAAGAAAGATTGCTGCGACCCTCTCATCTACATTCTTCTCTGCTGCACAGGTGGTGCTGTTGTCATAGCACCCAAGTTCATTGAACATATTGCGAAGAATTTACTTAGGCACTTTACAATACTGGTTGTATTTGAATTTGTATTTGTTAATGAAATGCGTTTGCATAATCTCGATTTCCACAACGTGGCATTTCTCAATGGACTTGAGCCTGTTTTTATATGATGACTATTTGCGAAATACTTCTCACAAAAACAAGTTTAATAAAATGATTTGATCTTATACTTTCAGCAAAACACATTAACCCTTACAACAAAACTCAAGTCTCCGGTCGTCTGGGCATGACTGGGGGTATATCCCCTAGACATGCCCCTTATCGGGCGAGCCAAGGAAAACGCTCTCAATAACCCACCATGCCCTATCACCCCCACCCTCACATCATCATCTGTACATCATTCATCTCATCAATTGACTACAACGTTTTTATCGTATTATAATACCACTTAAAAGACCTTTTGTGCCGAAAAGTGACGTAAAGCAATGATTTACTACTACTACTACCTTACAGTGTGGGGATCGACTTTAGTCGTCAGAATCTGACGTCTACACAGATACAGTGCGGGGATCGACTTCAGTCATCAGAATCTAACATATGTAGACGTCAGATTCAGACGACTAAAGTCGATCCTCGCGCTGTAGGAATTAAAATATTTCTAATGACCGTAGACATAACATAGGTTTTCAAATGAATCATAAAAAGCTAACCTAAGACAGTTAGAATGTTTCAAATTGAATAAAACCCTTTGATGTCCATGACTTTTACAAAATTAATTTAGCGTTGTAAGGGTTAAGAAGAAAAAACAGTTTAATAACTTTACTGTCTTTTTACACCAACGCACCACTTTCGTCCTAGGGAGGGGCGTTCAACTCCTTATTAATCTAAGGGGACGATATTATTATAATAATAATAATAATAATAAAGTCTTTATTTAGCGAGGGTACAGGTATATACAACAACGTACAAAATCAATAAAAATTAAAAACATCAAACATGTATGTACCAACCCACTGAGCATAGCTCATCTGCCGTGGGGCACTCATACATAAACATTAAAAAACATACATTGATATATACATCTATTTAAATAATATAATAATATATACATAACATGTATCATTCATTTACTTATATAATAGAAAATAGTAATAATAGCATATATTTAAATTCGTGTACATGGTAAATCTGACAATCTATTTGGCAGCAACATATAATTTTACAAACATCTACAGAAGAAGTGATCATTTTGAAGTAAAACAATTTACATGATTGATTTGTATACATGGAAATAATTGATAAAATAAAATATACTTGGACATTTTTTATATTGAGGTATATTTATATAACTCAATACCTAACCTCATATTACATAACTTATAAAATAATGTATGGTATTGATATAATATATATACATACATACATATATATACACATATATATATGTACAGTATATACATTGTAAACATGACTACTACAAACACACATACATAAATTACATTTGAGAGTACAATTAAAGCACAATTGCAGACAACATATATATTATTTCAAACACAATAATTACAAATCTGATATATGTATATTGTACCTACTTTTTATTTCCGTTTTTGTATTCGCGTACGAATTCTTTTAATGTCGTTGCTTTGCGTGCTTTATCGGATAGAGAATTCCAGATTTTTGTACCATTAAACCTAAGGCTTTTGTGATGAGCTGCTGGTACATGGAGTTTATTGCTTGTCTTCGATCTTAAAGAATGATTTGTGTTTGTGCATGTTGGTCTAATTAAATTAGATATATAATCAGGGGTAAGGTTGTTTAGAGCTTTGAATACCATTGTGGCCTGTTTTTCCTGAACAATTTTATCAAAAGTATCCCATTCAAGTTGATCGAACAGAGGACTAGATGGGGAATACTTATCTGCATCCAGAATAAGCCGTGCGGCTTGTTTTTGTAATTTTATTATTGGATATATGTCAGTTTTGTTACATTGTCCCCATATAGTGCAGCAATATTGTAGGTGTGGTTTAATATAGTAGTTATAATACAAAATACGGGTCTTTGCAGGTAAATAATGTCTTATTTTTCTGAGAATAGACAGCTTGAAAGCAATTGTTTGTTTAACTTTTTTTACTTGACTATACCACGTTAAGTTATTATCGATAAGCACACCTAGGAGTTTTTCTTGAGCAGCCCTCGCTGAGTTGGGCTGCTTACTGTATTCCACACGGTCCGCCGCCGCCGCAGTTATTTGTTTTCAAGATAGCTACTAATCTATCAACTTCTGCTCCCTCGTACTTCACATAGCCATCACATACCACTGGGGAATTGTTTTGGTGACATTTAGATCCCAATATCATCAACCTTTAATTACTATGGCCACTAACGCATTACAGCTTGTTAGTGGTTTTCAGGAAAAAGTTTCCATCAGATCTTCTTTTGATTTGGCAAATATGTTCAGCTATGTCGGCCAATGACCTGATTAACTTTCTGGAGCAAACAATTTCAAAATCGCATTTTAGTGGCCATTTTGAATTTTAATAATTTTGTGATGTTTACTCAACTCAAAAACAATGAAAAATAACTGAACCATGAATATGAAACAAAATGTAATGTCTCACACAAGGATAACCCATGAAAAATCTTGTAGTTATAAAATCCAAAAGGCCGCCAGTTGGCCATTTAGATTTTTTTTTCATTATCTCGAGTGAAGGAAAACACTCTCAATAACCCACCATGCCTTATCACCCTCACATCATCATCTGTACATCACCCTCACATCATCATCTGTACATCATCTCATAAATTGACTACATCGTTTTTATCGTATTACAATGTCACTTAAAAGACCTTTTGTGTCGAAAAGTGGCGTAAAGCAATGATTTACTACTACTACTACATCTCGGGAGTCTTGCCTGATAGGTGATCTATGAACTTCTGCTTCCTGATACTTCACATACTTCACTACAATGGTGGACTTCGGTATATCAGCATATATGTACCACATATCAAAAATTTCTTTCCAAAAAGGATTAATTTGTGGGTCCTGTAAAATACAGGAATGGATGTCTGTTTAAAATACGATTCATTGGTGACTGCCAATTGGCATTACTTTGAAAAAAAACGTCTTATCCAGGACAGCTTCAAACTTGAAGTGTACAAAGCAATATCAACCATCTTAAGACCACCTTTAGCATACGCTTGGGTCACAACCTGGCGCCTTTTCCTGTCTGAACCGTCATTCCACAAGAATTTGAAAAAAGTGTATTTATTTGTTTTGTAAACCATTTAGGCGGGTTAGGGAGAACAATTAAGAGATATGCTAATTTAGATAATGCCAATGTTTTTATTATAGTTATTTTCCCTTGTAAAGTAAGTTTCCTCCATTTCCATGTCCGTAGTAATAATTTTATTTGTTTTGGTTTATTAATTCCATTTATGTCCAATAGGTTATATAATGATGCAGAAAGAGTAACACCTAGAATATTAAAGGGCTCGTTTGTCCAGTTTAGATTATACTCTCTACAAATACGATCATCTGATCCGGCTTTATTTCCTAGCCACACCGCCAATGTTTTTCCTATAATAATTTTAAGCCCCGAATAATAGTAAAATTCATTTAGGATTGTCATTGCGGCTTCCAAACTAGATTTACTGCCGTCCATAATGAACTGTGTGTCATCGGCATATTGATTTAATTTAATTATAAATCCCTCAAAATTTAAACCTTTTTGTTCTTCGCTAATAATATCGAGTAGCACAGTGATGCTATTTTTAGCTCCCGCCATCACTGTAGGTGAGACGGAGGGAGCTATGGATTCCGCCTCCGTTTTTTTTTCCTCTTCTTTTGCCTATAACTTGGTAAGGAAATAAGCTAGGATAACAATTTTTGGTATGTGGGTTACTTCCAGGTGGATAATGGACAGGTTAAAATATTTTAAATCTGAATTCAATACGCAAGGTACCAAAGGAGAAAATGATGATGTTACGGCGTTGAGCCGTCCGTGAACAATTCTCTGAAAGTACTTGTCCAATTGTCTTCAAATTTTATACACAACACCCCTAGGGGGTCTAGTTGTGCCTTTTGGGGTATATAAACTTTGACCTACTTCTGGTTCAGAACTATGACCTATTTAGACGTTTTGACGCACACTTCTTTTCCGGAGCAGATCTCCAAAAGTACCGGGCCGATGACAGTCATATTGCACATACATGTTCTCTAAGGTCCCTTGTTGTGCCTTTTCAGGTTTTTGGACCTTGACCTTGAAGTTGACCCTGCACTTTGACCTAATTTTTAACATCGCTAAATCCGACTGAAAGATTTTGCAGAATATCATGAAAACCGCTCAAGATAGCTACACCATTACTATAAAACAAATTGAGTGGTTTCAGGAGAGGATGCATCTTGAAAAATTTCAAGTCGATAAAATTTAAAATGGCCGCCTATCGGTCATTATTCACCTCGACAGGCCTGATATTGCAGAATATCATGAAAACCGCTCGAGATAGCTACACCATTATTATCAAACAAATTGTAAGGTTCAGGAGAGGATGCATCTTGAAAAATTTCATTATTAAAATCAAATCTTGACTTATCTCTTTTTGGTAAACATGTTATTACGCCTCTACGTTGAGAGATAGATAGATTCCCATTGTCCACCAATTCATTTTTTGATCTAAGGATAAAATATTTTAAATTCGGCCAGAAAAATTTAAAAAACTCCACAGAAAATCTATCCAGACCTGGACTCTTATTATTTTTCATCTGGTTTAAAGAATTAGCCAGTTCTTTATATGTTATTTTCCCTTCCAATAGAGAGGCATTTGTCTCCGACAATTTAGGACCTTCTTAACGATTAAGATACTGCTCCGTTTCTAAATTGGATGCTCTGAGGTAGTGTAGAGATTAGAATAAAAGTTTACTTGTTTTTGTAATATGTCCTTTGTATCACTAACAATTGATCCATCTTCGTTATATAATTTAGGAATTAGTTTACTTACGTACTGTCGGGATTCTAATGAACAAAAATATTTAGTAGGTTTCTCTCCTTCTTCTATCCACCTTGCGCGTGTTCTTATCTTTATGCCTTTAATTTGAATTTGTCTGATTTCCTCCAATTCTGATTTTAATTTTGTTAATTCATTGTGAATCTCTTCCGAATAAGATCCACCAATATTTGTTTCAATTTCATTTATTTTGTTTTAAATATCCCTTTCAGCTAAGTTTCGTTTTTTTTTTTACTTGAAGCATACGAGTATATCCTCTTATATTCATTATTACCGTTTCCAAAAATAACTGGTCCGAAATCGTTAATATAATATCTTGAGCCGGTAAAGACGATATTTGATCTTTCTTATAAACTAGTGGCGTATCATCTGACAATGTTTCTAAAATAATATTTTTAACTTTTGATACATATTCCGCATCCCTCAACAAAGAATTGTTAACTTTGAAATACCCCCTTCCTTTTATATTTTCTGCTACCTTATATTCCACACATATAAGAGAATAACCTTATATTCAAAATCATTAATAAATAAAATAGCACAGTCTCTAGAGTTTGATTTATAAGGGCTCGCAATAACCTGCCCGGTGTGCGGACAGAAAGTAACAGGGATAAAAAGTAACGGACAGAAAGAAACAGTTTTCACTAGGACAAAAAGTAACAGGGATAAAAAGTAACAGTTGATAATTAATGCTAAAATAAGATGCCAAATTTATTGATTTCTTATTTATTGATGACTGTTTAATAATGATCAATAAGATAAAAATGTCAAAATGGAACTTTAAAAAACGGTTTTATGCTTTTATTATTGGTGCATTAATATAAGGCCGGCGTTTGCTACTTAATGTAATTAACTATTTCTACAAGTACAAATGATTGAGGATTATTATTTATTTATGATTTATTTCACTCCATTTGGTGGTTATTTGTGGTGTAAAAAGACCCAATTGAACTCATATATTGTGGCTACCATATAGATGAATCGGCCTGCGAAATAGCTATCATTTCTTTCATGCTAGCCTGTGCTTTATTTCGCAGTAAAAATGAAATGAAGCAACTTGACAAAAACAGTTTATTTTTTATATAAAAGGTACAACAGTCAACATATAATAGCAAAAAATACAAATAATTTATTTAGCACTTCATTCAAATATACATATGAAAATATATATAGTGATCAACTTGAAGCTTACATCTGATATGCTTTGCAGCGTCACTTGTTTTGCATTTTATAACAAAATCTTACTTCTCACATAAAACTACTACATAGACTGTGATGCTTCACTTTTCTAAAGTTACCAGTATCGGCGGGATCACAAAGTAACACTTTTTCAAAGTAATGATTGTTCAAAGTAGCACTTTTTCAAAGTCAACAGTATTGATGAGAATACCATGTAACACTTGTTCAAAGTAACACATTTTTCAAGTCAACAAAATTGGCGGTATCACAAAGTAACACTTTGACAAAGTATCACTTTTTCAAAGTCAACAATATTGGCGGGATCACAAAGTAGCACTTGTTCAAAGTAACACATTTTTGAAGTCAACAGTATTGGCGGAATCACAAAGTAACACTTTTACAAAGTATCACTTTTTCAAAGTCAACAGTATTGATGGGATAACTAAACAACACCTGTTCAAAGTAACACTTTCTCAACACTTTTTTCAAAATATCATTTTTTCGAAGTTAACAGAACAACACTTTTTCCAAACTAACTTTTTCAAACTTAACAGTATTGACGGGATCGCAAAAAAACACACTTTTGTGATGCAAATGATGTAAATTAGCTGGTGATAACATGATTTATTAAGAATAGAGCAGTTTAGGCACTTTCCTATTGCTACGGGAAATCAAACATTTGAAGAAAAATCATAGCATGTTTATTAACTTGGTGCGCTATTAAAGCATCCTTTAGCAATATAGCAAAAGCAACGCTTGCTTTTTGTTTGATAGATATTCAGCTGAATTAAATTTAATTATATGAAGCCAGTTACCTGGAGATTACACTCAAAGGGTCCTAACTACATAGATCACACAATTTTGCTTTAATGTTTCGGTTCAAAGGTATAACGGCTACGGTGAATCAACAGCTAAAACCTAAGTTGTTTTTATGGTTAACACCTTTTTATAATGGAGTTAATCACGACGAGTCAAGGTTAAAAGGCTTATAAAACATACTGACTAATATGATTATTCAAAGGTGTATAATATATAGATATAAATTCTTTTGCTAAATTCATATAAATTAAAGTTTAACTGTTTAACTTTAATACCAGATTTATATTTTTTCGGTATCACTTTTAGTTTATTACACTTTTAGTATACGTTCATGTAATATACGTTTATGTTATATTTACTATTACAACTGGGCTATATCATTAATTTAGTACCGGTAGGTTGAACATGTGGAAGTGACTGTTACCTTTTTAAAACAAAATATATAAATATGCATTTAAATTTCCCTGTAATAGTATATTTCATATTTTATTCACATGCATTTTTTTTAGCGCATGTTTTGGAATATAATATATAGTATTAATTAAATTAAACCATTATTTTAGTACTTTAGAGCAACTGTTACCTTTCTAAAAGCAGAATATATCAATATAGATATATGTTCCCGTAATATATACATTTTTTAAAATTTATTCCCATTATCACTTTTATTACATGTTCACGGAAATAATACATAATATTCGTACTGAAATATACCCTTATTATACTACTTTTAATCAACTGTTACTTTTTATCCCTGTTTCTTTTTGTCCCTCTTACTTTTTGACTGTTACTTTTTATCCTGTTACTTTCTATCCTACAATCAACCTGGCCACCCCACTGGGCCCTTAATATACCTACGTCCTGATCTGTCACATGTATGTCTTGTATTTCTTTTCTCTAAGATAATTTACCACGTCCCGTCTTTTATTTACGTCGGCTAAGCCTCTACAGTTTAAAGAAGCAAAATTTGCTGAAGCTATTTTGTATGTATTATGTTACATATACATGTGTTATACATTTGTATTTTAATGGGGTGACGTAGACATAGTAAGTGAAGATAATAATAATGATATAAACATGCGAGCATGTTCTGTGTGTCGATAACGTTTAATGTAGACCTACTGGCCAATGTACACAGTATAAATGAACAAAAGGACCGTTTCCAGATATATATGCGCAAGGTTATTTGGATGGCGGCCAGATTGTACCCAGGCTGTACAAAATAGTGACGTTCCGTCAACGACTCCTATTGAGCGTGACGCTTTTGACGGAAACATTCCTAACGTTACAAATTCAATTTCAACATTTGTAATCATAATTACAAGATATTTAACCATAGTTGTCACAATATAGCATAGCATACAAAAAAATACATTTAACACAAAAAACAAGCACATTAAAAATATAATCCTGTGTTGGTCGTGACAACCCTTCAGGCCAAAAAGATCGATTAATTGTTTCAAACTCTTATGAGGCTCAATGCCGACTCATTCCTCATATTCATGAAATTTTACTGAATTTATGACATTAGGTTGGCGACGAGCACCTGTCGTCTTCAAACAATTAATCTATACAGCTACCGTTCCTAATAATAATGTAGCATTTATCTCGTAAGCACAAACATGCACAAAACTCTTTTATAGTTAGTAAAAAAAACGTAAACAAATATGTATAATTAAGCCGGTCCTCGGGGAAGGAGCTGACAACAAAAGGTGCAATTGCTATTACGATGGGTTAAAACAATAGTGTGCTAAGTCACATTTTTGGCTTTTAAAAGAACAAACAGCTAAGTCACTTATAACAATGTTGAATGTTTGAAATTGCTGCCGCTCAGACTAAATTTGGCAGTAAAAACAGATCAAGTCGACTTAGCACACTCTTATTCTCATGACTAGGAGCTTCTGTGCGCATGTGATCTGTCCAAAACAAGACTAAGTGGATTTGGCACGTTATTGTTGTGGTAATTTACACGATTATCGGCACTGTTTCTGTGACAACAAAGGCTCAAGTGCAGTTAGCGCATTGTTATTCTGAAAACTAAATCAATGCGTGCAGAGCAAGTCGACTTAGCACACTCTTATTCTCATGACAAGGAGCTGCGGTGCGCATGTGATCTGTCCAAAACAAGACTAAGTGGATTTGGCACGTTATTGTTGTGGTAATTTACACGATTATCGGCACTGTTTCTGTGACAACAAAGGTTCAAGTGCAGTTAGCGCATTGTTATTCTGAAAACTAAATCAATGCTTGCGGAGCAAGTCGACTTAGCACACTCTTATTCTCATGACAAGGAGCTTCTGTCCGCATGTGATCTGTCCAAAACAAGACTAAGTGGACTTGACACGTTATTTTTCTGGTATGTTACACGATTACCGGCACTGTTTCTGTGACAACAAATACTTAAGTGCAGTTAGCTTATTGTTATTCTGAAAACTTATTGAATGCGTCCAGGCTTCTGGAGACAACACAATGGGGAAAATAAACTTAGCTCATTGTTTTTTCTAGAGAAATTCTTTTGGTATGCTCTGTTTTTCTGGAATAACAATCAGCTAAGTAAGATTGCTGTAAAAAATCCATCGCAAGCCTGGGCAATTTGGACGTTGACAGGTCGAAAGTTTTCAAATCTTTTGTTACCCCTGTTTTTATTGGTTAATATGTCTGTCCCCCGATTACTCGAAAAGTGATGGTAATTTTGCCCGGTTTCAGTGTCATTTTTACATAGAGGCCTATCGGCGATTTTTAACTTTTTATTTTGTCAAATTCTGCTTGGATAACGTCGTATGCATGGAAATTAAACCCTCTGTGCAAAAATTTCACTCCTCTTCTGCCTAAGACGCACCTTAATTGTTTTCATAATCACGTAGTCCCCCTTATTACAAATTAGATCCTACGCTGGCGCTTTGCTGGTTAAATGTTGAACCATTGCATATTTTTCACCGAAAACGTTACTTAGGGCCTATCTTGTAGGGGCCTATGATAAATGAAATGAATGGGGCTTTAGGCCACTTTTGTGAACATACAGGCTAAATTGGGCCAGGAGAACCTCTTCAGGAAGGTGAGATGACACTTGCCCTCCATACACAAGATTCCAAATTCAAACCCAGGAGGTCTGAGGCCGAGCATGCTACCTCTCGGTCACTGAGGCTCCCCACAATACTTAGTTTTACGAGTGGATGGGGAAAAAACATTTTTGTTTCTTTCAAACTGCCGAGACCGGAAACGAAGCCCAAACTCGACGTGAAAGGCAACGGTGCTAACCACTACCCCAGGGTCCCCGCCCTATCTTGTACAATAGTTTCATTGATATTCGTTGGGCGCATACTTAGCTATTTGCAGAAAAAAAATGATTATTTATAATTTTAACTTCCAAACTCCGGTCTCATTTTCTTGTGTGCGCTCTTAACTTCCAAACTCCAGTCTCATTTTCTTGTGTGCGCACTTATGCGTCCCTGGGAAGTGGAGTGTTAAAAATGTCAACATTTTTTCGTGCCATATCCCAGTGAGGCAATGTCCCAGTCTTGTTTTACTGTTGGCATTGAATGTGTTTAGTTTTGACTTGACAAGGCCGATTCTTACATTATTACGATCATTATAGGCTATCATGATCATTAATTTCGGCGGAGATTTGCAGTCTTTGACTGACCGACTGTCTAGTTTGGGTGTGAATTTTAGTTCGGTGTCGCATAGTGACAGTTGAAGGAATTAAGATTCTTACTGCCTAGGTCTAATACAACACAAATTGTGATGAATGCCGGACAAAAGTACTATAAGATGAAGTTTAAAAATGAAGTTTAAAAATCGACTTATAAAAATGAAGTTTCAAGATGAAATTTGAACATATTGTAGCATCTTTCAAAAAAAATTAGAGAAATTGAAATATTTATTTTCACTTTCATTGTTTCCATATAATATGGTAAATAATAGTAACAAAAAATAAATAAGTTAGCAAAACAGCTGCTAATAACGTGCAACAACAGTTATATATTTTATATGAGTAAACTGCACACAACAGTGTGTGTATCATAAACATATGTTACAGAAAACAATAATTTAATTCAAGGTTACAGGGGTCAGGCATGCAAAATTCCCTCAAATGCTGTAAACTTTTGAACAAAGATCATTAAAACAAACTTTTATTTGTAAGAATATGCTGCACCTGAACATTTGAAAATATCACTTGACATATTCATGAGGATATAAAACAGCATTTGAAAGTATCATATAACTGCGATTTTGGTAAAACATTTAGTTTAGCTGCAGCAGATTATAATACTAATTCTGAGTTGCTGAATACCAAGAAGTTGCATTCAATTAGGGTTTTTCACATTAATGTTAACCTGTTTCTGCTGAACTGGTTTTGAAAATTTGCATACAAATCAAGTTGCTGATCACAGCAGCTTATCCACAATTTAAAATGGATATAAATTCATTTTATATTTAAAACAGCACCAAAATGCAGAATCAACATTAATATCATGTAGTCACTGAAATGCAATATTTTTTTCAAAATATAGGATTTCAAATAAGTTAGCAAAACAGCTGGTAAAAACGTGCAACAACAGTTAGATATTTTATATGAGTAAACTGCACACAACAGTGTGTGTATCATAAACATATGTTACAGAAAACAATAATTTATTTCAAAGTTACAGGGGTCAGGCATGCAAAATTCCCTCAAATGCTGTAAACTTTTGAACAAAGATGATATAAACAAACTCTTATTTGTAAGAATATGCTGCACCTAAACCTTTCAAAATATCACTTGACATATTCATGAGAATATAAAACAGCATTTGAAAAAATCATATAACTGCGATTTTGGTAAAACATTTAGTTTAGCAGCAGCAGATTACAATATTAATTCTCTGAAGACCAAAAAGTTGCATTTGAATGGGCTTTTTCACATTAAAGTTAACCCTGTTTCTGCTGAATTGATTTTGAAAATTTGCATACAAATCAAGTTACTGATCACAGCCGCTGATCCACAATTTGAAATGGACATAAATTCATTTTACATTTAAAACAGCACTAAAATGCACAATCAAAATATTATGTAGAGTCACTGAAATGCAAATTTTATCAAAATATAGGATTTCAGGTTTAAACAACATTTTAAAATTTCAGGGGTAGTTAACCATATGAAAGTGTTTAATACTTTCTCTGCTAAATGTACTCTTTGAATTTTGTATCCATTTTAAAGCTGTGAATCGCTGGTGTTGATCCCCAACTTGAAATGTATAAAGCTCTATTCTAAAGGAATTTTTTAGTGAATTTTAAAAGACAAAAAAATATAGTAGTTAATTATCAAGAGTATGTGTTTAACCCAAATAAATTCATTTATAGATAACAGAGCGACGAAACTTGGTCCCTGCATTCAAACTTGGGGTGACTAGAACATCCTATAGATCTGCGTGAACACACAACTTTGTCCAAAAATCTGTACAATATTTTTTTTAGTTTCAATGTATTGAGAAATGTATAACAATATAACTTTTTCTAAAATCAACATGATCAGCTATAATTCTAATTGGAACAGTACATTTATTTATAATTATACATGCACTTCCATACACATAAGGACTCTTCAATGTCAGGCTCTGCCTGTATTCAAGCTTGCAAGTGTCCTTCAAATGCAGTCACATTTTAAACAGCAGCTATCACTGACTATTGAAGGAAACTTGTTGACGTGTAAAAATAATGCAGTACCTAAACCTTGAATTGCATCACCTTATATACCACCAGAATTTGATTGCTTTTTTGATATCATGGAAGGACACTCATTTGCATTGCTCAAACATAAAATATCCGTTTACATTTCAAAATTTGTATCTCTGAAGTTTACTTGCAGGTTTGCACTGTTTTGATTTAAAAACTTCAAGTTGACTAGGAATAATCTTCTTTTGCAGCAACTTGCATCACTGTCCTAATAATTGATACAATAAAAAATGTATGCCAGTAAACTTCCAATCACAAAGGAGGGTCAGGAAATGCATAGTCAAAATAATGTTCCCTCCAAGATAATCAATATCTATATTTCCATACTTTTCAGTCAGAATCCTCACTGGACTCTTCAATGTCAGGCTCTGCAAGAACCAAACGCACAGATTTTGACGATGGCAGAGACAGGTAAAATTTTTGGTAAATTCTAGGTATTACACCCTGATTACACAACTTCACTAAATCTTTTTTCTTTAAAACTGAGATGGGAAGAATATCTTCATATGTGACTTTGCCTTTTCAATACAAGAATGCATAGCATCAACTTCCATGTGAGTATGTCCTGGTACTAAAAATTTTTGCTCTTTTGATTCTAAATTATCAGTTAAAGACAGAGCACATTTTAGTGCTGCTGCGGTGTATTTGTTTTTGTTCTGACCTGAGCAGGAGTCTGAAAAAAGGATGACGTGTTTTGTCTGTGCTGGCAGGTATTCTGTTACGAATTTGAATGAACAGGTTCCAATTTCACAGGACCCTCTCCTGCCTTCAGATTCATTCTAGATGAAGGAATACCACATTTACTATTGTGGACAAAAATAGTGAAGTTGTACACGGCCAGTTTCCTTGTGTAATATAGACAGCTGACATTTGAACAAGGTGTGTAAAGAACACTCTGGAGGTCATATGAGCATGTTACATAACTGTCATCCTTCACAGCACGTCCACTATCTGCTGCTTTCTCTTGCTGCGCACGATTTTTCTTTTCCAGGTGTTCTTCGTATTCTTTTCTTTTCTCAGGATTTTCTTTATTCACTTCGCAAAATTTGCACTGGTCTTTTTTAGGGCAGTGAAAGGAGAGGTTATACTCCGTGCAAAAAATCGAGCGATAAAACGCTTCTTTTACTGTACTATCTGCATGACTATCTTTAAAGTCTTCGTACATTTTCTTAATATTCAGTTCAGGGCTCAGGTACTTTCTGTTCGAATCTTTCCTACAGTAGTGGGGATCTACAGTAGGGAAAGATTCAATGTGATTCCGCACATCATCCCTCGGTAGACAAAGGTGATTGGGATGTTTCCCTCTCATATCTGGGGCGATTGTTCCACTAGGCATTTTTTTCGTATGGCAGTCCCAACAACACTGCTGCTAATATTCAGTGTGCTCAGAAAAACTCGTCGACATACTTGACGGGAGACACCACCTACTGACAAATTGTACTTCCTTGATATCTGGCGTGGCTTTTGGGCATTTGTTTTATGTGATTTCACAGGATAAACCTCAACTGAGCGTATCAGGTACTCTCTCTGTCTTTCCCATGAACCCGTGGCCCAATATTCTTGAAAGATGGCTTGTCTTTCATCCAAGGGTAACATCTGTACAATGAAAATGACATTTGCATGCTACAGGATGCACCTCTTTTGCTGGAACAGTTTTGTTTTGGGAAGAGATATATTCTTTCACCAACTCTATTTACCGTTAAAATAAACAGTATAATTGATGCTTTACCAGACGATATAGAAAAATCGTTATATGTTGATGATCTGGCTGTTTACTGCCAGTCAAGCAATATGGCAATAATTGAGCGGCGCCTGCAAGGTTGCCTCGATAAGTTGGTGACTTGTGCGGATGAGAACGGCTTTAAATTTTCTCCCACAAAAACTTTATGTGTACATTTTTGTAAAAAAAATGGCTTACAGCCTGAGCCCGATCTCAAACTATATGGACAACAGCTTCCTGTTGAAGAGCAGGTCAAATTTCTTGGTCTTTTTTTCGACAGGAAGCTCAGTTTTATTTCACACATCAAATATATAAAAGATAAGTGTAGGAAAGCATTACAATTGCTACGAGTTATATCCAGCAAGGATTGGGGTGGTGACCGGACAACCTTACTGAGGATTTACCGGTCTCACATCAGATCCAAACTGGATTATGGTTGTATTGTTTATGGTTCAGCGAAACGATCGTACTTAGCAGTACTTGATCCAATCGCGGACCAAGGTTTGAGATTATGCTCAGGGGCATTTCGAACATCACCCATCGAAAGTCTTCAGGTGGAGACCGGTGAGCCCTCTTTAGAGACTCGCCGGTTGAAGCTGAGCCTGCAATACTATATGAAAATGAAAGCAAATCCTGAGAACCCGGCATACTCGTGTGTTGTCAACCCTGAATACAAGAGATTGTTTAATAACGAGCCAGGGACTATACCTCCTTTGGGTATAAGACTCCAACCACATCTGGAGGACATGGAGGTGGAGCTCGACGCAATTAGCGTTGTACACTCACCAGAATGTCCACCTTGGCTTCTTCAACAGCCTAATATACTTTTTAACCTCTCAGATCTCAGGAAGGGAGACACCTGTCCCCTTGTCTTCCAGAGCATGTTGCTCGAGTTATTTTGTAGATTTCTGAGGCTCCGGAAGGTGTATACTGACGGATCAAAGGAAGACAAGGGGACAGCTATGTCCTTTGTCTGTGATGATCATGAATTTAGCTGCCGCATCAACGATGAGGCTTCAATTTGCACAGCAGAGCTGTTAGCTATTGAAGCTGCCATCGAATACATCTGGGATAGTAGTGACGAGGAGTTCATGATCATCACAGACTCGCTATCTTCATTGCAGGCTCTTAAGAGTCAAAAACTCAACAACCCGATTGTTTCCAATATTTTGCATATGTGTCACTACTTGTCTGGGCACAAGGACATTATTTTTTGCTGGGTACCCAGCCATATTAGAATACAAGGCAATGAACGGGCTGATGTTTTGGCCAAGGCTGCCCTGGATAAGACGAAACAGTTTTATTATATACCATATACTGATTTCAAGTACAACATCTCTGTCTACCTTGATGACATTTTGCAAGGTGAATGGAACATCAATGTCACCAGCAAATTGTTCGAGGTACAACCAATCATTAAGCGATCTTTTACACCAATGGAACGCCGAAGAGATGACGTTGTCTTATGCAGGGCCAGAATTGGCCATGCCTATTTCACAAACGGCTATTTATTGAGAGGAGAATTGCGACCTATGTGCTGCAATACTCGTCTCACTGTAAGACATGTCCTTCTCAGTTGTGCGAAATATGCGCACATCAGAAGGAAGTATTTTGCATTTAATTCCTTATTTGAGCTATTCAGGGACACCCCTGCTTGTTTTATTATTCAGTTCCTTCGGGAATGTAACCTATATTCTATGTTTTATTTATTAGACTTAGACTTGTAGTTTTTACACAATCACTCCAATTTCATGGAGATATAGTGACTTGATAAGTCGTTCATTTTATAATAACTTCATATTTTACATTATTTATACTGATATTTTTATACTCATTAAACTGTGTTGTAGTGCAGGCGCTACAACATGTCATCACACTCCTAACATATAGGTGCCAGGAGCATCGTCATCTTATCATATCAAACACTTTAAACTGAATATTTTAGTACGATCATGCTTTTATTGGCTTTGTCTTTCCTTTACTACTTTAACTATACAATATGGGATTTTGTAATACCTGGAAGTTTCACTTAAATGGCCATACTGGCCGAAAAGTGAAGTAAAGCAAATATTTTACTTACTTACTTACGTACTCTAACATTTTTTGTAAGAATGGGAGCATGTTTATCATAAATAATAGAAAGCGTTTTGTTGTACTGTTCTGTGAGATCATCAGCATTGTCAGCAGAATGCAAGACTAGCGGTGATGATATAATATCCTGATGTATCCTGTTTGTGCAGATGTTTTTACGTTTTCTGTAAGATAGTTCCTTAGTCGGCCAAGATGGCTTTAATACACTGATGCCGAAATGAACCCAGTTATGATCAGTCATTAGAGTGGACACCTCCATGTCCTCAACCAAATCATCAAAGACGTATTTATACAGGTAGCGCTTTTTCATTACCATATACACGAATCTGAACACCAAATCACGTTGCTCATGGGCTAATCAAGTAAAAGGATGTGTATTGCGGTTATTGCATACGCTGTTCTTTTGCTATGAGTATATCACCCTGGTAGCCCTGACAATTCTAACGCAGGGTACCGCGGGCAAATTGTCCCCGAGGCGGGTGGAGCGCTAGGGTGATAAAAAACAATACCAATCCAATATGGCTGATGACAATTCAGCCCCGCCCAGCACTAGCAATAAAAAGAAAAGAAAAAAGGGAGAAAATAACAGTCCATCAGATGAAGAGGCAGAGTATACTGCAAGGTACCAAAAAAATGTTTCAGAAATGCAAAAAGAAGACTAACTTTCCCGCGCTTTTTGTTGATGATGTCTGGAGATGAGAACAAATCCCTCTCCAGACTCTCAACGTTTGCCATTCAATAAGGCATTGAGGGCTTGGTTGGAGAGCCTAAGAATATCAAAAGGCTTAGATCTGGCGACCTTTCAATTGAGGTCAACAGAGAAACCTTCTCCACCAAGCTCTTGGCAATCAAACATATAGCTGGAATTCCTGTGAAGGTTTCTCCTCACAGGACTTTAAACACCTCAAAGGGTGTCATTCTTCTGCACTTGCCAGTTCGGCATCATCTCCATGTGTTTTGACCTTTACGTGGATAGGTGTTACAGGCCCAGATCCGTCAGGCTTCTCCATGAGAAAAGAGACCAGCTGTCTGGTCAACACAACTGGCTGGTTCAATTGACTTAGATTTATTGTGAGTTTTCAGGTGGCGCCTTATATACAGGCCACTGTTTTCCTTGGATGAAATGTAATATCAGCCTTTTCAATAGTTTTATCTTCTTTGGAAAATTCTTCTTGTACATGTGTAATTGGCTTTTGTTCAGCATATACTATGTAGGCTTACATGTTGTTTTGGCAGACTCTTGTGTTTCAAATTCACCATTGATCTCAGGTTGGTTTATGTCAACTTTAGGTACTTTTACAAGATTTTTGCATTTTCTGGTGTGGGATTCCGCAGCAGACAACAATCTGGATTTTTTCTGGCACACACATGGTAATGTGCCCGTCCATAACTCATGTAGGGAAGGCGACATATTAGAAATTTTTTCTCTGAAAAAAAAAACTTTTCAATTTTTGTCTCTGTTTCTTTGATTTCAAACTTGACTTAGATATATTATATAGCTAATGTACCAAACAATTTGTGTGCAGTTAGATGAATCGCGCTAACGTTGAAATTAATCATGTCTTTTATGACCTTGAAAATATTTCAAGGTGCCCAGAATTCAAATTTGATTTAGATGTTTAGCTGATGTGTTTGGCGAAAAATATGGGTGAAACGTGATTCAAATTCTTTGCTAAATGGCGCTAGTGATGAAATTAAGCATAATGTCCTATCTGACCTTGAAAATGTGTCAAAGTGACCTAAATGCAAACTTCATCTAGATATTTAGCTAATGTAGTTGGCCAAAACATTTAGGTAAAATTGGATGCAAATTATTGGCTAAATCGCAAGCTAACAGTTAAATTAATCATAATTATGCCCTCTGCGATTTCGAACATAGGTCAAGGCCACCCAAGTTCAAACTTGACTTAGATATTTAGCTAATGAGCCTGCCCAAAATAATAGGTGAATTTGTGGCTAAATCGTGCCAGGGCTGGGATTATAGCTTTTTTACGGGTTTTATTGCGAATACCATTACTATTTTCTTTCCTGATTAAGATTACGCATACACAGGCTTAAATTATCGATTACAAGTTGATTAGGGCCTACAACTATAATAATTGGTGTTCATTAAAATTCTGTTTCTTCAACGTTATGTGTGGGTGTTTGTGTTTTATGCCATATAAATTCCTAAATGTGCACAAATATTTTAAAAATATAGCTTACTTGAACATAAAACCATAAGTATATCATTTTTTTATCGTCAAAATGATTTATGTTCGTACTGTTTAAAAGATTAGTGCAGAGTTCTAAAATGTCCTAATCGTATCTCCTTACAGATATACCTATCAGACTGCGCCTCCACCTGCTAACAATAGATATACCTATCAGACTGCGCCCCCACCTGCTAACAATAGATATACCTATCAGACTGCGCCTCCACCTGCTAACAATAGATATACCTATCAGACTGCGCCCCCACCTGCTAACAATAGATATACCTATCAGACTGCGCCCCCACCTGCTAACAATAGATATACCTATCAGACTGCGCCCCCACCTGCTAACAATAGATATACCTATCAGACTGCGCCTCCACCTGCTAACAATAGATATACCTATCAGACTGCGCCTCCACCTGCTAACAATAGATATACCTATCAGACTGCGCCCCCACCTGCTAACAATAGATATACCTATCAGACTGCGCCCCCACCTGCTAACAATAGATATACCTATCAGACTGCGCCCCCACCTGCTAACAATAGATATACCTATCAGACTGCGCCTCCACCTGCTAACAATAGATATACCTATCAGACTGCGCCCCCACCTGCTAACAATAGATATACCTATCAGACTGCGCCCCCACCTGCTAACAATAGATATACCTATCAGACTGCGCCCCCACCTGCTAACAATAGATATACCTATCAGACTGCGCCTCCACCTGCTAGCAATAGATATACCTATCAGACTGCGCCCCCACCTGCTAACAATAGATATACCTATCAGACTGCGCCTCCACCTGCTAGCAATAGATATACCTATCAGACTGCGCCTCCACCTGCTAACAATAGATATACCTATCAGACTGCGCCTCCACCTGCTAGCAATAGATATACCTATCAGACTGCGCCCCCACCTGCTAACAATAGATATACCTATCAGACTGCGCCTCCACCTGCTAACAATAGATATACCTATCAGACTGCGCCCCCACCTGCTAACAATAGATATACCTATCAGACTGCGCCCCCACCTGCTAACAATAGATATACCTATCAGACTGCGCCCCCACCTGCTAACAATGCTCATTCTATGATTGTTATGATTGTTATGGCTGTGTCTCATATAAAAAAATTGTGATAGCTTGCAAGTAAAATCATATTAATCAGATTTCCAAGTAGCAATTAAGCTAATACAAAGGATCTCCTTTTGTTTTTTGTGTGCTTTAAAATGATATCTTAATCAACCTTGTATGACAAATAGCGACAGAGATATGGCTTATTAAACTTCGATAGAATGCACATTTAAAAATAAATAAAACACGTTAAAAGTAGCCTAGTTCAAAGACATTGCAAAATTCCTTAAAATGACGACGTCACAATTTAATGCGATCATGTATAATTTTTAAAATTTTTAGTATTTTTTACAACAAGCAATGCATATTAAGCATCAATTCTATATAAATAACACTTTATGTATATTCACAATAAATAACATTTATATAGTGAAAATTTTGTTCTAAAATAATCAATTTAAAAAATATATAGTTTAAAATTGACATATTGAACTTTATGGGGTTGTTGCGTCATTTCAGAAAGTGTACCTTACGTCTCATTTCGTTAAATCGGGTCACATTTGTCACGTTACATTTTCAAACCAAAAAAACTTGTATAATACCGTATATCCCCGCGTATAGTGCGACGCCATGTATGATACGAGTTAAGATTTGAGACCTCGGATGACCTGAAAAACGTCTACCCCTATGTATAATACGACCTCAAATTTTGGATGTCGGCAGCGTCCCGGTCGGCAGCGTTCCGGGCCATCTAAATGTGAGGCATGGATATTATCTTATTCTACTAAATAGCGCTGTGACACCTGCATAGACGATGCTCAATGACGGGAACAGCGGCAACAGTACAGCTC
This sequence comes from Flabesymbios commensalis, assembly GCA_964017125.1. Taxonomy (NCBI): domain Eukaryota; kingdom Metazoa; phylum Annelida; class Polychaeta; order Terebellida; family Flabelligeridae; genus Flabesymbios; species Flabesymbios commensalis. The sequence goes on from OZ024908.1 coordinate 971,580, forward strand.
TACAAAACCAAAGGGCAGTATCTGCTTTCTTGTAAAGTAAGCAGATACTGTATTTCCATTTTCCACGGCAGAGTGGATGTCATCGGGACCGTCTCGATGGGCAGACATTCTGAGGCCTGCATAGGCTACATATATATACACACAGATTTTAAAATACCCGTATTTATATTTCGCCGACAAATTTATATTATTTTAATTTATCTATTACAGAGACCATATTTTAACATCGTCGTGCTTAAATAAGAACATTCCAAGATGCAATGTGATTGTAAAACATTTGCAGACTAGCCGCATTGTCTAGACACAGGAGGTGTTTGGTTGTATAAGGTGTCCGGGTGCAATAACACAGCAGCGCTTCATGAACTACAGCTAACAGATACCACCATTTGCTCAATACCGTATCAGCCGCGGCAACAGCGGTAGGTGTTAATGTTATCCCAGCAATATGGACATTCTGAGGCCTACATGTATAGAATTTGCGATAGGAGATATAAACAGTGATATCCTGTTATATTTCATCAACGCATTCTCTCATTCCAATAGGAAAATATCATGTTCAGATTTGTCGTACACAATAGAACACGCCCATATGAAAGGCGATCTTCGATTAAATCATTATTAATATAAATGAACAGGTCAGGAGTGTGAATTGGTTGCAGACTAACGGAGTCCTATATCTGCCCGTGGTTGTCAAACGTGCCACGCGTGTCGGCGGGAATGTGAGACGGGGGCTCCCAGCAAACACATTCACCCAATGCTGGTACAGTGTTGTGCCAGCGTCGCTGACGGTGGCCCAACATTGTACCAGCACTGGGTGAATGTCTCTTGTTTGCTACTAGTTGGAAAGGCACAGTCTTGTTGTATCGTGTGTATAGGCCTGCTTACCATACACGCCGACTAACCTACGTTTCTACCGCTAGAAAACTTACCGCTGAACTTACCGCTACAGAGCTAAAAAATTGTATTAAATTCTACATCTATGTATAATACGAGTTGCCTTTTTGTGACATGAATAGCTAAGAAAAAACATCGCATTATACACGGGGATATACGGTACCTTAGCTTGATAATAATGATCTAATATCAACTTAAGCTGCTTGCTGGAGTTGATGCAGAAAGTATGATAATAATAGATTACACTAACCAATGCAAATAGCATACCTTTGTAAGAAAACAAATGTTTCTCATGGAACCTTCTAAGGTGCCGTTTCAGATCCTTTACTTTCGATACATTAAAGGTTTCTATCGGACAATATTGTAGCTTCCTGATTATTATCAATAATTGACTGGTGGATATCTACAAAGCACAAATAATAAATATAAAAAAATGTTTAAAAACTAGTCAATTTCAAAACATTGTCCTTAATAAAAAATGAAAAGTTTATGATTATACCTCTTGATGTTTGAATGGCAATTCCAGCTTCCAGTAGAGCTAACTCAGTGGACAGCTCTCTCCACCGCCCTTCAATATCCATAACAAATAAATAAAAATCACACAAGCACAAACATTGCATTGCTCTTATTGAATCACCTCTCATATAGTGCGGGGGGGATGGGTGTCACCTCCGCGTGGTCCCCCCTGGGCAACTTCTTAGAAGGCCAAGCACACCCAAACCTTCATCGAACCAGGTTTTGTTATTTTTTTGACGTGAAGTTTTTTGTGTTTGCTTTCCGGTGGTTTTTGCACTGAGGTTGTTATGTTTATTTTTGAATAGTTTTCAGTTTAGATTCTTTATATATTTTTATATTTTCATATTTATATATTTTATATATTTTTCATTGTACTTGTGGTGCCTTACAGTGCTCTCATGGATTGTGATCGCTCTGTCGTGCTAGTTCTCGATGACAGTCCCGATCACCAGATGTGGGGGCATTGTAGGCCTACTCATGGTTCCTCTATGATTTGTTTTTTGTGTTTGCAGTGGTTTCTCTTTGGCATCCTGGCGATGGACGGGATGTCCGAAAGAAACCAGTACCATATAATTATTTTTTCACTTTATTGTTTTAAAGGTTTCTCTGTGGCATCCTGGCGGATAATGCAGCATGTCATAGAGAAGCCATTGCCGTACAATTAGCCTGTGGTGACTTACGGTGTCCTCACGGTTTGTGATCGCTCTGTGATGTCCTCCAATATCACAGACCTTATTACCAACTGTGGGGGCACTGTAAGTCTTTAATTTTTGAGAATTTTTTGTGGTTTCATGATGTCTCCGGCCGTACTGGCCGAAAAGTGAAGTAAAGAAGACATTTACTTACTTACTTAATGGTTTCTCTGTTCATTGTTTATGTCATTCAAATTTTAAGTCTAAATGGGTTTACTTTTTTTGATTATAGTATTTAGTATTATAGGATATATTATATATTTGTTTTGACAATGACACTGTTTTGACTTAGACTTGTAGTTTTTACACAATCACTCCAGTTTCATGGAAATATAGTGACTTTAAAAGTGGTTCATTTTATAATCACTTCATATTTTACATTATTTATACTGATATTTTTATACCCATTAAACTGTGTTGTAGTGCAGGCGCTTCAACATGTCATCAGACTCGTTACATATAGGTGCCAGGAGCATCGTCATCTTATCATATCAAACACTTTAAACTGAATATTTTAGTACGAACATGCTTTTATTAGCTTTGTCTTTCCTTTACAGTAGATCCTGTCATCAACGACCCTGCCATCAACGACCTTTTGTCTCGAACGACTTTTTTTTCTTGCACGGAACATTTTTCTATAGTTAACGACCTGTGATCAACGACTTTCTGTCTAACGCGACTTGCGACCTCAAATATCTGGCAGAAGGTCATTATATTACTTGTGTCGAACGACCTCAACTTTTTTCGTCATATGACTTTTGGAAACTATCATGAGCAAACCACTGCATGTCAGATCTGACAGTGTGGATATCATGGTTAACAGAGAGGTATAAAGCTGGAAGATCAGGCTGTTGTCGCAAGAGGTCTATCTACCTCAGACCATAGATGTTACTGCACAGCAATATCACCTCGCGCCGGTAGGAAAGCATCCAACCCTTCATGTCCAATGATCAACTAAAGATATGCCCTATAACATGTATAAATCAATTTAATGCTCGCATTAATCGAAAAGTATTTAAAACTTTTTATTTTGCATAGCGCTAATTAAACATGTTCTAAAATACAATCGTATTAAATTGTTCAGGGAATGTAATAAGATGATACGCCATGATTAATTATACAAATATCATTGTCTGTAGCACACTAAATGTCAAGTGCTATTCATTTGTGTGTTGTCTGGCAGACAGAGCGGCGGCGTCATAATTACCCTATGCACAGCCTGTCAGTCAACAGTAAACCCCTCTCCAGACATGAGACCCGCCGTCACTGACCAGCAAACACAAGACATTGACCCAATGTTGTTTTAACGTTGGCCCACTGTCTTCAAAGTCGGACGCATAACTAATCCCCCAGTCACTTTAATACAATACACTGCCTTAATGAGCCGTCCACGCGTGTTTATTCACACGTGGCGAACGTCCTATATGAGCGTGGTCTGGCCACATATACCCAGCAGACACAAGACGTTGATTCAATGGTGGATAAACGCTGGTCCAGCGTCGTAGACGGTGGACCAACGTTAAATCAACATTGATTCAACGTATTATGTCTGCTGGGACGGGGACAGTACATAGGTCTTAGTGTGGTCATAATGCTCCTGTTAGTGTAAAGACGCATGTGTATTATTCACCAGTAATGAATAACTGTTCCCTTTTTATTTCACCAGTTATTTTGTTGTTCCATCTGTCCTATAGTGAAACATTGAATGTTAATATACAACGCCTCATGTCTGTAAAGGGTCAGAAGCTACCTGGGCTTATATAACGTGTGCTCTGTTAGCGTGATTAGGTAGCTAGCGGCCATTCTGAAAAACACCGTCATAATCAGTGATATTAGAACAGGCATTGGAATGTTGCCGCAACCACGTGCTTTGATCCACAATGATTACCAGTCAATGGTGGGTGAATGTCGCCGTCATTAGCCCGACATCGAACCAGCCGCCGCACCCGCAAATTTTACAGCAAAAACTCATTCCTGTGACCAGCGACTTTCTGTCACCAACGACTTTTTTTGTCTGGCAGAAGCAAGGTCGTTGGTGACAGGATCTACTGTATTACTTTAACTATACAATATGGGATATTGTAATACCTGGAATTTTCACTTAAATGGCCATACTGGCCGAAAAGTGAAGTAAAGCAAATATTTTACTTACTTACTTACTCTCCTATAGTGCATAATGATTATGTGAGTCATGTATGAGCTTCTCTTAGTGCATTTAATTGTGTAATAATTAGTATTTAAATATAAAATAAATACTTACTCCTCTGATTAAATTTAAGGTCCATATTGTTAATTTTAGTAAAGAAAGAAGCTAAGGGTATAATAGATAATTATTTACGGATTCGTGAAAAACACTGCGGATCAGTGCTGGTAGAGAAGATGTGGGTAGTGCAAATAAAACAATTAGGCCCGTGACCAGCCCAAAAAGATAATGGAATCAAGGAAATATCAACATTAATAAGCATATTCAAAATGTATAAAGCGGTTCACTTGCTATTGGGTTCAAAAGTCAATTACTACATATAGTCCGCATTTGGTTGTTTTGATTGGCAACCGCCCAAAAAGTTGTTGAAATCAAGGAAATATAACCATTAATAGGCAAATTTGAAATGTATAAATTTTGACAAGTGGTTCACTTGCTATCGCGCTCAGATGTCAATTACTACATATGTTCGGCATTTGGTTATTTTGATTTTCGGGTCACTTATATGATCTGGGGGTCCACTGGGTCACTTATGAGCCTCCCTAATACTGCGCATGATTTGGGGGCCCACTGGGTCATTTGTGAGCCTCCCTTATACCCCACATGATTTGGGGGCCCACTGATCATTTGTGAGCCCCCCTTATACCCCACATGATTTGGGGGTCCACTGGGTCAGTTATGAGCCTCCCTAATACTGCACATGGTTTGGGGGTCCACTGGGTCACTTGTGAGCCTCCCTTATACCCCACATGATTTGGGGGCCCACTGGGTCACTTGTGAGCCTCCCTTATACCGCACATGATCTGGGGGCCCACTGGGTCACTTATCATGAACCATTTTTCTTTTATTTTATTTTTAGATTTATTCAGCATAAAATAAGGGATGACAATCTGCATGAATAATATACATACAATATGTGACCACCATTATGAAACACCAGGGATAAAAACACCGAAAGTATCCTGGTGTAGGTCACTTATTTCCATTGAAAGCTTGTCCATCACATAATTTAATAGGTTACCAGATAGGGAAGGGCATGTACTAGACTAGTAATCACATTACATATATTGTTCCATAAAAAAAATACTCAAGAGGAACGTCCTTTTCTTCCATTTCTGTGACCAGGGTGATGTTTGTGTGCAGACCTCACACATGATTACTTTCTGTGTCAATAAATGCACGCTCCCTCTGCATTTACAATTTACGGCCAGGTCAACCTAGTGGATGCCAGAACCCAATCAGGTCAGACTCGCTACCTCGCGGGATATACTATTGAATTCTTGGGCAAGTTCGATAATGACTGAAAAAATAAAAATGGCCGATTTATTGTGATTTTTTACGTCAATAATTTTACCTTGTGGGAACGATAACTTGAAAAATTGTTCATGTATTCGTTCAAATTTGTTATGCATGTTACTAAGAAGGAGTTCTCGGACAAGTTCGATAATGGCTGAAAAAAAGTCAAAATGGCCGATTTATTGTGATTTTTTGCATTTTACGTCAATAATTTGACCTTGTGGGAGCGATAACATGGAAAGTTTTCCATATATCCTTCCCAAATTTGTTACCCATGTTACTAATCCCCAGTTCTCAGACAAGTTCAATAATGGCTAAAAAAAATCAAAATGGCTGATTTATTGTAATTTTTCGCATTTTACGTCAATAATTTGACCCTGTGGGCATGATAAAATGAAAAGTTTTTCATGCATCCTTCCAAAATTTGTTATGCATGTTACTAATGACCTGTTCTAGGACGATTTTGGTAACAAACGAAAAAAAATCAAAATGGCTGATTTCTCGTGATTTTATGCATTTTACATTATTAATTTAACCTTGTGGGCGCAATAACTGGATATTGTCAAGTGCGCTCTTGTTTTAGCTATTAGTTGGACGATGGACTACTGCTCCACAATTTAATTTCTAATTCTAGCCATGAGTCCTCAAATTTTTTATTTCATATCTTGTTTTGATCTACACCTGATATCCATTGGGTCTTTAATAAGGGCTACTAATTTGTTTGATGGGTAATATATTTTGAACTGTTAATTTATCATAGTACATGTAGTAGCACTGTAGAATAGGGTCAAGTTTGAAGCCACGTTAACTTTTTTCTGTCAACTTTGCAGTATTCTGTGAAACGCAGTGACGTCACTCGGTGAAAACAAGGTCATATAACACCCCCTCCCCCATACTTCATTGTGTGAAGCGCAGTGACGTCGCTCGATGAAAACAAGGTTATATAAGAACCCTCCCCCATACTTCATTGTATTACCCAGGTCGGTGAAAATAAAGGAGGTCGAGGTCATTGAGTTTCACAGAATTGCACACACTAAATTTCCTTTGTAATCGGTTCATGACCTACTATGTTTATGTTTTTGTCTGTCACACATTTATAATGAATCACTTGTTCTCAAACAACAGGGAACGACAACATGAACTATTACAGAGCTTGAACATTTGGTAGGATTTATGACAATATTTCAAATGTGACATACAAGCGATAGATTCCTGGTACTTTCACTATTATTTTTGTAATGCTATGAACGAATGTTTTATTTGTTTCTTGCTCCTTATTAACTAGGCCTGCTATTTGCAGCTTGTTCAACCTATTTTTAAGTGGATGGAATCTTTTATTTTTCTAAATTTCCAGACACTTTTAAACCATTCCGCTCAAATTCAAGCAATCTCATGACTTTGCTTGTTTTTCTCTGGGCATGTTGATGTATGGCGGCGGCACACAGACTGACATGTATGCAACACGAGCTAGAATTAATCACATGTAATTCTAAATTTCAATGAGTAGCAAAGCATGGTGTCTCTACTGTCTACGAGTCAAATATTATGCACACTGGTGACAAACTAATTGTCGCATCGCAAGCGAGCCATAATTGTCTAACACGTTGATTTAATTAGGCTATGTTTGACAACTCAATTCAAAATTCACACTACAAAAATACTGACCAGCATGTACTGTACTGTCCACTCTAGCTCTCAGCATGCATTGTCTTCTGACAACTGTAAGTCTGGGACTGGGTGTTGATTTAACCGGTCACATGTTGAACAGCAGAGCTCAATTTTAAGTATGTCAGCATACTAAGTGAATTTAAATATGCACGAAAGACAATAGGTATAATAAATGAAATGTCTGAACTATATATTTGAAGGATCTGCTAAATTAAAACATTATTGGCATATTCATGACTTTGCAGATGAGACACAAGTTACAGGATAGCTACGGTTTTGTGCAGCACCTCATTTAGACCGTACCACGACCCTTTGTTAGCCAAGGGCGCACCTAAATCAAAGCAAATTCTGATATGCTTCTCTTTACAGCTCTCTTGCCTCCTTTCCTGCCAGACATCCATAATTATTATTATATACTAATAATAAATTGGAAAGGCAAAAAAGAGCTTATAAACAATAAGCGTAAAAACAGTAAGCTTCAACGCTTTAATCACACTCTCAGCACTCTTCAGCTGCCAGGGTACACTCGGCATTGTGGACTGCTGCTCTTTCATATGACGTAAGGTTAAACACTGATTTCCAGTGTCAGTGAATTATTTTTGATCTGTTGATTGATTATGTACACAGAAAGCATTCATATTTAATTATCATTATATTTACCCTATCATTAATAACATTAATTTGATAATCAAATTATCATTGATATTTACTCTTAGTGTGACAGTGGCTATAGCCCTAGTGGACCATTTCATCTCAGTGTGACAGTCACGTGGCTGGCTCCTGTGGACCATTTAGTATCGGGGGGGGGGGGCACTGGCTAGCAGTAGTGGATCATTTAATCTCGGTGTGATAGTGGCTAGCCCTGGTGGATCATTTAATCTTGGTGTGACAGTGACTAGCCCTGGTGGACCATTTAATCTTGGTGTGACTGTGGCTAGCCCTGGTGGACCATTTAATCTTGGTGTGACTGTGGCTAGCACTGGTGGACCATTGAACCATTTATTCTTGGTGTGACAGTGGCTAGCCCTGGTGGACCATTGAACCATTTATTCTTGGTGTGAAAGTGGCTAGCCCTGGTGGACCATTAAACCATTTTTTCTTGGTGTCATTTATTCTTGGTGTGACAGTGTCTAGCACTGGTGGACCATTAAACCATTTATTCTTGGTGTGACAGTGGCTAGCCCTGGTGGATCATTGAATCATTTTTTCTTTGTGTCATTTATTCTTGGTGTGAAAGTGGCTAGCCCTGGTGGACTATTTAATCTTGGTGTGACTGTGACTAGCCCTGGTGGATCATTTAATCTTGGTGTGACAGTGACTAGCCCTGGTGGATCATTTAATCTTGGTGTGACAGTGACTAGCCCTGATGGACCATTTAATCTTGGTGTGACACTGGCTAGCCCTGATGGATCATTTAATCTTGGTGTGACACTGGCTAGCCCTGATGGATCATTTAATCTTGGTGTGACAGTGACTAGCCCTGATGGACCATTTAATCTTGGTGTGACACTGGCTAGCCCTGATGGATCATTTAATCTTGGTGTGACAGTGACTAGCCCTGGTGGATCATTTAATCTTGGTGTGACAGTGACTAGCCCTGATGGACCATTTAATCTTGGTGTGACACTGGCTAGCCCTGATGGATCATTTAATCTTGGTGTGACAGTGACTAGCCCTGATGGACCATTTAATCTTGGTGTGACAGTGACTAGCCCTGATGGATCATTTAATCTTGGTGTGACAGTGACTAGCCCTGGTGGATCATTGAACCATTTTTTCTTGGTGTCATTTATTCTTGGTGTGACAGCAGCTAGCCCTGGTGGACCATTGAACCATTTATTCTTGGTGTGAAAGTGGCTAGCCCTGGTGGACCATTTATTCTTGGTGTGATAGTGACTAGCCCTGATGGACCATTTAATCTTGGTGTGACAGTGTCTAGCCCTGATGGACCATTGAACCATTTATTCTTGGTGTGAAAGTGGCTAGCCCTGGTGGACCATTTATTCTTGATGTGAATGTGGCTAGCCCTGGTGGACCATTTATTCTTGGTGTGACAGTGGCTAGCCCTGATGGACCATTGAACCATTTATTCTTGGTGTGAAAGTGGCTAGCCCTGGTGGACCATTTATTCTTGGTGTGGCAGTGGCTAGCCCTGATGGACCATTGAACCATTTATTTTTGGTGTGAAAGTGGCTAGCCCTGTGGACCATTTATTCTTGGTGTGACAGTGACTAGCCCTGTGGACCATTTAATCTTAGTGCGACAGTGACTAGCCCTGATGGACCATTGAACCATTTATTTTTGGTGTGACAGTGGCTAGCCCTGGTGGACCATTTAATTTCTGTGTGACAGTGACTCGCCCTGGTGGACTATTTAATCTTGGTGTGACAGTGACTAGCCCCGTGGACCATTTAATCTTGGTGTGACAGTGTCTAGCCCTGTGGACCATTTAATCTTAGTGTGACAGTGACTAGCCCTGGTGGACCATTTAATCTTGGTGTGACAGTGTCTAGCCCTGTGGACCATTTAATCTTAGTGTGACAGTGTCTAGCCCTGTGGACCATTTAATCTCTGTGTGACAGTGACTAGCCCTGGTGGACCATTGAACCATTTATTCTTGGTGTGACAGTGGCTAGCCCTGGTGGACCATTTAATCTTGGTGTGACAGTGGCTAGCCCTGTGGACCATTTATTCTTGGTGTGACAGTGGCTAGCCCTGTGGACCATTTATTCTTGGTGTGACAGTGCCTAGCCCTGTGGACCATTTAATCTTAGTGTGACAGTGGCTAGCCCTGGTGGACCATTTAATCTCTGTGTGACAGTGACTAGCCCTGGTGGACTATTTAATCTTGGTGTGACTGTGGCTAGCCCTGTGGACCATTTAATCTTGGTGTGACAGTGACTAGATCTAGTGGACCATTTATTCTCTGTGTGACAGTGACTAGCCCTGATGGACCATTTATTCTTGGTGAGAAAGTGACTAGTCCTGGTGGACCATTTAATCTTGGTGTGACACTGACTAGCCCTGGTGGACCATTTAATCTTGGTGTGACAGTGGCTAGCCCTGTGGACCATTTATTCTTGGTGTGACAGTGGCTAGCCCTGTGGACCATTTATTCTTGGTGTGACAGTGTCTAGCCCTGTGGACCATTTAATCTTAGTGTGACAGTGGCTAGCCCTGGTGGACCATTTAATCTCTATGTGACAGTGACTAGCCCTGGTGGACTATTTAATCTTGGTGTGACTGTGGCTAGCCCTGTGGACCATTTAATCTTGGTGTGACAGTGACTAGATCTAGTGGACCATTTATTCTCTGTGTGACAGTGACTAGCCCTGATGGACCATTTATTCTTGGTGAGAAAGTGACTAGTCCTGGTGGACCATTTAATCTTGGTGTGACACTGACTAGCCCTGTGGACCATTTAATCTTGGTGTGACAGTGACTAGATCTAGTGGACCATTTATTCTTGGTGGAACAGTGACTAGCCCTGATGGACCATTTATTCTTGGTGAGAAAGTGGCTAGCACTGGTGGACCATTTATTCTTGGTGTGATAGTGGCTAGTCCCTGTGTATATTTGATGAGATTAACAAAATTTAGTATATACGTAAACTCATTCATTGAGTAATGAATAAAAATGTTTCATCTGTTTTGTTTTTTCAGTGGTAACTTAGCATTGGAGACAGAACCATTAGCTGCAGGTTGATTTCAATGTTATGCAGTGTTACAGAGGTGTAGAAGCGTATGATTGCTTCGCAGTGGACAGACACATCTATAAATTTTATATTTCCTGCAAATATTCACATCACTTAAATATTTTGTAAAATTGTTATCAATATTCAATTTTTCTGCATTTTATCTATGTATTTCAAAAACATAATTTTGCCCTTGTACTATTTGTACTACTGAATTGTTTGTGTGTATTTTTTGCTAATATACTTTCAAGCTTCAAATGAATGAAAAGTAATATTATTTATGAAAAATGGCATCTTTTAAATTGATTAACTAAGGATCTACCACAAGATAAGTGAACCATATTAGTGGTGTTTTATTTGGTCTGAAAATTGCTTGAAAACATATATATACGTTCTTAGCAGCACAGTTTGAACTTAAAAGAAAGGAATACTGACATAAAAAAACCATTTTGCCACTGGTATACATGGCAACAAAAGTATTCATATCAACAAATATGAACATAATACATTTTAAAATAAGTTTACATTTCATGTATTATGAAATATTTTTGTTGGATATGGTGTGTATTTTCAGAACAATCTTTATTTTTGTGAAGTAAAGAACTTAGACAGGATTGAAAACACAGCAAACGACATATCAGTGAAAATCATGAATTCGTAATTAGTCTTGACCGTGAAATTCAAGTCAATGTTGTACACTCGACAATAATTATAATCTCTCAATGTTTATTAAATACTGCAACACTGCCGCTGTCTTTGGACAATTCATGGACCATCAGGCTTCCCCCCACAAATAATTCCCCCTGTGGTCGGTGCACATGCTTGTTACTCGTGGTTACGGCAATGTTTACTTTCGGTCTAAGCCTGTGCTCAGCGCTCCCCCTTATATTTATTCTTTAGGTTGCTTTCAAACAGAACGGACCAATTTACCAGCTTATATCGGCTTTATTTTTATTCAAATCTTAACTAGTATATAGTCAATAGATCTACTAAGTCTGAAATCAATAAAATAAAGATGGATCAACAAACAGAGCAAGTTCTATCTAATGCTATTGACGATGAAGAGAGTAAAGTTGAATTGGGAAGGATGGACGCCATTACAGACTAACACAGTACCTACAAAGTGGTACCTATCCAGGCTGGTACAGCAAGAATCAGAAGAGGTCCATACGGGAATCGCTGGAGAAAGGACAGTACGAGATAAAAGGTTAGGCCTAGACCTACAATAATTGTTTTTATTTTTTTATAGGCCAGGGCCAGGTAGGGTAGGCTAACGTTAGACGGTTAGGCCAGGGCTAGGGCCTAGCCATGAATGATTGCATGATGAAAAGTCAGCATACATGACGTATCCTAGGTCTATGCAGCCAATCTATACTATAGGCCTATCACAATACACTGTATGGACTGAGTGTTCCCCACAAAAATGGCATGATTTTTGAAAAAAATATGACATAAATTTTAATTTATCTTTTAGCCAGCCAATCAATATCACAATACACTATGTGGACTGAGTGTTCCCCCCAAAATGACATGATTTTTGGAAAAAAATGATGACTTGATTTTTATTTATTTTTATTTAGCTAGCCAATTTATATCACAATACACTGTATGGACTGAGTGTTCCCCCCAAAATGACATGATTTTTGGAGAAAAAAATTATGACTTTAATTTTTTTTTTTTTTTAGCCAGCCAATTTATATCACAATACACTATGTGGACTGAGTGTTCCCCCCAAAAAGACATGATTTTATGATTTTTGAAAAAAATATGACATTAATTTTTATTTTATTTTTTATTTTGCCAGCCAATTTATATCACAATACACTATATGGACTGCTCACAATACACTACATTTTTACAATACAATTGCTAATATTTGCTTGTAGGTGGTAGTTTGTGTTACAACACCCATGTGATAAAGAAGGAGTGCCTGAAGAACAACAAATGCTTAATTGTGGTCACTGAGAATAGGGAGAAGATGCGCTTGATGTGGCATTGCCATACAGCCAATTTGTCAGCGCATTCTCGTTTAAATAGTACTCTCAAGAGAGTGTCAAACACTCACTTCTGGCGTGGGATGAAGGACGACGTCAGGCGCTATGTGAGTTGTTTGTTTTTGTCTAAACATAACATTCATTATTTACATTTAGACATTGTGAGTTCAACACTATTTACCTTATGAGTTTTATTTTGTTTTAGTACGAAGCGTGTGATTCTTGTCAACGGCAAGCGAAACTGAAGACGACGGCCCCTGAGATGAAACCTATAAAGGTGGTTGCTCCTTGGAACATGGTTGGAATGGATTTGGTCGGTCCCTTAACGACATCTTCAAAGGGGAATAAGTATGTCCTGACGATCACGGACTACTTCACCAAGTTTGTCGACTTTTGCGCTATCCCAGCAAAGAGTGGACAAGCTGTAGCGAAAGGGCTGAAGACCTTCTTCATGAGGTTAGTGGGAATACTTGATGTATTCTATTTCACTGTATTTCGCTGTTTTAGAGCGACTGCTGTCAGACCAGGGCAGGGAGTTTTTTAACCAGCTGAATGACTCTCTTGCAGCCGAATTCAACGTTAAACGTATGGTGACATCTTAAACGTATGGTGACATCGGCGTACCATCCTCAGACAAATGGTTTGTTGTTAGTTTGTGTTATAATTGATGATGATAAATTGACACCCTGCAGCTTCACACAATATTCAGATTATTGTTTTTTTTTCATTTCCAGGTCTGGATGAGCGCACGAGCCAGACGATGAAGAACCGACTCAGTCGTTTGATGAATGAGAAACAGGACAACTGGGATGAGTATTTGGAAGAGGTATGTGTAACTGTCATGTATTATAATTTATCACAATGAAATGTCTTCTGTTGCGAAAGGCTGCATAAGAAAATAATCTTGTGTTGTTGTAGGTGGCTTTCTCAATGAGGAGTCAGACTCAGAAGTCCACCAAGTACACACCTTTTTTCTTGATGTTCAGGCGGGTGGTGAAGGTGCCACATCATATGGAATTTGTAGATCGTCCTGTTGATGTGGCTTCTATTGATGCACACCAGTCACCATCAGGAGTGGACGTGGAGTGGACTTCATCCTTGCAACAGCTCCGATCATCAAATAAGTGGACCAGAAGGTTTTGTTCTGATTACTCACAATTGTGCTACATATTTTTTATTAGAAATAATTTCACCTCAGGTGTTGGATAATGTCGACGCAGCGCAGGACAAGCAGAAGAAGGAGTACGCCAGACAGAAAGGGAAAGGAGTGAAAGTGTACGATCTCAAGGTGGGGCAGCCTGTGCTGAGGAAGAACATGAGGAATGTCAGACGGACAGGTGGAAAGATGGACGGTAAGTGGATTGGGCCTTATACGTTAGTGGACTTCTGATAATTAAATGTCACTTTTGTGAACCTTTTATAAACCTTTCTTTTGCTACAAGTTTCTCATGCCATATTGTTTTTATGTTTCAGGATCATAGATAAAGATGACAAACAGACCGTCCGACTTGCAGAAGACGAGGGTGGAGCACCAGTGAAAGTTTGCTACCCTTATGAGCAGCTCAAGCCCTATGTAATTCCATTTGCAAGGCTTGGTCCTAGCAGTGGTGATAGGCTGGACTTTTTTGATGACCTTCATATATCTCTTACCACAGCTGTTGCTGCTGAACCAGTCCCTCTGGAGACTATTCCTGCACCTTCTATTTCTCTTTCAACAGGAGTTGCTGTTGCTGCAGAATCTACTCCTCCTCCTGTTATTTCTCTTTTATCAGATGTTACTGCTGATTCTATTCCTCTCTCAACAGATGTTGCTGGGGCTGATTCTATTCCCGTTCCTGTTGCTGTCGATGTTGCTGCTGATTCTATTCTTCTTGCTGATACTATCCCTGTCCCTGTTGCTATTTCTCTCTCACCGGATGCTGCTGTAGATGTTGCTGCTGATTCTATTCTTCTCTCAACAGATGCTGCTGTTGCTGATTCCATTGCTATTCCTGCTGCTGTTCCTTTCTCAACAGATGTTGCTGTAGATGTTGCTCCTGATTCTATTTCTCTCTCAACAGACACAGAATCTATTCCCAAGAGACGCTTTAGTCTGAAGAAACGACATCCTTGTGGTAAGCTGGAGGCAGATACTGTGAGTCATGATATGAAACGATTAAAATGTGAAGGTGATGATGTTGTGTGTACAGGTGAAGAGCCAGCTCCTGTTCGCGGACCCGATCCCCTTGTTGTTACGAAGCAGTCAGTCCCAGTTACTAACTCTTTGATTCTTTCAAATAATATAGGTGAGCTGCAGAAGAAAAGTGTGTGGCTTGGAGACGACCACATTGATCACTGTCAGGGTCTCCTTTTAAAACAGTTTCCAGGTACCAAGGGTTTACAGGGGGGGGGGGGATGGGTGTCACTTCCGCGTGGTCCCCCCTGGGCAACTTCATAGAAGGCCAAGCACACCCAAACGTTTTATCAATATTGTGTTTTTCTCACGTTATTACATATGGGTCTAGAATATTTTGCATTACTTTTCAATCTATATAAAATCGGTTTGGCGGTAAATACAGAGCATAGTCATTTGTTTGTGATGTTCAATATTATCTGAATCGGTATGTGGATGTGTGTCTAACGTTCCATTAGTATACGGGGCTGTCTTAAGTATTTATATTATATATTTATATTATATTATATATATAATTATATAAAATATAATAAGCATGATTTATTTCTCTTATTATATATTTGTTTTGACAAAAACACTGTTTTGTGACTTTCAATTATAATTATTTTTGTCATGTTTTTGTGTTAATTTATATTGTGTATCGGAGCTGGCGCTGTGTCAGGTTCTTAGAATGTATCTACAAACCTTACTGAGGATTTACCGGTCTCACATCAGATCCAAACTGGATTATGGTTGTATTGTTTATGGTTCAGCGAGACGATCGTACTTAGCAGTACTTGATCCAATTGCGAACCAAGGTTTGAGATTATGCTCAGGGGCATTTCGAACATCACCCATCGAAAGTCTTCAGGTGGA
Organism: Flabesymbios commensalis; assembly: GCA_964017125.1. Taxonomy (NCBI): domain Eukaryota; kingdom Metazoa; phylum Annelida; class Polychaeta; order Terebellida; family Flabelligeridae; genus Flabesymbios; species Flabesymbios commensalis. Next base: position 987,565 of record OZ024908.1, read on the forward strand.
GACCGGTGAGCCCTCTTTAGAGACTCGCCGGTTGAAGCTGAGCCTGCAATACTATATGAAAATGAAAGCAAATCCTGAGAACCCGGCATACTCGTGTGTTGTCAACCCAGAGTACAAGAGACTGTTTAATAACAAGCCAGGGACTATACCTACTTTGGGTATAAGGCTCCAACCCCATCTGGAGGACATGGAGGTGGAGCTCGACGCAATTAGCGTTGTGCGCCCACCAGAATGTCCACCCTGGCTTCTCCAACAGCCTAATATACTTTTTAACCTCTCAGATCTCAGGAAAGGAGACACCTGTCCCCTTGTCTTCCAGAGCATGTTGCTAGAGCTATTTTGTAGATTTCCGAAGCACCGGAAGGTGTATACTGACGGATCAAAGGAAGACAAGAGGACAGCTATGTCCTTTGTCTGTGATGATCATGAATTTAGTTGTCGTATCAACGATGAGGCTTCAATTTGCACAGCAGAGCTGTTAGCTATTGAAGCTGCCATCGAATACATATGGGATAGTAATGACGAGGAGTTCATGATCATCACAGACTCGCTATCTTCATTGCAGGCTCTTAAGAGTCAAAAACTCAACAACCCAATTGTTTCCAATATTTTACATATGTGTCACTACTTGTCTGGGCACAAGGACATTGTTTTCTGCTGGGTACCCAGCCATATTGGAATACAGGGTAATGAACGGGCTGATGTTTTGGCCAAGGCTGCCCTGGATAAGACAAAACAGTTTTATTATATACCATATACGGATTTCAAGTATAACATCTCTGTCTACCTTGATGACATTTTGCAAGGTGAATGGAACATCAATGTCACCAGCAAATTGTTCGAGGTACAACCAATCATTAAGCGATCTTTTACACCAATGGAACGCCGAAGAGATGACGTTGTTTTATGCAGGGCCAGAATTGGCCATGCCTATTTCACAAACGGCTATTTATTGAGAGGAGAATTGCGACCTATGTGCTGCAATACTCGTCTCACTGTAAGACATGTCCTTCTCAGTTGTGCGAAATATGCGCACATCAGAAGAAAGTATTTTGCATTTAATTCCTTATTTGAGCTATTCAGGGACACCCCTGCTGGTTTTATTATTCAGTTCCTTCGGGAATGTAACCTATATTCTATGTTTTAATTATTAGACTTAGACTTGTAGTTTTTACACAATCACTCCAATTTCATGGAGATATAGTCACTTGATAAGTCGTTCATTTTATAATCACTTCATATTTTACATTATTTATACTGATATTTTTATCTCATTAAACTGTGTTATAGTGCAGGCGCTACAACATGTCATCAGACTCGTTACATATAGGTGCCAGGAGCATCGTCATCTTATCATATCAACATTTTAAACTGAATATTTTAGTACGATCATGCTTTTATTGGCTTTGTCTTTTCTTTACTACTTTAACTATACAATATGGGATATTGTAATACCTGGAATTTTCACTTAAATGGCCATACTGGCCGAAAAGTGAAGTAAAGCATTTTACTTACTTACTTACTTATCTACAAAACTCGCTACGTATAGGTGCCATATAGGCACTATAATGTTATCATCAATCGTTTTTATCTCAATGCCTTAGTGCGGACATACTATTATCAGTTTAGACTTTTTACTTGATCACTTTCACTGTTCAAGATATCATATTATTATTTTAGTCTGAATTGTCATTTATATGGCCATACTGGCCGAAAAATGACGTAAAAAAGAAATTTTACTTACTTACTTACCAAGGGTTTACAGAACCGAATGCTGTTTGGAACACATGATGCGTGCAATGTCGGCACTCCTGATGGTGAATTTCTACAAATACTGAATATGAGAGGGACACACTGGCTCTGCGCTAGTACTGTTGGATGTGATCCTGGTATCATTAATCTTTTTGATTCCCTTTATACAGGTTCCACCACTCCACAACTATTGAATGAGTTAGCGAGGATGATCCACACTGACAGTCCCGAAATGATAATCAACTGGCAGCAGTGTAGTAAGCAGGTTGAAGGCAATGATTGTGGCTTGTTTGCACTCACGTTTGCCACAGCGCTGTGTCATGGCCTTAACCCATCTTCATTTTTTTTCACAGGGCTTTATGCATGCTCATTTGCAGAAGTGTATGACTGAGGGGAAGATGACAATGTTCCCTGTCAGGTCCACCAGCCGACCACGGTGTAGGGAGTCCATCCGGGTGCCACTGTTTTGCCACTGCCGCATGCCGAATGACACACGATTGAAGATGATCGCCTGTGCAATATGCAGTGAATGGTTTCACGATGCATGTGAGAAAGTGCCTGAATCAGCCTGGTCTGACCGCAAAGCTTCATTTACATGTAAAAAATGCCTGAAGTGAAACTTTGCAGTCGACCTGTTGTATTCTGATGCTATCTTGCATGCATCTTATGTAAATTGCTTGGCCTATTTATACCTTAAAACTGTTTCAATTTTTTCTCATTATGTAACTCTTTTTACACAGGTGACAATTTGTATATATGTTAAGTGTGAACAAATGTTTTCTTGCTGTTTTTGATATAATTATGCCATGTGGTATATATTTGTTATGCCATGTGGTATATATTTGTATATATGTTGAGTGTAAAATAACTGTATGTATGTCTTTTCATTATGTAACTCTTCTTTCACAGGTTACTTTTTTTATATTTGTATATATGTTGAGTGTGAATCTATGTTTTCCTGTTGTTTTTTATATAATTATGCAATGTGGTATATATTTGTTTATATGTTGAGTGTAAAATAACTGCATGTATGTACATGATAGATATGAATTACCCCTTTGACTACTCATGTTTTTTTTCATAATATGCCATGTGATATATTGATATGCTGAGCAGTTAAAGGGTTGATATCGAAATCCTAGATTGTAACTTTGGCATCAAAATAAAACACATTGATCAAAATGGATTATCAAAAATATCTTGTTCCAGCTTCACATCATCTTTGGTATCAAAATTCAACAAAAACTACAAATCAATCACTAGGATGGTGTGCTGTATCTTATCGCACCACTTTAAGATTGTTATGTAGCCTTTATACACGTCAGTAAATACACGTTCTTAAAGATTCAACAAGAAAATAGCAAATGTGTCAACAACAAACAGTGAAAAGAATATTATGGAAAAGTGTACTACTAGGACAAAATACTCATCAATCACTTGGATGGTGTGCTGTATTAAATCACACCACTTAGGGATTGTTAGGTAGAACTGACAGCCAGCCAAGAGAAGAAAAGGGGATGACATGATTATTTAATGAAATATCTAATCGAGATCACACACTACCTCAATATGACATGAATTTTTGAATAAAATAAAATACAAAAAAAACTTTATTTTTTAATCCTAGTCTATATCATACACCTTGATGTGACATGAATTTTAAATGATAATAATAAAAAAAATTAAACCTAGTTAGTTTATATCATACACTAGCTGTGCTATAACATACCTATAACACAGTCTATAACTTACCTGGTCTGAGCGTCCCCCCCCCCCCTCCTCAATGTGTCACAATTTGGTTAGTTTTCTAGATCTTTTGAAGTGTGATACATTATTGGAATGGCTTAGGCACCTAGTATTAGCCTATTTTTGTCATATTTTGATATCTGAAAAAAAAATTATGTAAAAAAGGGATTTTAATAAATTGCCAAAATTGGTAAATCTTTTAACAATTATAGCTTTGCCTATTTTCAAGATATTGTCAAGCCCGATATACCATCAGAATCGCTTACTCATCTAGTATTTGCTTTTATTGTCATTAAGTGACAAGTGAAAAATAACTTATATAAAAAATGTTTTAAGTGGATAAAAACCTAATATTTTGGTCTCAGCGTCGGGATGCATATCAGATTATAATGGCCGGAAAATGCTTTCCAGTGATATAATTATTTCTACTGTACTTTGAAATTTTTTATGTTATTAATTTAAAACCATGTTTCAGTGAGGTTTTCAATGCAAAATATTTATATTATATGCGGTGCAGTTAACACCTAGCACACCCTTGGCTTTACATTTGCATTACACAACTAAATAACCTTGTCAGTGGGTAAGCGAGATGTGAAAAACCAGCACAATACGAATTATTATCTCTGGCAATTAGTGTGATATGAACATGTAATAAATATCTCCAGAAAGCTTATTGAATACTGAAAACAATGATATAAATAATATTAAGATAGCACGAAAACTCGCCAAGTTACTTATTTAAAAAGTAGGCGAGTATGACAGTGTTAGCGTGGCTGAGACAGATAATTAGCGAGGTCTATATCAGACATTATAGCTGGGCTGAGTGTTCCCCATCAATATGACATAAATTTTGAAAGCAAATGAATTTAAAAAATAAAATTTAGCTAGCTAGTCTATATCATGCACTACCTGGGCTGAGGGTTCCCCCTCAATATCACATGAATTTTGAAATAAAATAAATAAAAAATATATAAATTAAAAGCTAGTTCGTCTGTAACATACAATAGCTAGGCTGAGTGTTCCCCCTTAGTAAGACATTAATTTTGAAATAGAATGAAGTAGGAAAAAATAGCTGGGCCGAGTGCTCTAGTATGACATGACTTTTGAAATAAAATGAAATAAAAAAACAGCTAGTCTATATATCACACACTCGCTGGGCTGAGTGTCCCCCCCCCCTAGTAGGCCTATGCATGAATTGTGAAATAAAATGAATTAAAAAAATAGCTGAGCCGAGTGTTCCCCCTGGTATGACATAAATTTTCCTGGTATGACATAAATTTTGAAATAAAAAGAATTTAAAAATAGCTAGTCTATGATATACTAGCTGGGCTGAGTGTTCCACCCTCAGTTCTCTCCTCAATATGACTTGAATTTTGAAATAAAATGCATTTAAATAAATATTTAAAACTAGTCCTATTGACAGCCAAACATTTCGTTTCCAATACAGGGATATAAAATAACTTAATGTATGTTATGTATTATATATCATACATTCTATATTATGGTCAATAGGGAAGGCAGAGGGAATATATCCTAGCCAGAGGGGAACACTCAGCACAGCTGAAAGCGTAGGGGGGAGGTGTGAACTCTCATCACAGCAAAGCATGACAGGTGGGGAGCTGTGAACCTGGGGGGGGGGGGGTAACACTCAGAATATGAGTGACAGATACCAGCCGTTCCGCTCATGGTCGCGCATGCGCAGATGGGCGGAAGGGGAACTCTCGGCACGGGGGAGCATTCAGAATACGACACCGGAAGCCGGGTTGATGCGCCACCAGGGAGGATTGGTCAGGACCGACCTTCCTCTTCCAGTTACTAAATGACCTTGACCTCCTTTGTTTTCACCGAGCTGACTAATACAATGAAGTATGGGGGAGGGTTCTTATATAACCTTGTTTTCACCGAGTGACGTCACTGCGTTTCACAGAATGAAGTATGGGGGAGGGGGTGTTATATACCTTGTTCTCACCGAGTGACGTCACTGCGTTTCACAGAATTGAAGTAGAACCCTTGAAGTAGAACCCCGGAAGACATTCGCCGATGGCAAAGATTACATCCAAGGACATAAAGACACTACCCACAGAGAACTTTTCTCTACATCCTCAACTTAACCTAAATCTACTTATTCTGACACAAGCTAAGACTGCTTAATCATTATTATAAACTGTCATTGATTCGCCACAGGGCTGACATGAACATTATAATGAAATATAATGAAATAGTTAAAAAAAACTATCCTAATTTGATTATAATATGTTTCAACACGGTTTTAACACAGTTTCTCTCTAGTATTTAACAATTGAATACTGTATTACACTGCTGTGGCATCCTGAGATTGTTTTTTTTCTGAGAAAATTATCCAAATTTCATTTGCCTCTCAGAGCAGTGCGGCTCCACTACCCCAAATGACTCTAGTGCGGCACTCATGACGTCATTGAGAGTGCCGCAAAATACTGCTTCACTGGCGGGATTTATTTAAAAAAATAAGCTATCTGATGACGCTCCGGCGAAACTATGGTCATGGCTTGACAATAAACCCTGAATACTAGAAATATGGCGTTAGTAGATTTTCTTTCAACACTTTTTTCTCTACACGATCCAGTACCACAAATGTGAGAGGCCTACGACATAGCAATGTGACGAAGTGTCTACCTGTCCACCTGGTTCTTTTTCAAATCTAATAAAAAAAAGTAATACTACATCTTAGTTTCCAAGTTTCCTGTCAACTGTTGTTCTATATATAATATTGATACCAGTATTTAAATAACTTCCATGTGTTTGGATAATATTTTACTAAGTTTTAAAAATAATATGTATGGTGAGAGAATGGATGATGGATGATACACAATTTTCTCCTGGGAAATTATCTCGTTATCATAATAATATATATATTGGCTAAATTTGTCATGATCTCATCGTGATCAGACATCTCCTATCACAACATACAGTAGTACATACATGTTATCAGAGACATCTCCTATCACAACATACAGTAGTACATGCATGTTATCAGAGACATATCCTATGACAACATACAGTGGTACATACATGTTATCAGAGACATATCCTATCACAACATACAGTAGTACATACATGTTATCAGAGACATCTCCTATCACAACATACAGTAGTACATACATGTTATCAAAGACATATCCTATCACAACATACAGTAGTACATACATGTGATCAGGGACATATCCTATCACAACATACAGTAGTACATACATGTTATCAGAGACATCTCCTATCACAACATACAGTAGTACATACATGTTATCAGAGACATATCCTATCACAACATACAGTAGTACATACATGTTATCAGAGACATATCCTATTGCAACAAGCACAAGTCATATATTATTAATAATGCCATCACTATGAAATATATTTTCTTCACCATTTGAAGTTGGAAATTGTTACGTCAAAAGACAGAAGGAACTGTAACTCTTTATCAACCAATTGCTTTGCAATAGGCTATCAAGTGGGAAATGATCATTTGGCGTGAAGCAGATATATTTCCTTTTTACCATCAATAATATAGTCCTCTTTGAAAGCCAACGAAGTTTGTGTGATAAATATTGTCAGATATGAAACTTTTTTTCAGTCGGATTGATTCCGTTAAAATCTTATTCATTTATTTGTTTCATCTTTAGAAATATTATAGTATATATGATTTAGTAAATAACAATTTGAAAGGACCGAACTTTATAAATCTAGTGATTAAATTATTAAAGTACTTGGATGATACTTTGGAAATTGTCCAAGATGAAATATTAGCAAAACATTTTTTACAGGTTAATAGGCTATTCAGTGAAACGCAGTGACGTCACTCGGTGAAAATAAGTTTATATAACACCCCCTCCCCCATACTTCATTCTGCGAAACGCATTGACATCACTCGTTGAAAACAAGGTTATATAAGACCCCTCCCCATACTTCATTGTATTAGCCAGCCCGGTGAAAACAAAGGAGGGCAAGGTCATTGAGTTTCACAGAATACACGTCGGAAATATCGCAGGATTGACACTAAGTATCAGTAGAGCAGAGGCATTGTGGCTGGGAATAAATCGAACAGACAGCCCTTGAATATCAGATGGTCAGAACTTATTTCATTGGACGTGTATTTTGGAATTATGAGATAAAACAGATAAAGCAAAACAGATCATTAAGATGTGGAAACAAAGATACTCGTCGATTATCGAACGTCTACAAATTATTAAAACATTTATTACTCCAAATATAAAGAATGACTCGTCGCTTATCGGACGTATACATTTATTACTCCCATATTTCGATATTCTTTATCGGAATATTCCAATATATAGGCTAGAAGAAGTAGAATCAATTATATATGCGTGGAAGGATAAAAAAAGTAATACTAAAAAGGATAAAAAGGATAAAAAAGTTTTGATAAAAAAGTCGCATCATTTTTTCTAAATTCATAGTAGACGACTTCAAGTTAAAATGTTGTTTACAAATATTTCACTATGATGTGGCGAACAGGTGTGAGCATTATTGATTAGGCAATATTTTAAAACAATAAATTCAGATTTATTAGCCGCTATTAAATGTACAGAATTATGTACTTCTACAAAAAACGTGGTTTTCCATGTTTGTATGTAAATATTTTCTAGTTGTTAGATGAACTTATAGAAGCTGAACCTTGTAATACAGAAATGTATTACAAGAAACATATTTGCTGAGAGCTAGGCCTATATATTACAGGCCGAGTTTAATAAAATATTTTTATATTGATTTATTGTGTGTGCATATCCTTGAACAATAATATATAATAAAATATATATTTACATAGGGAATTCGTGAAAAAAAATATAGGCCTACTAACTATTAACGGCGACGAAAGCAAGATCCCAGCAACGAAAGCAAACCTATACATGAAGAATTCTGGAGATAATCATAATGTTTCTGGTGATTTACATTGACTGAATTAATATAGTGAGCACAGGAAGGCCGGTGGCGTAAGGCCAGACGCAGCGATAGCTTTTTTCATGCAATCGACCATCTGAAGTAAGCCTACGGCAAACAGACTAGACAACCACCACTGCATGGCTACTTCGCGTGCCAGGCGGAGGACACCATCTCCTGGCTCACTCCCCTCACCCGGCGATCAATGTATGCATGTACATATGTTTATATTTTCACTGCACAATTTTCGTTCTGCTGAGTTACAATTAACTAGCACTTTTAGCACCAGTATTTTGATACATAATTTGTGTGCACACACCTTGACGTGTAATGCTCCAAGACGTGAGCGAACGCTGTTACTACCAAGAAGAGAGAAGAAAAAAGGGATATAACTCGATGTTTAGAAAATAGATCCAAAATGAACGTGCGACAAAAGATGAAATAAAAAAGCTTATCGTAAAAATCATGTGATTTGGACCTCATTCCCACAACCCAGCAAACACATAACGTTATCACAACGTTTTTAAAAGTTGTGGTTAGGTTTTGTTTCAAAATAACGTTGTCATAACATTATGATAACGTCCGTTAGTAAATATATTTTTAAACAGCGTTGTAACGACGTTGGGCGGGGGCCCTAGGGTAGTGGTTAGCACCGCTGCCTTTCACGCCAGAGTTCGGAGTTCGGTTCCCGGTCTCGGCGGTTTGAAAGAAACTAAATATGTTTCTTCCCCATCCACGTGTGAAAGTCAGTATTGTGGGGAGCCTCCGTGACCGAGAGGTAGCGTGCTCGGCCTCAGACGGCCAGGGCTCGAATTTCGCATCCTGTGTCTGAAGGACAGTGTCATCACAATCATCTCACCATCCTCAGGAGGTTCTCCTGGCCCAGTTTAGCCTATATGTGCACAAAGGTGGCCTAAAACCCGATTCATTTCATTTTTGTAACGACGGTATAATAACCTTATACAGTACTCAGTTAACATTTGAGAAATCGAAATATTTATTTTAAACTTGAAATAATTGTAATAATAAACATTTTTGTGTACAAGATTGGTATCTTTATACATGGATGTTTAATTCTAATATTTTTCCTAACGTTGATATAGCGTTATTACAACGTTACAAAATAACTTGTCTTTATACATAGAAAAAACAAATATTTTGATTTTTGAAAATAAAATGCTAAAAATAATATAATAACCCTCTGAATATATTTATTTGGTAATTCAGTTGATTTTAATTCCTGTTGTTTTTCTTTCGGCCTTTTCAATTTTACTCGGACGCCGTTTGGTTTTCGAAATTCTGGTCAAACTTTCCCACGATTTATAGACCACATTACACTCGTAAGTAAGGTAAGTAACGTTATATGAATGTTCTTTGAGAATGTTATGGGAATGTTCTCTTGTGGAGTTTTTGTTAGGCTATGGGAACGTTAGGTATTTTTTCAATATTTTTTTCGGAAAGAAAAAAACTCTAGTAGTGAGTATGACTATTTTTTTAATTTAAGCATTTCTTATACATGTTATACAAATTCCTGTCTGATTCCCTCTGGTGCCATTGCCTTATTTCTTTTTCTGCAAAAAAAAATAACAAAAGTCAGTCTTGCAAAAAGGCAGTTACATGAAGTAACACAGACAGACAGACAGATATTTTATTGACAGAAAAGAAAAGTCATTACAGACTTATTTGTCATAGAAATGAAAGAGATATATGTACATGTATATACAAGATTGTTAGTTTGTTAAAATCATATGATAATATACATGGTATGACATACACAACTAAAATCATGTTAAGTGGCATTGCCAAAATAAAAACTAGGTATTTCGATAATATAAATGACTACTACTAAAAATGAATTAAAAGGCATTGCCAAGATAAAATAGGGGTCTATCATTTTGTTTCCCGCACCAAAACCAGAGATAAAATAGCTATTAGGTATGACATACTAATTATATATAGTAGCAAAAAAGACACTCTGGAAAGCGTAGAAACCTTAAATATATACAAGTGCATAATTATGCTACAGTAACTGGAGTATGCAATAAGACAATGGTAAAAATTATATGGTATTTTTTAAAATTAAATATAATATCATGCAAGTACAATAAATATGGCATAAACAGGTAGCTCCGAGTCATGTGACCATGCAAGCACAGTCGCTATGAGCGCGGAGATTCCCTGAGATTGACTAGTGGTGCAAACTTAACGACGTAATAACAGTAGTAATGGCGGTTAAAAATTATTTGTGCAATTCACACAGGACATGGCCCTCGCACAAAAACATTAGGCCTTTTTATAATTCACTACATTGTTTAATTCATACTGTTACAATCACGACCTAGTTAGTACCACATACTCGGAGTTACAATCGAAGAAAAACATTCCCGACCTCATAGAGAAAATCAGTTGACTTAGCAACTCTGAAATCCTCCATAAGGCCTCACCTCGTCTGATAACAAAGGCGACGGAAACGTCCCTGACCGGCCCCAAAAAGCCAAATAATAAGATCCGAGAGCAACAACCGTCTTGATATGTGGTAATACCCAAGTCAGATCATGAGGGCATGATAATATGACTAATATAGCGACAGGTGACAGATTTATTATACTCAGTAGTTTTAACCCTTAATTTGTTTAAAGCAACCATAAATAAATTGCGCTAGTGACTTCACCACTGTTATGTCTCTAGATGTCATAATACCTAGAAACATTTCATTTGTCGGTTGTATATTAATAATTGCGGCTACAGAATCATACAAGATTTCGCGTTCATTATTCATAGCGCTACAGTGGAGAAGAAGATGTATTTCATCGTCAATTTCGTTTAATTCACACCTCGTGCATATTCGCTGATTTTTTGGAGTGATTGGATTATTGAATCGTCCTCTTTCTATATTTAGATCATGTGAGCTCATTCGATATCTCGCCATTGCTGTTATGATGTGGTTCCCCCTTATGTGCAAGATCTATGGTTCAACACAGAAATATTTTTTTACTAATGCATATGTGCGCAGCTTACTCGAGCTCTCAATATCTTTTCTCCACTGCTGTGTAAATACTCTAACTATTGATTCTTTAAATGAAAGCATGAATTTATTTGTATCCCCAATATTCTGTGATTCCCAAGTTTGATCGAGCCCGGTTCGTTCGAGGACAGAGCGAATACGGGAACACCAGTTCGTGAAGCCGATGGCATCTAGCTCAAGTAGCACATTGTAGGCATTTCTGACTGGATGGCTCAGAGAAAATTTTAGAATTCTACACCAATATTTTACAGCTTTTATGTGTTGCCGGATGATCAGTGGAAATCGACCCGTGTCCCCGTATATTGCAGGAGTAGGTGTTTGCTTTCTAACGCCAAGTGTGGATTTAATATATTTTAGATGGATTTTTACCAGATCGTTAACGTCATCGCCTGTATACCATATATCACTTCCAAATTCTAGTATGGGCAATATTTGGCAATCAAATACCTTGAACGCAATAGTGGGTGACAATTTACCGACCACAGGACGGGACTGTTTACGTAGAGCAAAGATTGCTTTCCCAGCTTGGGAAGCAAGATGAGAAAAAGTTTCTTTTAACACGTTATTAGCGGACTTGGTGCTATACACTACACCAAGGTATTTATATTGTTCAGCCTTTTCTATAATGTTATCACCATAGTGGAAGCTTCCACATACTGTTGTGTAACGTTCATTAAAGATAAGAACTTTTGTTTTAGGAATGCTAACTATGATATGCCATAGGGAGGCATATGAATACAGGGCAGTTAGCTGTTTTTGTAATCCCTCGGCAGATTCTGAAAAAAGGACAAGGTCATCTGCAAATAACAGATCATACCGCCTTGTAGAACCCCAAATTCGCTTTTTAATATGTCACTGATTTTACACGGCACTCTGCTTTTTATTATGTTTAGCAAATTGCCGTCTATTCCCCTGTTCAATAATTTGTAGTATAATGCTGTTCTATCAATATAGTCAAATGCTTTTGTGAAATCGACAAAGCATGTATACAGGGGTTTAGAGAGACACCTTTGTTTATCTATGATGGCACATAGTATGAATATATTGTCCGTAGTTCGCGAATTGGTTTTAAAACCAGCTTGATAGGGATCATTATCAGTACATACTTCGTTTTTAAATGAGAGTCTGTTATTAAGTATAGATTCAAATAGTTTCCCAATACACGGCATGACTGTGATTTTTCTGTAATTATCTGGAACGCCATGGTCCCCCTTTTTGTGGACCCATCTAGATGGATATTCTCCATTGGTAAGAATGGTATTGAACAACAATTCTAATGCTGGCAAGAGCTCATTACATTCATATTTGTAAAATTCGGCGGAAATACCATCTACACCCGCTGCTTTCTTGCATTTTAACTTTTGAATCGCCTTTTTAATTTCTTCTGCGGTTAAGGGACTGTTTAGGAACTGTGTCATATTGGATTTATCGTGCTCTACATTATGTTGGCCTGACGTAACTTGCTTTATAATATTATTCATGTGTTCATAGTCAAAATAATCCACATGGGGTGGGTAGACTTGTTGTTCAAAATAGTTCACAAAGTCTTCCAAGGTAGGCCATGTATTGACATTTCTAGGATTTAAGGATTTCCAGAATTTCCAGTAAGAATTAGGATCTTCTGTTCTCATATTTTCCAGCTCACTAAGTTTGGCTTGCTGGTATTGTCTTTTCTTTCTTTGGATTCATTGCTTATATTGTCGTAACAGTATATTATATTCGCCTTGCTGTGCGTTAAAGTTTCTATGCTTAGCAATATTATTAACAACATACTTCAAGGATTTACATTCTTTATCATACCAAGGGTTAGAGGGGAAATTATTTTGCGCGCACTTCCTTTCCTTCGAAATATGTTTCCTTGCTGGGAATAATGGCGAAATTACAATTTCTAGCATACCATTGAACATGTCACATAGAGTGTCAGTATTACACCCCTCGGTGGCGGCACACAGCATTTCCTCAAATGCATGACATGCCTGCTCATTCCGTAGAGCTATTTGATATTCTTCCCTTTTCTCGTCTTGCCATATAAAAACATTAGACCGAGATGATGTGTCATTTACACAGGTGTCTATTTTTAAGGGGTTGCAATCGAGTTTAGTGTTGGAAATATTGAATTGTATGGGACAATGATCTGATTCTACCAATTTCGGTAGAACGTCAAATTTGCTGATTATGTTATTTTCATTAAAGATCAGATAGTCTATTGTGCTTGAACCATTTGGAGAGTAGTATGTATAGCGGCCTATACCATTATCATTAAACATGCGCCCATTGGCTATTTTGAGACCTGTGTTTATACAAAAATTTAGTAAAAGTTGACCATATTTGTTACTGACTATATCTTCATTAGAACGTTCATTTGGAACATTTGCAATGATATCTGTTACCCCCGATTCATAGTCTGGAGCCTGACCTGTACGGCTATTAAAGTCACCACATAATAGGATGTGATGCATTTCAATATATCTAGCCACTTCCTCTTCTAGCATAGTAAAATAATCATTTCTTACACCGACATATGATGAGTTTTCTGGTGGTATATAGGCACAGCCAATTTTAATGTTTTTCTGACAACAGTCTGTGGCTAATGTCAACCATACCAAAAAGTCGTAGTTATGATCTATCCTAGTTAAACTTGCATGATTATTTGAAATAAGTATGCCAATACCACCAGAAGCTCTACAGGCATTTTTATGTTTATGTTTTCTATTCACATGATGGAATTTATAACCAGGTATTGCCAATGTAAAATCGTTCCCTTTCATTGTTTCTATAAAAAATATTATATCGTAGTTTCGGATAAATGCCACAAGATCAGGGTCTGTCATTTTGTTTCCTTTTTGTGGACCCATCTAGATGGATATTCTCCATTGGTAAGAATGGTATTGAACAACAATTCTAATGCTGGCAAGAGCTCATTACATTCATATTTGTAAAATTCGGCGGAAATACCATCTACACCCGCTGCTTTCTTGCATTTTAACTTTTGAATCGCCTTTTTAATTTCTTCTGCGGTTAAGGGACTGTTTAGGAACTGTGTCATATTGGATTTATCGTGCTCTACATTATGTTGGCCTGACGTAACTTGCTTTATAATATTATTCATGTGTTCATAGTCAAAATAATCCACATGGGGTGGGTAGACTTGTTGTTCAAAATAGTTCACAAAGTCTTCCAAGGTAGGCCATGTATTGACATTTCTAGGATTTAAGGATTTCCAGAATTTCCAGTAAGAATTAGGATCTTCTGTTCTCATATTTTCCAGCTCACTAAGTTTGGCTTGCTGGTATTGTCTTTTCTTTCTTTGGATTCATTGCTTATATTGTCGTAACAGTATATTATATTCGCCTTGCTGTGCGTTAAAGTTTCTATGCTTAGCAATATTATTAACAACATACTTCAAGGATTTACATTCTTTATCATACCAAGGGTTAGAGGGGAAATTATTTTGCGCGCACTTCCTTTCCTTCGAAATATGTTTCCTTGCTGGGAATAATGGCGAAATTACAATTTCTAGCATACCATTGAACATGTCACATAGAGTGTCAGTATTACACCCCTCGGTGGCGGCACACAGCATTTCCTCAAATGCATGACATGCCTGCTCATTCCGTAGAGCTATTTGATATTCTTCCCTTTTCTCGTCTTGCCATATAAAAACATTAGACCGAGATGATGTGTCATTTACACAGGTGTCTATTTTTAAGGGGTTGCAATCGAGTTTAGTGTTGGAAATATTGAATTGTATGGGACAATGATCTGATTCTACCAATTTCGGTAGAACGTCAAATTTGCTGATTATGTTATTTTCATTAAAGATCAGATAGTCTATTGTGCTTGAACCATTTGGAGAGTAGTATGTATAGCGGCCTATACCATTATCATTAAACATGCGCCCATTGGCTATTTTGAGACCTGTGTTTATACAAAAATTTAGTAAAAGTTGACCATATTTGTTACTGACTATATCCTCATTAGAACGTTCATTTGGAACATTTGCAATGATATCTGTTACCCCCGATTCATAGTCTGGAGCCTGACCTGTACGGCTATTAAAGTCACCACATAATAGGATGTGATGCATTTCAATATATCTAGCCACTTCCTCTTCTAGCATAGTAAAATAATCATTTCTTACACCGACATATGATGAGTTTTCTGGTGGTATATAGGCACAGCCAATTTTAATGTTTTTCTGACAACAGTCTGTGGCTTATGTCAACCATACCAAAAAGTCGTAGTTATGATCTATCCTAGTTAAACTTGCATGATTATTTGAAATAAGTATGCCAATACCACCAGAAGCTCTACAGGCATTTTTATGTTTATGTTTTCTATTCACATGATGGAATTTATAACCAGGTATTGCCAATGTAAAATCGTTCCCTTTCATTGTTTCTATAAAAAATATTATATCGTAGTTTCGGATAAATGCCACAAGATCAGGGTCTGTCATTTTGTTTCCTAAACCATTAATGTTCCATGACAGTACACGTATATTTCTGTCCTGATCATTATTAATTACTCTATTTACATCGGCTATGTCCGTGTGATGATTGTTCTGATGGGAAAACACTGACCATTAGCCGAGTGATTGTTGAGCACTTCAGCCATGGCAGAAGTCAGTTTTTGCTGTAACATGAATAGATTTCTTTAAAATGCTACCCAGATTATTTTGAAAAGAAAATCATGCACATGGGGCCCATTGAAACTCACAAAAATCCTGTAGCCTGTAGTTAGTGGAATATTTTGAGGGCTAGTGGAGGTTCTTGAGAAATGGATAGTTGAATTTTGCTTTAGGCTGATGGAATCGAGATGCGAATTTGCTACCCCACATTATTGAGATAAAATACTGAATTTAAAAATATAAAAATACGAACTATTGCACAAAATTTAATACCATCACATTGCATATTAAATTTGAAACCATTAACTACATATAGAAGTGTTTGTATATGTTTATTTTCACCGAATAAAATTATTAAGCTTTAATCTCAGAATTACATTACATGCCAAATGGTCTAATTTCTGAGACAGAAATTTTAGGAGCTGTTGCCGAACGTCTGAAAATGGTGCTTTAATTGTGATACTTTATTTAAAAAAATGCTTGGGAATTGACGAGAAATCAGCAAAAAGATAGGTTTTATTTTGAACTGTCGTACACCAGCGAGTTCACTCCAAAGGGCAAGGCTAAGCACTACTATAATCTGAATATTGTGACAAATTTAAAGGTGTAGTCAACTGTCAAAATTCGCAGGACAAGGGTCCCCCAGAAGGCAATAGTGCCCGTGGGTAGGCCAAGGCTCTATTCCATAATAATACTAAATATGCGTTCCATACCCAAAGCCTCATTAAGATCAAGTTCTCAAATCACAGCAAGTTCATATATACTTGAGCGACATCTATGAGTTAATAATTCAAAGCCAGCTTGGCTTTGCCCCTACTTGGTCGCTGGCTTGCAAACAAGCTGACTGTATACTGCGGGGATTTGGAAACTGCATGATCCCCAATAGACAGGTAGGAAATGTCATAATTGTGCTTTCTTAAAATTCTAGAGGCATTTTGTCGGAAAAGTGCAGAAATCCTTTTTTTTACACAATTCGAGTGTGCTGAATTCAAATCTGGTGTATGACAAGCTGTGCGTGTACTCTAAGTGTTCCTAAATTGCAATAAACAAAATGGCCGCCAAAATGGTAAAATTATTCACACATCTACAAAGCAAACACCTTATGAATGTTGTTATGACCTAAAATAGCGTTTCTAATATTAACAATTATTTTCAGTTTTTGTTAAATTCTTAGAGGGTATTTTGGTAACGAATTGATTTTGTTGTATTGTTATGTGAAGCCATTTGTAAGGCTTCAAATCAAATAAAGTTCATGATTGAAACCACTTGAATGGTCTAGCCATTGTAAAACGCAAAAATGTTGAAAAAAAACCAATGCTACTAATTAACTATTGTAATTGACTCTTATGTGTAGAATATGTGTAATTGCCGTGTGAACAAACACTGGTCCTATATTCTCCTATTATCACTCAAGCTAAACAGTCTAGCAATACTAATATTAGAGAATATAAGACTGCAGATCCATAATTTTCTCCCCTTTTTTCGTTTTGCAGTCAATCATCAAAACACCATGTCAGCGACATGTATTTTGTAAATGAATTAAATTATTTAAACTAATAAAATCTATTGTCTTGTGTCGTCTCTATTAAGATGGATGGCCCAGAAGTGGATCGTGGAGGGGGGGGGGGGGGCACGGGGTCCTGACCCCCTTTTCAAAAATCTAGGAAGGCCTAAACAACGTTATTTGCCAAACAAAATTTCAAAATGTTCCCAGGTGGTGTTTCGAACCTAGCTGAGCTCCCCCTTTTCAAATTTCTGTATCCGCCCCTGGATGCATTTCCAAAATAATATTACTCATAAATGTAAGACAAAGTATATATCGGACGACATCATTTTACATTAACTTTTTCAAAAGCTGTTTGTAAGTCTCACACTCGCAAACAACTGTGAAGAATTACTCCACACACTTTTTGGCCCACGTGTGGTGTTTTACCCCTATCTAAGTAACAACGGAACGATGAGCGGTGATTGTTTTGATTCCGTAATGTGATAGATTGTGAGACCGTGAATTCGTCAGGGGTATAATATTATACTTTGGCCCAATGTTGTTATCAACATAATTTATGTTTGATATTTTGCTTACAGGCCATGTGAGCATATGAAGATATGGAGGCAGTATTAAACCTGAAGAGAGGCAGTACCACTGATCTGGCGCAGTGCATTGTTTGTCAAGAGAACACTCGGGAGAGAGTGTCATGCGCCAGTGAGAAAGGTTTAGTCAAGTTGAAGGAATCTCCACAAGAGAGACAAAAGCACAGAGATGTTACTAATAGAGCGGCCATTGACAGAATTTCTTCTGCGTTTGGTACTAATCCAGCTTCACTGGTCTGGCACAAATCTTGCTATTCTACCTTCACTAGCCCTACTCATATATTACGAGTGCATAAAAAAAATGAAGCTGCACTATCTGCTGCCAGTGGAACAACTACCGCGCCAGATACAACACCACCATCATTGCCATCCACAAGTAGTTCCACGCATCCAATGAACTGGGAAGCTTGCATGTTCTGCCAGAATGCCAGTGATATGTCTAAGATGTCATCTGTGACAACACAGAAGATGAGTCAGCACATTCTAGACTCATCGCGATTTGACCAGCTTGCAAACATACGTCTTTCTGGAGTTATCGACTTAATAGCTTCAGAAGGAAAATATCATGGTACTTGCTACAAACAGTTTATACGAGACACATCCAAAAGAAAGGAGAACTCAAAAACAACTGATGTTGCTATG
The DNA here is from genome assembly GCA_964017125.1 of Flabesymbios commensalis. Taxonomy (NCBI): domain Eukaryota; kingdom Metazoa; phylum Annelida; class Polychaeta; order Terebellida; family Flabelligeridae; genus Flabesymbios; species Flabesymbios commensalis. Next base: position 1,006,383 of record OZ024908.1, read on the forward strand.
CTATGGCTTACAGACGAGCTGCGGTGTGCAGCTGAGCAAGGTCTGGTGTTAGAACTGGCAGAAGTTTGGAGACATTATTGTGATCTGGCCGAGACAGGGAATATTATTATCCCAACATCATTCTTCAGTCGAAGATCATCTTTCAGAGAAAAGCTTGAGCCGCATATCATACATTTCTACGAATTCATGGCTTTGCATAACCAAGCAGTGGAAGATAGACAGACAATCCTCATTCCCACCAAATATGCCCATATTCCAATTTCCAAGTTAGCTACGGAAGACCTGAAGTCTCCACTATTACAGTTCTGGCCAAAAGACGATGGGTTTTTGGAGATGGTTCATGTTGCGCTAATGCTAAGATCTGATATAATGACCCAACCTAGGTATGAAGGGTTCAACGTTAATGAAGATGAAGCCATATCATGTGTTCCAGATAATGTGTACATGTTCCTGCGTCTGCTGTTTGGAGGACAGACTCTCCTTCATGATGAGCCAGTTACAGATGAGGACAACATTACATCAAAGAATGAATGTCAACTCCAAAATATAATTTTGAGCATTGGCCAGGACTTGGTGTACAATGTCAGTGGAGGTAAAAAGTGGACTCCTAAGCATTTAGGGCTTGCGTGTACTTTACACCAGGCTACAAGATCTAAAGGATTGGTGCAGCTTTTCCATAATGCTGGACATATTATTAGTTATGATAGTGTTCTACAAGTTGATACAGCACTGGCAGAAAGTACGGTGAAATCCATGAGCATCAATACAGGAGCTGTGATACCACCTAACCTTATAAACAACAGATTTGTCCATTTCAGCTGTGACAACATTGATATTAGTGATAGCAGTCTGGATGGAAAAGATACCTTTCATGCCACACAGGTTGCTGCTTGGCAAAGGGGGCCACCAAGTGATATGGGGTTAAAGGATCTGCGTCCATCATCAACAACAACATTAATAGTTCCTGAGGTGATGGAAGTGGTATTATCATCTAAGGTTACAATTGGTCGTGTAGAGCCGCTACTAAGCCCGAACATGAAAGTGGACTGGTTCAATAAATCAGCTGACTCAACAGTTGTGCGAAATGCAGAAGCATGTGACATGGCCTTTTTTATTTCTCGGCATTTTGAAGAAGGAATTCGAACAGGATGGACAAATTTCAACAAAGTGAAAAGTGTGGTAGATCCACCTTTAACAACAGTGGGGTATATGCCAATAATTCAAGCTCCAGCTCATGAACTTGACACTTTGTACACAGTTGTTGAACGATGCAGGCACATAGCAGCCGAGCTTGGTCAGCAGTATGTAGTGCTAACTGTGGATGAAGCGCTCTATTGCAAGCTTATGGAATTAAAATGGGCCAAAGATGAATACCATAATTGCTTAATTGTAAGACTTGGTGGTCTTCACACATCCATGAATTTCCTAAAGGTCATAGGCAAGCACATTGAATCATCTGGACTGTCAGATGCTTGGGTGGAAAGTAACTTGCTCGGACCAAGAGCTGCAGATCAGGTATTAGCTGGGAAGTCATATGCAAGAGGAATGAGGATCCACAAGATTACCATACAGGCTATGTGGAGAATTATCATGCCACAACTACTGGACCACATTAGTCGTCAGAATCCAGACCTCATGACAGAAATCAATCCGATAAAAGACGGAGGCGATATTGAGATGTTAGTTACTCTGTTGGGAACAGATAAGTTCAGAGAGGAAGTCGAACGATTTGTGAACCTCAAGGACAATGTAAATTTCAAATTCTGGTGGGGTTACATTCAAATGGTCCAAATTCTGCTTCTATTCACCGGTGCTCACAGAGATGGCAACTGGGAGCTTCATCTGTATGCCTTCCAAGCCATGCTGCCATATTTTATGAGATACAACCACACAAATTATGCCCGGTGGGGGACAATATATATAAGTGAAATGCATCACTTACCCCCCGACGTCCTGCAGGAATTTCAAAGTGGAAACTTTGTTGTGAAAAGGTCAAGCCATCAGTTCAACCAGGTTGACCCAGATCAAAGCCAGGAATGGTTGAATGCCACTGGCAAAAAAACAGGTGGCATAATTGGGATCACCAAAACCTGCACAGCCCTCAGCAGGTGGGCCTTGTCATATAATCTGAGATCACATATATCCTGTGATACCAGAGCTATGTACGACCTTGATCATGATGAAGCACCAGTCCATAATGAATCAACAAAAGGAAGACAGAAGAAAGACTCGCTGGATGAAGATAACTTGATGTCGACCCTCCTCTTATTCAACATGTTTGCTAATAACATATCTATCAGACTACAAAATATTGCAACAAAGGACTTAGCGACAGAAGCGATAGAGAATGATCTTATGGAAGCCAAAATAAAAGGCCAGGAACAAACAAACACGTTTGTTAAGGAAAGGCTCATTTTATGTGCGGAGAGTAATACTAGATTCCGTGACCCTTTGCACAAAAACAAAATATTAACATTTGCCTCTCTGTATGATGCAGAACGGACAGCATCAAGTTCTAGCAAAGTGAAAACAATAAAAGCAGACAGGTGTGTTCTCCAGCGACTCATTATTGCATATGAAAGTGGCAGAAGTGTCAACATCGATAAAATTCTCTGTCATGAACTCTTACCAGTTCCATTAGCACTAACACAAATGAATGGAGATCTTCGTACAGGAACCAAATCCATCCTATGTGACGTTCTGACGGCAGATGTTCCCTGCCCACACGCATTAAACCCGGATGAACTTTGTGATAGTCCATCAATTATTATTGATGGACAGGCTTTGGTGTGTGCAATTGGGAAACCAAAAGAAGCCGGTACATTTGGAGACCTGTTTTGTGTATTTAGATCTACCGTCCTGAACGTGGGGGCGTCGTTCAATCAAATTCATGTGATATTTGACAGGTACTATAAAGTATCCATCAAATCTGGAACACGGATGAGACGTACTAGAGGCAATAGACCGATCAGGAGAGTGATTGAAAACGGTGATGTGCCATTACCATCTGACTGGAATAACTTTCTAGCTTCAGCAGAAAACAAAGAAGATTTGGCACGCTTCCTCTCTGAACAACTGGTAGGGCAGGAGCAAGTAAAAACAATAATAGTAGCCGGTGGATTTGTTGAAGAACAAGAAGTGAAGTCAACGGATCTCAGTATTGACACAACGCCATTTGAAGCCGTCCAGGAGGAGGCAGATACACGCATCATCCTTCACTGTGTCCAAGATAAAGCTGACAGTGCCGTAGTTCAGGCACGCGATACCGATATCCTTGTGCTCCTCATAGCTCATTTCAATAAGATGGCATACAGAAGGTTGTGGCTTAAAGCAGGCACGTCAAAAAAGAGGAAGTATATTCCAATTCATAGCATTGTTGAGCAGATGCCGTATGGGCCAACAGTTTTGGAAACCCTCCCAGCATTTCATGCCCTGACAGGCAGTGATGTCACGTCCTTTCTATCAGGCCACAGCAAAAAAACAGCATGGAAGGTCTTTGAACAGCACCATGAGCTTCTGAAAGACCTGGGAAAAGGTAATCTAGCTAAAGAGACCATTGCGGAGACAGAGCAGTTTGTATGTAGACTGTACAACACACAAGATGTTACGACAGTGGATAAGGCCCGCTCCCAATTGTTTATGAAATCCCGTGCTCCCGAGTCCTTGCCCCCAACGAGTGATGCATTGTCTTTCCATATAATGCGGTCACACTATCAGGCAACAGTGTGGAGACAGGCACATGTGAATTATCCTGATATACCACCTCCCCAGGATATGGGCTGGAAAGAGGAAGATGGGAAGATACTGCCAGTATTGATGTCTCTGCCCCCAGTTCCCGAAGCCTGTCTTGAACTCATTTCATGTGGGTGCACCACCGCGTGTGTCAACGCACGTTGTAAGTGCAGGAAATCACGCTTACGCTGTACAATGCAATGCAAGTGTAAAACTGGCGATCATTTATGTCGCAATAATTAGACATTTATAAATATTGGAAATTATTGACTTCTCACACCATACTGTATTCATCAGAAATAGCCATCATTTTTATGGATCATTGGTCGACTGATTAGTGTAGCTTTGTGTATATAGTTTAGTTGTGTTGTTTAACTGGTAATGCTTTGTTTTTATCAGCATAGTTTCGGGTATTCGTCGCGTGCTATTTATTGACCGAACATTTCATTATTCCCATCAGTATTACTTTGATTTTAGCTTGATTATTATACATTTTTATGTTAAGGTTATTGTTTCTATCAATATTTATCACAATGGTACAGCTAATAAGCAAATGTGTTGATTTCCTGTGGCCATATTTTTTTCTATCAGGATTATGATACGTACACCATTGTTATCACTTCAGTATTATAGATTTCCCATGTCCATGTTATTGGTTCTGTCAGTATTACTCTGCTGTTATAATATAAGTTAGTTGTGATATAATTTTATTTATGGTATAGCTTGAATGTTTATGTTAATGGTACTACTACTACTTCGGTATTGTTAATTTGGCCATTTTTTTGTTTCTATTAAGTTTACAAGGGGTATTACTATTACTTCTCAGTATTATTCATTTATTTAGCAAAGCGACTGCTTATATCAGTATTATTCTTGGTATTATAGAATGGCATCATAACTACTAATATTTAATATGTTATCAACTGAATGATAACAAAGCACTATGCTCTAAACAATGTAGTGTGTTTTATTTGCTGCTAGTGGCACAAGTTATTGGTAATTGAAATAATTTTGTAGGATAACGTAGTGTTGAAACATGCAGGCATATGAATCATATTGAATTATATAGCTGGATGTCTACATGCAAGTGTGTAATTTGTCAACACAGGTGAATGTAACAAGTAAAACATTTCCATGGAGAAAAGAAACTGTACAAGAAGCAATTTTTCATTCTTTCAGTCTTAAAAATTAACATTGAATTTTCAGTTTAGAATTTGACGCATGAATATAATAATCTTACCTGGCTACAGTAAATACACAGGAAAACGTTTTTTTGTGATTACCAAGTCTTTGTATGTGTTTTAGAACACATTCCGAAGAATTACACCTTGTAGTACGATGCTTGAAGTTGTAGTGTTTGGAAAAATAGTAAAAAACGTATTATTTTGGCGGCCATTTTGTTTTTCTTCAATTTGATGGTTTTTTAATGTTCTGTCGGCTTGTCATACACCAAAATCGGATTCAGCGCCCCTTAATTATGTTAAAAAAGTTGTATGACAACTTTTCCGCACAAATGCCTCTAGGTTTCTGATTTCCTCAAAACCCGTCCTGTCTACAAGCTTGTATTGTCACCCAGTAAACACAAAACATTTGTATGACTTTATGCAATGCTGGACCAACGTCGAAGACGTTGGGCCGACATTGTATAAATGTTATACAAATGTCTTGTGTTTGCTGGGCAGGAGGACTTTTTCTCAAACATTGTACATTTATCTAATGTTGGTTCAATGTTGGGCCAGCGTCGCAGACGTTGGCTTGACATTAAAACAGCATTGGATCAATGTCTCGTTTGAGTAGTATCTTGTAATCAGATCGGTGGCTATATTAATGCCGTCAGTCTGTACTCAATAGGCTACTGTTGGCCTACACTTGACCGTCCCAGGCATATGCGTTCTGCAGTTGGATAATTCTTTAACTAATTTTTACTGACGACCTCCGTAAAATTACTGAGTCTGAAGAGAATTTTATATGAATGTTCATATAACGTTCTGACTTCTGGGCATTACGCACTGCCCCTGTCAGTCGTGTTCAAGATGACCATAACATGCAGCATGCTGCTTGGGCCGCCATTGACTGAAAGGTTCTGAAAGGCAAGCGCTCAACCATGAAACCTCCGGGGATGTGAATACATCACACATCTTGTATTAGAAGCAACTGTATCTTCAAGAATTCAGCTACTTATGTTTTAAGAAGATTTGACATGGATGACAACACAAACAAGAGATAATAATCAGATAATGCACAAGTTTACACTCACTTCTTGCTGACGGAAACAGCCAGGTTGATTGATTGGCACCACACATGCGCAGGGTTTGACCTCAATTACAGCAAAATCTCCAAACATTAGTTGAACATTCGCCTAAGGTTATGTGAGTAGCGAATATTCTTAGAACGTTAGCATAAGATTACCAGTTGACAAACCCATAACTAACCTCGAGAGAATGATTGTCTTAACGTTGTAGTTACAAAATCAAAACGTTTATTGAACATTTACCTTTGGTCATGTGAGGAACGAATATTCTTAATTAGAACATTCACATAAGATAACCATTCCACAAATCCATAACTAACCTTGAGGGAATGATTATCATCTATGATATCATCTACGCTGGCCCGTAGGCGATGACGACATCAGTCCAATATTGGGCCAACGTCTCGTGTTTGCTGGGTTCAATGCTGGACAGATATCTGCATCGTCGGCCCAATGTTGAGCCAACAAATTATATTTATATTGCAGTAAAATGTTTAATCTAGCCATAGAAAACCATCTCATGAAACCGAGGATGCTGTTCATAGCATTAATAGTCTGGTCGGAGAACCCCCAAGGAAAAAATTATAATGTAATATTTTTTTATGTGACTGCAAACATTGATATGCTTAAAATCACATATAAAAAATCCCCATAAATTCCCTTTGGAGAAAATATTTTATAAGCTTTTGAAGTTGTAGACTATTTTCACGTTTTAAGCCATTTTGGGACACATAATATGGAAGGTAGAATGATTAGGCATATATATCTCATTCTAAAGATCATGCACTGAAAGTCAAAATTCTCCCCACTCCCCCTGGGAATTTGAAAACCTTATTATGTACCAACTCACGTGTTGAGGTGGGGCTTCATAGATGCATGACCCTCAAGGTCATAGTGAGGTCATCTCAAGGTCACAGCAAGGTCAAAGCAGCTCCAAACAGCTGATCTTTTTTTATTATTGTTTCTGCTAAAATTGTGTTCACTTGAGATGTCTGCGATGATTTGAAACACAGGTAGACCTCAACAAGGACCTACCAAAACACACCAAGAAGTTACAGGGGCAATATATGGGTTTCAGGGAGCTATATTCCCCATAAAATTACCCTTGTGCCACCTCTGTCCAATATGGCATAAGTGGATCAAACAACTGATGTTATAAATGTCTTGACCAATGGCCAGTTAAACATATTAATTCCATTTGAAGAATCATCAACCCCTTACACATGGTGAAATGGATATTAATTTACAGGGGTGTTACCCCAAGGTCATGGGAAGGTCATCTCAAGGTCACAACAAGGTCAAAGCAGCTCAAAAAGAGTGAAACTATCTTGCTTTTTGTTGTTTTTTGTACAATGCTGTTCACTTGAGAAGTCTATTAGAGTTAATGTTGAAGGCCACATAGACCCCGGCACAGATTTATACCAAGAAAAGCCTAAAAAGCTCAAAAGGATAATGAAAGGATTAGAGGCGTTAAAGACTACCCCATCATATCAGCCTTCTGTCACCCCTGTCTGATATGGCAGAAATATAACACATATAGCACACTGATGTTATGTTTTGGCCAAATATTTTAATAAATTATTAGGTCTGACGATGCTTATTCCAAATACACATGGTGACAAGGGTTGTGGCTAGGCTTCATAAGGCAGTCATATGAAGGTCAAAGCAAGGTCGAATCAGCTCAAAACTGATGAAAATAGCTTATTTTTAGTTGCTTTTACTATAATTTTGTTCCCTTGGTTTGTATATTATGGCTTGAAAAAATCCTAGACCTCAACACGAACCTATACCAAATCACACCTATAGGTTACGGGGGTAGTTTAATATAAGGATTGGAGGAGTTTTACCCTCATCATCTTACCCTTAGGCCTATATCAAGTACCCTGTCTAAAACAGTAAAAATCGACCAAATAGCAATTTGACTGCTATGTTTTGACTAATAGCCAGAAAGCCTATCGCAAGCGGGGCCCTGGTGCAGTGGTTAAAGCTGCCTGCTTGGAAAGTCGGAGATCACGCGTTCGAACCTCGCTCTGGCATTCAAGTTTCAAAGAAACAAAATATTTCTTCCAGGCTAACTCATAAAGATTGAATATTGTAACAAGGTAGTTTATTCAGGATCCCTTAGGACATGAGAAGCCAGGTGTGCGATACAGGGTGAGTAAATATAACATACCTGTGACAAGGGCATGCCAATCGTTATTAATTTAAACCATTCATTACGTTATTTATAATAATAATAAGTTGTGCTGGGTGATACAATAACTCCCGGTTTTCACTTGAGAATAATGCATGCATTTTAAATGTTGAAGGTCTATCATAAAAGTAGCACATTAATAATTGTTTTCTGTCTCTTTCAAAGTGCCCACATTCGAAAAGATAATGATATTCATCACTGATGAATCTGTTGTGACATAAGGTGCAGGTAGGTCTATCACGTGAAATACCAAAAAAACTACTGAGTACAATGGGAAGTTTGGAATTCCTGCATCTGAAACGGGTTATAGATTTTCTTATATTCGGTGCAGTTAATAAAAGGTATTTTTCTAGAATGAAGTTAGTTTTGAAAATCCTATAGTTTGTACATTTGCCACTATTAAATAATTCTTCCAACCATTTCTGTATAAATTGATCTTCTAAACGTCTTTTAATTACCTCCTTGAAACATTCAAAACTATTAGGGATGTGCTGAGCATTCCAGACACCTGGAAAGCCACAATCTATCAAACTATTCTTAATATACAATATCCATTTTGATTCGTAAATATTTAGCTCAAAGATACAGTAAAACAATTTATAAATTAATGATGAAAGTTTACATTTTTGATCCGTAATCAAACGGGCCCAAACACATATGGCTCTACATTTGACACCTTGAGGAGGAGAACACCCAATTCTCCATATACCATGTCATTGTATTTACATTTATTTACAGATAAAATATATTTTCAAAAACGTAGCTGTAGTTTCTCTAAAATAACACAATCTTAAGGTGCCCATACTTCACAGCCATATAACACCGTTGGAAGAACAATAGCATTAAACAGATGTAATTGCAAGTCTATGGGGAGATTAAGTTGTCTACTTCTTTTCAAAATACTGAACATTGCTCTATTACCTTTATCAAAGAGTTCCTGTTGAGCTTTAGAAAATTTTCCATTATAATTAAATTTTACACCAAGATATAAATAATCAGAACATATTTCAAGCAGCTTATCTCCTAAATAAAAATGAGGGTGCTTTCTTATTTTCCCTCTGGAAAAAATTACCACTTTGGTCTTTGAAACGTTAATTTTTAAATTCCAATCATTACAATACAAATTCATGCTATTCAGAGCTGCTTGTAATTCTTCGGGTGATTCAGCGAGTAAAATTGTGTCATCTGCATATAAAAGTACATATATCTTCAGATAGCTAACAAGGTTATCATTGTAAACTGGTTTTATCCGTGACACAAATCCTGGTCACGGCACCAAAGTTAACGGGTCTTATCCGTGATACGTTGACACGCTATCGTCGGGTGTTCAAATGTTCTGGCACGGCAAACACAACACTCGCGGATAAACTTAAATTAACTCTTGAATATATATAAAATACATATTAAGCATAAAACATTCAATTTCTCAGTACACTGATGTTAGTACTTATATCTCGTTGTGTAATTTTGCTGTTGCTTCAGTGATCTACAAGATGTTAGATACCGAAGCAACTCCCACTAAACTTAGCCAAACCCGAAACGTCTCTGTTACAATACTCCCCAATTTCTCTCTGACTTTCTCCCTGAATTTTCCTCTGAATTTCCTCTCGAAGGCTGTGGGCGCCTTCCTTTATAGCGGATCCCGACGGGCGCGGTCACTTCCTGTGGTGAAATGACATCTCCACCAATCAGGATCCTTACTTTGATATACATTCACATCCCTGGGCTGTTTTCCAGAACCGACTCACACAGGCCTCTAGAACTAGGGGACGTCCTGTATGACAATTAGTACTTGTCGCACTACCGTCTCCACCATGTGGTTCACATGTAAACAGCCCAGGACAGCATGTTTATTCTACCCTTTACTTACCGAAACCCTAATTTAGCCACCTGTTACTTTACATTGTTACATACCTCCCCCTATGGAATCCAACTTGTTCACACGCTTGAATTCCATATTTCAATCCCTTAAAATCCCTATGATTAGTAAAATCATATAAAAAAATAAAAATATAAGTTTCGGAGGTGCACACATCTTCCACCTATATTTTTCTTATACAAATATATATTATTTTTACTCAAACAATGTATATGTATTGTCATCCTCTTCTCTGGAACAATGTCTTGAGTGGAATACACTCTAAAATCATATATGATGTTTTACTTACAATTTACATTTTAAACATCACTTCCCAGCATATACGGTGTCTGGAACATAGTTATTGCATAGTTACAGTCATTATGATATCAGGTTTATCCAATATATAAGTATATCATCCTCTTCTCTGGAACAATGTCTTGAGTGGAATACACTCTAAAATCATATATGATGCTTTACTTAGGCCTACAATTTACATTTTAAATACACTTCTCAGCATTCTCTGCCTCTGGAACATAGTTTATATACAGTCAATATAATCTCACGATTATCAATGTATCTTGTAGGACGTCTCCTACACACGTGCACTACCATCCAGTCATCAGGAAGCCAGTCTGATTGGACCTCTGACCGTCTCAGACAGCGCCAACACCTCCGTGTTCTCACCACTTGATGTTTGGGCACTTGCAGGTGTTATAAATACTAGGCTGCGTTTTTTCAATTTTTTGAAACAATTTATTAATATCCCGGGGTATCTCCAGTATACTATGCCCACTGCACCCACCCCGGTCATTAACAAAATCATCAATCCTCCCAGTGTGAAGGTAACATACCTGTGGCGTTTCTGTACTGGTGTCATAGCTACAATCTTAGTCTGATGTAACTTCTCTATCAATTGACTTAAAGGAATGTTATCTATGTCATTTAATTTGGGTAATCTATTGATTTCATCTATTAGATCTATGTCGTCACCTAATTCGTCGAGCGGTCCCCACACAATGTCACCCGTAAATTTCTTCAAATGAAGTAAGTCAGCTTGCCTAGATTTCAAATGATATTCTGATTCGTGATAGTAATAGGGTGGTAAAGTCATTTGATCTGAGAAAGCATGGCATGACATGTTCAGAGCAACATACGATACAGCTGGACGAACTGTAGTCTGATAGCGTTTATTGCCAACACACATAACCGTGAAAACAATGGGTTCTACTGTAATCACTACCCATGTCCCGTCTGAAATATATAGTGCTATCGGCAGCTTATTGTTTAAAATGACAATTGTTTTACAAAAATTTTCAATTCTCTCAACATCTTTTAAGAAAAGTGCCGTAACACATCTCTGAGAATCATGTAATGGTAAAGAGGGCTTTCTCAAAGCGCAGAAACTAGTTCGAGGAGCCGCACATTGGAGGAAATCAGTGTCAGATAACAACATGTATTGCGTACGTTTAATGTTCACCGCCAGATGATTGGTTTCACGCTCGTATTGAGCTGTCATCCGCGTCAGGTTATACGGTACTGGTAAGTTAAAAATCTGGTACAATTCATATCGCGAATTTGTATGTATCAAAGGTAGACTCACCAGAGTGAGCAATTTCTTTCTCTTAATTATTGTCACAGTCGTTAAAGATTGATAATAATACCATATTGTTTTGGGATCTTGTGGTAGAGATAAATATTCTGGAATATGTTTCTGAATATCATATAATATGTCCTGTAATTGTTTAGGTGAAATCACGGATGGTGATAAATGTCCTAAGGCTAGTTGATTTAAGTGTAGTTTAATAGTTTCTAGATATAACAGTGCTTTATCCAGAGATTCCTTAATTTCAAGTATCATCAAACTTATCCTTGAATATGTTTGTACTACACCATTTAAGATCAATAAATCCATCTTTAACCCTTGTGTGATGTTAGTGACTTTTTTATCTAATTCCCCTACTATCAAACTCAGATTGTTAATAGCATGTCGATTTTCTGTCAGCTCTATTCGCGTTATATTGATTATAGATAAACTGTCCTCTATTACATGAATTAAGCTTTCTTGGTTTGTAGATAAAACTTCTAATCCTTTTCTCATTACTCTTACATCACTTTTTGTAGCTGTGCCAAATAAAAACGATAACCCTTTTCCCACTAGAGGAACTAAGGCTCGTTTTGTACGTCTGGTAGCTTTCTCTCGTAATGACAAAATCTCTTTAATTCCTGTCATTGTCATATAATAAATAGTTTTCATAGACTGGACTTCTAGCAAATGATTCATATGCTCCCAAGTAAATGACAAATGTAAATAACCACCGCGCCTGTGTAATTGATACTTCTCTTGTCTTCCTAAATATCACGTTTTCGCTCACCTTCTGGGATTCACATGCGTCAGGCATCACTGCCATCAGCATTGCAGCCACCAATATTATTATGCCTCCAGCCGCCATGAGTTAGCAAAGCTCTGGCACTGTAACACAATAACATTTTTTTTTCTTACCTGATGCTCGTACGTTGGTTTATTTTTTTTCTCTTAAAATTAAACCCATTTAAACTCTCTCATGTGTTGATAATTTCTTCTCCTGAAAGTTATCAACATTAATTACATATCAGCGTAACTCCCAACTGATATCCACCTTGCTCACGGGAGAACTATATACCTTCATTGATAATTTATTCCCTTTAATTTATCAACTTACCTTCTTATTGATATCCCTATTATCATCCTTTTATTCCGTATTGATAATTTATTTCTCTTTAAATTATCAACTTACCTTTATTTCAAGTCGACTGTTTCCTTGTTATCGAATTGATAATTTCGTCTCATGAAGATTATCAAACCTTAATCTCTTACTCCTGACCTTATTCCATATGACGCTTTTGTTTACGCTGGTCTCGTAAACGCGTATATGTATCACGTGCCTTAGCAATTTTCTTTTGCTCGATCCAAATGGCACTTACCGTATTCTCACTTCTCATGTCACTTACCATTTCTGCCGTATCTGAATAACTATCAGCATCTCGTAACCGTTGTCTTAACTTAGACAAGGGGAGATTGTCCTCTGAATCAGATGCGACGGGAGGAGTGTATAGCTCTGTTTCTTCACTATCTTGCTCTGTTTTGGTACTCACCACTGGTGGGACAACATACTTAGCGGCTCTGTCATTTATTTTTCTAGGAGCAGGCATGGGCCAGTCTGATATATTAGCCCTCTCTAGATGTTTCGCATGCACTTTCCTTACATCGCCTGTAAGTTGGTGTTTAATCGTGTAGGTATAAGAACTATGTTTGGTGACAATGCGGTAGTGACTCTGCCAACGTTTTTCCAACTTACTCTGACGTTGATTGTTGTAGAGATACACCGGGTCACCAACTTCATATTCTTTATCCCTAGCACGTTTGTCATGGTAAAATGCCTGCTTCCTTCTAGCTTGCTGGAGATTATGTCTTACCTTGATGAAGGCCTCATGTTGACGCTCCAGAGCTAGTTGATGATGTTGATCACCCAAGTACTTCCTCCTGGGACGTAAAAGATTGTCAATAGGTAGTACAGGGTCACGTGTGTACAAAAGGAAAAACGGTGCATATTGAGTGCTATCACTCACACCCACTCTATATGCTGCCAGAACTTGTGGGAGACTTAAATCCCATCTCTCTAGCCTGTCAGAGGCTTGTTTTGACAACATATCATTCATGACTCTGTGGAACCGTTCCGTTTTCCCATTATCTTCTGGATGATAAGTAGATGTAAAAATATGCTTAATATTCAAATTCTGACATAATGTTTCCATTACTGAATTCTTGAATTCCGTCCCATTGTCCGTCACTATGGTGACTGGACAGGAATGTCTCGGAATCAGCTCATCCAAAATGATGTTGGCAATGGTTTCTGCAGATTTATCTGGAATAGCAAAAGCTTCTGGCCACCCACTATATATATCAACTATAGTTAAAATATAGCGGTTGCCCTGCAGTGTGGTTGGATAAGGTCCGCATGTGTCAATACCAACCTTTTGAAATGGATATGTCACCTTATCCATTTCCTGCAATGGAGTGCTGTGTTGTTTTAGCATTCTCTCCTTGCATGGTACACATTTATCAATATGACTTAAAACATCCCTGTACAACCCTACCCAATGATACTTGTTGGTTATGAGCTTGTATGTCTTATCTGGTCCCCAGTGCTCACAGCTCTCGTGAAATTGCTGCAGCACCATGTCCTGATATTTTTTTGGAACCATCAGTCTTAATTGTATTTCTGCCCCCTCAACACAGTAATACAATAATTTATCCATCATGATATATCTCTTTAATGAACCTTTTGTTGCTGATCCACTCTCCATATCTCGGATGAGGGATTGCAACTGTGGATCATCTCTTTGTTCTTTTTCCATATCTGGCAACATCAATGCAGATTCGTCGTCTGTCTTGACGTCTGACATGTCTGCCATGCTGTCACTTTTCGCATCACGCGTTGCAACTACATTAGAGTTGAACATACCTACCTCTGGCATGTTTTCATCAACTTGTGATACAGGCAGCCGACTCAACATGTCTGCACGTGTGTTTTTCTTACCTTCCAGATACTCAATTGAACAATTATATGCACTAATCTTTATGGCCCACATTTGAATTTTTCTGTTTTTCATTTCAGCAGAAAACAAGTATTTTAGTGGTTTATGATCTGTTCGAATCACAAATTTAGCCCCTTGTAAATAATGATTTAATTTTTCAAGTGCGTATACAATCGCAAATCCTTCTTTTTGAATAGTTGGCCATTTTTTCTGTGAGTCAGACAACTTATGTGACAGATAATGTATGACCTTCTCTCCGTCATCTGATTCTTGCGCTAATAACGCACCCACACACTGATCACTAGCGTCTGTATATAGTATATACTCTCTGCTAGGATCTGGGTACGCTAAGATCGGCGCTTCTGTCATCATAGTTTTTAATTGTTCAAATGAGTCCTGGCATGCCTTGGTCCAGGTAAATCTGGCATGTTTCTTAGTCAGGGCAATTAGGGGTGTCGCGATTTCAGAAAACTTCGGACAAAACCGCCTATACCACGACACACACCCAATGAATGATCTTATGCCCCGGACATCAGTTGGAGGCGCCATCTTTTGTATAACCTCTACTTTTTTTGGGTCAACTTCTAACCCCTCACGACCAACCATAAATCCTAAATAATTAATTTTTGGTTTCATGAATTCACATTTTGACATTTTCAATTTCAGTCCAAATTTTCTTAATCTGTCAAATATATTTTGAAGATGGATCAAATGTTCATGTTCTGTCTCAGAATAAATGATGATGTCATCAAGGTATGCGATGGCATATTCACCACTGATTCCTTCAAGTACATATGTCATCAATTCTTGAAATACGCTCGGAGCGTTGCACAGGCCAAATGGCATCACATTAAATTCATATAAACCTTTGTGACAAGCAAAAGCCGTTTTACTGCGGTCTTTAGGGTCTAATTCTACTTGCCAGTTCCCAGATTTAAGGTCCAAACAGGTAAAATGTTTCTTCTTTCCCATAGATGCTAATATATCATCTATATGTGGTAGTGGCCAAACATATGATTTTGTAATTTTGTTCAATTTCCGAAAATCAACACAAAATCGTTTTGATCCATCCGATTTTTCAATTAGAACTACTGGAAACGACCATTCTGAATGACTTGGCCTGATTATGTTATTCTTTAACATATCATTCACGGCGTCGTCAATGACTCGTCTCTGATTTATGGCTGTCCGATACGGGCGTAACCTGATAGGCGGGTTATCACCAGTATCTATTTTCATACTCACCGCTTTGGTTCTGCCTAAGTCTTTATCCGTTTCTGCAAATAAATCCTTATTCAGACTAATCAAATGTTGTAATTGATTCTGATACTCAGGGGGTGCAGTTATTTGTCCTACTTCTAACACGGCCTCATCACCTCCCCCCGTCACTGTAGACTCTGAGTCCGCAGACTCTAGATACTCACTTCCTCCGTCGTGTTTACGTCTAGCAGTCTCTGATTGGTACTCACCTCCCCCAGTCTTTGGCCCCGGATAGTTGACAGATTGTATACACGACACATTAACCCTTTCTGCTTTACCGACCACATTGCCCTTGCGTAACTTAAATGTGCGGTTTGTGTGGTTACAGATTTGTATGGGAATTTTTTTGTTTTTGTTTTCAGCTATGGTATTTGTCACTAACAGACCCGGTTCTCTTTCCATAAACCCTGTTTTGATTGCACTAATATTATATACCGTTTTTTCAAGTCCCCCGTGTTTTAGTCTGGTATTGCATACGGCAGCTGTCTGTGGTGGCAAAACAACGTCCTGGGCTAATCTCACAAAGGAGGCTATGTATGCGTCATCTTCCATGCGTATAGTTTGTTGGTCAATTGTAAGCTGGGTATTTTCGAAATCCAGTTTAACTTTATTTGTAACCAGAAAATCTCTCCCCAAAATCACATTTTGAGAGACACCTTCTGTTACGTAAAAAGGGTGTTTCTTATACAATTTTCCTATTTTGAATTTCACATCGGCGATGCCGGCAATTTTTATTTTACCACCATTGACAGTCCGTAGCTTTAACTGTGTATTTTCTAGTAGATTATGACCCTTTAATCTGCACATAATCCTGTCTGAAATGATTGACACTTGAGCACCTGTGTCAATTAAGGCTCGAAATATTTGTCTTCCAATTGTTATTAGTACTGAGGAGCAGTCCTCTTTCTCTAAATTAACTTCACAAATGTTAGAACCCTTTTGTCTATTTGAGTCCAGAATCGGGGCTTTTTTTAATTCTGGACGTTTCCGTTTAACCCTTTTCTACAGGCTTTTTGTAGGTGACCCTTTTCCCCGCAGGCAGGACAGGGTCGCCTGTACGTAATGTGTTTATGGGGACAATCCCTTTTAAAATGTGTCTCGGCCCCGCAGCACCAGCATCGTCGCGGCTGTGCCTCTACCCTACGTATTGCTCCCGTCGCACCATGGTGACCTGTCGCACCCTTGCCACAAGAATAAGCTCTGTGCCCTATTTTACCGCAACGGTGGCATTTACCATAAAATTTGTCAACCTCCATCGGCTCCTCGACCCTATCGTTTCTGTCTTCATGTCCCGTTTTTCTATTTCGTAATTTAAACCTCATATCTAAATTTTGTTCCGTAGCTGCTAGTTTTACAGCAGCTTCCATTGTTTCCGGCTGTTGGCGCATTAATTTCCTGGCTATCGTATCAGATGTCAGTCCGTCCATGAAAATATCTACAAGTTGGCATTGTACCAACTTGTCTGTGATTCTGTCAGGCCACGCGTCTTCCGCGAGTGCAAGCATGCGCTCGGCATATACTTGTACTCCTTCAGTATGTTTTTGACGTGTCCGTCGCAACATTGACAAAGCTTGTTGCGGATCCGTCACTTCCCCAAAATATGCCGTTAGTTCTTTTTTTAGGTCAGCCCATACTGTGGGCGAATGGGCAGTAGTATATCTGCCTATAAAATCTGACACCAATCCCTCAGAAGCCTGGTATGCTATCCCCACAGCTTCATCCTCATGTTTGGCCATAATTTTTACATGTTTCTCTATGCTTTTAACCCAATTTCTGAACTTTTTGGTTTCCCCAGTGAATTTAGAAATTGCGTTATCGCAGTGTGTTTTGCCTAATATACCTGAAATACCTGCTAGTTGGGATAATTGTTGATTTTGTACCTCTAATGGGTCATTAGCCATTGTTGCTAATAATATTTAGTTCCAAATAATAATAATAATGATACAAATGACAATTTTATTTATAGCAGCCTAGAATTTAACTGACCTGCAAGTGTATCGAGGTGTTTGTGTCTAGCCAACGATCCCAACGTTGCGTAGCTGTTGTGTAGTTCTTGTTTTGTTCCTCCTGGTAACTCCCGTCAGTCTGTCAGCGCCCAGCTCCGTCCTTGATCCCGTCTGTATATATGTCCACGCCCAGCTGCATCTGGATCCTGATTATTTGTCCTCTGTCTCGTCTCGATAAAAGTGGTGGTTTGATATAGCCACCACTACGTTCATTAACTAGTATTTATCCACTGATATTTGTTTTGCCGTGCCAAGTCAAGTCACTTTGTAACTTTCCAACGTTGTTCAACCAAGTTCTTGCATTGATTTAATTTGCTTTTCAAATTAAAATCCTGTCAGATGGCACCAATGTAAACTGGTTTTATCCGTGACACAAATCCTGGTCACGGCACCAAAGTAAACGGGTCTTATCCGTGATACGTTGACACGCTATCGTCGGGTGTTCAAATGTTCTGGCACGGCAAACACAACACTCGTGGATAAACTTAAATTAACTCTTGAATATATATAAAATACATATTAAGCATAAAACATTTCAATTTCTCAGTACACTGATGTTAGTACTTATATCTCGTTGTGTAATTTTGCTGTTGCTTCAGTGATCTACAAGATGTTAGATACCGAAGCAACTCCCACTAAACTTAGCCAAACCCGAAACGTCTCTGTTACAATACTCCCCAATTTCTCTCTGACTTTCTCCCTGAATTTTCCTCTGAATTTCCTCTCGAAGGCTGTGGGCGCCTTCCTTTATAGCGGATCCCGACGGGCGCGGTCACTTCCTGTGGTGAAATGACATCTCCACCAATCAGGATCCTTACTTTGATATACATTCACATTCCTGGGCTGTTTTCCAGAACCGACTCACACAGGCCTCTAGAACTAGGGGACGTCCTGTATGACAATTAGTACTTGTCGCACTACCGTCTCCACCATGTGGTTCACATGTAAACAGCCCAGGACAGCATGTTTATTCTACCCTTTACTTACCGAAACCCCAATTTAGCCACCTGTTACTTTACATTGTTACATCATCCATTATATCAGTGGCAATATCATGGATATTTGATAGACCATTATATTTGTTCACTAAGTAAGACTTAAGGTCTGAAAGAAAAATGTTAAATAATAGAGGTGAAAGGTTATCCCCTTGCCTAACTCCCATCTCACATGGAAAAAAATCACTGCATTGCCCTCCATAACTTACACACGACTTTACTTTTTTATACATATCATATATTACATTAAATAATTTCCCTTGTATTTCAAGATTACAAAGCTTCATCCACAGCTGTTATCGCTGAATTGAGTCAAAAGCCTTTTTATAATCAATAAAACATGCATATAAACGTTTCTTACGAAACAGATAGAAGTCAATCAGAGAATTTACCACAAAAATATGATCTACAGTAGAATATCCACTTCTAAAGCCGGCTTGTTCTGGTCCAATTAATTCCATATCTTCAACACATTTACCAAGTCTAGAATTTATTAAAGTTGTAAAGAGTTTGCCTAAACAGCTTGCTATTGTAATTCCACGATAATTATTCGGGTCATTTGGGTCACCTTTGTTTTTATATAAAGGGCGAATGTAGCCGATACACCACTGTTGTGGTACCACTCCACATTTTAAGATTACATTAAAAATATCTGTATAGAGCTCCAATATATTTTGAGGTGAATATTTTAAAAACTCATTTAATATGTTGTCTGGGCCTGGACATTTATTACTCTTCAATTTGTGTATACATTTTTTAACTTCATCTACTGAAAAAAGATGAATTTATTATAGTATCGTCATTATCATGACTTGTTAAGTTAAATATGACTTCTTCAGATGTTTCATCAGTGTTCAAATTTGAGAAATGTTCTTTAAAATCATTCAGTGTGACATTATTTTGGGGAGTTTTATTTCCATTCTCAAAAAGTAATTTCCAATATTGTTTTGGATCAGATGATTTTAAGCAACGAATTTTTTTTATAGTTGAGTTTTGGTGCTCTCTAAAGGCCTTTTTGATTTGAATTTTATACTGTTTACTAGCCGTCACCATTTTCACCTCGTTTTCGTGGGATCTCAGGTTTCTATATCTGTTTTTAAATTTAAAATACTCTTTTCGCTTGACCTCACATTCGTTGGTGTACCATGGCTTATGGTCATGGTAACGTTTACGCGGCCCGACTTCTTTTTTAATACGCGTTTTATTCAGCATATTAGATGTTTCTGCTGATTCTGTGATCAAAGTGGACACGTCAGTAATTAGTTCATTTATATCATCCAATTTTGGGTCCGCATTATTTGAAATGGCCTGAATCTTTCTTGTAACGGTGTCTAAATTTAATGAACTCAGATTTTGAGTGAAATTATCTTTGTAATTATCGTTCCATTTAGGTCTGTTTTTTTCGGCTAAATTAGATTCTTCCACATCTCCAGATCGAGTATGAGGTTTACATGTGAAAGATATATGTAGCTCTATTGGTGAATGAATGTCTGATAATATTTCTTGAAACTCCAGCACTTTAAATTCGGAAACGGCACATAACAGACTTTTAGATACAATAGCATAATCTACGCAGCTAACGTTTTTACATGTAAACTGACTAACTGTGGCATCAGTGCCACACCTTCCATTCACAATAATAAAATCTAAGTTTTTACACATTTGTGTTAACATGCGGCCATAATTATTTACAACACTGTCTTTATTAACCCTCTGGTTAACCTCATTTTGTACATCGTGTAGCTCATTATTACTTCTCACAGACAGTGTGTCGTCAATAATTACTTCACTTAAATTTCCCGTTCTGGCATTAAAATCTCCAACCAAGCAAAACTTTGTCTTCGGGTTCTTAGATAAATGAACAACATGATTTTCAATATAACTAAAAATGTCTGGATCAGCGTATTGAGAGTCCTGTGGGGGATTATATATAACAATAAAAACAATGTCTTCCTTTGTATTATGTTCTTTTAATCGAAACCATAGAGTTTCCTTAATGTCACTATCAATAATTTCTACGGCTGAATTGATTTTGTTATTCAATAACAGGGCAACACCACCAGATTTTCTTTTTTTAAGCTTGCGATTTTTTGTAAATATATTAAAACCAGGAATCTCCATGGAATCCATCCCATCAAGTTTAGTTTCTGTGAGCAAAACTTTGTCTTACCCCATGATAAAGTCATAAAAGTCAGGAAATCTCAATTTGCTTTTTAGTCGACATACATTTAAGAACATAATCTTCAGATTATTTAGAGACTGTACTGAGACGTCATTCTGATAGTCTGATGATGGTGCCTTACCATCGCGCGCCTGGCACGGATGCTAATTGTCTGATGTAAAGCCAGGCATGGTTGAGGTAGAGGCCTGTGGGCTGTACACATTACTAGAATTTTTTTACATTACCGAATTTCGAATTCTGTGTCTGGAGGGCAGTGTCACCTCATTCATCTCAACATCCTCAGGAGGTTGTCCTGGCCCAATTTAGCCTACATGTGCACAAAGGTGGACTAAAACACCGTTCATTTCATCTCATTTGCCTATACTCAAATGCATCTCATGAAGCTCAGCTCACCAATATGAGCACAGATGGCCAATTCCATATATTACTATTTTTTTTACTATATATGAAGGATTGCAAAGTAAATTAATGTGGCGGCTATTTTGTTTTAGTCCATTGAGGACCAGTGAGTTCTCGACTGTTCCTCCAGAACCAGTCCCGGATATGCTAGGTATTGATTACATGAGGTAAATATGATATCATAAATTATTCTGGTCTCGGCAAGAGTGCAGAAGCCACTCAATCTGGTCCTCAACGGGGTAAGATCACAATCTTCTATATTGAGCTAGACATTTTTTATTCTCATTCCAGAACAGATTATTCATTTGAGCTATTTTTGTTGCACTACATGGGGTGTGTTGATATGTTTGTTATCAACACCCCCCTCAAGTAGTCTCCCTTATACCATGTATAACAACTTAAAGGGGCTAACTCAGGCTGAAATCATCAAAAAATCGGTGATTCTATTTTGGCTTATTAATATGACCATATAATGTAAACATGTCCATAGACTAGAACTGCAAAGGTGTTTTAATTTTTGCGCTGCGCATTTACCAGTTAGGCTAGATATAGAGACGAAATTCTCGTATTTCTTATTAACGCCCCTTCTTCGCATAGAACTTCCCTCCATTGTCTTTTAACGCATTCCCGTCGCCTTTTATGGCCTCTCCATGAATTTTAAAGCCTCCCCATCAACCATTAACGCCTTTCCATTACCATTCATCACCTCTGCAGCACCCCACATTGCCATTCACTGCTACGTGGTCGCCCTTTAACGACTTTCCATCGCCAGTTATCGCATCTGCGGCACCACTTAACGCACCTTAATGTATTTCCATCAAGCTCTAAGGCTTTTTCTTAGCCGTTTTACGTCTTTCCATCGCCCTTTGGCGTCTCTCCGTAGCTGTTTAAGGCTTCTTCATTGTCCTTTAGGGACACTCCATCACTTTTAAACCTTCTCCTCACCCTTAAACGCCTACGCATACACTGTCTTTAACGCCTCTTTGTCTCACACTAACATACCTCCATTGTTAATTAACAATTCCTCGTCGGCCTCCAAAGCCATTCTATATATCTTCAATTCCTCCCTGTCACCCTGTTTAACGTACCTTCTTCGCCCCTTAATTCCTAATCGTTGCCTTTTAACGCCTCTTACTTGCCCTTCAACACCTCCTCTTTTCCATTTAACGTCTCTTCATTGCCGTTTTATCCACTTTGAATCGCCCTTCAGCGCATCCGAGTCATTTTTTAGTGCCTTGTCGCGGCCCTTTAACGCCTACCCATTGTCCTTTAACGCCTCCCTTTCGCCTTTTAGCGCCTGTCCATCTGCCTGTAGCGCTGTTTCGTCGTCTGATTATTTCACTCTGATGATGATTTTCGTAAAACCCTACTTTAGAATTAGATTATCCAGTCAAAATTACACCAGAACTATGTATTATGCGTGTCCCCTATTGACTTTGAAATTGACCATTTGAACTAGAGGATCACCTCAAATCACCAAAATAATACAGAAAATGGATTTTCCAGAAAAATCACATGAAAAGGTGGTATTACACTTGTACCTAGCTTTATTTGTTAAAAGTCACATTTTCGCGTACGTGACCTTGGAATTGACACATTGACCTTGAAAATGACCTTTAATCATCAAAATAGTAGCAGAAATAGATGATTCAGTCGAAATGATATCAAAAAGACATGTTTTTTTCGCTATTTTTGTTTGTTAAAATCATATTTTTACACTTTTGGCCTTGTAATATACTTTTTGAAGACCTTGAATTGAATTTGACCTTGATGATGACCTTGAATCACCAGAAAATATTATAAATTGATTTTTTAATTCAAAATCCCATAAAAACGAGGTATTACACATGATCCTGGCCTAGCTTTATTTGATAAAAATTATATATTCTCTTACTTGACCCTTAAATTAACCTTTTGACCTTAAAAATGACCTTTAATTATCAAAATAGTAGCAGAAATAGCTTATTCAGTCGAAATTATATAAAAAAGACGTATTACACTTTTTTCGCTTTTTTATGTATTAAAAATCATATTTTCAAGTTTTTAACCTTCGAAAATACTTGTTGATGGCCTTGAATTGAATTTGGCCTTGAAGATGACTTTGAATCACCAAAATAATATTATAAATTGATTTTTTCATTTAAAATCCTATGAAAACGAGGTATTACACATAATCCTAGCTTTGTTTGTTAAAAATGATATTTTCTCTTACTTGACCCTTAAATTGACCTTTTGACCTTGCAAATGACATATAAAAATATATATATATATTTTTAGAAATTGATTGCCCAGTCAAAATCACATGAAAATGAGGTATTGCACTTGTTCCTAGCTTCATTAGTTGAAATATCATATTTGACCTTGAAATTGATATTTGCCCTTAAAATTGACCTTTGACTTTGAAATTACAAAAGTGTCCAAACTTTTTAAGCCGACACTCATCGAATTTGAATTCAAGACAAAAAAAGAAACACCAAAAACATTGTACATGTAACAAAACAAGTTGTGTAAATACCCCAAGAATAGTTGTATGATTTGTGTAAAAAAAGCAAATGACAGTCTCCTTTTTCAAAAGGTCATAACAAATTTTACCCAGAGCGGAATTATGGGGATTTTGGAGGAGTGATTCTTGAGATGATACCAAAATTATTTGGATAGGATTTTTTCCCCACTTCGACCCTTCTCCGACCAGCCTATAATAATTAGGCGCTGTTACTAATATGGTTAAGTTATTATCATATACAAACAAGATCTACCACCAGACACGATACATTAATTCAATGTTGTTTGAATGTTGGCAAGGGTCGCTGACGGTGGCGCAACATTGAAACAACATTGGCTTAACGTTTCGTTCGCAGCATTTCACCATGTTTAATGCATTGATATCAGTAAAAGGGGGTGTCACACTACGGCGCATAAGAGAAAGAGTTGCATTTGAAAATTAATTAATAAATTAATTAAGTGTCATACACACAAAACCCCTTTAAAAATACATACTTGCGCGTGTCCTTAACATAATAAACGTGTGAATAGCTTATTGCCAGCGTATGTAATGACCTCTGACCTACATAGTCCTATGACCCAGCAAGATATGCCAATGTTTGCTGGCATAAAATACCGGTATTTGTAGCGTATTTGTAACGTAAGTTTGTATCTGGCCGTGTGCCAACGAATGTCAGCGATCATTACATATTTAAATGCATCTACATTGAAATCAATGACGACTGTAGGCTTACATATACAGCCTTCATGGGTAGGGGGGTGAAATACTGATTTTTTAGTTTTAATATTAAAAAAAATACATCGGTCATGCCCCAAACCCCCGAGCCCAAACCCATAGCCTGCGATATACGCTAGCTGGTTGGGCCAGCGTCTTTGACGGTGGTCCAACATTACAACAGCATTACGTCAAGTTCCGTATTTACCGGGATACAGATAACCTTATATAGATTGACTGATTTTTAGAAAATAGATAGCTTTTGTTTTATTGACATAGTATAGTAGTAGTAATTAAATTGCTGCTTTACTACACTTTACGGCTTTATTGACATAGACTGCACTTAATTTCATGCGACTTCTGAACCATATGTATGATATTACGCAATGAAGCTACATGTATATTAATTTTGTAATATATGTTGTGTAGTAGTATATTTTTCAAATTCAGGAGCATGTATGGCTGTCCACAAGACCCCCAGAAACGACGTCGAGGAGGTCCTGAGGGATTTCCTAAAAATGCCCCATACCAGCGGGGAGAGCCAAAGCACAAGGTAAGTTATATCTCCAACAATCACTGGCAATGCTGGATCAACGCTGGTTCATTCTCCACGACACTGACCCAGCATGCATCAAACAATCGGCGGGTACACTGATTTCAAATCCTGGCTGAACCAGCTACGTGCATTCGGGGTCTAGTTTAGTTTAGTGCCTATAACGTTCTTGAAATTATTCAAACATAGGTCACCATAGTCTCTACTGCCCATGTTAATTCAAGGACTTTTTGTGAAAAATTATTGGCAAGACGCACTTTATCACTAGAAAGACCACTTATATGCTATTAGATAAAAGTAGTGTATATATATATA
This sequence comes from Flabesymbios commensalis, assembly GCA_964017125.1. Lineage (NCBI taxonomy): Eukaryota > Metazoa > Annelida > Polychaeta > Terebellida > Flabelligeridae > Flabesymbios > Flabesymbios commensalis. The sequence goes on from OZ024908.1 coordinate 1,031,923, forward strand.
AATTGTCACTGAATATAGGCCTATGAATTCTAAATACCAGCAAAACTAGTCAAAATGGGATGCCGGTAATACATCATAGCGAGTATAAATAATATATTATAATGTCATATTTAAATGTCATTGTTTAATATAGTATTTGATTAATGTCTCTGATGATTATTTAAGACAAGTTTAAATAGCCGAACAAAGGTATATAGTGGTCTAATTTTCTATGACAACTTCCCAGCAAACACCAGGCGTTCGCGCATTGCTGGGTTAATGTTGGCCCATCGTCTTCGATGCTGGAAAAACATTAATCCAACATTGGGCCAACGCTTCGTGTTTACTGGATTGGTACCTACAGTTGTAATTACCGGGGTACGTTCTGAACGTATTTAACTTTTTTCAACAATTTCAACGCCATGTTAAAATTTACCTGGTGTCATTTCTGTATATCTAATCTACAAGCTTAGTAAAGAAGACAAAAACTAGTTATAAATCGATCGTTGCGCATATATATCAAGCTTAAAATTTAATTATTTTCATTGCAGAAATCTAAAAGAGGATCCTCGAGACATCATAGAAATCGAACAGGCGCAGATTCCAGCTGAGGAAAATTATGTTCTTTGTATCAACAAAATAAATTGAATGAAAACAATGCTTGTGTTTTGTGCATATTATTTGCAGGGATGAATATGGATTGTTTTGCAGAGGCTGAAAAGAGGTTGCTTAAATGCTGGAACACCGCTTGCAACGCCGGATCGTCATTAAAACAACATTGCATAAACGTTTCCTGATAGCTGGGTTGAGTTATTATTGGAAAATATGCGATGTTGTAACGAGGTAAAAAGGTAAAGTCAAACGTTATTTTTAAACGTTCTGATAACGTTATCGGAACCAACCAGTTGAAAAATGATAATGTTTTCTCCACATTATTAGATAAAACAGAGGTTATACGAAAGTTATACAAAGGTTGGAGAAGCATTGTAGCGAGGTTGTAGAAACGTCGTGACAACATTATAATAAACGTTGTGACAACGTTACAATAAGACGTTATTTTTACCAGACAGACAGATATTTTATTGAAAGAAAAGAAAAGTCATTACAGACTTATTTGTCATAGAAATGGAAGAGATATATGTACATGTATATACAAGATTGTAAATTTTTTAAAATCATATGATAATATACATGGTATGACATACACAACTAAAATCAATTTAAGTGGCATTGCCAAAATAAAAACTGGGCATTTCGATAATATAAATGACTACTACTAAAAATGAATTAAAAGGCATTACCAAGATAACATAGAGGTCTATCATTTTGTTTCCCGCACCAAAACCAGAGATAAAATAGCTACTATGTATGACATACTAATTATATATAGTAGAAAAAAAGACACTCTGGAAAGCGTAGAAACCTAAAATATATACAAGTTCTGACAACGTTATCTAAACCAAAAAAAATGTAAATTAAATATGTTTTTTCGCCCACTATGAGATGGCATGGAAGTTGTACAAACGTTGGAGAAACGTTGTGGTGAGGTTGTACAAAGGTTGTAACAACGTTGTGAAAACGTTTTGTATAAACGTTGTGACAACGTTGTCATAACGTCATTTTGTTAGCTGGGATGTTCTGACACTGCTGTGAGATGCAGGATTCAGACGACAGGTCTTCCGTTACTTGGGGCTGAAGTTGGATTCCATAAATCTAAAAGTGATCTTTCCACAAGCCAAGTTGAATCAGATACAGACAGAAATTACTTTCCTGGAGAGGGCACCATACAGTGATCAAGACAAGATATCGCATTCAGTTGCTGGGCAAGATGAATTTTGCATCAATGGCCATCACTCTAGGCCAACTAGGCCAACTAAATGCTCGGCCGATTCAGTTTTGCTAACCATGCCTTGTCAGCAGTCAAAACATGTTCGCTTTTCCCATGTCTCTATCAAACGCAGCACAGGACTCACTGGTGGAAATCGCCTCCAGAGAATGGCCGCAGCTTCTTGTGGATTTCTCTACCCATGTACACATGTAGTCACAACAGACGCGATCCTCACAGGCTGAGGTGCTCAATCAGGTCACCTGACCATTCAGAGCCTTTGAGCAGTTCCAGATAAGTCCATTCAGATCAATTAATATCTTGAAAGCATCAACTGAGTCATCCCCTCAGTTGGATCCAGATCCCTGCATGAGCTGGCTGCAGACATTCATTGCAAGAAGTCCAGCACCTGTGATGAATGCACCTGTGATGAATGTGCTCCACCACAGTTGAAGTTGTGCACGTTTCCTACACCAAACCTGATTTTATTAGAGTCGTCACTTCATTAATGATTCAATAAGACCATGGTGGCCCAGAGCCCCATAGTTGTCAGTATTGGCCAGACTGTCAGCCCAGCTAAAACGTTACGTGCCAGCAACGTTTTATTCTGGTTGCTACGAGGTTGCGTCGTGTGGACCGTTATTGTGACATTGTTACAACGTCACAGGGATCGGTATCATTGGATTTAACCACACCATATTGTGAAACGTCCACAGCACGTTGCTGCATTCACTCAAAGTCGTCGAAATCGACGCATGCATGGTGATCTGAAATCGATGCATGAGCGTTGACCCAACCTCATTCACTTCAAGCATCCTGTTCAGAAATTAAATATAATTCCATCATGCTGGTGTCTTTTATTCGCATTATTGTCATTAGGTTTGTTTTGTTCTGACTTTTTTCTAAAGTAAATAATTGGGTTCTATGTATAGCACAGTTTTAGATTTTTTTTATTTCGCTTTAGTATGATGTGATTGTTATAATAAACACATTTATGTTGGCTTGTCTTGGTGACTCTCCCACTCAGTGGTGATGTCATCGGCAGTCATGGTTTTACACTATTTTGGCTGGCGTGATCTCCGACCACAGATGACCCAGAGACCACTGAGCCAATGCTGGTTTGATGTTGGACAAACATTGTTTGAATGGCTCGTGGTAACAAACAGGTATCCCATCCTCAGCTAACAAAAGACATGTTGGGCCAGCGTCACTGACGTTGGACCAACATCTGGCCTGTGGTGTGTTGATGCCTCGTGTTTGCCGAGTGGGCATACATGCCTATCTGGTATACTGCTGTGCATCTAGAATCGTCTCAATATTTTTATGTTATTCTGCTTTCTTCTTTTTTCACGAATATCGTTATTATTTATTTTTATTATTTTTTAATATAACACATTTATCACAAATGTCTGTCATATTTACACCCGCTTTTTGTTCACACTACATGGACACAGGAATCCGTTCTGATAGTCGAACTATTTTGGTTATGTTCCTCTTTCAAACCTTTATCATCCATTTCATCATTTCACGGCTGATATGTTGGGATAGGTGTGGTCGCGTGGTTGCGTGCTGCGATGCTTCTTTACAATGTTATATAATGTTTGATGAGAATATTCTATGGTGGTATGCCTCGTAATTCGTTGACCCATATTTTAAATGTTAATAACACTGATACGAGTGTTGATCAAGAAACAAACTTAATTCAGCATTCACCGTATTATATTGATCAACTAGTGAATTTATTAAAAAACAAGTCTGATCAATTCTCAATCCTCAGTTTAAATATTCAATCCATTAATGCGAAATTAATCAACTGCGTATTATTTTAGAATTAGGTATTATTCCTGCACTTCAAGCGTAATACTCAGCGACTGCGGACGTGCCGTAGCTCGCTCTCGCTAAGTCCATAGAGACGTGCCGTGCGCGGATGGTTGTGCTTTGCTGTTATCGCATGTTAATCAAATAAACATGACAAGACAGAAGAGAGTTTCCTGGTTTGTTTGATACCGTCGACCAGACGGATGAGGAGGATATTTGAGTTTTGATGGTGAGATTGGGCGGAGTCCTTCGTCGGCCGTTGTGACCCCATAACGGAATTCCCGGCGTAGGTCTATCACAACGTTTTGGTAACTACGACGTCCCATCTCGCCATATTGGTGACCCCTGACGACTGATCGTTTACGCAACAGTATTTTCACCTAGACGCCAGTTGAAAACCGCTGTTTTCAAGGATAGTTTCATTAATTTTAGGGGATTTTTTGAAAAAAATCAATAGCATTTTTTTCACAAGGTACGTGAAAGCTGTAGGTCAAAATATATATATGCCAGTTTAAATTAGTCAGAAAGAGTTATCAGATGAGAAGCACGTTTCTTTACGTCGAAAACGGCGTAAATTTCTAAACTTTTGGTCGAAATCCCACGTGTTTGGCGCCTTTTCAAGATGGCGGCCTTGCCGGTTTCTCTAGAAGAATCCAGAAAATTATTCTCATAGACATAGTCTATCATTTTATTTATCGTAAGAGTTTGTTTAATGCCTTCATCCTACTAATACCACTGTAGGCAAGTAGGAAGTGGGTATTTTCTGTAACTCATTTTTATCGTTGATTACCATAATTGGGTAACTCGATCTTAAAGTCCGCAGACGAAATCTCGTCATTTTTTCCCGATTTTTTCTACAAATCGACAGAAATTTTTACTATCGCTTCGACTCGGGTAACCTTTAATAGGTTTAGGGCCAAAATAAATTGCTTCCCTAAATGAATGTCAATAAACAGCCTTATTTGGTCTCTTTAAAAATATTCCCAGGACCGTAGGTCAATATTTTGTACTATTATCATATGTTATTTCAGAGAATGCTGAATATTGTATTTGTATTTGGTAGGTGTGCGCCATCTTGGCCGCTGGTTTCCCTAACTTAGCTCAAAGCACGCCGTGGGCACCCTCGTGTTCCCCCCTAACCGGCATGCATCGGGACAGTGAACCTGTGTCGCCGCATCACATTAGCATAAAGTAAGCCGCCATTTTAATATGGTGGAGAATATTTGTCACGTGTTCCAAATTTTACACGGACAGATTGTAATAAAAAAATTTTTTTTTAAATTGTTTATAAATTGTTTTTTTCAACACGATTGAGGGAGAAAATGTGTAAATAAGTCGTTTCGAAAACAAAATTCTGCCACTAATTGTGCGAGACTTTTTGTTCACTTTGAAACGCCTTTTGGTGTTTGTAATCGTGCTAGGCTATTCAGCGCCTTATTTGGGCACGCAGTAGCTGATGAATATGCTAATGTGAGGCGAGACGGGGATGCTGACTGTATACTATGTACGCACCGCTCAAAGCTTACCGTCACAGACTATAAGCCACATGCTGCCTGCTGCACAGGCTGTGAGCACCGACAATACACCACACACACACCCATCACAGACGACATAACAACAACCGCACCAAACACAGTCGGTTTATACGTCAACCAATGAATCGATGCGAGCGATTGATTCGGACGTTCATGAGAATGATTCGGTGATGAACGTACCATTATAAAAAAAAAAACGTGGAATGTTCATCACAGATATCATTTTTCAGCGAAATGATATACTTTATCATTTATCAGCATAGACTACTGTCAGTCACGTTTTAGATATTATTCTTAAATCATAAATGTCACTGTTTTTCTTCGCAGTCACATTTAGTCTATCAGTTTCAGAACGAAATTTTCTCACGATAGTTATTTCTGAAGTTTAATTTTTTTATAAATACAGAAATATTCGATTTGACAGTTGCGCTATTGCGAAACATTGCAAATATTTGAATGTGTTTTTCGACTTGTGTGAAAATTTTTTTTTTCACCCAGGTCGATTTACAAAATACTATTATCATAGCTTAGCATAGCTTATCACAGTTGTATCTGGCATATTGTTTTTATGTACCACTGCGACCTACGGTTTTCACGGTACCATTTTGCATGTGTGTGACTCAGTGAAAACGTTCTATGTCTCATCTAGACCTCCAGTTTTCACTTTAATCAATACATACCTTTTGTGAATTTGTGAACAGCACTTAGGTGAAAATTCAACGACGCATATTTCTGCAACTAATCTGCAACCCCCGTTTCTCGCACCATGCGACATAGCATGAACATTTTCTACAGTCTACACTTCTAGCTTCAACATATTACAGACATTTTTCATCTGATTTTCACGGCATTGCACAACCTGTCCGCGCACGGCGCGTCAAAAATAGTTGGCATGTGTTAATACGACATGCAATTTTAAACACATTTGGGATAGACACAGAGCCAATAGGCCAGCTATCCCAGATGCTTTATTAATTAAATAATTTTACAAACACTACTTCATAATGTCAAAGCAGTACGACAGCGAAAGCTTCATGTCAACACCTCTAGAAGGTGCGGGTGCTAGACCCAAAGATAGCTATCATCTCGACAGTGAAGACAATGAGGTTCGATTCCGAGAAGCGGACGAGGAATATCAACGCCTCAAAGCCGATTTCGCTCGAATTGCTCGGGATAGACGTCTGAATTCCCACTCGAGGAGTGACTAATCAAGGAGTTCTTCACCGCTTGGTAGAGAGCCGCAGAAACGTGCTACGAACTTGCCCAAGTTTAGAATCGCAACTTCCTACGCCTCTGATGTGGAGCTCTGGTTTAATCAAATCGAGACGCAATTCGCCCTCCACCAGATCGATGATGATGACGAGAGGTACAGCCTAACCTGCGCTGCACTTTCTGGCGAGATTGCATCAGACGTGAGAGACGTGCTGCTGCAGCCTTTCAGGTCAAACAAATATGACAGCCTGAAAGCAATACTAATTGAGAGGCGAGGATTGACAACACCTGAAAGGGTCAATAAAGTTATCTCTGGCGAGAATATTGGAAATGATATTCCCTCGCGTTTCCTGAGGCGTCTGCAGAAGACTGCAGGTTTCGGCACCAAAGCTGTTGTTGGAAAGGCTGTAATTCGGCAAGCGTTCATACGACAGATGCCCGCTTCCATCAGAGCCCATTTGGCGACTCAACCCGACAGTGCCTCCCTCGAAAGTTTGGCCGTTTTGGCTGACAGGGCACTGGCTGCAGAACAAGACGTTGAAGAGAGTAAGCCGGGGGTCGCAGAGATCAAAGTCGACGAGACCAGCAAATTAGTTGGTTTGTTAGAAGATCTATCCAAACGCATCAAGAGATTAGAAACAGTAACAACATCTGAGAGGAAACGAAATAAAGGACGTGGATGAGCAAATAACTACGCTCACGCGCCTGCATTTGCCCCTGATGTACAGGCCTCACGTTTCATTAGTAACCAACATAGTCAGTATAGAGACGCTAAAGATAATGCTCGACCTTTCGCTCAGCCGACGAATTTGCAAACAAATGCTCGACCTTCCGTTCCGCCGCCGAACACACAGAGAAATGACGCCGCTAAGACTTTGAATTCGGCTGATGCACCTGTCTGCTATTTTCACCAGACTTTCGGTGACAAGGCACGAACGTGCAGAAGCCCCTGCGCTTTTTCTTTAAACTGCTAAGCCAGAGCAAGATTGCGACTCTTGCATTTGGCGGTATAACTGAGACGCGACATGACTCCGCGGACGCTAGTTCTCCACAGTTATCTCACTCTAAGTTATTGTATGTCGCAGATAAAGGACATAAATGCAGATATTTAATCGACACGGGCGCAGCTGTCAGTATTCTGCCGAAATCTTGCGCTAACGGGATTTAGGGCGCTGACAGTCTCCCCCTGGTGGCAGGTAATAACAGCACTATAAAGACTTACGGCAATTGTAAACGCGTCGTCGATGTCGGCTTAAAGCGCGAATATCCGTGGACGTTCATAGTGGCAGATGTGCAGCAACCCATAATCGGGGCTGATTTTTCAATCCACTACAATTTGCTTGTAGACTTGAGAAGCAGATGTCTTCGAGACATGCGTACAGGTTTAGCCATTGCCGCTTCATTATCTTCGATTAAACCTCTGTCATTGAACAGAGTTGATACAGTTCAAAATGAATATACTGAACTCCTCGGCCAGTTCCCGGAACTGACACGCCCTATGACGAAGGGTGAGCCCGTCAAACACGGCATAACTCACAAGATTGTGACTAAAGGTCATCCGGTTTTTACTCGACCACGACGTTTGGCTCCCGATAAGCTGGTCACCGCCAAACGTGAGTTTGACGATATGATTAAATTAGGGGTCATTGAATCCAGCGACAGCGAGTGGTCCTCAGCGCTTCACATGGTGCCAAAGAAAAACGGCGATTGGAGACCATGCGGGGACTACCGTAGTTTGAATGCACAAACCGTACCGGACCGTTATCCGATTCCGCATATTCAAGATTTTACGCAGCGGTTAGCCGGATCGAAAATTTTTTCGAAGATAGACTTAGTCAGGGCTTATTACCAAATTCCGGTGGAACCGTCCGACGTACACAAGACTGCTTTTACCACACCTTTTGGCTTGTTTAATTTCACTAGAACCCCATTTGGTCTGAGAAATTCCGGTCAAACGTTTCAGCGATTTATAGACCACGTGACACGCGGACTTGATTTCGTTTTTGTTTATTTGGATGACCTACTGGTAACCAGCCCAGATCATAAAACGCATAAGAAACATCTACGAATTCTTTTTGCTCGACTATCGGAGTTTGGAATCATCATTGGTCCTGAAAAGTGTCAGTTCGGAACATCTGAATTAAGTTTCTTAGGTCATCACGTTTGCGCCGAAGGCATTTCGCCGTTACCTAGCGCCGTTGACGCGATCGTTAATTTCAATAAACCCGAAAAGCAATTAGCATTGCGTAGGTATCTGGGAATGGTGAATTATTACCACCGTTTCATACCGCATTGCGCCGCGAAGCTGACGCCACTCAATAATCTACTGACTTCTGCCAACGAAGGCCATACCAGATTGTCACCGAAATCAAATTTCGATTTGAAGTGGAATAAAGAAGCAGAGTCAGCATTTACCGAGTCCAAACAGATATTGGCAAACGCTACGCTTCTGGTGCACCCAGATTCTACGGCTCAGCTTAACATCACGTGTGACGCTAGTGATGTCGCCGTCGGTGGCGTTTTGCAGCAATTTTTAAACGGTATGTGGCAGCCGCTTTCGTTTTTCAGCAAGAAGCTGAACCCAGCAGAGACACGCTATAGCGCGTTCGATCGTGAACTTTTGGCAGTATACGCTACAATTAAACATTTCAGACACAATTTAGAAGGACGAATTTTTTTCGTTAATACTGATCACAAACCGTTAACATTCGTAATGTCATCCGTGACTGAGCGCGCATCCCTACGACAAACACGTCATTTAGCGTTCATCGCTGAATTCACCACCGATATTAGATATGTAAAAGGAGAGACAAATTTCGTCGCTGATGCGCTGTCACGACCATCAGTGTCAGCGATACACGATGGCCCAGTAATAGACTATAAAGAGTTAAGTCTCGATCAAGCTAATGACGCGGAATTCACACGTTTGAGACATTCGACTACATCCACTATGAATTTCAAGCTATTGAAATCGTTTGATAATCAATTGATCTGGTGTGGTGTGCCCACGGGACACAACCGGCCGTACCTTACCGCGAAATTTCGCCGAAAAGTTTTTTCAAACTTGCACCGTTTAGGCCATCCATCGCATAGAGCCACCAGACCTTTGATTAATACCCGATTTGTATGGCACGGCATGAATATAGATATTGCTAGATGGTGTCGTACCTGTAAGGGTTGCCAGACCTCTAAAGTTTCACGTCATAACACTCCAGTTTTCGGAAAGTTCACTGAACCTACCGAGCGATTTGATCATGTCCACGTGGATATAATCGGACCTTCACCTTATGCCGATGGTTTTAGATATCTACTGACTTGCGTCGACCGTTTTACACGTTGGCTGGAAGCTATACCTATGGTAGATATTAGAACCGAAACGGTCGCCGATGCCTTCTTCAGCGGGTGGATAGCACGTTATGGTACCCCAGCCACTATCACCACTGATAGGGGCGCTCAATTCGAGTCCAAATTGTGGGATAGTTTATGTAACCAATTCGGGATTATTCGGAATCGTACCACGAGTTATCACCCTCAGTCGAATGGCATGGTCGAGCGTTTCCACCGTCAATTAAAAGCCGCCATTATGGCGCACGAGTCACCGAATCCGTGGACTATCACGTTACCTGCCGTACTGTTAGGAGTTCGTTCAGCCGTGAAAGAGAGACTGGGCAGGTCAGCTGCTGAGATGATTTACGGGACAACCGTTAGACTCCCAGGAGAGTTTACTAAACAGTACAACGTCGACGCTAACACTGATTTGGAGAATTATTCAGACAAGCTACGCGTGGCCATGTCGCGTCTCCGTCTATGTCCGCCACGTGACACACAACAACACAACATTTTCCAATTCAAGGAAATCGCTACATGTACTCATGTATTCTTGCGCCGAATCGCAATTGCACCGCCTCTGACCGCCCCTTACGATGGACCATACAAGGTCGTCGCGAGGAGTGGCAGAGTAATGAAAATCCTAGTTAAAGGCAAGGTTGAGACGGTCTCCTTAGATCGCGTTAAACCCGCTCACATGGAGTGCGAGCCTACAACAGGTACGACAACACAGCGTAAACCGCCAAGCAAACAACGGAAGTCGACGGCTACCAGGACATCTAGTAAGAATCCACAGGGTCCACCTAGACCTGGTAGTGCGGACACTCCGACGTCCAACGGGACGAGAGTCAACACAAAAAAGTCGACGGCAGTCAGAAGCAATCAAAAATCGGCCACAGTCCCAAAGCAAATAGATGTTAAAGTCAACTTGTTTAACAGAAACAATACTTACGTAGCGCCGCATTCGCGAGCCCCTGCCGCGTCCCGCGCTAACGGGAACGGCGGTGGTTTACGAACGTATTCCCGCATACCTTTACATCTACGGGGTAAAACCCCGGGTGCTGCTGACGCCGTAATCGACTCGACAAAAAGCAAACATGCGAATATCGCTAATCGCGAAAAAATTTTGACCGACCAAACAGTGCGAAAAACTAGAGTCGGACGCATAATCCAGACTCCTGCTCGATTCGTGCAGATGGTTCACGCCATAGTCGCGCCTAATGACGTCTATGGCGGGCCCAACCACATACCTCGTAATAACAATGTTGTTAAATTGTAAATGAATATGCCAGGCCTGGCAGAATTGTGTACAGATATATAAATGTAAAGACATTTTCTTTTAGCAAGTTCATTGCTAAAGCTTTAATAGCAATTCTGTTAATTAAATAAATGGGTTGATCGCAGCTTGCAGCACATGAATAATATATAAAGGACAGTTGGTGTTAAGTTGATCGGACAATTCACGTATAATGCTGCGCTTTCAACCGCCCACAATGTAACCACACTCGCTATACTTTTTTTAAGAAAACTATGCTTAGTATAAGAGGTTACATATTTGACAACCCCGCTACTTGCAGTCTCCTACACGTCAGTTTGGTCCTACGTTGTCACTCAGCCGGGGGTAATGTAGGATCCTGACATCGCTCAGTTAATGTGGCGCTTATCCCCAGATTCCTGGACGCGGGCGGACGGGGATGACCGCCTCGTTTTCATACCGTGGTGACGTGCGCACACAGAGCAGTGTGTGCGGCCTCGGTATTATTCCTGCACTTCAAGCGTAATACTCAGCGACTGCGGACGTGTCGTAGCTCGCTCTCGCTAAGTCCATAGAGACGTGCCGTGTGCGGATGGTTGTGCTTTGCTGTTATCGCATGTTAATCAAATAAACATGACAAGAGAGAAGAGAGTTTCCTGGTTTGTTTGATACCGTCGACCAGACGGATGAGGAGGATATTTGAGTTTTGATGGTGAGACTGGGCGGAGTCCTTCGTCGGCCGTTGTGACCCCATAACGGAATTCCCGGCGTAGGTCTATCACGACATTTTGGTAACTACGACGTCCCATCTCGCCATAAGTTTAGTGTGATTTGTCTACAGGAGACTTGGTTGTCCGAGGCTTCCGATAGTTTTCTCTGTTAGCTTTGGCAAATTATAATCTTATTTCTCGAAGTAAAATATGCTCTTCTCATGGAGGTTTAGCAATATATTTATTAAAAAAGTATGATCACAAAACTCTAACTTCATACAATCATTCTGATATATGGGAAGGTCAGTTTGTTGAAATTTCTGGTGTTACCTTGCATAAAAATATTGTTATAGTTAATAATTATAGGCCTCTCAAAGATTTAGTGAATAATTACCCCAATTTTAAAGAACAATTAATACCCATTCTCGAACATTTACATAGTATAAATCTTGAAGCAGTAATTGCGGGGGACATGAATATTGATCTCCTTAAAATAAACGAGAGAAACGTATTTAATGAATATTTTGATAGCATGATTAGTCATGGTTTTTCCCCCTGCATTACCCTCCCTACAAGATTTTCTACACGAAGTGCTACATTAATTGACAATTTTTTGCTAAAATTTTCAGAAAAATATGGCGATACTTCATCCGGCATTTTATTCAGTGCTATTTCTGACCATATTTCGTGTGTCTCAGCACAAAAATTATATAAATCAAGTAGCAAGAAGTATCGAAATTAAACCTACTAGGGAGTCTTTAGATAACTTTTGACATGAAATTAGCAACTGCGAAATGTATAATTTGCTTGACAGAAATATTAATGCAGAGCCAAACAACAACTACAACATTGTCCACGATACCATACACAAAGCCAGAATTCGACATTTAAGCACAAAGAAATCCAATAAGCACAAACACAAGAAGAATGACTGGATTACATAAGGAATCATTAAATCAATTAAATTTCGTGACGATCTCTACAAGACACTCAAAAGTCCACAGATTGACACACCAGAACATGCAAACATGAAAACAAATTTTCAAACATACAACAAAATAATAAAAAAGAACATCCGTTTAGCAAAAAAATTGTACTACCATCAGTTATTACTTTGGAAAAAAAAATTTCATATGAAAAACAAATGGAAAATAATTAAAGAAGCTTTGGGTAAACTTAAAAAGAAATATGAAAATATGAAAAAATATGAAACATTGCTGAAACGCACAATTTGCGCACAATGTGTGTTAATTTTATTTTATTTCAAATAACATTGACCCATCCCACCCACTTCACAAAGTTATCAAATGTGTTTTGTAAAAGACACATTACCGTCAATATCAATTATCCTCTGTGACTGTTGTAAAATGTTTAAATGAAATAAATGCATCAAACATCGTAATTGAAATTGTTCAGTTTTTACAATCGCTTTACGTCACTTTGGTCAACTATTTGGGGCCCATTAACGGAACACCCATCATTCAGAAACCATCAACAATGTACTGTTTATCATAATACACACTAAACAACGCTCAATGTTTAAATTTTTTTTTTTCGAATCCACGAAAAAAATGACCAAAAACGTATCAAAAATGTGTTTTATCATTAATTTCAAAATATCTAAGAGACATCCACATTTTTAATGGGTACTATTGGATTCCTCGTACCCCAAAACATGGGTATAGACATCAAAATCGTGACTTTAGCTATGCTAGGGCCCAAGTTATAGCCAAATATGTGATTACGCTGGCGGCCATTTTGAATGTGTCGTAAAACGAGGTTGAGGAGCGGGAAAAATTGAACCCAAATATTTCTGGCTTATTTGACCCCTAATAAAGTCAAAAAAACAATAAAATCAATTTTGGCAAGAACTTTTAATTTTAGGCATATTTCTGACATATCGCACCAGTATAGACTATATGAGTTATTTTCAAACACTTCAAGTTGTGGGTCGCAGTAGCGAGACACCACTTCAAGTGCGTGAAAGTGTATGTTTTTAACCCTTTCAAGCCTGAATTTACCACTGTCATCTTCATCCACTACAAGACGCGAATTGCTGTCGTAATTCCCGACTTCTAGTGGATGAAGATGGTTTGATGTGGTTTAAAAAATAAAGAAAATTGGCATGTATTGGTAAACCAGTAAACCATGGAAATATTCGTTCTAAAACACTTTGTTGTTGGAGAATTAAGTCTGTTTGCGGTGATGCAATATGATGCTTAAATGCATCGTGAGGACTTAAAGGGTTAATGTAGCGTTTCAAAGGTTAAGTTTTATTACGACCCACGTCACGCATCAGTGACTCAACACATCAACGTCACGCCTAAGTGACTCAACACGACCCACGTCACGCGTCAGTGACTCAACACTGCGCATTGAAGGGGAACTATCAGAATATAATTTTTTTTTTAATTTTGGAGACATATATTCTTTTCACACAGATTCTCGGCAATTGAACGCAACTTTTTTGTTATGTTTTTTTGCAAAGTGAGAACTTATTCCTTTTCTTTCCCCATTACAGCAGTATCAGCTGATACAATTAACATCCAAATGCGGACGTTGACCCAGTGATGGACGCTCAACCAACATCTGAACAACATAGGATCAACGCGAGATGTATAATTTAAGGCTTTTTCTATGGCATCAAATACCTTATTACCGCCACTCTGTGAAACGCAGTGACGTCACTCGGTGAAAACAAAGTTATATAACACCCCCTCCCACATACTTCATTCTGTGAAACGCAGTGACGTCACTCGGTGAAAACAAGGTTATGTAAGAACCCTCCCCGTACTTCATTGTATTAGCCAGCTCGGTGAAAACAAAGGAGGTCGAGGTTTCACAGTCGAGGTCGAGTTTCACAGAATGTGCTATGCAAGAGCTACCCACATTTGAAAATATCTAGAGCAGATCCCCTGGCAAACACGAGACCACGACTCAATGCTGCTCCACTGCTGGACCACCGCTTAGGACGCCGGCCCAACAACAGGACAACATCAGTCCGCAAGAACCCCTACCCAATGTCGGACCAATGTTAGCCACCGTCTACGACGCTGGCCCAACACTGCGCCAGCACAGGCCCATGCTCACATGCTATTACACGCAGAACGTGAAGTGAAGAACTCCTAACCACAATACTAAAACCAAAGCGGGACAATGCTTCGCTGGGATATGACACACAGAAGGACAAAAGAAAAATGCTGACACATTTAACCACATACTTACTAGGGACTCATATGAGCGAACACAAGAAAAATAAAGCTCAATTATTGGAGTTGAAAATTAATAATAAACGTTAATTTCCATAAAAATAGCCCAGTATTGTATAGGTCTATTAATGTTGACTAATACGTACGTGGCACCGGTCCAGCTGCTTCAATGCTGAGCCAGCATTTACAACGATACCCCAACATTACGGCAATGTCGGCTCAACATCTCCAGCTATGAGGTGGAATATGTGAAAACCATTGATAAATTGATGTTAATTTCACCATTTTGTGAAAAATTAATTCGAATCAAAAGTATTTAATTTTAAATAAAGTGTTGACAGTAGCGGATCTAAAGGGGGGAGGGCAGAAAGGGTCCTGATGCCCCTTTTCCAGGGCAGAAAGGGTCCTGATGCCCCTTTTCCCTAAATTATCGGGCGATGCCTCAAACTCTCCTTTATTATTTCAGAACATACATAATGTCTCATGTCATGTCTCTAATTGTTACATCCAGAACAAAATATGTCGTTGAGAAGCATAGTTTGATTTGTAAATTAAATTCTAAAACCGTGCTTTAAAAACGTACCACTGAAATGTGCGTATAATATAGAGCGTATAATATAATGCGAATTCAGTAGGCCTAATTAAATATACCATATTCACAAATATTAACATATTCTAAATACGCTGTCTATTGTAAAAAAAATAACTCGGTAATTATAATTGCTCTAATTACCCAGATCATATTCCATATGACACTAACTAGGAGAAACGATGTAGTAAATCGTTAATTTCATGGCAAAACATGTGATGTATCTTTAGTTAGTGCGAAATGTTACAGAATTTAGCCAAAGTAACCAATACAATTATTTAATTTAGCTTTTCATAGGTGACGCATATAGATTGTCACGAAGAGTACAAAAGGTGTGTCGGTACCGCCTGGATGGCGAATACTAGTGAGTGATCTTGACCCTGCGAACACAAGATGTTGAGCGAATGTTGGCTTGATGATGTGCCGGTGTAGAAGATGTTGGGCCGTCATTGGTGCAGCATTTGCTTAACGTATCTTGTTCGCTGGTAATTCAATTATAATGGTACCTTGCTTGTATAGTGCTTGTATAGGGCGGGGGCTAGTAGTGGTTAGCACCGCTGCCTTTCACGCCAGAGTCCGGGGTTCGGTTCCCGGTCTCGGCGGTTTGAAAGAAACAAAAATTGTTTCTTCCCCATCCACGTGTGAAAGTTAGTATTGTGGGGAGCCTCCGTGACCGAGAGGTAGCGTGCTCGGCCTCAGACCGCCAAGGCTTGAATTTCGAATCCTGTGTCTGGAGGGCAGTGTCATCTCAATCATCTCACCATCCTCAGGAGGTTCTCCTGGCCCAGTTTACCCTATATGTGCACAAAGGTGGCCTAAAGCCCGATTCATTTCATTTTGTATAGTGATACGATCTGATTTTGTGATATTTAATGTTTGGAGTTATCTTTTTGCAGTTTTATGATGCGATACACAGACAGACAGTTTATGTACAGAAAGAAAGTCATTACAGACTTAGCATTGCCATATTAAACAACTATGTATTAAGACAATGTTAAAAATTAAATATTATATCATGCAAGTACAATCAATGTGGCAATCCGCGAAACAGGTAGCTCCGAGCCATGTGACCATGCGTGCACGATCTTTATGAGTTCAGAGATTCCCTGATATTGACTAGTGGTGCAAACTTGACAACGTAATAACAGTAATAATGACGGAAAATAGTTATTTGTGCCATTCACACAGGATATGGCCCTCTAACAAAAACAATACAGCCTATTTTAATTCACTATATTGTTTAATTCATACCATTTCAATCACCTTAAAGACCTTAAAAAGACAAATTCGAGAGCAACAGCCGTCCTGATATGTGGTAATACCCAAGTCAGATCACGAAAGCATGATAATATGCATAACATAGCGACAGGTGGCTTGTGATTATTCTAGATAACGATGTAACGTTATAACAATAATAATGACACATATTGACTAGTGTTGCAAACTTAACAACGTAATAAGAGTAATAATGAGGGATAATATTTAGTTGTGCCATTCACACAGGACATGGCCCTCGAACAAAACATAACAGCATATTTATTCAATTTTATTTTTTAATTCATACCATTTCAATCACGACCTAGTTAGTACCTCATATGCGGAGTTACAATCAAAGAAAAACATTCCCAACCTCATAGAGAAAATCAGTTCACTTAGCAGCTCTGAAATCCTCCATAAGGCCCAATCTCATCTGATAACAAAAGCGACGGAAACGTCCCTAACCTGCCCTATAAAGCTATATTATAAATGCGTTTATGATAAAATTGTATATGATATTGAATTGGTTAGCATATGTTATAAGTATATTTACTGGTCAATATAAGGATTAGTTGTAGTAATATGAGCAGCATTTGTTTATTTCAAAGTTTTCATTTGTAGATTCACCACGCCTACGATTACAATACAATAAAGATATACCCCCATCAGTGTTCACTACCACACACCACAGGGAATTAGTGAGCCTAGTGATCTAGTACGCCGAGGGAGTGTATGCCGTGGTGTGATCAACTACGACGAGTGTGACGCCTGAATGAGCACGTCGCAGCGGCATGTGGGCAGTGATCACGAGGTATATGACCGAAGAAGATCTAGAAATATCTATAACTATCATGAAGTATCGAGTTGATATATATGTAATTTTTTACCAACTATTCCAGTATTGGAAGTTAAAATACTTATTATACATTGCCAATCTGTTTTTCGCCAATAAAGTTGGCTAGATATTTCATAATTACAATTCAACATACATGTCACAATTTCACTCTTATAAAACTTTTAATATATTTGTCTACTTTTAGTTTTGTTTTGTGAACTTTAAAGTTAACTTATTTCATTTGTTACTTTTAGTTTTGTATTGTGAACTTCAATTTGAATCAATTCTGTTTTGTATTGAGAACTTTAATTGAATTAATTCTTGTTCTTTTGTGAAATTTAACTTGAATTAATTCTTTGTTGTATTAATAAATTTGGACTCTTACTCCCAGTAATGTGTTTTCTCTTATGAATCATAAAAAGGCTAAAAGTGCCTTTGAAATTTTTGAGGAAGCTCATTACGAGTTACATGACGCTTTAAAAGATGATAGTGCATTATGATATGAGAAAGTGAAGATTATTTTTAATCTTTCCCCAGAAGAATTGTAATATTAAATCTTCTAGTGGTACAAGTAGAAGTTGTGATCCCGAAACCAGCGATTTGTTGGCAGTTTTAGGTGCACCTAAGCTAGTGATTGATGTTTTCAGCAGTGATCCACCAGAGTACCAAACTTTTATGACCATTTTTGATGAAGTTGTTGTCACTTGTACCAACCAACCACAAACATTTTATTTTACAATCAGTTTCATTGTGTTAGCTCAACCGTCTCTCCAATTATTCTGCTTTGATTTATCACTGATGCTGCTTGAGACTATGCAATATTCAATATATCTTAAAACCGTTGCGAAGTCCCAGGTTTTATTTTCTTGGGGTGGACGTGACAAATAGGTAGCCTTCATTAACACAGAAACACGTTTCTACTCGCCATTCGTTCAGATGCAAAAGGCTGAACAAGGGTTGAAAGACGTGGCACTCAGAATATAAATACCACAAATAATTAATAATGATAATAAACTTCCATAGCGCCTAAATCCTCGGTGATCCGAGCTCAGAGTACATTCATGGCAAAGTTTGTAAACGCATACGCCATAATGATCCATATTTTGATCTAGTTGACAGTTTCCAAGCTCATCGAATGAAAAAGGCCAGTTCAGATCAGACCCCTCTGACTGGAAGGGATGAGCCATGCCGTCATGTGTAACTTGTGGTGGCCTGGCAAACGTGAATTGGTTGTCAGGTCCAAAATGGTATCCGGACCCCTTGGTAACTGGTGAGGTAAGCAAACTTCCAGCTAACAATTGTACGTGCTTAAACGTTACCGCAACGTTACATTTTTGTTTTGTTATGCTGCAGCAGCGAAAAAATACAGACTCTCAGTCACGCTGCCACAACGTTACGTGTAATGTTGTACGTAACCTACCAAGGACGTTGCTGTCACATATAATATAAGGTTGCTGCAACGTTTTATGTAACGTTGTGTGTTACCTACTGGAAACGTTTCTGGTACGAATAATACTATGTAGTTTTGCGTATCATAATATTTAAATTGATAAAAAATAAATTATATCTCACAGTTATAATATTACTTAAAAATTTGATAATTTATTATAAGTAGCTGGTTTCTTTTAAATCGGGGTACTAGGATGATTGCTATAGTAGTAGTACTTTTCGCCCCCATCCGGGGAGGGTCATTAGAGATCTGTTTCGTCTGTTGGATGCTGTTACGGCATTGTACGGAAGCACTAGTCTACAGCAATCATCCAAGGGCAGCTGCAGCCTCCTCGTATCTGGCTATAATCTTCGGGCGAATTGCCAGTGGCGTACCCTGGTTCCTCCGCTCAACAGCGGAGCCAATGCAGCACCCGCATCAGTGCTGGCGCTGATGTAGGCCGTGGTAGCCTTAAATAACCGGCAATAGCGTGTTTGACATTAGGTCTCTCACGTGGGATGAATGGAGTTACCCAGAGGGAGTGATCCTTCCTATTGTTACTCTGGGGACTATCCGACCCGAGGATAGCGGAGCTGCGCGAAATGCCACAGAGTTTCATCATTAAATTGTAAAGCGAAACTCAAGTCTCCGGCCGTCTGGGCATGTCTGGGGGTATATCCCCTAGACATGCCCAGAACCCCTTATCGGGCGGGCGAAGGAAAACGCTCTCAATAACCCACCATGCCCTATCACCCCCACCCTCACATCATTATCTGTACATCATTCATCTCATCAATTGACTACAACGTTTTTATCGTATTATAATGTCACTCAAAAGACCTTTTGTGCCGAAAAGTGACGTAAAGCAATTATTTATTACTACTACATCTTTTAAATCAGCACCTAATTAACAGACTTAATCCAACATATCTTTCAAAATTTGACTTGTTGGAAGCATATATTGCATACACCATATTCAATCGTAAATATATTAGCATAACATATGTTACCTTTAACTTCTGATACAACGCTATTTCGACATGGACTAAATTAAAATTAATGACGCTTGTTTCAACGCTGGCAAAATCATGTAATTAAATAAAAACATAGCTAATGTCGACGATAATCACAGCACTTTCATGGAAAACAACATAAGACACAAATCGATACAAAAATATGGATATTTATTTATTTTATTTTTTTCATGTTTCATCCGTCATCTTCCATTGGGTCAGTGATCCCTGCATCATTTTCCTTCATCTGTAAAAAAATATTAAGATACAGAATATTAAAACTCAAATTTTGAAATAAAAATGATATAATAATATGCGATATTAAAATTGAAAAAAACTGCTATACCAAATTATCAGTTTGGTTCATATCAATATTTGACTTAAATCATTCACATTATACACATCATGTTACTTTTTTTTGAAAAATAAATTAATTAGAGAAGATTGTGTGCCAGGGTCCACTCTCTTAGCAAAAACATGGTCTTATTGTATGTTTATATTCGGAGTGGCTAATTGTACCGCAGTGTTATAATAGCTGTCAATGGAAGAAAAAAAGGGACGTTGACAGGCCTGTCTAAATGCTGGGCCATGGTCGCAGACGCTGGTCCATTAATAAAACAACGTTGGGTTCACGAGAAGAAGGAGAAGATGCGTTTATTTGAAACAGAAAACAAAACATAGATCAGAACAGTTTCAAAATAAAAAGTGTTATTGTTTCCTGGTGCAGGAGGCCTCCAAAAGACTCTAGAAGAGTCGCTTTCGTGGAGGTCACCTATTAAAATAATGCAAAAGATATATTTAATAATTGTGGCTGTAGTGATATTGTAAATGAAAGAAGGACATGGGAATCAGATGAGTGAGAAAGTGATGACATGATGAGAGCGGCGTCTATGATAGGAGAAGTCCGGTCATGCAATCCATGCCGCGATTAGCTTAAAAAATAAGATAACTTATATATATATACATACACACACCTATACATATATACACATACATATACACATATATATACATACGCATGCATACATACATACATACATACATATATACATATACAGGTCCATATACACATATATTATGCGCAGTCCCGATGATATGCCAGGTGATTGAAAAATATATATCTATACACGTATACACGCAGAAATGCATGCATATAGGCATATACGTACACACGCATACATATAGATACACCCATAAAGGTATACAACTTACATATATTTAACGATTTTGTTGACAAACATAACATATAGGTATAGAGCAGTGATTTGAATAATTATCTAAAAATTGATATTTCGCATATTTCACACATGATGCGTAACTATGGGGGTCTATTTTGTTAATTATGTTTTTATTAGTTGAATTCAGTAAAGACAGCACTGAAAAGGAATACATTTTTTTAGCAAAAACATGAAAAACTTTTCTTTGTTACGGGTATTATATGAATGGGTTTCGTGGTGCCTGGAAACCTGTATCGATTTAAAATATACAGGTAAATTATTATTTAATAGCCTAAAGCAAAACTTTAATTGATTTAATAAAATATATCTTCAATTTTTAATATTCCCGGACGTTTGAAAATTGGTGTGGGATATATAATTGCTAAGTGTTATTGCCCGGATGACCTTTTTTTTGCAAAATACATATTCTATTTAGGTTAAAACCCCATAATAAAATGCCGTAATGTATAATATGTTGTGAAGAGTTAAAAGGATATTTTGGGGGGATATATTTTTTTAATTTGTAAATGATGTCAGTTACAGATGGAATTTTCAGAGCACTTTTATTGATATGAGAGTCCCATTTTAGGTGTTGATGGATGATGATGCCCGAAAAATTTGATTCTGTAACCCGTCCTATGTTAGTGTTATTAATATTTAAAGATGGTATGTTAAAACCTTTCTGTGGCGTATGCAATACAATAAATTTTGATTTCAAAGCATTAATGGATAACATATTCAATTTGTGCCAATTGCTTATTTTGGACAACTCGTAATTTATATTGACATCGGACATATCTAGTGTAGTAATTAAAGTACTATCATCTGCATAAAGAATGGCTTTAAAAAAATTGCTGGAATTAGATATAAATATAAATGATAAATAAAAGGGGGCCTAGAATTGATCCTTGAGGAACACCAGTAGTTATTTGTTTGATGTCAGAGGTTGTTTCGTCGTAGTCAACATACTGGGTTCTATTATTTAAATAAGATTTAAAAAAGCAAAACTCCTTAGACGTGATTCCATAAAAACGAAGTTTACCGAGGAGAATATCGTGGTTAAGAGTATCAAAGGCCTTTGACAGATCTAAAGAAATAGCTAAAGGTAATTTGCCTGCATCTAATTTTTGAATGATTAAATCTATTAACTCTGTTGCAGCCAATTCTGTAGAATGACCTCGTCTAAAACCGTATTGGCTTGGATAAAAAAGTTCCTTATCAGAGAAATATGCAAATAATTGATTATAAACAATTTTTTTCTAAAACTTTGGATAACGTGGGTAATAAAGACTGGTAATTATCGGCTGGTAATTATCGGTGATTGTTGAATCTCCTTTCTTATAGAAAAGAATTACTTTGGCCAATTTTAGCTTGTCTGGAAATACACCCGACATGAGTGACTGGTTTATGATTAAAGTCAGAGAATCTAGAATGTCGAATTTAATTGATTTTATTAGTGTAAGAGATAAATTATCGAAGCCACAACTTGCTTTATTTGGTAGGTCAATAATTGTTTTCAGAACAATTGTTCGATCAATAGTTTGGAAATTAAATACATAATTTGTTTTGTTTTTCAAAAAATCTTTGTAGCTGGCTTTAGAATCAGGTTTAATTTTCGAAACATGAAACATGAGAGATATGAGAGTATAGATTCCAGTCATAATTGGTGGGGACAGGGCCATAACCTTAGAGGATCACAGCAAACATTCAATGGCTTGGTTCATGTTCTTATACGAAAGAAACAAGCAACTCACAACCACAAAGATGTTTCGTTAGGTATCAGTAAATCAGTTCCAATCTAAATACAGGAAAATGGGCAACGTGATATTTTTTCAACTGGACAACAAAGATAGTCTGTTTACATGAGACGACTTGAGGCCTACCACAGATCATTAAATTAATTAATTAAATTAATATTACAAATGATGTTTTAAAATAAGAGAACAGAAAACATAATACATTTTGAACCAACCCAGTCATGTTAACAGATACACTTGAATGTGTTTGCATGTTGTATGCTCAGTAGTAGATAAATATGTTATCCGGTAAAAAAGTGATAATGCCCGCGAGACACAACATCAAGTGGTTGAAAATTTAGAAAACCTGCAAGAAGTCATTCTAGAAAGGTAGAAGTCAAGATTGCTGAAAAAACTGATGAACACTTTTACTAAGTACTATGTATGTACATTGTCATCCAAACCAAGTTGTTTAGAGCTGGTTCCCGCTGAGTTGAGTTTTCTGCAGATTAATGCAAGTGACACAATTATCAAACCATGAGAGTAGCTCATGAAGTCAGAAGTTTGTAAGATGTTCCAATAATAGGCCTAGATTTAGGACTGCTTTATTGGCAGTCCACGGATCACGTGTGAGTGATTACACAAAGGATGCTTCATGACAAAAGAGTAATACAAAAAACACCTCGGGCCTATTATTTGGTGGAGTCAGCACTGGGTACTATGGTTAATGATGTCTCTCTCTGGGTTACTTCTACTCATGGAAGCATACTCTAGAACGCCTTATCGTAACCAGAGGTCGTGTGTCTAAAACTCTAATAAGTTGAGCTTGTACTAATTTCTCCAGGACAGGTGAATTCACTTTCTTTCTGCACAGGATACACTAACAGGAGCGTCATTCTTCAACAGGTGTGATTTGAGTAATTGGTGATTTGAGGCATAATTAGATCAAATATGTACTGCAACAGAGTAGTCCAAAAGTAATATATTTTTGTAATGCCACAATGCTATACACAATAGAAAATGCTTGGGTATGTCCATTCACCGTCGGTGGAAGCTTTTAATTTGTTGCAAATCAGTTTTAATATTGTTCAGTAACTTTGTCGAAAATTGTGGCATAATTCTTCTTGAAATAGGTTTTTTGAAAGCTTTGTACATGGGCTTATCGCAGATGATCAAATATCTTTACCACTTTTTGCTAGATAGCATATCTATCTATTGAGCACACATATAAAAAGGCATTCAAGTGTACCTCTTGAAAGTTGGTTGGTTTCTGTGATGATGAAGCATCTTGTGTAATATCTTTTAACTGGTCTATGAAAGTAAACAGATTATATCCACATATATTGTTATTTTAAATAGCTTGTAAATTAACGTCAACACACTATTTTCAACTTGAACTTTACGAGGCCGCAACTGTGATCACCTAGTCACATTGAGAGGGAATAGACAAGGATATTTCCCTGAAAGACCCCTGCGAGATCAGCACGGTTCAAACCCGGGATGCGTGCATGAATGACGTGGCGGTCCGATGTTCTATCGATGCGCTGCCTCTCCCTCTCTAAATTTGTACATCGAAAGCCTTGGAAACATGGCCGAATTTTGTATGTCAAGTGTACTAATCCTCTGGCTTAATCAGCTAATGATAATTCCAGCTTTACGGTGGCAACTATTCTTGTCTAAAAATCTAGAATGGGAGATGTTCACCTACATGAGCTACACCTTATGAGAGCAAACCACATGTCAATGGGAGACAAGACCTGACCTACTTTATCAGATGGCCAAACTTCCCATCATTAGAACAAAATGTGTGGGAAGTGAAATATAGCATGTTCATTCCTGTCAGGTTCACCTGCACCAAGGGTTGTTATTCAGCTCAACAAATATTAATGCAAATAAGACCGCCATAGTACCAGATATAGTTAAAATGCTCAGCGTTGCAGACGACTCCTGTACAAATGCAACAGTGGGGTATATAACAAGCAAACCAGGTAGTGTGGCTTGTGTCATTGTGAACGACAGTCGGCCATTTTAAAATTTAAAAATGGTCAATATGTTAATATATAAATTAAAGTCACAAAATTTGAACCTAAACCTCATTGTCTTTTCGATGAACCAAGCCATTGAATGCTTGTTGTAATCCGCTTAAATGTCAGCTGTGGTAATGCCCCCGTCCTCCTCCAATCTATAACGCAATAACAGAGTTTGTAGGTATACGCGATGCAGAGACTGTAATCATTGCGCGGCCGGGCATCCTTGTTAGGTTACAGATTTATATATTAATTGGTAATACTCGCTTTGCATCTCGTTAGAATATTGCCTTGACGCGGAGATTTAACTGTCAGTATATAAATTAATTGTTTCATGAAATTGTTGATCTCAGAGTAGCCCCTGCATCTCGGAGAATATGTCAAATTATGACTGAAATTTAAACGGGGATATCTCTCATGGGCTGTGATGAATTAAAATCCCCTATTTTATTTTTTCTTGTGCATCGTTTAAGAATTTTAAAGAAACAAAGCTGAAAATCCAATAATTTTGCTGATGAGATGGATCTCAATTGCAATGATCATGATAATTGATTCTGATCATTTGTTTGACAGCACATGAAACATTGCTGAAACGCACAATTTGCTCAAAATTTTGTATTCATTTTGTATTATTTTTTAAATTTCGATCGAACCTTCATCCCTCCTATCTACTTTTACAAAAAGTGTGTTCTTTTTTGCGAAAGACACATTAGTTTTATCAATTTTCCTCTGTGACTGTTGCAAAATGTTCATTTGCAAATTAAGGAAATGTACCAAACATCGTTATTGAAGTTGCTCGATTTCTACGCATTACTTGTACGCCTTCTTGGTGGATTATTTAGGGTCCATCAACGAAACATCTACCATTCGGAAAACATCAACAATGCGCTGTTTATATTATAATACATACTAAATAACGCTTCCATTATTGGATTCCTCATACCCAAAAACATGGGTATAGACATCAAAATCGTGACTCTGGCTTTGATAGAGGCCAAGTTATGGCCAAATATGTGTTTCGATGGCGGCCATTTTGAATGTGCCATAAAACGAGGTTGAGGGGCGGGAAAAATTGAACCCCAATATTTTTGGCTTATTTGACCCCTGATGAAGCCATAAAAACAATAAAATCAATTTTGGCAACATAAATGGCCAAAATGACATACCGCACCAGACTATGCGCTGCTGACAATGTGCGCCAGCTATATATGTATCGTTTTTAACCCTTATATATAAAGAGCGCTGACAATTTTTGTAAAAATCATGGAGACCAAAGGGTTTTAATCAATTTGAAATCATCATAAATGTCTTAGTCAGCTCTTCTCGATTCATTTGAATACCTGTGTTATGGGTCTACGGCCGTTAAAAAGATTTTTTTCTCTTACAGTGCGGGGATCGACTTTGGTCGTCAGAATCTGACGTCTACAGACGTCAGATTCTGACGACTAAAGTTGATCCCCGCACTGTAAGAGTTAAGCATGTTTCAATGCAACTGATATCTAAAAGAATTATTTTGTGGTACATTCTCAGTTAATAATTTTAAAAATATTCAATACGGTCGTCAGCAAATCCAGCTTCAAATGACGGAAATTAGAAAGAAACATCTCAAAAGACAAGGGTTCATATTTGTCTGAAATGTTTAGACAACGTAGGCTTTCTACATGGTGGTCCAGAATAGAACTGTACAATTCGGTGCCAACAACCAACTTCATAGATCCGTG
Organism: Flabesymbios commensalis; assembly: GCA_964017125.1. NCBI lineage: Eukaryota > Metazoa > Annelida > Polychaeta > Terebellida > Flabelligeridae > Flabesymbios > Flabesymbios commensalis. Next base: position 1,058,617 of record OZ024908.1, read on the forward strand.
TTTTGTCTGCTATACACGTCAAGCAATCAATCAGCTGAATACTCATTTAAGTTTTAAAATAATTTGTCTACGGGCCTTAACTGGTATATCTGCACCCCCCCCCCCTCCCAGCACACACCAGACGCTGAATCAATGTCTTACATTATGATGTGATGCTGGGCCAGCGTTACAGACAGTGGGCCAACATTACGCCAACATTGGCTCATCATCTCATGTCAGCATGGTTTCGCTTGGCTGATATAGGCCCTATTTGTCTGTTCCATGAACACAAGCTCCTCAGCCAATGTTGATTTGATGTTGGACCATCGTCGTGAACGGTGGGTCAACCTCAAAGCAGCATTGGCTGAATGCCTTGTTTTGTTGGGTGGGTAGTAAACATAGTGGGCGGGGGCCCTAGGGTAGTGGTTAGCACCGCTGCCTTTCACGCCAGAGTTCGGAGTTCGGTTCCCGGTTTCGGCGGTTTGAAAGAAACAAAAATGTTTCTTCCCCATCCACGTGTGAAAGTCAGTATTGTGGGGAGCCTCCGTGACCGAGAGGTAGCGTGCTCGGCCTCAGACCGCCAGGGCTCGAATTTCGAATCCTGTGTCTGGAGGACAGTGTCATCTGTTTTATCAATGTTTTATAATATATATGATGTGATGCTGGGCCAGAGTTACAGACAGTGGGCCAACATTACGCCAGCATTGGATCATCATCTCATGTCAGCATGGTTTCGCTTGGCTTATATCACTCCAGCAGACACAAGACGTTGAATCAATGTCGGTTAAACGTTGGTCCAACGTCGTAGACAGAGGAACAACGTTAAACCAGCCTTGACTCAACGTCTTGTGTCTGCTGGGCTGTGTCCCGCAAACACAAGCTACTCAGCCAATGTTGATTTGATGTTGGGCCATCGTCGTAGACGGTGGGCCAACCTCAAAAGAGCATTGGCTGAATGCCTTGTTTTGTCGAGTGGGGAGTAAATATAGTCCTGTGACAAAACCAAATGGTGATGCTGTTTTAACCCTAATCCTGATAAATACATTTATTATCTTTTTTTTTCAATTTTACAATTATTTAAAGTTTCACCCACTTGAAGTTGTGTCTCGCTACCGCGACCCACAACTTCAAGTAGGTGAAAATTACTCATATTTGTATAATTTGAGACCAAACATTTTCAAATCTTGATGTTTAAACAGAGTATAAACAGTCTCTGGTTTAAGCACATTTCATTCCTAATAACAGAGATTAGACCGGTTAATATAACATATTCAGAGCGACTAGGGGTTGAAGGTTTAATGTTGGCGTGGCCTTATAAAAAATATAAATACATTTATTTAAATTTTCACCCACTTGAAGTTGTGTCTCGCTACCGCGACCCACAACTTCAAGTAGGGGAAAATCACTCATATTTTTATAATTTGAAACGAAATAAAAGCTACTATATAGGGGTTGAAAGTTTAATGTTGGCGTGGCGTTAGTGATGGTGGACCAACATTTAAACAAGTCGGCGAAGGTGGCTCGCAATGGGTCAGTGTTTTAATACGATGCTGGTTTGAGGTTGGGCCACCTCCTGAGACGTTGGCCCAACAATAAACCAACGTTCTTTTTTCTCAAAATCTAGTATTGCCACAGGAAAATCATTTTAAAAAATTAAAGCCTTCTCAATGCTGGGCCAGCATCTCCGCCGCTGTGCCAGCATTGACACAGCGTTGGTCCAAGTTCTGTGTTTTCTGGCTATTGTGCTTATTCATTGTGTCACTTGAATATGAGGGTCATCCGCGACCAGGTGGTCAGAAGGCTACAGCAGGGTGACCAGCGCGGGTCATTCTTAGTTCGAAAAGACAAACCTCCAGCTGCCATCGTCAACTCAACACCCATCTGCATCCACTTTCACGGCTTCTCTGATCAGCCAGATTAAAATCACGGTAAGACATATATATATTTCTATACAAATTAAAATTGTATTTACAAATTTCAATGTTTTTGAAAATAGTAATGACTAGGCTTACGACAAGGGTCGACCATCATTCATCACATCCGCCTAAGCGTTCAGCGCGAGGATCATGTTTAGACGTCAGAATATGGCGTCCATAGACGTCAGATTCTGACATCCAAAGACTGTCCCCACACTGAAAGAATTAAAATATTGATAATGGCCGTGGATCACTAACATAGGTATTAAAATGAAGCAGATGCAGCAAACTTAGGCATTTATGATGATTTCAAATAAAAAAAACCCTTTGGTTTACACCTGTAAATGTAACACATTTATGACGACAGAGATGCTACTGATAGTAAGATGTTTTGTAGATTGCAATGCTTATTTTCCCGGAATCACACCAGCCGTGCCGTGGCCAGTTTTTCGTTAAGTCCTCAGCAAGCTTATAAACAATTTCCTAGTGACTACCCTGAATATTTCATTGAAAAATAGTACATAAAAAGTATATCTCAAAAAATAAGTGACGCCCTCTATAAGTCCATTATTGTAATCTCAGAATTACCTTACATGCCAAATGACATACGTATTAAGAATATCATGGCAGCCACGGGGACTTATATATATTTCGATTGTATAGATTAAAATTTAATTGATATAAAACATTTTACAGTTCTGATGTACTACTGCTCTTTATATATTTTAGCCCAAAACATAATCATTCTACTCTGCACATGGGGTGTTTTCAAGTTGAAAATCGCCAGGTAGCTGAAGCTGTCTACATTTTCGTAGTAGCAAAGACATATCTCAATCACCTCAGTTACGTTGATAGCTAATTGTTTTTTTTTATCATAGTTAAATATGAGGCCCAGGTATTTATGTTGGCCAACCACTTCAAGTTAATTTATTCCTAAAAAGAATTTAGGTGATTTTCTTATTTTTCCACGAGAAAAAACAGTAATTTTATTTTTTTCGCACGTTTATATTCAGTTTTCACATGCTACAATAACGCTCCATGAAATTAATTGATTGCTGTATGTCTTGTTGTGATTTGGCTAAGAAAACCATGTCATCTGCATGAGACAGCATATATATCTTACAGAATACTAAAAGTTATTGATATGAATTTTCTACAGACAATGTTTTCACAATCTTCAGTCCGTTGTGGGCTGGTTCTAAAACAGTTTGGGTCATTTAGAAATATTGAAAATAATAGTGCAGCTAGATTATCTCCTTGTTTAACACTGATCAGATATGAAAACTTATCAGTTAATGTACTATTTACAGAAGCACGGATCTGAATCCGGCTTGCTGTTATTTTCATTTATGAATCGTGTCAATCTGTCATATAAGTTTGAGAACAATTTTCCGAGACAACTTAATAATACCTACTTCGATAATTATTACGATCTTCACGATCACTAGCCACTATAAAGAACAATTGAAGTCAGTCGAAAAGAGTAGGGCATAGTCCCGACTTTGGGCTTCTTCTGTCGCGAAATTGCCATGATTGTACAGAAAGCGACGTAATGCAATATATAGATATACATAGAGAGATATCACCAACATACTTATCGCTAAACTCTATTGTTCTGGAAAAATACCAGTGTCTAGCATTACGTTAAACAGTTTAATTAACATAGCAATGAAATTTGGTGGAGAATATTTCAGAAGTTAGTTGGAAATCTGATATGGTCCACTACTTTATTGTCCAATTTTGTGGTGTAGCGTGTAGTTTGGTCCCATTAAAAACACAATAAATAAGCTATAGCCTTTTCATTACGAAGTCTGTAGTTGGATCCTATTTATTTGAATAATATCCAACAGGAAAATAACCAATGTCATGTCGGCAAATATATAAAATGAGTAGAACATATAATAATAATAAATAATAATAATAGCTTTATTTCACGAGGGTAAACCCAATGAGCGATAGCGCATCTGCCTCGGGGCCCTGAACATATATACAAAATACAAATAAATATACAATAAAACAATATTAAAAACAAAATAACATTTATGTACATGTGATGACATACTAACTATTTTGTACATACTCGAATAGTAAATTATGGTACCCTACTTTAAATCGGGAAAAAATGTTCTGCATGTATGACATCATTATAGTTCATTATATTTTTCATTAAATATTTTATTATTTGTTTCGTTCCTATGATTAATGTCAGTTTCTATGGGAGCATATACAGGAAAGTGATGTAGGCCTACTAATTGTCCATCGAATGACGTCTGAATGTTTTATATTTACATTTGAATATATGATCTATTAAGGTGCTTGTTGTCGCGGTGATTCTGGTATGTTTCGTTATAATTTGTTCGATTTAAAAATTAGATACAACATATGTCCATGATTTTTCATGCGGGTGATTAATGTCAGGAATTAAATCTATGTTGATATCACCTAATAATATCATGCCCTTATTTTCAGATTAGGCAGTGCCATAGGCATCTTCCATACAGTTAAGCCAAACATTGAACGGAACAGTGTGCTCATTGGGAGGTCCATATATGAAATAAACTAGTGTTTTTTTCCTACTTACAGTAAGCTCTAACAAAATTACTTCAGTTTCATTTCGTTCAAGGTCACACCGTTTGGTGTGATCAATATTATTCATTATGTATATCGATAGCCCCCCTCCCCGACACAGACTCATATCTCTACTTGCAACGTTGTAGCCATTAATTAATATATCCTGATCATAAATTGTATTGTTTAGGAATGTTTCACAGCAGCAATGAACATTGAAAGGGTAAAAGGAATGAAGATATGTTCGGATTTTATCTAATTTGTGATTGAGACGCGTCTATCGGAACAACATGGACCACAGGGCATTTATGGGGATGGGACACACCGTTGAGACATTGGCGGGAGGGACACATCTTGTTTCACTGGAATGATCTTGTTCATGTTCATGTTCATGTGCCGTTGACTGGGACGGAATAGGCCAGATGGCTGTGGAGGAATCACCGGAAGGTCCATCAATGACGGGATGTGGCATGTTTTGTCGCGGATAGGTATTCCGGCCTGACGGGGGTGGAAAACAACATTGTTTAGATTTCGGAAACGATTTGTTTGCTGTTGAGAGAAGGCTGGACACTTTGTCGACCACATCATCATTATTCTCACCATCTCCAACATTGTTTGTGCCAGCCAGTAAGATCACCGAGCGCACTTCTGCATTTTCTGCTTGGTTGTCATATCTGCTTACAGCGTTTGCTATTGTTCGTCCTCCATAGACATTACCCAAGGCAGTAATGTCACTATCTCTCTTCATTTCTTTAGTCAGGCCTCTTGCCATGCGGCTACCAAATACTAGAACACGAAGAGGCTTCTCAGTGGAGCCAGCAGTATGACTCGATGTGTTGATGGGAGTCTCGTTGGTGCTTATGGGAGATTTTAGAATAGACTGACCTAATGGTGGTGGTCTTAGAGGTGTTATATATGTGGGCTGTACTTTGTCATCGGTCTGCAAACTGTTAAACTTTGCATTTAAAATCTCATCTTGAAATCTTTTAATCAAAGTTTTCTGTCCGCAAGGAGTCTGAGTTCACACTGTCTTTGACTAGAGACATCAGCCAAACTGAGTTTTTTTCTATCATAGTTTCGTGCTTATATTCAAGTTGGATAATACAATTACGTTGAAATTTAACAGTGTTCAGCAGAGTTCACAATATAAATCAAGGGACTTTCTTAATATCAAAAATTGATAGCCATGTTTGCCTAAATATATAATAAAAAATGTATATTTTGACTAGCCCGTTTGCTTTCGGTTTGTAATATTGCAGTTAATGCCACAAAAATGATAGTTTATTCCACTGTTGTATCTGTCATCTGATGCTGAGATAATATAATGTGTTTTGGGAATATTGAAGTGAATACGGCACCATGGAATTAATCATCAGTGTGTAAGCGATCATGTGATCACCATAAAATTCTAATGATCATCCAATCATTAATGAATGTTTTCTGACTGTATCTCACAGAGAGGTGGGGACATGTTGGCTTACCCTTGTCCGCTCCGTCTGTCTCAGTATGCGTGTCTGTGTTTCCCATTCATTTCTGTTCAACCCTTTCTATCGTGCAGGCGCTCAAACACAAGGCTAATATTGTCCCACGGTCTATGACACTGAGCCAGCATTAGCCCAGTATTTGGGCTACCATGTCGTGTTTGGTGCCACTCTGAATGTGAGCCAGCGTCACAGATAGCGGGCCAACATTAACCCAGCTTTGGTTCAAAGCATAGTGCCGACAGCATGAAGTACTGACTAGGGATGAATGGACAGCTGGCCAAACATTTTCCAGACATTCGGTTGGTGTCGGCTTGTACTCCCACCAGCAGTATGCACTGCCATATTCGCAGCCGAGCAAACATGAAGCGGTGAACCAGTGCTGGCTTGATGCTGGGCCAGCGCCGCAGACGATGGGTCAGAATTGGACCAGCATTGGGTCAACGTCTTGTGTTTGCTGAGAGTGTTGCCAGGACACATTGTGTTTTGCACATCTCCGGGTGTGAAGATATTAAAACTGTTGCCTAAATGATTGGGCCTAAAGACGATTTATTTGCTGTAGATATAAAAAACGAGCTCCACAACATCAAAATACATAGTCACTGCTGTTCACAGGAGCCATTTATTAATATTAATTACAAAAGCCATTGACGCTACATCTATTAGTTATTAACCGTTATGGTTATGCTGCAGGAGGGGTGACATCTTCAGTTTTTTGTTTACGAAAAACTAGACTCTTCTAGTTGATGTACTAAAGCATATGTATTTAAACGGCTGATGGTCATACTGTGTGACCTAAGTGTGTCACAAATTGTCTCAGAGACACACACTTATGCACGTATATACATAAACCACTATAATACATCAAGTGTACAAAAAGCAAGGTAAATTCCCATTTCTCCAGATGGCAAATTTGTGTGTCCATATGTGAATACCAAACATGACTTAAATTTCGGTCATGATATTGCAATGCGGACCTCCCCATTTGTCAATCAATAATAAATAGGTACAAATTATCCAGTGATATATATATAATAACAAACAATGCAAACATTTATACTGCTATATATTACCGCAATCTCTCGTATATATACCATACATGACTTAATTATGTTGACATGTCAATTTCGAAAAAAAACTGTTTATGTGTGAAGTTATATAGCCTACTGATGTTAACTAATATACAAAGAAAATAATAAACTATAGCCTGACGGCACTGAAGTAGAACTTGTGCCGGGTTTCCGGGTAAGTGCTTTAAGAAAAACTAAAATGCAACTGTTTCACAATTGAGCAAAAAATATATTGGTCTAAATGAGGTGTTGAATCTGAGGTAACTATCCTGTATCTCGTGTCTGACTGTAGTCAGCTCAATGTTGTTTTCAATGTTTAGTCGGGGAGGGGGTGAGTTAGTGGTGGTCATGCGTTGCGTTGCACTTGTAATGTTGTGAATTCCCGGCGAAACGAGCCATAGAGTGCACAGGGCCAGCCTTGATCTGTCACATCTATTTTTACACCTCAAGTCGACACCAGTATTGATAGACTGCACACTGATTTCAGTGCACATAATAAACTGTTACTCCTGATAAATACGCCCCCCAACTGCGTCTCTGTGTTTATTAGTAGGCCTATAGGGATAATCGGGTAGGCCTACCCTAATGGAAATAAGCCTATAGGCTCAGGCTACTCCCTGTGTGATCCTGGGCTGGGACCAGGGTCTGGGACTGTGGTGCAGTTCATTATTTAAAGCCGATCTATTAAACAGAAACTGTTTATATTACCCTGACTGTTTAGGTGGTATAGGAATATATGTTACAAAGCATTCCCCATGCTTGGTGGGAATACAGGCATTTTTCCTGAAAAATTGAAAATCGCCAAGGTAATACCAATTTATAAAAAAGAGGATCCATCGCTTTTAGAAAATTACCGACCGATTTCAATCTTACCATCTATCTCCAAAATTTTCGAAAAAATCATTTGTAACCAAATTAATGACTATTTCAACCTAAATAATTTGTTCCATAGCGGTCAATACGGTTTTAGAAAGCACCACTCAACCGAATTGGCTGCTATGGAATTAATTGACAGAACAACACAAGATATGGATAGAGGAGAAACTCCTTTTAGCATATTCTTGGACCTCTCTAAAGCCTTTGATACCCTGAATCACACAATACTCTTAAATAAACTAAATCATTACGGTATTAAACACTGTCCATTAAAACTTCTAGAAAGCTATCTCTCTAATAGATTACAATATGTAGAAGACGACAATATTAAGTCAGAATACATACCAATTACCACAGGAGTTCCTCAGGGTTCTATCTTGGGCCCACTATTATTTATTATTTATTTGAACGATATTTCTTTTTCAAGTAAATTATTTAAATTCATTGTATACGCAGATGACACTACACTATTCGCCAATTTCAGCAATCTCAACAAAAATAACAAATTGAATAAAGAATTAGCAGAAATAAGCACTTGGTTGAAAGTAAACAAATTATCACTAAATTCTGCTAAATCGAAATTCATGATATTCAGAAAACCACAGAAACAAATTAAATTACCAATTGTCAAAATAAATGGAATACAAATTGAATGTGTTGATAATTTTAACTTTTTAGGGGTGATCATTGACAAGAATCTTACTTGGAAAAATCATTTAAACAAAGTCTCAAATAAAATAGTCAGAATAATAGGTATAATGAACAAACTAAAATTCACCCTTCCTCAAAATATTCTCATTAATATCTACAATTCTCTAATAATACCACATATTAACTATTGCATTCTTTTATGGGGCAGCGAAAACAGTCGAGTTTCTAAATTGCAAAAAAGAGCAGTACGAATAATACGTAAGGAATCTCGCCTGTCTCACACAGATCCGATATTTAAAGAATTGAACCTCCCAAAAATAAACGACATATATCGCCTTCAACTATTAAAATGTTACTTTAAATACGAGCATAATTTACTCCCAAAATACTTTGATTTATTTAATCTTAGGCTCAATTCTGAAATCCATATAATTGCTCATAATACAAGAAATCAACATAAATTACGCATACCTTTTGTAAAACATAATTTTGCCAAAGCTTGTGTTCGATATCAATTAACAAAAACTGTAAATAGCATGCCACGATCAATAACCGATAAAGTACACACTCATAGTTTTAACGGGTTTTCAACGTATGTCAAATTTATATTTTTAGACACATATGCTACTGATTGTAATATCACAAACTGCTATGTATGCAGTATCAATTTGAACTAGTGAATTCTGCTCTGTGGAGCCAAACGGCAGGATCAGCCTATTTGTAAAGCAGGCAGATGCTGCCTTTTGGTTTTGCACGGCAGAATCAAAGTTTATTTTTTCATACTTTATTTTTTATATAACTACTACGTCTATAGGTTAAACTTTATAGTAAAGCTATTATATTCGCTCACTTCACATGGATAGCTCATATGTTTACTACTCATAACTTCAAAATGTTATATGTTTATATAGATGATATCATGGGTGGCCTCCATGCTAGCGACCTTGTGGTCTTAATGGAGGTCTCCCAAACCACTCTGTAAATTTTATTTCACTCATTTTTCATTTACTAATTTTTTATGGTTGAATAAACACTTCTTCTTCTTCTTCTTCTTCCCCAGACAATGACAGGTAGGGGAAGCTACAAAAAAGGTGTCTAGCAAACAATTTTGTAGCCCAGGCACATTGCATGCTAGTAGGCCTATTGCTATTTGCTCAGATGTGATGGCAGTGTGTAGTGTTCAGAATCGAATTAGGCCTAACTGAGTCAGCAGACAGATTAACTACTTCCACTGCCACAGTCGTTGAGCCAATGTTGATTTAATGATAGACCAGCGTAATAACAGTGTGAGACTGCAGGACAACATCAAATAGACTCACTATAATAAAACTCACTATGATAGAACTCACATCTAGATAAGCCTAGATATTTGCAAAGTTATCGATAGAATTAGTGAGTTAATAACTTGACATTGAGTAATAGCCTAATTTAAATGTCACTTCTGGGGCTTCCCATATAGCTATGGGATTCATTAAGCATAGCAGGATTAGGCTATGCCTTGTCTGAGGGGTGTTTTTAAAGTTTTCAAAACGTATTCAGACTGTAGGCACCATGTAGGCCCTAGGCCTAAATTTTTACTACAAATGAATTGTTTTTATTTTGCTGGTTTAATGTTAAAGCATCATCTATGAAGGTCTCCCAACATTAATGCCACATCAGGTGAATGCTTTTTTGTTGGGCAGTGAGTGGCCGATAGGCATATTATATAGGCCCTATACATGTTAGCCCTAGTGGCTGAAACAGGTTTCAGCCACAGATTGACCGTTCACAAAATCGTGGGCCATTTCTTTGGGCTGTCATATCGGAAAATATCGGGGAGTAATCAGGTTAAAAAGAGTTTTTTTTAAATCAGTAACATTTTAGTTCCATGCCCGTATGCTCAGCTCAGAGATCGCACAGTCATTAAAAAGTATGGACATTTTTCGGACCTTGGGGTCAGGATTGCTCTCAGTCACAGCCATGTTAGATTTTTCGGGTAAAGCAAATACATCCATCGACGGCCTCGGAGAGGACGACACGGCAATATACATGTGTATTGGCAGGCCAGCAGAGACAAGACGTTGAATCAAAGTTGGCGTACGTTGGTCCACCGTTGGTCCAACGTCGTAGATGGTGGACAAACGTTGAACCAACATTGATTTAACGTCTCCTTGTGTCAGCTGAGTGCTGTTGTGTATGCCTCTGGGACACGAGACGTTGACACAATGTTCAAACAACATTGGATTATAGTAGGTCACGTGTCGTATACAGTACTGGCAGGTTGGTAGTGCTGTGCTAGCGAAGTAGGTCAAAGCACTGAGGGTCAAAGTGTATTGACATTGTATTGGAGATAGGAATTGATGCATCATTTATATCAGTGTTCATCTGATCAGCTGAGCCAAAATCTCAAAATCTGGCTTCGTGGCGCAACGAAAAAAAATATTCTTAACACACACATGGAGTTAGATACGTACCCAATTCCACAAATTTAAAGTTATTGCGTGAAATTAATCATAGAGAAAACCACTCAGACCCAACATAATCGAAAAAGTAGAGCAAGCGCTCTACTAAAAATTGTAGCACTGAAAAAGAACTAGCTTTATTTCCAAGTCGCATATTACTATGTAAACAAAACTCTTTATGTACCATACAATACCTTATACTACAAATATCCACCATCTCAGACGGTGCTATCTAAAGCCTACTTCAGAAGGCACCGACTTTAATTGGTGGGCGACAGTGACTTATTGGGTAATCCCCTGCAGCACCGATTGTCTGCCCAGCGGCCGACAGCATCAACAAGTCGCCCAACACTGTGCTAACATTTGTAGGGATTTTTAGTATGTGGTACCTTGTACCAGTGTAGTAGTAGTAGTAAATCATTGCTTTACGTCACTTTTCGGCACAAAAGGTCTTTTAAGTGACATTATAATACGAAAAAAACGTTGTAGTCAATTTGTGAGATGAATGATGTACAGATGATGATGTGAGGGTGGGGGTAATAGGGCATGGTGGGTTATTGAGAGCGTTTTCCTTCGCTCGCCCAATAAGGGGTTCTGGGCTTGTCTAGGGGATATACCCCCTTGTGCCAGTGACCTATCTTTGACAGGTCACATGGCCTCTCTCAGCTTGGCTCTGGACACGCTGATACCGGTCAGTTATTGCACTGAGACGACACAGTCACCATTTGAATCTCAAAGACACACAATTCCATGGATATCTTTGTGACAGTCGTCAATAAAGTACAGATAATAACTCACTAGTAGTACGATATCGTATTACTAAAAAAACAGACAACACATGCAACAATCCTTTAGATGTACAATTAGTGTTTGTTTGGTTTATGATAAATGTTAATAATTTTTTTTGAATCTGAAAATATTTAAAAAAATAAAATAGTGCCCTTACGTAGATGTATTTTGGTCCAATGCGATATAAATTAATGTATTTGTCCAATACAGCTTGCCAGGCATAGACCTACTTTAGTATTGCAAGTGTGGTATATGCCTAAATCAATTATAATTAAATCTAATAGTTTATGATAACAAATTAATGTCATTGTTTTGTTGGAGTATACACCCTTTTCAAGAACAACACGCCACACAGTGGCAACGCTGAAGTGTTTTAATCAGATGACTGTTCACGCCCAAACTCGTGCAAGCAGTCTATTGATTTCAGTCTACCTAATAACACGATTGGAATATTAGCATACCGCTGAGGTTGCCATAATAGAAATAGACTTAATTAAACTTAGTTCAATATAAACATTTATTTCGTTGCCTGTGGTATGAAAAATGATCATGGAACATCCCGGTATTCCATCTGTCGACTGCATACCCCTTTTGGCAATTTCAATACCAGCATATAAGCAATGCTGTTATATTTAATGAATGTGACTGTCACGGATTTACTGCAATGTGTGAACTCATGAACCATTAACAAACTCTGGGTTTAGTGCAATACATATTTAATCAGTGCGATACCATATTTACAGTGTGTATTCAAATGTTCGAGTATCAGTCCCCCCTGATCACATTGATCCTTGCGTAATCACCACCAGCCCGTCTCCAACCAGTCATTCTGGATTCGTCACTTCATCCTGCCAGCGAGATCTCTTCTCTACATGTAGCTCCCAGCCACGTCCTCACCATCTGCCCTCAGTCACCGTGTGTCCCCCTGCATCACGATCCTCGGAATCCACTCCACCAGTCAAGCTCCACCAGCACGTCTTGCCGTCTTCACAGGCTCACCACGTCTCACGTCTCATTCATACGTAATGCTGGTCCTCTCAGTCAACTTCACTGAAACACTTTCAATAAAGAAACAACAGATATACTGGGTGAGCGTCAGCGACGGTGGCCCGCATTGAACGACCATAGGGCTGTTTACTGAATACCCTGTGACATGGCCCTATGTTAGATCAATGTGGGCCACCGTCTGCGACTCTGTCCCAACATTTCGTCTCCACAGGTTCAATGTTGCGTGTTAACTGAATATTTCAGGACCCTGATAAACTATGACGGAGCTAACTCCCAGTGCAAATAGCAGCGCACAACTTTCGTGACTAGTGAGCTGTTTGACAAAATGCATCGCTCCCTAACTGTCTCAGGTGAGGAACAGCAGTCAATACCGACCCAAAGACAAAAACCAGGGCTAAATAAATAGTAATATGCAAAAAAGGCACTTGAACACACTCCTCGTCACTGCTGGATCTAAGAACCATACTCTGGTCTTCATTTTCCGTGATAGGGTATCTGCTCCCAGGTGTGCCATCACTTTCTCTTAGTGTAGTGATTGAGGCCACTCAGGTTGATCACTGGCCCCAAGCCACCGTCCGCCTTCTGAACAAGGAAAAGGTTTCAGTATAACCCCTTATGGTTGTCCCTGACGGGCTCCACAACGCCCTTTGCCAACAAAGTTAGTGGATTTTTTTTTTTTTTTCTGTTTTTAGACTTGACGTGGGGCGGACTTGAATTCGAGTCTGTGGTCCCGAACAGCCTCGCAAGCAAGACCTCTGGTCCCTCTAACCTCTGGTGTCGCGGTAAGGGTGGCTGCTACTGCCTTGTCTGCTGTTGCTGCAAATAATATCAATGTATTGTAATCAACGTCTCTAAGTTATGCTAAAATAGAGTATATAATTCAATTATGATTTTTAATATAATTACCGGTACTCACTAGCAAAATTGAATCAAAAAGCATGTTGACATTGGCAGCTATCTTAGCTTTGACCTCTAGATGACCTTGAAGCATGAAAGTAATCATTCCAATGCACACAAATTAGTTGAAAATTGACTATTATATTAGATTCTAGGGTCAATATGTCCACTGGGGCCAAAAATGTTTGGTGACGATCTCAATCGATGTTTACGGTTTAGGTGCTATATATTTTCACCAGACAGACTCACTTTATACGTTTTTCTGAATTACATTGGCTTCTGAAATATGCTGGATATGTTATGATGGTAAGAACGTTTATTAATCTTTGCCACTGCATGTAGATATAGTTTATTTATAATATTTCATTACATTTAAAAAAACCCCAGAAGAATATATAAAAAAAAGAATGTCACAGTTACTTTGCGATAGTGTCACGGTTTCTGAATGATAGCTTACTATAGTGTCACGGTTTAGCGATTACAGTTTTTTATTGGTTTCAGAATGAAAAATGTCACTGTTTTTATTGCCACCAGAAGATAGGGACATCCATTGCGTAATTCTACACTGTATTGCCCAGCACCCATCACTCGAAGCTCGTTGTTGTGGTCTTCTAGGTCGAGCCCTCGTGTGAGGTATAAAACACTCACATTTCATATAAACTGGTATGATGTGTCTTGCAAACCAGAAGAAATAACTCCAGTGACTCCAGTGATAAAATCATCAAGAGTTCATAAACCAACTGTGGGCGAAAGATTTTTAACATGTAAAAAATAGTACTGACTGAAATGCATTACTGTTTATACATTTTTGATTACGGAATGTTTCTTCTGACTTTCCCAATTTTGTTATACTGGCTTAGAGCTGACCTCCATTCGTAGTTTCTTCCACATTCCCAAATCATACTATGACGACTTAGCTGTGCTTGCCTTGTTTATGATCTTCCAGAGAAGACTACGAGCTCAATACTGTTCCGCATAACTCAATTCATGTTTACAATTTTCAGCAGAGCCAGCAGAATGTCTCAACAACGAAGATTTATAATCAAAGTTGTTTTCACACTTAGGACATTTGTGGGGCTGACTGTCCACGTAACAGTTCATGTGTCCATGAAAATGGGCCTTATTTATGTATGTTATAAGGCAATATCGACAGGAAAAGTTCGGTTCGGCTTGGTGTTTTCCAATCATAATTGTGTCGTCGCAGGGATTGACCAGTGCTGCGTTCTAAAGAATACTGATCACATATTATTTTCTTATCTTCGTGCTTCTTTAGCATATGCCGCTCCAAATAGTCTTTTCCTGCACATAATTTATCGCAGTGGTCACACTTGAGTGTGGTATCAGCATGCTGCGTCTACAAATAGGAACGACAATTGGAACGACAATGATATTCATTTTTATTTCATTTCATTTTCATCACAGTGTACAATAGAGATGTGGCAGACACTGCTTCGTCACCAATGCCTCGGTGGTGTTTCTAGCCAAGCTACTTATTACCAGAATCATCTATTGTTGTTTGCTTGTCCACTTTATTAACCCATGCCACACCACTCACTAAGTTACCTTCCGCTGCTGAAATCTTTATCGCCGGTATACTATACCGACTTTGTGTCTGAATGGGCTGACTTGACTTTGTTTATGTTTATTTGACTTCCAGTTAAAACATGCAAAAATGGTACAATATCATTTTTATTAATTGATTATTTTTTCGAACATGTTATTAACTTTAGTTGACAGGAACAGGTCGAGAAGACCTCTACAAGGCCTGTCAACCAACTTTCAGGTGGGAATGATATGTTGATGGAGATATCAGTGTCGTCAGAATACATATATGGTCCCTCTATACACGACAGATCCATACTTCATACATGTCTGTATATTGCACAGATCACATGAAATACACTATGTCTATGTCTATGTCTATGAAGGTCTATATGTAAATGCGAACAAACCGAGACACTGTAGGGTAGAAACCGTGACATGTAAATGTTGAATCGCAACCAAACTATTACAATCTCAGTACATTTCATGATGTTTAATGCAACTGTGGAGCTTAAATTTACGAGTTATTGCATGTCATTATCTAATAAGTTTATCAGAAACATTACAACACATATTATTATGTCCAGAAATAAAAAATAAATGTGTGCTCATTCTTTAGTTTTTAGCTTTAATTTGTTTTATGTGATATATTTGACACTTAAAATATAGGAGACCAAATATGAAGTGTACAACAGGTTTCTCCATATACAAAAGCTTCTAGCGCTCCAAAAATGCTAGTATATTTAGCATTTCTTGTGGGATGAAAGGTTGGTATGCGAAAACAACTAAATCGTGACAATATAGTCGCCAAACATTTGTGGCCATGACCGAGTTCACCCCCAGTGATGTCAATAGTTTTAAATTTGTGATGGCCACTGGTTATTTTTTTAATTTGGAGTGGGAATAAAAAAACATTCATATCATACATTTCTATGTATTTCATGCTTTTCGACATTTCTGCAAATTTTGCTTTATCCAAAAATGATGATAATGATGCTATGCTGCCCCACTATACAGTGTTATTGAGATTCCTATTTCTTGCTCGAAAAGTTGAATGTCGATAAACAAAGGAAATAGTACCTTTTGTAGCCCCCGCCCTGTTGATAATAAAGGTTTCTGTCATTCAGTATAGACATACAATGTGATAAGGGTTATAACTGTATTGTCACATAAATATAATCGATGGTCAGGTGTTTCTTTACAGGAACTCCAGAGGCATGTCTCTGGCATTCTAATAATATGAGCTATCAGATTATAGGCATATTCACTCATAGTGCTTGACAGCATTTATATTTCTAAATGACAAAGTGTACTGGTGGTTTCAGGCTATGCGCCTCGGGGAACGTGATAGCCTTAAAACAAATATATATAGCTTTGACATAAATCGCCTGAAGCATGATTTTATAGACTTTTAGAAGGGGTGTTATTTTGCAAAGTGATCAAGCTGAAAAGTTAAACTTGATCTAATAAAGGACTATGTCACACCATTCTTAACCTTCACCCCTAAGACATTATCCTAAATGCCCCTAGAAAACTCTTTAATATGGAGTCCCAAAATCAATTACTGCTAAACCAACTTTTTCTTTTCTCAAATATAATATTTTTCAGACGTGTGATCTATTACATGCAATTTATTACTATTATTTTTTTTTCAATCATTTTATTACTATTGCAATATTTAATTATATTACTATCACTATTACTCTCCCATCTATTACTATTACTCTCCCATCTATTACTATTACTCTCCCATTTATTACTATTACTCTCCCATCTATTACTATTACTCTCCCATTTATTACTATTACTCTCCCATCTATTACTATTACTCTCCCATCTATTACTATTACTCTCCCGTCTATTACTATTACTCTCCCATTTATTACTATTACTCTCCCATTTATTACTATTACTCTCCCATTTATTACTATTACTCTCCCATCTATTACTATTACTCTCCCATCTATTACTATTACTCTCCCATCTATTACTATTACTCTCCCATCTATTACTATTACTCTCCCATCTTTTATTATTACTCTCCCATCTATTACTCTTACTTTCCCATCTATTACTATTACTCTCCTATCTATTACGCTTACTCTCCCATCTAATACTATTACTCTCCCACCTATTACTATTATTATAGCAAAAAGGTGTGATCAATTATTTTATTACTATTGCAATATTTAATTATATTACTATCACTATTACTCTCCCATCTATTACTATTACTCTCCCATTTATTACTATTACTCTCCCATCTATTACTATTACTCTCCCATCTATTACTATTACTCTCCCATCTTTTATTATTACTCTCCCATCTATTACTATTACTCTCCCATCTTTTATTATTACTCTCCCATCTATTACTCTTACTTTCCCATCTATTACTATTACTCTCCTATCTATTACGCTTACTCTCCCATCTAATACTATTACTCTCCCACCTATTACTATTATTATAGCAAAAAGGTGTGATCAACATATCCAAAGTGATAACAAGCTATACTGACATCATATATTTTCTATACACATTTTATAATAATAATAATAATAGCAGCAGCAGCAGCAGCAGCAGCAGCAGCAGCAGCAGCAGCAGCAGCAGCAGCAGCAGCAAAAGCTCACTTGGGATGAGTAATAACCCTTAGCTATTGTCACTCTGGGAACTATCCGACCCTCAATGGGCAGACCATCCATGCAAGGTGAACTGCTACCACTTCTGCCAACTACTCAAGGGTAAATGGGACCTCGCAGGAAACTGTTCTTCTTCAGTAATTTAGATCCGTCTTTTAAAAAGTATTCTGAAATTGCAGAATTTCTGGGTCTCTGCATACAACGTTTTGTGAAATTTTGAAATACAATTAATAAAGTAATGTATAATAATAATATAATAATATAATTTATATTTGTGAGCATTCTTCCACTGTCTGAACCCAGGAGCGCCATTGCTTTCTTGTTCACCTTCCTTTTTTCACGCTTAAATAAATCTGACATAGTATTTTCTCTAAAAAAAATTGTATCCAAGTGATATTGTTAACAATGTAGAATATTCACAACGGTTCCACTAGGCCATCTCAACTAAAACCTTTTTGAATAAGTTATCGGTGACTCTGTGAAGTGTCGTTTGTTGAACTCTTGGTTTACTGGTTGATTTGGGATCTCCAGTGCCCACTTTAGGATCGCCTGGGGATGAGTGGGGGGGGGGGTATCGTCTGAGCGTTTGTTCACTCCCTTGCATAATCTGGTGGTTTTATCAGTTAAACAAACAGCGATTCTCCTGCAGCCGAAGTCTCTGCCCTCCACGTGTCCGGCCATAATCTTCAGGCAGAGTGTCAGTGCAGGCACTGATGCTGGCCGTGGTAGCCTTGAAAAAACTGGCAATAGTGCTACACTTTATGTGTCTAACGTGTGATGAATAGAGTTACCCTTAGCTATTTTTACTCTGGAGACTATCCAAAAATCAACATACAGTTGGAGTATTTTTTTATTTAGAAAAGGCATATGATACCACATGGAAGGGTGGTATCATGAAAGATCTCCATGAAATGGGCCTGAAGGGTAGATTACCCTTATTCATTGATAATTTTTTAAAGGGGAGAAAATTTAAAGTCCGCTTAGACAACACCCACTCTTCACTAAATCCACAGGAGGAGGGTGTCCCACAAGGTAGTATCCTTTCACCAACTCTATTTACCGTTAAAATAAACAGTATAATTGATTCTTTACCAGACGATATTGAAAAATCACTATATGTTGATGATCTGGCTGTTTACTGCCAGTCAAGCAATATGGCAATAATTGAGCGGCGCCTGCAAAGTTGCCTCGATACGTTGGTGACTTGTGCGGATGAGAACGGCTTCAAATTTTCTCCCACAAAAACTTTATGTGTACATTTTTGTAAAAAAAATGGCTTACAGCCTGAGCCCGATCTCAAACTATGTGGACAACAGCTTCCTGTTGAAGAGCAGGTCAAATTTCTTGGTCTTTTTTTCGACAAGAAGCTCAGTTTTACTCCACACATCAAATATATGAAAGATAAGTGTAGGAAAGCATTACAATTGCTACGAGTTATATCCAGCAAGGATTGGGGTGGTGACCGGACAACCTTACTGAGGATTCACCGGTCTCACATCAGATCCAAACTGGATTATGGTTGTATTGTTTATGGTTCAACGAGACGATCGTACTTAGCAGTACTTGATCCAATCGCGAACATTATGCTCAGGGGCATTTCGAACATCGAAAGTCTTCAGGTGGAGGCCGGTGAGCCCTCTTTAGAGACTCGCCGGTTGAAGCTGAGCCTGCAATACTATATGAAAATGAAAGCAAATCCTGAGAACCCGGCATACTCGTGTGTTGTCAACCCTGAATACAAGAGACTGTTTCATAACAAGCCAGGGACTATACCCACTTTGGGTATAAGGCTTCAACCCCATCTGGAGGACATGGAGGTGGAGCTCGACGCAATTAGCGTTGTGCGCCCACCAGAGTGTCCACCTTGGCTTCTTCAACAACCTAATATACTTTTTAACCTCTCAGATCTCAGGAAAAGAGACACCTGTCCCCTTGTCTTCCAGAGCATGTTGCTAGAGCTATTTTGTAGATTTCCGAGGCACCGGAAGGTGTATACTGACGGATCAAAGGAAGACAAGAGGACAGCTATGTCCTTTGTCTGTGATGATCATGAATTTAGCTGCCGCATTAACGATGAGGCTTCAATTTGCACAGCAGAGCTGTTAGCTATTGAAGCTGCCATCGAATACATATGGGATAGTAATGACGAGGAGTTCATGATCATCACAGACTCGCTATCTTCATTGCAGGCTCTTAAGAGTCAAAAACTCAACAGCCCAATTGTTTCCAATATTTTGCATATGTGTCACTACTTGTCTGGGCACAAGGACATTATTTTTTGCTGGGTACCCAGCCATATTGGAATACAGGGTAATGAACGGGCTGATGTTTTGGCCAAGGCTGCCCTGGATAAGACAAAACAGTTTTATTATATACCATATACTGATTTCAAGTATAACATCTCGGTCTACCTTGATGACATTTTGCAAGGTGAATGGAACATCAATGTCACCAGCAAATTGTTCGAGGTACAACCAGTCATTAAGCGATCTTTTACACCAATGGAACGCCGAAGAGATGACGTTGTCTTATGCAGGGCCAGAATTGGCCATGCCTATTTCACAAACGGCTATTTATTGAGAGGAGAATTGCGACCTATGTGCTGCAATACTCGTCTCACTGTGAGACATGTCCTTTTCAGTTGTGCGAAATATGCGCACATCAGAAGGAAGTATTTTGCATTTAATTCCTTATTTGAGCTATTCAGGCACACCCCTGCTGGTTTTATTATTCAGTTCCTTCGGGAATGTAACCTATATTCTATGTTTTAATTATTAGACATAGACTTTTTACACAATCACTCCAATTTCATGGAGATATAGTGACTTGATAAGTCGTTTATTTTATAATCAATTCATATTTTACATTATTTATACTGCTATTTTTATACTCATTAAACTGTGTTATAGTGCAGGCGCTACAACATGTCACCAGACTCGTTACATATAGGTGCCAGGAGCATCGTCATCTTATCATATCAAACATTTTAAACTGAATATTTTAGTACGATCATGCTTTTATTGGCTTTGTCTTTTCTTTACTACTTTAACTATACAATATGGGATATTGTAATACCTGGAATTTTCACTTAAATGGCCATACTGGCCGAAAAGTGAAGTAAAGCATTTTACTTACTTACTTACTTACATCACCCCCACCCTCACATCTGTACATCATTCATCTCTTCAATTGACTACAACGTTTTCATCGTATTACAATGTCACTTAATAGACATTTTGTGCCAAAAAGTGACGTAAAGCAATGATTTACTTCTACTACTGCTCCACATAATCTTAATAGTACCTGACTTGCCACAATTGATGATTTTTCCACCCCTTCCGAAAAAATGTATCACCTATTAATTTAACTACCCCATAACCTTACCTTTCTAAACATGGCAAGGTCGACTGGGCCACCCACCTTTCCAGTTAGGTTGCCCTACAGCTGTTTTTCTACCTGGATACATTATGAATACCTGAAAATAAAATTTTGCTCCCTGAACTCGATAGCAATATTATCAAGGTTACCTACGCCTACTTCTCACTTCGAAGTACGCTTTCTACTGTTTTCCCTTTCCCTGTTCTAAACAGTACCGACCTCCTGATACTCCATCAATCTAAAACAAACAAAAATTCAAATTGAAGCAATGTACTTAATTAGTACATAAATGATAGATTACCCCATATTTCTATAAAGTAAGACCGCGGAAGCCTGCCAAACGCAAATATTTTTTTCCATTTAAAGCCCACCAATAATCCCCTCCCAGATACTCAGTATTCGACCAGTTGTTCCCTAAATGGGAGACCAACCAATCTAACAACTAAAAACTGCAGGAATACTGTACAAACAAACAATCTAGACTCCATCTGAGTGAAATTTTGCTTCCCCCATTCTTATTTTCTTCACGTGGCTTTCTCTCTTAGGAGCTCTACCCTTCAAACCTCCTGGTGAATGACTACCTCATTAAAGAAGCTGTCACCCCCCAGGTGCCATCTAGTGTTTCCATTCCGTACTTGTCTCTTCTTTCACAGCCACTAAACTCATCAATTCACATATTCGAAAATTAAAACACCAATCAATTTTTTTAGGCACCAATGCAGAAAGACAAATACTCTTTCTACATTAGCCCCCTTACCAGATAAACAGTATTCCTTATCAAACCGACATTGTAAAACCACGTAACATCATCGTATCCGGGTTAGAAGTGCACTGCCAACAGGCACTGGGCCAGGCTCCCCCCTACCGACGCAATCCACCCGCCGACGACCACAAGACAACCCCTCAACTAATTGCCAGGTGAGCGCTACCGTGCCGCCAACGAGCGCGGCCGCCGAGTAGTTCGTGGCCGACCCACTCGCCTGTCAACAAAACAAAAAACATAAGTGCAAACATGTAAACAGTCTAGACATCACATTACAGGTTGTTAGACCCAACCCCCAACATCACATCAACTTACTTTCAAACAATTACTTCATACCAGCTAGCTTATAAGACATTCAAACATTCCAAAGCTCAACTTTAAATCATTAACATACATACCTGCATACCAGCCAGCTTATAAGCTCAGATCCCTTAATAGGGTCAAACATTCCAAAGCTCAACTTTAAATCATTACATACATACCTGCATACCAGCAAGCTTATAAGATCAGAGCCCTTAATAGGGTCAAACATTCCAAAGCTCAACTTTAAATCATTACAATAATACTTTTATTGACAAAGAGAATCAGTATGATACAAATGTCAGTGTTATAAAAATAAAAGGTAGTCTATGGTATCAAATAATATTCATAATAAAAAATGCATAGAAGTATATGGTTATGAAAATATACCTTTTACACATTAGACAAAAATATGTATAGATTTTATGTAGACCTAGGCCTATAATAAAAATACATCTCCTTTCATTTCAGTAGGAGCACTTATAAGCACATTTTGAAATGATCAGTATTCCTCACAGGAATATTGATCGAAATTCTTTAACATCACAATAAAAATTCGGAGAATTTTAGTTTAAACAGATATATATTTTAAATTTGATTCAGGCTTGCACTTATGTCAGGAATGCAAACTTGTACTAAATGGAATATGTTAAAGAACAATATATATTACATTAAATACATACCTGCATACCAGCCAGCTTATGAACTCAGACCCCTGAAAAAGGGGATCAAACACATTAAAGCATTGCTTTAATTACACTCCCTCAAATCGTTACATACATACATATTTGCTAGCTTATGAACCCAGACCCCTAAAAGGAGCCAAACACAACAAAGCATTGCTTTAATTCCGCCAATCATTAGATACATATTAGCTAGCTTATGAACTCAGACCCCTAAAGGAGATCAAACACATCAAAGCATTGTTTTAATTACATTCCGTCATTACCCTTATGATAACCAATCTGTCAATTGATGATATTCCACCCTTTCTGAAAACATGTATCACCTATTAGATTAACTATCCCATAACCTTACCATTCTAAACATGGCAAGGTCGCCTGGACTACCTACCTTCTTTCCAGTTAGGTTGCCCTACGGCTGTTTTCCCACCTGGATACATTTATGAATCCCTGCAAAAATAAAATTTTCCTCCCTGAACTTGTTAGCAATATTACCAAGGGTACCTACGCCTACTTCTCACTACGAAGTACGCGTTCTACTGTTTTCCCTTTCCCTGTTCTAAACAGTACCGAGTTCCTGATACTCCAATCTTTAACAAACGAAAATCAAATTAAAGCAGTGTACCTAATTAGTACATAAAAGATATATTGCTTTGCTTGACTTCGACAAGTCCCGCAGCCACGCTCCATATTTCTATAAAACGGGCCCGCGGAAGCCTGTGGAACTCAAATTTAATTCTGCCTCTCAATTTCCATTTAAATCCCTCCAATAAACCCTCTTCTGTCACCCTGTGTCCAGAATGATGAGCCCTCATTCTCTCCTTCCATATATGTGCCTTATATATGTGTAAATTTGTATCTGTATTATTAAAAGTTCCAAAAACAAAATTATTTTCTAAAAAGACTACAGCACGTTGACTGTTTTAAAGAACTGCTTGCAGCCAATTCAAACAGTGCTGGACAACATCACAAAAGTAAAAGATATATTGTACCGTTTCATCGTTTTGGCACCAAAGACATTGTTCTGTCTCTACTCTCATATGTTTAGCCAGGTAAGATCTAGTATTCAGTGTGTAATGACTTGTCACGAAGTGCACGTTATATTCACAATCAAGGTGTTTTACTGAATTCAGATTCCTCCATGACAATTCAAAACGCACAAATGGTACCAGTATATTAAACTTTGGAAAGGTTAGCTTTCTAGCTTTAACAAAGTATGAATAAATTACCTTAACCGGCATAGCCTGGAGTATATGCCGATCAAGGCTCACTCCAAAATATCCCTTCAATTCAATAAAACAGTCAATAACATTTTTATAAAATAATGGCATACTCCACGCAGTTAGTGTATTATTATCTGCGGCCGAAAGCCCCGATGCCACTAACTTCAACTTAGTAAAATATTAAGTCAAATCCTTCCACTCAAGACCCTATTGTTTTAAAAATTCAGCTAGATGCTTAACAGCAAATGCTTTCATTTTAGGGCCTAAATCAGGTACTTCTAATCCTCCATCTTTACTCGGGTACAAAGTATCCCGTTTTATCCTCTCAAAAGTACCAGAAATACTTCCCCCTAAATGAAACGATGCATAATTGAAGTAATCTTTTTTTATATACGAATTTGGTATGGTACGCACTGTCGCCTGTGGCTGCGATAAATGATAAGAAAAGATTCAGCCTACCCCTAAGTGTTTGGGATATCCCATGAAGATCTGCAGCTCTTTCTTGCACTTTGATATTTAGGTTTTCGAAAGTTTTAACATGAATTCCTAAATTACTAAAAAAAATACCATAATTTTTTCCTGCATTTTTGTGACCCCGATACCATATAGTTGGTCTGCGTCTGGTTTCCATGGCCCAAAAAACATTACAAAAGATTTTTCCAAATTTGTTATTGACCCACTGGCCAGTTCAAAATGTTCAAAAAGAATTCAAATACGCCGAATGCTTTGCTGCGTGCTACAAAAAAATTTGTATCGTCAGCAAATGCCGAAATTTTCACCTCTTCTCCTCCAGGGATCTTCACCCACTTCATATTTTCCGAGCAATGGATCCTCCTTGACAGAGAATCCATGACAAGGACATACAGTAGGGGAGACAAGAAGCATCCCTGTCTAACTCTCCTCTTAACAGGAACATCGCCTGTTAACTAGCCATTCACTGAAACCCTTAGAGTCGGTTGACTATATAAAAGCCTGATCCAAGAAATAATTCCGAACCAAACCCTGCATATTGCAAAGTTGTGATTAAGAATTTCTGAGAAACCCTATCAAACGCTTTTGACTGGTCCATGGATAAAATTTGGGCACTTTTTCCTTTGCTAGGGTACTGGGATGATTGCTAGTAGTAGTACTTTTCGCCCCCATCCGGGGAGGGTCATTAGGGATCTGTCCCGTCTGTTGGATGCTGTGTACGTCATTGTACGGAAACACTAGTCTACAGCAATCATCCAAGGGCAGCTGCAGCCTCCTCGTATCTGGCCATAATCGGCGGGCGGATTGCCAGTGGCGTACCCTGGTTCCTCCGCTCAACAGCGGAGCCAATGCAGCACTCGCATCAGTACTGGCGCTGATGTAGGCCGTGGTAGCCTTAAATAACCGGCAATAGCGTGTTTGACATTAGGTCTCCGACGTGGGATGAATGGAGTTCCCCAGAGGGAGTTATCCTTCCTATTGTTACTCTGGGGACTATCCGACCCGAGGATAGCGGAGCTGCGCAAAATGACATAGAGTTTCAGCATTAAATTGCCCAGGGAAAACTCAAGTCTCCGGCTGTCTGTGCATGTCTGGGGGTATATCCACTAGACATGCCCAGAACCCCTTATCGGGCGAGCGAAGGAAAACGCTCTCAATAACCCACCATGCCCTATCACTCCCACCCTCACATCATCAGCTGTACATCATTCATCTCATCAATTGACTACAACGTTTTTATCGTATTACAATGTTTTCCCTTTCCCTGTTCTAAACAGTACCGACCTCCTGATACTCCATCAATCTAAAATGAACAAAAATCAAATTGAAGCAATGTACTTAATTAGTACATAAATGATAGATTACTCCATATTTCTATAAAGCGGGACCGCGGAAGCCTGCCAGACGCACATTTTTTTTTCCATTTAAAGCCCTCCAATAATCCCTCCCAGATACTCAGTATTCGATCAGCTGTTCCCTAAATGGGACACCAACCAATCTACCAACTAAAAACTGCAGGAATACTGTACAACCAAACAATTTAGACTCCATCTGAGTGAAATTTTGCTTCCCCCATTCTTATTTTCTCCACGTGGCTTTCTCTCTCAGGAGCTCTGCCCTTCAAACCTCCTGGTGGAAGACTACCTCATTAAAGAAGCTGTCACCCCCCAGGTGCCATCTAGTATTTCCATTCCGTACTTGTCTCTCCTTTCACAGCCACTAAACTCATCAATCACTGGGATATCTTTCCATAATCGAAAATTAAAAACACCAATCAATTTCCTTAGGAACCAATGCAGAAGGACACATACTCTTTCTACATTAGCACTGGGCCAGCCCCCCCCCCCCCCCCCTGCCGACGCAATCCACCCGCCGACGACCACAACACACACCCCCCGAGTAATTGCCAGGTAAGCGCTACTGTGCCGCCAACGAGCGCGGCCGCCGAGTAGTTCGTGGCCGACCCACTCGCCTGTCAACAAAACAAAAAACATAAGTGCAAACATATAAACAGTCTAGACATCACATTACAGGTTGTTAGACCCGACCCCCAGCGTCACATCAACTTACTTTCAAACAATTACTTCATACCAGCTAGCTTATAAGATCAGAGCCCTTAATAGGGTCAAACATTCCAAAGCTCAACTTTAAATCATTACACACATACCTATGTACCAGCCAGCTTATGAACTAGGACCCATAAAAAAAGGAATCAAACACATCAAAGCATTGCTTTAATTACACTCCCTCAAATCATTACATACATACATACATAATAGCTAGCTTATGAACCCAGACCCCTAAAAGGAATCAAACACATCAAAGCCTTGCTTTAATTACAATTCCTCTAATCATTAGATACATATTAGCTAGCCTCTGAACTCAGACCCCTAAAGGAAATCAAACACATCAAAGCATTGCATTAAATACATTCCGTCATTACCCTTATGATAACCGATCTGTCAATTGATGATATTCCACCCTTTCTGAAAACATGTATCACCTATTAGATTAACTACCCCATAACCTTACCTTTCTAAACATGGCAAGGTCGCCTGGACTACCTACCTTTCCAGTTAGGTTGCCCTGCGGCTGTTTTCCCACCTATATACATTTATGAATCCCTGCAAAAATAAAATTTTCCTCCCTGAACTTGATAGCAATATTACCAACGTTACCTACGCCCACTTCTCACTACGAAGTACGCGTTCTACTGTTTTTCCTTTCCCTGTTCTAAACAGTACCGACTTCCTGATACTCCAATCTACAACAAACGAAAATTAAATTAAAGCAGTGTACCTAATTAGTACATAAAAGATATATTGCTTTGCTTGACTTCGACAAGTCCCGTAGCCACGCTCCATATTTCTATAAAACGGGAAGCCTGTGGAACTCAAATTTAATTCTGTCTCTCAATTTCCATTTAAATCCCTCCAATAAACCCTCTTGTGTCACCCTGTGTTCAAAATAATGAGCCCTCGTTCTCTCCTTCCATATAATTTGTGCCTTATATATGTGTAAATTTGTATCTGTATTATTAAAAGTTCAAAAATAAAATTATTATCTAAAAAGACTACAACACGCTGACTGTTTTAAAGAACTGCTTGCAGCCAATTCAACCAGTGCTGGACAACATCACAAAAGTAAAAGATATATTGTACCGTTTCATCGTTTTGGCACCAAAGACATTGTTCTGTCTCTACTCTCATATGTTTAGCCAGGTAAGATCTAGTATTCAGTGCGTAATGACTTGTCATGAAGTGTACGTTATATTCACAATCAAGGTGTTTTACAGAATTCAGATCCATGACAATTCAAAACGCACAAATGGTACCAGTATGGTAAATTTTGGAAAGGTTAGCTTTCTATCTTTAACAAAGTATGAATAAATCACCTTAGCCAGCATAGCCTGGAGTATATGCCGATCAAGGCTCACTCCAAAATACCCCTCCAATTCAATAAAACAGTCAATAACATTTTTTATAAAATAATGGCATACTCCTCGCAGTTAGTGTATTTAGTGTATTGCGGCCGAAAGCCCCAATGCCACTAACTTCAACTTAGTAAAATAATAAGTCAAATCCTTCCACTCAAGACCTTATTGTTTTAAAAATTCAGCTAGATGCTTAACAGCAAATGCTTTCATTTTAGGGCCTAAATCAGGTACTTCTAATCCTCCATCTTTACTCGGGTACAAAGTATCCCGTTTTATCCTCTCAAAAGTACCAGAAATACTTCCCCCTAAATAAAACGAAACATAATTGAAGTAAACTTTTTTATATACGAATTTGGTATAGTACACACTGTCGCCACATACCAAATCTTGGCTGCGATAAAAGATCAGAAAAGATTCAGCCTACCCCTAAGTGTTTGGGATATGCCATGAAGATCTGCAGCTCTTTCTTGCACTTTGATATTTAAGTTTTCGAAAGTTTTACCATGAATTCCTAAATTATTCAGAAAATACCATAATTTTTTTCTGCATTTTTTGTGACCCGGATACCATATAGTTGGTCTGCGTCTGGTTTCCATGGCCCCAAAAACAATACAAAAGATTTTTCCAAATTTGTTATTGACCCACTGGCCAGTCCAAAAAGTTCAAAAAGAATTAAAATACGCCGAATGCTTTGCTGCGTGCTACAAAAAAAATTTGTATCGTCAGCAAATGCCGAAATTTTCACCTCTTTTCCTCCAGGGATCTTCACCCCCTTAACATTTTCCGAGCAATGGATCCTCCTTGACAGAGAATCCATGACAATGACATACAGTAGGGGAGACAAGGAGCATCCCTGTCTAACTCTCCTCTTAACAGGCCATTCACTTAAACCTTTTAGAGTCGCTTGACTATATAAAAGCCTGATCCAAGAAATGAATTCCGAACCAAACCCTGCATATTGCAAAATTATGATTAAGAATTTGTGAGAAACCCTATCAAACGCTTTTGACTGATCCATGGATAAAATTTGTGCAGTTTTTCCTCTACTGTTAAGATACTCAGCAATGTTCCTTGTGTGATGAATATTACTGAATATCTGCCTCCCCTTAACCCCACTAGTCTGAAAGTCTGCAATTAAAGAATTTATAACCCGCCCAATTTAATACTCAAAATTTTGGTTACTAATTTAATATCATTACAAAGTAATGATATGGGTCTCCAATTTTTTTAGTTTTGCATCTTCTTCTGGCTTTTTACAAAGCAGAATAACTGCAGCACAATTTTGCTCCATACCAAGCTGACCTTCCCTCAACATTGAGTTAAAAACTTCAATTAATCTCGGCCCGATCAACCCAATAAAGGATTTATAAAACTCAATGGGCAGCCCATCCACTCCAGGTGAAGTGCCACTCTTTGACCAGTGTCACCAACTTCAATTTTGTGAAATAATACGCCAAATCCCCCAACTCAAGACCCTCTTGTTATAAAATTCAGCTAAATGCTTAACAGTAAAAGCTTTAATTCTAAGGCCTAGATCAGGTACTTCTAACCCTCCTTTTTCTTTACTGAGATATAAAGTATCCCGTTTTATTCTCTCAAAAGTACCAGAAGTACCCCCCCCCCCCCAAATAAAACTAAACATAGTTAAAGTAAATTGTTTTATATATGAATTTGGTATAATACATACTTTCGCCACATACCAAATCTTGGCTGCAATAAAGGACAAAAAGAGATTCAGCCTACCCCTAAGTGTTTGGGATATCCCATGAAGGTCTGCCGCTCTTTCTTGCACTTTAATCGCTAAATTTTCAAAAGTGTTTACATGAGTACCTAAATTCTTGAAAAAAATAGCATAATTTTTTTGTGACCCGGATACCATATAGTTGGTCCCACTAGTTGGTCCCACTATAAAGCCATTATTATTATTATCTCCTATCACCTCACCCTCACATCATCGTTTGTATATCATTTATTTCATCATAGGACTGCACTGTTTTTATCGATTACAATGTCCCTTAAATGACCATTAGTGCCAAAAAGTGACGTAAGGCAACAATTTACTACTACCTCTACTTCCCAATAAGGAGTTATTGACCAAGACAGCAAGGGAGATTGGGAACATCACTGTTTAACCCCACGCTTTACAGGGTTTTCCCCTCATCAATTGGCCGTCTACAATCACTTTCAGTGTTTGGGACTTATATAAAATTGAAATCCAGGAAGTAAACTGCAAAATCAAAGGCTTTAGATTGATAATTGATAATAGAGCCGCACTTTTGTCTTTTTGATAGAATTAAAGACTATAATTAGGTGAAGGTGAAGTGTTGCCCCTCGACTTTCCTACCGCTTCAGCCAACCCTTTAAGGGTAAATGCACCCTCGCAGGAAAACTGTTCTTCTTCACTCAATTCAGGTCTGTCTTTTAAAAAATATTCTGAATTTTCAGGATCGCTGGGTATCGCCTACCGGGGGTACTGGGATGATTGCTAGTAGCAGCACTTTTTGCCCCCATCCGGGGAGAGTCATTAGGGGAGAGTCCGGGGAGAGTCAGTTGCATGCTGTATGGCATGGTACGGAAGCACTAGTCTACAGCAGTTATCCAAAGGAAGCTGCAGCCTCCTCGTATCTGCCCATAATCTTTGGGCGGATTGCCAGTGGAATACCCTGGCTCCTCCGCTCAACTGCGGTGCCAATGCAGCTCTCGCATCAGTGCTGGCGCTGGTGTAGGCCGTGGTGGCCTTAAATAACTGGCAATAGCGTGTTTGACATTAGGTCTCTCCGTGGGATGAATGGAGTTACGCAGAGGGAGTTATCCTTCCCATTGTTACTTTGGGGACTATCCGACCCGAGGATAGCGAAGCTGCGCAAAATGCCACGGAGTTTCAGCATTAAATTGCACAGCAAAACCCAAGTCTCCGGCCGTCCCGGCATATCTGGGGGTAGATCCCCTAGACATGCCCAGAACCCCTTACCGGGCAAGTAAAGGAAAACGCTCTCAATAACCCACCATGCTCTATCACCCCCACCCTCACATCATCATCTGTACATCATTCATCGCATCTATTGACTACAGCGTTTTTATTGTATTACAATGTCACTTAAAATACATTTTGTGCCGAAAAGTGACTTAAAGCAATGATTTACTACTAGTACTGCTCCTCATAATCTTAATAGTACCAGACTCGATAGCAATATTATCAAGGTTACCTACGCCTACTTCTGACTACGAAGTATGCTTTCTAGTTTTCCTTTTCCCTGTTCTAAACAGTACCGACCTCCTGATACTCCATCAATCTAAAACAAACAAAAATCAAATGGAAGCAATGTACTTAATTACTACATAAATGATAGATTTCTCCATATTTCTATAAAGCAGGACCTCGGAAGCCTGCCAAACTCAAATCTATTTTTTTCTTTTAATTTCCATTTAAAGCTCTCCAATAATCCTTCTTCAGTAACCCTGTGTTCAAAATAATGAGCCCTCGTTCTCTCCTTCCATATATGTGCCTTATATATGTGTGAATTTGTATCTGTATAATTAAAAGTTTCAAAAACAAAATCTTTTTCTAAAAAGACTACAGCACGCTGACTGTTTGAAGGAACTGCTTGCAGCCAATTCAAACAGTGCTGGACAACATCACAAAAGTAAAAGATATATTGTACCGTTTCATCGTTTTGGCACCAAAGACATTGTTCTGTCTCTCCTCTCAAATGTTTAGCCAGGTAAGATCTAGTATTCAGTGCGTAATGACTTGTCATGAAGTGTACGTTATATTCAGAATCAAGGTGTTTTACCGAATTCAGATTCCTCCATGACAATTCAAAACGCACAAATGGTACCAGTATATTACTGGCCGAAAAGTGAAGTAAAGCAAATATTTTACTTACTTACTTACCAAATCTTGGCTGCGATAAATGATAAGATAAGATTCAGCCTACCCCTAAGTGTTCGGGATATCCCACGAAGATCTGCAGCTCTTTCTTGCACTTTGATATTTAAATTTTCGAAAGTTTTAACATGAATTCCTAAATTATTAAAAAAAATACCATTATTTTTTTCTGCATTTTTTGTGACCCGGATACCATATAGTTGGTCTGCGTCTGGTTTCCATGGCCCCAAAAACACTACTATAATCGGGTTCGCGGGGATGACGTAATCTCCCATGAATACCAACTCAAAAGACTTCACAGTAACCATGTTCTTTATTATCCCTAAAAGGGACCCTGTAATACATAACAAGTGTAAATAACTAAAATACATACAAATACTTATAATTCGGACTTTATAATTCCAAGCTAGCTAACCTTAGTTACTAATAAAGTCGCATCTAAACAGAATACATTCTGTTTAGGCAAATCGCATTATATTACCGATTCTACATTATTATATATATACAGACTAATCACAATTCACATACCCTGCCGTTCTAGTGGACCATTGCTACCAGGTGAGCATCGGAATAATACACATAGGCTAACCTGCAAATGATCAATACATTACTTATAGAAATAGAGTGGCTTCATTAAGTTAAATGTAAATACAATTAAAGAAACCGGATATTATTTACTTCTAAACGATAAACACTAACCTGCTTACGAGACTTAGAGCTTTGTTCTCCAAATACAAAATACTGACAGTGTAGAGCCGAGACCAGTCACCAACGACTGAATTCAATGGCTTCATAAAACGGAATGCCAAAGACTGCTTGAAAACGGCGGCAAGAAGGTGTAACATGGCAACTATGTCAACAAACATAGTTGTCATGTTAGTCACCAGAGGGCAACAACGGCAACATGAAATAACTATACTAAAACCATTAAAAGTCCCGGCTACACTACAAAAGATTTTTCCAAATTTGTTATTGACCCACTGGCCTGTCCAAAAAGTTCAAAAAGAATTAAAATACGCCGAATGCTTTGCTGCGTGCTACAAAAAATTTGTATCGTCAGCAAATGCCGAAATTTTCACCTCTTTTCCTCCAGGGATCTTCACCCCCTTAACATTTTCCGAGGAACCCTATCAAACGCATGGATAAAATTTATGCAGTTTTTCCTCTACTATTAAGATACTCAGCAATGTTCCTTATAAGAAGAATATTGCTGAATATCTGCCTCCCCTTAACCCCACTAGTCTGAAAGTCTGCAATTAAAGAATTCATAACCCCCCCCCCCCCCCCGATCTAATACTTAAAATTTTGGTTACTAATTTAATATCATTACAAAGTAATGATATGGGTCTCCAATTTTTCAGTTTTGCAACTTCTTCTGGCTTTTTACAAAGCAGAATAACTGCAGCACAATTGTGCTCCCTACCAAGCTGACCTCCCCTCAACATTAATTTAAAAACTTCAATTTAGCTTGGGCCGATCAACCCAATAAAGGATTTATAAAACTCAGTTGGCAGCCCATCCACTCCAGGTGAAGTGCCACTCTTTGACCAGTGTCACTAACTTCAATTTTGTGAAATAATACGCCGAATCCCCCCACTCAAGACCCTCTTGTTCAAAAAATTCAGCTCAATGCTTAACAGCAAAAGCTTTAATTCTGAGGCCTAGATCAGGTACTTCTAACCCACATACCAAATCTTGGCTGAAATAAAGGACAAAAAGAGATTCAGCCTACTCCTAAGTGTTTGGGATATCCCATGAAGGTCTGCCGCTCTTTCTTGCACTTTAGTCGCTTAATTTTCAAAAGTGTTTACATGAACAACTAAATTATTGAAAAAAATACCATAATTTTTTTTCTGCATTTGTTGTGTCCCGGATACCATATAGTTGGTCTGCGTCTGGTTTCCATGGCCCCAAAAACACTACAAAGGATTTTCGAAATTTGTTACTGACCCACTGGCCAGTCCAAAAAGTTCAAAAAGAATTAAAATATGACGGATGCTTCGCTGCGTGGTACAGAAAAAATTAGTGTCGTCAGCAAATGCTGAAATTTTCACTTCTTTTCCTCCAGGGATCTTCACCCCCTTTTTATTGTATTTCTATAATATATATATTCAGCCTCATCGCATCATCTGTACATCATTCATTTCTCATCTACAGTTTGCACTGTTTTAATGAATTACAAAGTCACTTCATTAACCGTCCCGGTCAATAAGTGACGTAAAGCAACTTTCTTAGTCACATTACCGGCCGATTTGTATATTTTTTATATAATGTAATTCATTGTTTATAATTGTTGTAGGGTGGCTCCTTTGATAGCGACATGTTTTTTATGTTTTAAAATGAGTCTTCCTCACCATATTGTATTATATATTGGTGAAATAAAGTAATCTGTCTGTCTGTCTGTCCCCCTTAACATTTTCCGAGCCATGGATCCTTCTTATCAGATAATCCATGACAAGGACATACAGTAGGGGTGACAAGGAACATCCCTGTCTAACTACCCTCTTAACGGGAACATCGCCTGTTAACTGGCCATTCACTGAAACCCTTAGGGCCGTATGCCCGAAGCTAGGTTAGTGAGAGTTTAGCTATAACAGTGTTGTAACCTTCAGTTTAACGTTAATCTGTATGCCAGAAGCTGGTTTAGGCTGAACATGATGATAAACCAGTGTGTTATGTTGCCAGAAGTTAACCCTACTCAGGGGAGTAGTTTAAGCATTAGGTTAAGGAAGTTGATGGCAATAGAAATTTGAAATCGAATCATAAAAATAGCTAAATTATCACAATTATCCATGGAATACTAATAGGCGACACTCATAATTGTGTGGAGTCATTAGAAAAAATTCAACATTATAAAAAAATTTTATAATTGATGGAAAAGCAAATCAAAATATTTTTTAAAGCATTGCAGGTATTAACTTCTTTATTTTCAAATCAGTGATTTACCAAACACAATTATGCACACATCTATGCATGCCCATCGCCATTAAATGTTAACATAAATACATATGACAATTAAATATCCAACTTCACAACGCTGAAATAAATTTCGTATAAAATATGAGATAATAAATGATGAATTAATATTTACTTTTTAAGACGCACAATAATATCTGAGATAATACAAAATGTATTGACCCTTTCAGCACGGGGACCGTCTGTAGACGTCTGAATGTAACGTCTATAGAGTCCAAATTCAGACGTCTGAAGGCGGTCCCGCGCTAAACGAAATTAAAAATTATAATGGCAGCAGACCCATAACATAGGTGCTCAAATGAAACAGAACGAGCTAGCCAAGACATTAATGATTTGTTTCATTTTGATATAAGCAAAAATGTCTTCGTTAGCTCTTTCTGCTTCATTTGAGTTGTACCTACCTATGTTATGGGTGTACCTATGTTATGGGTGTACCTATGTTATGGGTTTACCTATGTTATGGGTTGTCCTATGTTATGGGTATACCTATGTTATGGGTGACTGTGACACTCACTGATAACTCAGTGAAGGGTACACCGAGTCCCCAAGCAGCAGTCCTCTTGTACGCCCATCCTCATACATTGAATTTATGTTACTGTCCATAAATATACGCATAATTATCCCAATTAAATATTAATACATCAATCAAATTAATTAAATATTTCTATCTTAGATTTTGTTGTACATACATACAGCGAACCCCATGCGGCAATGACATATTAACTCTAACAACGCTGAAATATTTTTGTATTGAGACCAAAGGGGTTTTTTCAATTTGAAATCATCAGAAATGTCTTTGTTAACTCTTTCTGCTTCATTTGAGTAGGCCTACTTATTTTATGGTTTTATGGCAATTTTATTTTCCATATATATCTACAGACGGTCCCCGCGCTGAAAGGGTCAATACATCATTTATTATCTCAGATGTTACTGCATACTGTGCATCATCAAAAGTAAATAATAATTTATCATTAATCTCTCAGATTTTATTGTGCGGCATTTAATTTATATTATTAATATTAATGAAAAATATGACAATGCATCTAATTAATTAAATTCTGATTTAAATTTGATAATTTTGTTCCATTTGCTGATTTTATCAAGTGAAGTAATTTTCATTCATCTTAAGGCATGTAAGGTGGGAATAGCGATTTTTCATGGTGAACGAGAAGAAACAAACACAACACCTTGTGCCGATGATGAATTAATGCTGGGCCGTCATCTGTACATCATTCATCTCATCAATTGACTACAACGTTTTTATCGTATTACAATGTCACTTAAAAGACCATTTGTGCCGAAAAGTGACGTAAAGCAATGATTTACTACTACTACTAAACTAGCTTCGGGCATACGGCCCTTAGAGTCGGTTGACTATATAAAAGTCTAATCCATGAAACTTTATGCTCAGATCGGATTTTATCCACACTTGTCCTTTTCACATATGTATACCCCTGCTAGGAGACTCACGCTTCTCCACTCCCCTCACACTGGCAATTTTGGGGGCGGCCTTACCAAAATTAGCAACCTCTTTATCAATCGATTTCACTGAACAGGAGACGCACGGGATCGGGTGGATCGGACAGACGCAGCATCCCCATTCGAAGCAGCTGTGACAGGTGATTCCTCTGCAACCTTCCTTATTGACACGATTGCAGGTCTCACTGGCAAGGACGTTGTTGCAGTGTCACCCTGTACCTGATCAGCAGGTAAGGCCACCAGCATTGTCTGTGGCTCACTCACAACAACAGCATTATTATTCTCAGGTCACTGTACTAGGTCTGGTGTACCAGTCACTGGTAAAAAATGAAATGAATCGGGCTTTAGGCCACCTTTGTGCACATATAGGCTAAACTGGGCCAGGAGAACCTCCTGAGGATGGTGAGATGATTGAGGTGACACTGTCCTCCAGACACAAGATTCGAAATTTGAGCCCTGGCGGTCTGAGGCCGAGCACGCTACCTCTCGGTCACGGAGGCTCCCCACAATACTGACTTTCACACGTGGATGGGGAAGAAACATTTTTGTTTCTTTCAAACCGCCGAGACCGGGAACCGAACCCCGAACTCTGGCGTGAAAGGCAGCGGTGCTAACCACTACCCTAGGGCCCCCGCCCCACCAGTCACTGGTACCACTCACACTTGAATCCCCCGACCTACGAGGTCCCTCTACCTGTGCATCCCTCGGGCCCCGGTTATTTTCCAAGGGGGGTGACCGACCATTGGTCCTATACACACCATTGGTCCGACACACCATTGGTTCGAAACACCATTGGTCCGACACACCATTGGTCCGACACACCAATGGTCCGACACACCATTGGTCCGACAAATCTTAGGAGACGATAAATATCAGAATCTAACAAAGATGACCTTGAACTTTTTTTATAAACATAGTTTAAATGGCGTGAGAAGTGCCCAACACAATTTACAATGACCCAACCAGGTGACATAAGTCTACATATTTGAGATTAAATTTAATTTGTAATGTATTTCTGTGAACCTCCATGTATCGACTAAAATAATGTAAGGTAAAAATGTCATTGTTAAAAATGACATTGGTAAACAGATAGAAAAAATGTCAGGTTCTTAAAAGGTTCTTTGTTTAATAGTACAATAGAGAAAGGTTCCATATCTATACTGGTATAGATATCATATAGAACCTTTCTCTATATTATTTTAATAGGCCCAATACAGCAAAAAACCTTCAAGAAAAGTTGAAATTTACACCCCACTGTTTTCATAAGATTTTTTACATTTTACCAAGCAGAGGAGAGTTTGACCATATTTTAAATTATATTTAAATTTTGAAAATGTGTAACAATGACTCATCATACTTGTTACATTGAAAGACATAACTAAATTACAAATACTTATCAATTATTCTAATTCATCTTGCTTGACATATTCATCAAATCAACTTCGTGTATCGATTTATAGTCTGGGCCCATGTTTCTAAAAGAGGCATTCCTAAAGTTTGTAAGGCATTTCTTAGTAGAATTTGTCATGTAGTTGTTTTCACACAATTCGGATATGCTGATTCCAAATCTGCCCCATGCCAAGCTCTATTTTTAGTTTTTCCCTTTCAAAATTGCTAAACAAAATGGGCGCCAAAATAGCAGATAAAGTCTCCATTACCATGATTATACATCACGTCTGTGTGCACATCGGACACACAAACTTGACTTTCGAGTTCAAAATAACATTTTTGTTTTGAGGAATTTCATGTTCTAAGACCTGGTCAACCAGGTGGCCGCCAAAAATACAGAAAGTACCATAACGTGTTTCTAAAAGTCATAAAAAGTTGTTTTTGGTTGCTAAATATAGGTTTTTAATACCAATAAATCTAGTACAATACAGTAATAACCTCTAAATTTTATATTACATGTAGTTTCAAGGAAAAAGCCAAGATGGCCGCCAATTATACAGCAAGTACTATAACCATTTTTCTAAATGTCGTAGGAAGTTCTTTTTGGCGCTTAAATAGTTTTCTAATACAAAAAAAATACACAGCATCGAAAAACTCAACTTTCATGTTACATGTAGTTACGGGGAAAGCAAAAAATATGATTATTTAAAAACAACACAATAACTATGAGGAAATTGCACAAAAAAAGCATATGTCACTTTCATCACTGTAGCTACATAGGCTTGCTGTGTATATCTCAGATTTGCATGAATGCCATCATCTTGCATAATGATAATGCTAGAATAGTCAAATTCATCAATATATTGATCATATATTTGTGCAGCTTCGGAATTGATGTAGCGACTCCTTGATAGGACGCCATTGGCTACTTTCTCGTAGTCCCAATTCACACTTAATCAAACTAAATGTGATAGTTCTTCAGGTTGAGCAGGAAACTTTTACGCGAGAACTAGTGCAGTTGTCCATCAATGAAGCTCCAACCACAATTTCATAGATCTGGACAGAGCTGTATGTATTGCTAAACAGGCCTAAGATACAACGGAAACAATATATCCACTTTTTGTGGCAGGGGTTATTGTCGAAGAGGATACATTGAAATACTCCAAATGGCTTAGGTTCTAGTTCTGGATGTTTATGAATTAATTTAAATGTTAAATGATTATGCACTGTATATGTCATATTTTCATCTCAGATAACATCGCAGTGTGCATGGAAATGTTTTTGATGTAGGATACATGTGTCTTGCATAGATTATTAGATGATCAATGTTTATTACAAAAGAATAAAATATATAAGCAATAAATACTCTGTATTAATGATAATTACCCTTTCAAGCCTGAGTTTAGCATTGTCATCTTCATCCACTACAAACCGCGAATTGCTGTCAGCTTGCAGTTGATGAAGGTGATTTGAAGTGGGTGAAAAATTAAAGAAAATTGCCATGCATTGATAAACCAGTTTCATATCATGGAATTTTCAATTCTAAAACCCCTATTTGTCATGGTTGTGGGAAAATTAAGTCCGTTTTCAGGGATGTAAAATGATGCTTTAATGCATTGTTGGGGCCTAAAGAGTTAATCTACTATGTCTGGAGGAGACAAATATACGGAATACGGCGTTCGCTCATCGTGGAATTAAGCAGCGTCGCGACTTGGAATGGTGAACGCCTGGTGACTGCCAGGTGCTGTATACACTCGTGGGGCTCAGAGAACCACGTAAATCAGATGGCTCGTCTGACTGACCTAGAGTTAGACGTAAAAGAACCTCAATGGACGTAGGCGCAGTTTCCATCCAGCGAGACCCCAGAAAATCCACAATGTGTGAGTACTTGGCACATAAGGCGAATTTGCTTGGTATGAAAATAGCTTGATGCGCTTCAATGGCAGCTCAGCTGTATATCTCCCAGGAGACTGAGTTGGAATTTGAATGATAACAGGCCTTGCTAAGTTACTCTCGATGTTCAGCGCTCTGAACAGCCGCCGGCTGGATACATACGCTATATAAGATTTCATTCATTCATTCATTCATTCATTCATTCATTCATTCATTCATTCATTCATATAGTTATTAGGGACCTAAATACCTTCACGTCCATCATATGATTTTATCACTTTATATATAGTAAGACTTATTGTCTTTAACATTGATACCTCTTCCTGCAAAATAAGGTGGTCGCTCCCATACCACTTCAAGACACAACTGAACCTGTTGGGTTATTGTATATTATGTATGATTAGAAGCATGCATGACCAGAACCTACTGATTCCTCATACATTCTACCATATTGGGCGGGGGCCCTAGGGTAGTGATTAGCACCGCTACCTTTCACACTAGATTTCGGGGTTCGGTTCCCGGTCTCGGCGGTTTGAAAGAAACAAAAAATGTTTCTTCCCCATCCACGTGTGAAACTCAGTATTGTG
Organism: Flabesymbios commensalis; assembly: GCA_964017125.1. NCBI lineage: Eukaryota > Metazoa > Annelida > Polychaeta > Terebellida > Flabelligeridae > Flabesymbios > Flabesymbios commensalis. The sequence goes on from OZ024908.1 coordinate 1,098,942, forward strand.
GGAAGCCTTCGTGACCGAGAGGTTCCGTACTCGGCCTCAGACCGCCAGGCCTCGAGTTTCGAATCCTGTGTCTGGAGGACAGTGTCATCTCATTCATCTCACCATCCTCAGGAGGTTCTCCTGACCCAGTCTAGCCTATATGTGCACAAAGGTGGCCTAAAGCCCGATTCATTTCATTTGTTCTACCATATCACGACTACATCTAGAAAGTTTCTGTATTTTATGTTAATCTTCATAAAAACATCCTGATCGTGCTACGAACGGTATCATTGCCCCAATTACCACATATTCTGCATCATATCTTGTTGCAATAGTGTACCCAATAATCTTTGGTGACTTGTTCATGACACTCAATAGCATTTAGTTGCCAAGACTAGGTTAGTTCTAAGATCTTCTGAAGATGGTGTATGTTCATACTATATTTAAAAAATAAATTCATCGTGAGTATTTTCAACATTACCCTAGCGTGTCCTCAACCATCAATCTTATATGCCCAAAACATATATAAGTCAACTTCTGCACCCAATTACAGATTTCCGATATCGTGTAACTGTATTTTATCATAGTTATTCATGATCTCATTCAAGTTAGGGGAGTAGAAATATGTGTAGCCTACATTACGGCTTTGTGTGGATCTCGGAGCCGATGGTTGGGACTATTCGTTCAATTATGTCTGAAAACAGTGTTATCAGCGCATTACCAGGCTTTTGTACGGTATCTACTCTGATCAAAAATATAAAAATTAGGATGATACTATTATCATGATTATGTAAATTGTCAATCCGATTGAGAAGCATAATTTGTATGTGATGTGCACGTTTTAACCAGCACAATATACCTAGTTACTAGAAACATAAATTGTTAAATTTAAACGACTTCTTGTCTCAATAGGAATGAAACATGTGTGTCATTATCACCATGGTTATGCAGATCACCTTGATGGATTAACTTCATGTTTTGCTTAACCCTAGTACAGGGCTTGGGCAGGAGGGTGTCACCCGTGGCCAGCGCACATTTAAATTATTGCTTTCTTCCTTACGGTACTGTAAAAACACGATGCAGATGGATATCACATAGGCCACATACTAATATGCCTAGAACGGATATATGGTGAGCGACAGTTTATCTAGTGCTGGACAATGATCACAATCATAAAATATTTCTTGTCAATAGTCTAAACATTTTTACAACATGCCGGATATTACGTTTGTTTCCCTCGGCTTCTAAATGTGAAATAATGACTTTATTAAATAAATCATTATTATTACACTGGCCTACGATGTGTCGTTTTCCTGGCGCAACATTTGTTTTTTCCCCATAACTTTGTGAAATATTGATAATAGATGTTATCACGGCTCTGAATTGGTTTCCCGGGTGTGAGAAACCTATATGTAGACACCAAAAACACATCTCTACGTTATTTGGAAGCAAAGTTATGGCACATTGCCTTGAAGTGGCGGCCATTTTGGATTTTGTCCTCTAGCGGCAAGCGCACAAAGTGAAATTTAGGGGACTTCAAGTATGTTGCTCAGGTGGGTTTTAATACACCGAAATAGTGTTTTATTTTCATTGTAAGCCAAGCCGTGATGTAAAGTTGTGACATTTTTACTAATTTTGGCGACCGTTTTGTTTTTGAATTTGGAGTAGGAAAAACACAAAATATAGCTTGGCATGGGGCAGATTTGGAATCAGCATTTCCAGATTGTGTAAGAACAACTGCATGCCAAATTCTACTAAGAAATGCCTTACCAAGTCAGAAATTTCGAAAATGGGCCCTGACTATTACTGATCTGTAAAAGGGCGGGCCAGATAATACGTGTGTGGGTGGGGGGCTGATGCTATGAGTTTTACCACCGGAGCTAGCCTGTTTCCCTTGCATAACCAAACACATTATTTTTTCCTGAGATTTACCGAACAAACTTTTTTTCAGCAAAAACTCATGCACATTTCTGGCATGTGTGGCAACTTGGAAACATTTTCTCTAATACAAATGATTGAAGACAACATACAATCCCTGGCTATGGATTAAACGCGTTGCACAGGACGGGAGCGAATTGTCATATTAATTTGTGTATTTTTTAAAGTTCTAATTTATTTAAAAAAAAAACGGGGTTTTGTCGCGATATAACGCATGTTACGTTGACAATACTCATGTTATCCCATGTTTTGATTGAAATAGCATTGGCACAATGCATGCCACAATGATGTACATTGAAAAAATTATTCACTTTAAAGCCGCCGATTTTTATATTATATATGATTTTTATATTATATTTATTTTTAGTATCCAGAGGTTAACCATGCCTAAACCTTGCTTGATTTGAGTTCATACTTGACCTACCTATGATCAAGAGGCTCGAGGCTATTTACGTCGCAGACGGGCCTCGTTGATATTTGAAATTGGCACTTGTGGCATTTAGCGGCTCTACCCTGCATCGCCAGTTTAACCCGGTGCCTATAATGGCCGTACCGTGCATAGGTGACATCAGGCAATACCTCATAAATGTTGTCACATGCCGCACTCACCCAAACCTCTTTGGTCATTGTTGCCACATGGGTTATGCCCCTTATAGCTGACTTTTCATGTTTAATGTCTTTCACCACCAGACCAAAGCCCTCTAGCCAGGCCTTCACCTCATCAGAGGACACATAGTAAGGTAGCCAAAATATCTTAAACCCTGGGAATTTTAACAAAGACAAGTGGCATTCCTACTGCCAATCACAGTACGGCCTATTTCAGCCAGAACCTTCGCCTGGGCTGCCGTCTTGGTGGTAATATGCCCCTGGCTATTATTGCCGGCATGGCCCAACGCCTCTAGGCACTCCAGACCTACTGAGTCCCTTAAAAGTGAAAGAAAGTGGCCTCTAGCAATTTCCTTGCCGGGCTCCAAGCCGGTACTTTCCATGATTGTATTTGTATTCATGGCTTCGGTACCATCTAACTGGCTCAGTCTATACCTACTTACCTCTTCCTCCAACTTGTTAATTGTCTCCTTGTTTTCCTTCATATCATTTAACCTACACAGGGATTGCAGTCACCCACACCTCTTTGGTCATTGTTGCCACGTGGGTCATGCGCCTTATAGCGGACCTTTCATGCTTGATGTCTTTTACCACCAAACCAAAGCCCTCTAGCCAGGCCTTTACCTCGTCAGATGACACATAGTAAGGTAGCCAGAAAATCCTTATTTTAAACCCTGGGGACTTCAACAGAGATAAGGTGGCATTCCTCTTACCAATCACAGTACGGCCTAGTTCAGCCAGAGCCTTTGCCTGGGCTGCCGTCTTGGTGGTAATATGCCACTGGCTATTATTAGCGGCATGGCCCAGCGCCTCTAGGCACTCCAGTCCTACTGAGTCCCCTAATAGAGAAAGAAAGTGGCCTCTAGTAATTTCCTCACCGGGCTCCAAGCTAGCCAGAACCGTACGTTCCATGATTGTATTTGCATTCATGGTTTTGACCCGGCACCTTTACACGACAATACTGACAAAACACACAGGACCGCCTCATGTGACCCCGCTCACCGCACTTGTGGCACTTAGCGGCTCTACCCTGCACCACCAACTGAACCCGGTGTCTATACTGGCCGAACCATGCATAGGTGACATCAGGCAATACATCACAGATGTCGTCACGTGCCTCACTCACCCACACCTCTCGGGTCATGGTTGACACATGTGTTATGCCCTTTATTATAGACTTTTCATGCCTTATGTCTTTGACTACCATACCAAAAGCCTCCAACCAGGCCTTCACCTCATCAGAAGACACATAGTAGTGTAGCCAAAATATTCGTATCTTGAACCCTGGGGACTTAAGCAAAGACAAAGTGTCCTTCCTACTGCCAATCATAGTACGGCCTGTTTCAGCCAGAGCCTTAGCCTGGGCTGCCGTCCTGGTGGTAATATGCCACTGGCTATTATTGCCGGCATGGCCCAGCGCCTCTAGGCATTCCAAACCTACCAAATCATTTACATGTTTCACAAAGTGACCTCTAGTAACTTCCACGCCGGGCTCCAAGCTAGCTAGAACCGTACGTTCCATGATTGTATTTGTGTTCATGGCTCTGACTCGGCTTGGACTCCACACATCACCTGTACTGGTACCAGCACCTCTAGCAGAGCCCTGTACTGGGCCTGTAGCATGATCCAAAACAAATGCAATAAATTTACTTTTCTCTTGAGCCTGTAATCGTCATGCAAAACATTATTCAGCTCATTCGTCTTCTCCAATCGTTCTCCACCTTATGAAGTCGATCTATGGGCTTAGGTATTACACCAAGCATGTCTTTACTCTCCATCTCTGTCTCATTCATTATCTCAGACCACTTGGTCCCACTGGGGGTTGGGGGGGGGGGGTTGGTGTCCTCTTCGCGTGGTCCCCCCTGGGCAACTTCATAGAAGGCCAAGCACACCCAAACGTTTTTGCCTTTCTGCAATTTTTATCGAACCGAGGTTTTTCTATTTTTTTGTCGTGAAGTTTCTTTCTCATGATTTTTTGTGTTTGCTTTCCTGTGGTTCAGGGTTTTTCAGCGAGGTTGTTATGTTTATTTTCCAATAGTTTTCAGTTTAAATTCTTTATATATTCTTTATATATTTATATTTATATATTTTTTATATATTTTTACATTGTACAGTGGGTTCTTTGATCTGTGCTGGGTGATTTCTCTGGGATGTCGCTCCCAGATTGATTGTCCAGCACATACTTTGTACATATACAGAATTGTTTGAAGTATATATTAGTGTATCGTCATTGATTGATTCACCAGGGTTGTAATAATGTAATGGTTTCTCCGTGCATTCTGGCGGGTAATGCAGCATGTCGTAGAGAAGCCATTGCTATACAATTAGCCTGTGGTGACTTACTGTGTTCGCACGGTTTGTGATCGCTCTGTGGTGCTCTTCAATATCACAGACCTTGTTACCAACTGTGGGAGCACTGTAAATCTTTAATTTTTGTCATTTTTTTATGGTTTAGTGGTTTCTTTGGCCATACTGGCCGAAAAGTGAAGTAAAGAAGACATTTTACTTAGTTACCTTATGGTTTCTCTGCTCATTGTTTATGTCATTCATATTTATGTCAATTTATATTGTGTACATACATACATACAGTATCTAGATACATACAGTACATACATACAGTAATTTTATTTTGGGTGGATACAGTGCTGGTTTGGTGTTGATCGTCATCCAGATTATGTATTCGATAGCAGCTTTAATGGCCTCAGATTAAGTTGAGCCACAATTTTACTCTTCCACTCCGGATATGATTGGCACTGGGCCGGCATTGGTCTTATTCTCAAAATATTTTTACACAAAAATATATTAAGCATTATTCAATTCAATTCAATTCAGTTTATTCAGTGTACAAGATACAATATTAATAACAGTTTGATAACATAAACAAATAACATAAAATGATATACATGAGGCACATATTAATAAGTAGTAATATCACTGGAATATAAAAAGTAAATGTACACCTGGGAGAGAAACTAAACAGGATCCATTGGAGCCTTTGCTAGTAGTTCCCACCCAACATATTTTTTTTAAATTTTCATCAGCCCTTTATAATAATATGATTATGACAACCGGCAATTACAACACATCTCCATGAAATGGGCCTGAAGGGTAGATTACCCTTATTCATTGACATTTTTTTGAAGGGGAGAAAAGTCCGCTTGGACAACACCCACTCTTCACTAAATCCACAGGAGGAGGGTGTCCCACAAGGTAGTATTATTTCACCAATTCTATTTACCGTTAAAATAAACAGTATAATTGATGCTTTACCAGAAGATATTGAAAAATCGTTTTATGTTGATGATCTGGCTGTTTACTGCCAGTCAAGCAATATGGCAATAATTGAGTGGAGACCGGTGAGCCCTCTTTAGAGACTCGCCGGTTGAAGCTGAGCCTGCAATACTATATGAAGATGAAAGCAAATCCTGAGAACCCGGCATACTCGTGTGTTGTCAACCCAGAGTACAAGAGACTGTTTAATAACAAGCCAGGGACTTTACCTACTTTGGGTATAAGACTCCAACCCCATCTGGAGGACATGGAGGTGGATCTCGACGCAATTAGTGTTGTGCGCCCACCAGAGTGTCCACCTTGGCTTCTTCAACAGCCTAATATACTTTTAAATCTCTCAGATCTCAGAAAGGGAGACACCTGTCCCCTTGTCTTCCAGAGCATGTTGCTAGAGCTATTTTGTAGATTCCGAGGCACCGGAAGGTGTATACTGACGGATCAAAGTAAGACAAGAGGACAGCTATGTCCTTTGTCTGTGATGATCATGAATTTACCTGGGGGGGGAAGGGTGTCACCTCCGCGTGGTCCCCCCTGGGCAACTTCTTAGAAGGCCAAGCACACCCAAACCTTCATCGAACCAGGTTTTGTTATTTTTTTGACGTGAAGTTTTTTGTGTTTGCTTTCCGGTGGTTTTTGCACTGAGGCTGGTATGTTTATTTTCGAATAGTTTTCAGTTTAAATTCTTTATATATTCATATTTATATATTTTATATATTTTTTTCATTGTACTTGTGGTGCCTTACAGTGCTCTCACGGATTGTGATCGCTCTGTCGTGCTAGTTCTCGATGACAGACCCGATCCCCAGCTGTGGGGGCATTGTAGGTCTACTCATAGTTCCTCTATGATTTGTTTTTTTGTGTTTGCAGTGGTTTCTCTTTGGCATCCTGGCGATGGACGGGATGTCCGAAAGAAACCAGTGCCATATAATTATTTTTTCACTTTATTGTCTTAAAGGTTTCTCTGTGGCATCCTGGCGGATAATGCAGCATGTCATAGAGAAGCCATTGCCGTACAATTAGCCTGTGGTGACTTACGGTGTCCTCACGGTTCGTGATCGCTCTGTGATGTCCTCCAATATCACGGACCTTATTACCAACTGTGGGGGCACTGTAAGTCTTTAATTTTTGGGAATTTTTTGTGGTTTCATTATTTCTCTGGCCATACTGGCCGAAAAGTGAAGTAAAGAAGACATTTACTTACTTACTTAATGTTTTCTCTGTTCATTGTTTATGTCATTCATATTTATGTCTAAATGAGTCTACTTTTTTTGATTAGTATATAGTATTATAGTATATATTATATATTTGTTTTGACAATGACACTGTTTTGACTTAGACTTGTAGTTTTTACACTATCACTCCAATTTCATGGAGATATAGTGACTTGAAAAATCGTTCATTTTATAATCACTTCATATTTTACATTATTTATACTGACATTTTTATACTCATTAAGCTGTGTTGTAGTGCAGGCGCTACAACATGTCATCAGACTCGTTACATATAGGTGCCAGGAGCATCATCATATTATCATATCAAACATTTTAAACTGAATATTTTAGTACGAACATGTTTTTATTAGCTTTCTCTTTCCTTTACTACTTTAACTATACAATATGGGATATTGTAATACTAGGAATTTTCACTTAAATGGCCATACGGGCCGAAAAGTGAAGTAAAGCAGAAATTTTACTTACTTACTTACATGAATTTACCTGCCGCATTAGCGATGAGGCTTCAATTTGCACAGCAGAGCTGTCACTGATTCTGACACAATAACCAATAAAACGGATATTGCAGAAAAGCTGGCGACATCCTTTGCTGCTAAATCATCGCCAGATCATTATCAGGAAAAATTTCGAAAGATTCGGGATAAGGAGAAGGAGAACACATTGGACTTTGAGTCAGATAATGACGAAAAGTACAATGTTAATTTCTCTAAACGAGAACTAATTAAATCTATCGCTCAGGCAACTGATTCGGCAACTGGCCCTGATGAAATTCACTACCAGTTTCTGAAACATTTGCCTGATGTATCACTTGATCTGTTGCTTCTACTCTTGACTGATCTGTGGCAATCTCAGGATTTCCCAGATGGATGGAGAGAAGCAACAGTGATCCCGATCCCTAAACCTGGAAAAGATCGAACAGATCCTAATAATTATAGGCCAATAGCATTGACAAGTTGTCTTTGCAAAATCATGGAGCGCATGATCAATCATCGTCTCACATAACATAATAACTAAATATCAATGTGGTTCTCAAAAAGGAAAAAGCACCACAGACCATTTGGTCAGACTAGAGACTTATATCCGTCAAGGTTTTGTTAAAAATCAACATACAGTTGGAGTATTTTTTTATTTAGAAAAGGCCTATGATACCACATGGAAGGGTGGTATCATGAAAGATCTCCATGAAATGGGCCTGAAGGGTAGATTACCCTTATTCATTGATAATTTTTTAAAGGGGAGAAAATTTAATGTCCGCTTAGACAACACCCACTCTTCACTAAATCCACAAGAGGAGGGTGTCCCACAAGGTAGTATCCTTTCACCAACTCTATTTACCGTTAAAATAAACAGTATAATTGATGCTTTACCAGACGATATTGAAAAATCATTATATGTTGATGATCTGGCTGTTTACTGCCAGTCAAGCAATATGGCAATAATTGAGCGGCGCCTGCAAGGTTGCCTCGATAAGTTGGTGACTTGTGCGGATGAGAACGGCTTTAAATTTTCTCCCACAAAAACTTTATGTGTACATTTTTGTAAAAAAAATGGCTTACAGCCTGAGCCCGATCTCAAACTATATGGACAACAGCTTCCTGTTGAAGAGCAGGTCAAATTTCGACAAGAAGCTCAGTTTTACTCCACACATCAAATATATGAAAGATAAGTGTAGGAAAGCATTACAATTGCTACGAGTTATATCCAGCAAGGATTGGGCTGGTGACCGGACAACCTTACTGAGGATTTACCGGTCTCACATCAGATCCAAACTGGATTATGGTTGCATTGTTTATGGTTCAACGAGACGATCGTACTTAGCAGTACTTGATCCAATCGCGAACCAAGGTTTGAGATTATGCTCAGGGGCATTTCGAACATCACCCATCGAAAGTCTTCAGGTGGAGACTGGTGAGCCCTCTTTATAGACTCGCCGGTTGAAGCTGAGCCTGCAATACTATATGAAAATGAAAGCAAATCATGAGAACCCGGCATACTCGTGTATGGTGAACCCTGAATACAAGAGATTGTTTAATAACAAGCCAGGGACTATACCTACTTTGGGTATAAGGCTCCAACCCCATCTGGAGGACATGGAGGTGGAGCTCGACGCAATTAGCGTTGTGCGCCCACCAGAATGTCCACCCTGGCTTCTCCAACAGCCTAATAAACTTTTTAACCTCTCAGATCTCAGGAAAGGAGACACCTGTCCCCTTGTCGTCCAGAGCATGTTGCTAGAGCTATTTTGTAGATTTCCGAAGCACCGGAAGGTGTATACTGACGGATCAAAGGAAGACAAGAGGACAGCTATGTCCTTTGTCTGTGATGATCATGAATTTAGTTGTCGTATCAACGATGAGGCTTCAATTAGCACAGCAGAGCTGTTAGCTATTGAAGCTGCCATCGAATACATATGGGATAGTAATGACGAGGAGTTCATGATAATCACAGACTCGCTATCTTCATTGCAGGCTCTTAAGAGTCAAAAACTCAACAACCCAATTGTTTCCAATATTTTGCATATGTGTCACTACTTGTCTGGGCACAAGGACATTATTTTTTGCTGGGTACCCAGCCATATTGGAATACAGGGCAATGAACGGGCTGATGTTTTGGCCAAGGCTGCCCTGGATAAGACGAAACAGTTTTATTATATACCATATACTGATTTCAAGTACAACATCTCTGTCTACCTTGATGATATTTTGCAAGGTGAATGGAACATCAATGTCACCAGCAAATTGTTCGAGTAACAACCAATCATTAAGCGATCTTTTACACCAATGGAAGGCCGAAGAGATGACGTTGTCTTATGCAGGGCCAGAATTGGCCATGCCTTTTTCACAAACGGCTATTTATTGAGATAGTCCGGGCCCATTTTCGAAATTTCTAGCTTGGTAAGGCATTTTTTAGTAGAATTTGGCATGCAGTTGTTCTTACACAATTTGAGAACGCTGATTCCAAATCTGCCCCATGCCAAGCTATATTTTGTGTTTTTCCTACTCGAAATTCAAAAACAAAATGGCCGCCAAAATTAATGAAAATGACACAGCTTTACATCACGGCTTGGCTTACAATGTACACAAAAACATCATTTCGGTGTATTAAAATCCACCTGAGCAACATACTTAAAGTCCTCTGAATTTCACCTTGTGCGTTTGCCGCTAGAGGACAAAATCTAAAATGGCCGCCACTGCAAGGCAATGTGCTATAACTTTGCTTCAAAATAACGTAGAGATGTGTTTTTGGTGTCTACATATAGGCTTCTCACACCTCGGAAGCCAATTCAGAGCCGTGATAACATAAATTATCAATATTTCACAAAGTTATGGCGGGGGGGGGGGGGGAACAAATGTTGCACCAGGAAATCGACACATCGTAGGCCAGTGTACTAATAATGATTTATTAAATAAAGTCATTATTTCACATTTAGAAGTCGAGGGAAACAAACGTAATATTCGGCATGTTGTAAAAATGTTTAGACTATTGACAAAAAATATTTCATGATTGTTGATCACTGTCCGGCACTAGATAATCTGTCGCTCACCATATATCCGTTCTAGGCCTATTAGTATGTGGCCTATGTGATATCCACCTGCATCGTGTTTTTACAGTACCGTAAGGAAGAAAGCAATAATTTAAATGTGCGTTGGCCACGGATGGCACCCTCCTGCTCAAGCCCTGTACTAGGGTTAAGCAAAACATGAAGTTAATCCATCAAGGTGGTCTGCATAACCATGGCAATAATGACACACATACATGTTCCGCTCCTATTGAGACAAGAAGTCGTTCAAATTTAACAGTTTATGATTGTAGTAACTAGGTATATTGTGCTAGCTGGTTAAAACGTACACATCACATAAAAATTATGTTTCTCAATCGGATTGACAATTTACATAATCATGATAATAGTATCATCTTAATTGTTAAATTTTTGCTAAGAATATATACCGTACAAAAGCCTGGTAATGCGCTGATAACACAGTTTTCAGACATAATTGAACGAATAAAGTCCCAACCATCGGCTCAGAGATCCACACAAAACCGTAATGTAGGCTACACATATTTCTACTCCCCTAACTTGATGATATCACCATCAATAACTATGATAAAATACTACACGATATCAGAAATCTGTAATTTGGTGCAGAAGTTGACTTATATATGTTTTGGGCATATAATATTGATGGTTGAGGACACGCTAGGGTAATGTTGAAAATACTGACGATGAATTTATTTTAGAAATATAGTATGAACATGCACCATCTTCAGAAGATGTTAGAAACTACCCCAGTCTTGGCAACTAAATGCTATTGAGTGTCATGAACAAGTCACCGAAGATTATCGGGTACACTATTGTAACAAGATATGATGCAGAATATGTGGTAATTGGAGCAATAATACCGTTCGTAGCACGATCAGGATATTTTTAATGAAGATTAACATAAAATACAGAAACTTTCTAGATATGGTCGTGATATGGTAGAATGTATGAGGAATCAGTAGGTTCTGCTCATACATGCTTCTAATCAGATATAAGCTCTCACTCTCACATAATATACAATAACCCAACAGGTTCAGTTGTGTCCTGAAGTGGTATGGGAGTGACTACCCTATTTTGCAGGAAGATGTATCAATGTTAAAGACAATAAGTCTTAACATATATAAAGTGATGGACGTGAAGATATTTAGGTCCCTAATAACTATATGCCCCCTACAGACATAGTTTATTAATTAGCAATTAAATGCTATAGAGTGTAATGAACAAGTCACCAAAGATTACTGGGTACACTATTGCAACAAGATATGATGCAGAATATGTGGTTATTGGGGCAATAATACCGTTCGTAGCACGATCAGGATGTTTTTACGAAGATTAACATAAAATACAGAAACTTTCTGGATATGGTCGTGATATGGTAGAATGCATGAGGAATGAGCAGGTTCTGCTCATACATGCTTCTAATCAGATATAAGCTCTCACTCTCACATAATATACAATAATCCAACAGGTTCAGTTGTGTCTTGAAGTGGTATTGGAGCGACCACCCTATTTTGCAGGTATCAATGTATAAGTGTGAAAAATACTGAGGTACATAATGGGACGTTAAATGTTATTACGGCAATCAAACTGTCAGATACTGACAATGTGGTAGTCGTAGGAACTGATGTAAACTTGCTCATTCTGCTTTCGAAACGTTCTCATCATAGCAATGCCTAGCTGTGTAAACCTAAAACTGGTGATATTTATCGTACCACTCAACCGTCTCAATGGCTTCCACGACACCAGCACATCAATTCTAAAAGAAAGACATTTAAGTTAATTCATAAACACCCAGAACTAGAACTTAAGCCAATTGGAGTATTTCAATGTATCCTCTTCGTCAAAAGCCCCTGCCACAAAAAGTGGATATTGCTTCCGTTGTATTTTAGGCCTGTTTAGCAATAAATACATATTATAAACATCTATGAGATTGTGGTTGGAGCTTCATTGATGGACAAATGCAACTAGTTCTCGTGTAAAAGCTTCCTGTTCAACCTGAAGAGCTATCATATTTAGTTAGATTAAAGGGACCCCTTGGGATGAGACATTTTCAATGTTGTCAATTTTGAAAATGTAATCTATATGAAGCTATATAGCCTACTGATCTTAACTGAAAATACGAAAAAGTCAAAAAACAATTTTAAAGCACCGAAAAAGAGGGAAATGTTGTATTTCCAGGTCGTATATTGCCATGTAAACAAAACAAATCAGCAACAATCAGCACTTTACATCACATATTCCCACGTATCAGACGGTAAGATGAGAGCAGTCGCCGCTAATTGGTGTCTTATAGTCAGGACACGGGAGGACACACCTGCAGCACTGATTGTCTACCCAACGCTGGGCCGATGCCATTAGCATGTGGCCCAATGCTGTGAAAACATTCAATCGTCCTTCAGATGTACAAATAGTTTGTTTGGGTTACTTCTGGTTTCATAGAGATGTTGATTTATTTGTAAAAAAATGAAAATTCTGAACAAAATAAAAACATGATCCGTGGGATACACTACTTCAGTACGGAATTAAAAACGAAAATTGATGTCATCCCAAGGAGTTGCTTTAAGTGTGAATTAGGACCACGAGAAATAAGCCAATGGCGTCCTATCAAGGAGTCGCTACATCAATTCCGAAGCTGCACAAATATATGATCAATATATTGATGAGGGTGACAATTCTACCATTATCATCATGCAAGATGATGGCATTCATGCAAATCTGAGATATACACAGCAAGCCTCTGTAGCTACAGTGATGAAAGTAACATATGCTACTTTTGGGCAATTTCCTCATAGTTAATGTGTTGTTTTGAAATAATCATATTTTTTGCATTCCCTGTAACTACATGTAACATGGAAGTTGAGTTTTTTGATGCTGTGTAATTTGTTTCCATTAGAAAACTATATAAGCGCCAAAAATAACTTCCTACAACATTTAGAAAAACGGTTATATACTTGCTGTATAATTGACGGCCATCTTGGATTTTTCCCTGAAACTACATGTTATATAAAAGTTAGAGGTTATTACTGTATTGTACTAGATTTATTGATAATAAAAAACTATATTTAATCACCAAAAACAACTTTCTATGACTTTTAGAAAAACGTTATGGTACTTTCTGTATTATTGGCGGCCATCTTGGATTTTTTGCGTGATAGTTGACCAGGTCTTAGAAGATGAAATTCCTCAAAACTAAAATGTTATTTTGAACACGAAAGTCAAGTTTGTGTGTCCGCTGTGCACCCAGACACGATGTATAATCAGGATAATTGAGACCTTATCTGCTATTTTGGCGCCATTTTGTTTTGCAATTTTGAAAGGGAAAAACTAAAAATAGCGCTTGGCATGGGGCAGATTTGGAATCAGCATATCCGAATTGTGTGAAAACAACTGCATGACAAATTCTACTAAGAAATGCCTTACAAACTTTAAGAATGCCTCTTTTTGAAAAATGGGCACTGACTAAGAGGAGAATTGCGACCTATGTGCTGCAATACTCGTCTCACTGTAAGACATGTCCTTCTCAGTTGTGCGAAATATGCGCACATCAGAAGGAAGTATTTTGCATTTAATTCCTTATTTGAGCTATTCAGGGACACCCCTGCTGGTTTTATTATTCAGTTCCTTCGGGAATGTAACCTATATTACATGTTTTAATTATTAAACATAGACTTTTTACACAATCACTCCAATTTCATGGAGATATAGTGACTTGATAAGTCGTTCATTTTATAATAACTTCATATTTTACATTATTTATACTGATATTTTTATACTCATTAAACTGTGTTGTAGTGCAGGCGCTACAACATGTCATCAGACTCGTTACATATAGGTGCCAGGAGCATCGTCATCTTATCATATCAAACACTTTAAACTGAATATTTTAGTACGATCATGCTTTTATTGGCTTTGTCTTTTCTTTACTACTTTAACTATACAATATGGGATATTGTAATACCTGGAATTTTCACTTAAATGGCCATACTGGCCGAAAAGTGAAGTAAAGCATTTTACTTACTTACTTACTGAGAATAGCGGAGCTGCTTTTGAACAACAAGAAAGGAGTTTGGACGTCCGGGCAGGTCTGGGAGTATATCCTCGATGTCACTACTGACTCGCATTTCTGGGCAGTGCCCATTTCATATTAGGGCGACCTATTATAGACTACTTGAGAATCTATATAATATGTATGTAGCAGGCTACATATATAGGTGTAAGCATAATAGCGTATAACCTTTTATGTGTATATTACTTTTAGACCAGGCGACTTGTCTGGTAAATAATATTCTATATTGATAATGTTGCCTGTCTAGACAAGGTTAAGTATTAACTCGATCTAAAACATATAAACCTATGAAAATAATAGGTCTATCTATAAAGTTAACATAATCCTTTGGTTTATTAATGGTTAGTCCAGCTTGCCTCTCACCATTGACAATGGGCCTAACCAAATAGTTAGGTCAGGTCTCATTTTCACACCAAAAATAGTAATTGTATGTCAATGCCGCAATTTATTATTCTGTAGTTTTTTTCGAACTAGAATATACTAGGTAGTACGATGCCAATGCAGTCCAAGTTATACAGTGCACAAAATCGTAAAGTCTGACTTTACGTGCTGACAAAATGTTAAAATATGGTCTCACCACCCTAAATAAGCCGAAATCCAGGGAGGTATCTACTCTAATGATGGAACCATCACACAAAATATCAGTGCAAGAGCATAAGTAAAAAAAACACAGGAGCCTGGAATAAAATTGCAGAAAGCTGATTTTTACAGGAATGATACCTGGACATCTCCACAGGCAAATTCTGAGGAGGCCCCAAAAATCCTCCTTGTGCATTTTTTGTAATTCAAGATGGCCGCCACCATGTAACGTCATTTTCGAAAAACAGGGGTATACCCTAATTTCTCCCCTTTGTAGTTAGTAAAAAAATATTTTGGTGTCTCTACTCATGTTTTAAGGCACAAAGAGTTGATCCAGATGATCAGAAATGATATCAGCACTTTTCTCAATACCAAAAATCCAAGATGGCCGCTATATTGTTCTGATTATGTTAAGAGACCTCTTAAAAAAAACACAAAAATATATCTATCTCGTTGTTGAACCTAAAATGTATTTTTTGGCCAAACCCATGGAATCTAGCACTTATTTAGATCACCATTATTTTATTATATTGAATTTATCAACATAAATCCCACATAGTAGTTAATTCAAAATAACACCAGGTAACGCCATTTTTTTTTTTAAAGGAGTATACCCCAATCCCTCACTTTTGAAGTTAAAACAATGATTTTGGTGTCTCTACCTATGTTTTAAAGTACAAGGAGGTTATCCAGATGATCAGAAATAATATCAGTACTTTTCTACATAGCACAAATTCAAGATGGCCGCCATAATATTTTGTTAAGCGATCTCTCAAAAAAAAACGAAAATATGCGATAACTATCTCGTTGTTTAGACTAAAATGTATTTTTTAGCCGAACCCATGGAGTCTAGAACTTATTTAGATGACCATATTTTATTATATTGAGTTTATCAACATGAATCCCACATGGTAGTTATAGTTAATTCTACCATGGTGGGTGACGCTTTGGAGTGTTTTCGAACTGCTTTCCCACTAGAAATGTAGATTGAGATTTGTCAAGTTAACGAATTAATCTTCGGTAAATAATGAAATTATTGCGTTTCAATCATCCGAACTGTCACAGTTTCTACATGTTTGGCCAATACAAAAAGAGCACATCGTTGTACAATATAGTCGATACACCCTCCAGTACAGCAAAATATGCTCTGTATCATAATGGAGTTTAAATACGAGGCATTCATCCAATGCTGTTTTAATAATGGCTGACCGTCTTCGACGCTGGCCCAAAAAATAAACAGAATTGGAATAATGCCCCGTGTTGGCTGGGGCAGTAGGTGACGTTGAAGGGAGGCTTTCTAGCAAAAATCAATTACAAGATAAGGACTTGCACATCACACGCTACATGTCCATGACATCTTTGATAATCGTCCTGTAACAATGATCTTTTAAATACTTACTTTTGTCCATGATCTGCAAATGTCAATATGTTTAATATCATGAAATATATCATTTAAATATCAAGATATTACATTTTGAATATTAGGATATTTATATTTCGTAATGAAGTTATGGCATTGTATGGTGTTGTAATGAGATGATTTTACATCAGAATATCGGAATATGACATTAAATTAATCGATGTCACAGTTTATCGTCAGGATATGATCTTTTTATGTCACGATGATATGAGGACAAGACACATTAACGTCATGATATGGTTTTGTAATGTCCAAATATTGCTCTTTAATATAGTAAAATGACGTTATGATGTCTGGATACAGCTTTATAAATGCAGGATATGGTGGTTAAGCATCACGGTATGGTATTAACGTGACAGGATATTTTAGTGTATTGTCACGATATTATTATAATATCATGATATAGCATATTAACATCACAATATGACATTTTAGTGTAAAAGGAAATGAAAGTAAGAGAGGGCAAGGCCACATGCTGTGCACAGGGCGTGTGTCTTAACGCTATCTTACTTTCCATTTTATTGAATCTTCCGAAGTTCTTTTGTTGCTGGCAGTTTTGGAGTACCGGTATTTGAGCAATGTAGAGGCCTTTACTTACTGAATTATATTGCGATATATATATTGGACCGACATGTGCCATCCTGATATTGGAATGTTTTATGTCGATTCTGTATTACATATGGTAACGTGCGTCTCTCAATATAATATTATTAAAATGTTATACCTTGACATGACAATATAATATCCTGACATTAAAATGCCATATCCAGACTTTAAAGTGACATATCCTGACATTATATGGTCACATTAAGATATTGTAGTGTCATATTCAGTCATTATAATGTCACATTAGAATGCCGCCAAGCCCGCCATATCTTGATTTGATAATGTCATATCCTATCATAAAAAATGGAATATCTTGACATTCAAATCTTTTTGTGTGATATAGAAGAGCAAAATTTGGACATTATAATACCATCTCATGACGTTAAAGTGTCATATTCTGATAAATTACAATCTAATATCCTGGCATAAATGCCAGATCCTGACTTCGAACTGTTTTTTTTATGTTTTTCCTATTTTAATGTCATAATCCGACAAGTCTATTATACAATATTCGATATTAAATAGCATGTTTGTCATTATAATGACGCATCATCACATTACAATGCTATATTGTGACCTCAATGAGTCATTTTATCAATGTATAAAGTCACATCATAATATTCAAGTACCATATCCTAATATTCAAATGTCATATCCTAACATTAAAATGTCATAGTGATGTTAAAATGATATATCACGAAATTGTAATGCATTTCGTGATAATATGATGCCATATCTTTTCATTTTAATACAGCAACGTGATGTTTAGCCACTATATACTGCCTTTATAAAGCTGTATTGAGCCATCATAACGTGATTTTGCTATATTAAACACCAATGTTTGTACATTATATTACATATCATGATATTGAAGTGTCATATCCCGATATTATATTCATATATCCTGACATAAAACTATCATATCCTGACGTTAAACTGTCACATCTTCTAATTTGTTGTCATATTCTGACATTTCAATGTAATATCACATTGCAGTATCATACAATGTCAAATATTTATCACGTAATACACTAACATTCAAATAAAATGTCTGAATATTTTAATCTATAATCCAAGGTAATCATTACCATTTTCAGGAAATTGACCAAATTACGTAGGCCTATAGATGGCCAAACTCTGCCAGTAAAATGATGTGATTTAATACATTTTATTATTTAGTAGTACATGTAAATAACCAACAGTCTCGTAGGACACGTGTTCAATCTGGTGTAATATTGTACTTAGCTCTGTTATTATGTACATTCACACAAAATTAGCTAATATTCATATCCTAGAATAATCACAACTAATACTTATCCAAAATCGAAAAACATTTTATATAGGCCTACTACATAAAATACCACCATTGGAATTAGTCACCTGGTCACTGGGTTTGAAACTGTAATTTCTTACGCTATCTCAAGCACCAAATGAATGAAAAATACCCTTATATTTAAAAATGAGACATGTTAGAATTTTTAATCAATGATTTCTGACATATGATATTTTGTAAATTTGATAAATCTATATTCCCATATGAAAAAGCAGTTGGACATCGCTTAATCGTGGTACCTGCGCTAAAAGAGCTAACCAATATGGCAGCCATGTTGGATTTTGTGTTGATAAGCATATTCTATTAAAAAAATTGGTGATGGAAATATATTCTAGATATATTCCATGGCTCTGAAAAAAAAGTTTCAACAACATGATGACTATGACATGTAAGTGATTTTCTGAGGGGGTAACGCTTCACATAATGGTCGCCATCTTGGATTTGTGGAGATAAGAAAAGGAATGATATCATTTCTGATCCTGTTGATGAGCTTTTCGTGCCTTAAGACATATGTAGAGGCACCAAAATATTTTTTTTAACTGCAAAAGTGAGGAATTGGGATATACTCCTGTTTTTTTTTGAAGGAAAAATGACGTTATATGGTGTTACATAACATTAAACTATGTGGGATATATGTTGATAAATTCAATATAATAAAATATTGGTGATCTAAATAAGTGCTAGACTCCATGGGTTTAGACAAAAAATACATTTTAGGCTCAACAACGAGATAGTTACCTCATATTTTCGTTTTTTAAGAGATCGCTCAACATACTCAGTATATCAATATGGCGGTCATCTTGGATTTTTGGTATTGAGAAAAGTACTGATATTATTTCTGATGATCTGGATGAACTCTCGGTGTCCTCAAACATAAGAAGAGGCACCTAAATATTTTTTTCTAACTGCAAAAGTGAGGAATTATGGTATACCCCTGTTTTTTCGAAAATAGCGTTACATGGTAGCGGCCATCTTGAATTAAAAAAAAGGCACAAGGGGGATTTTTGGGGCCTCTTCGGAATTCGTCTGGGGAGATGTCCATGTATCATTCCTGAAAAAATCAGCTTTCTGCAATTTTATTCCAGGTTCAACCCTAATGCTCTTGCACTATATGTTTAATGCGGCAGTTCACCCCAAGTATTCCGAGATGATCAAACAGGCCGTGTCTGCCTTGAAAGAGCGTGGTGGCTCATCTCGCCAGGCTGTCCTCAAGTACATCGTCAAAAACTTCAACGTGGGCAAAGACGAGAAAGTTGTCAACAGCTAGTAGTAGTACTTTTTGCCCCCATCCGGGGAGGGTCATTAGGGATTTGTTCCGTCAGTTGCATGCTGTATGACATGGTACGGGAGCACTAGTTTACAGCAATCATCCAAGGGAAGCTGCAGCCTCCTCGTATCTGGCCATAATCTTCGGGCGGATTGCGAGTGGCTTACCCTGGTTCCTCCGCTCAACTGCGGTGCCAATGCAGCTCTCTTATCAGTGCTCGCGCTGGTGTAGGCCGTGGTAGCCTTAAATAACCGCCAATAGCGTGTTAATGACATGTGGTATGAATGGAGTTACCCAGAGGGAGTTATTCTTTCTATTGTTACTCTGCGGTTTATCAGACCGGGGGGGGGGGGTGGGGGGTGGGATGGGTGTCACCTCCGCGTGGTCCCCCCCTGGGCAACTTCTTAGAAGGCCAAGCACACCCAAACGTTTTTTGCCTTTTGCCTTCCATCGAACCAGGTTTTTCTATTTTTTTGACGTGAAGTTTTTTGTGTTTGCTTTCCGGTGGTTTAGGGTTTTTCACTGAGGTTGCTATGTTTATTTTCGAATAGTTTTCAGTTCAAATTCTTTATATATTCTTCATATATTCATATTTATATATTTTTCCATTGTACTTGTGGTGCCTTACAGTGCTCTCACGGATTATGATCGCTCTGTCGTGCTAACTCTCGATGACAGACCCGATCCCCAGCTGTGGGGGCATTGTAGGTCTACTCTTTGGCATCCTGGCGATGGACGGGATGTCCGAAAGAAACCAATGCCATATAATTATTTTTTCACTTCATTGTTTTAAAGGTTTCTCTGTGGCATCCTGGCGGATAATGCAGCATGTCATAGAGAAGCCATTGCCGTACAATTAGCCTGTGGTGACATACGATGTCCTCACGGTTCGTGATCGCTCTGTGATGTTCTTCAATATCACAGACCTTATTACCAACTGTGGGAACACTGTAAGTCTTTAATTTTTGAGAATTTTGTTGTTGTTTAATGATTTCTCTGGCCATACTGGCCGAAAAGTGAAGTAAAGAAGACATTCTACCTACTTACTTAATCGTTTCTCTGTTCATAGTTTATGTCATTCATATTTATGTCTAAATGGGTTTACTTTTTTTGATTATAGTATATAGTATTATTGTATATATTATATATTTGTATTGACAATGACACTGTTTTGACTTAGACTTGTAGTTTTTACACAATCACTCCAATTTCATGGAGATATAGTGACTTGAAAAGTCGTTCATTTTATAATCACTTCATATTTTACATTATTTTATACTGACATTTTTATACTCATTAAACTGTGTTGTAGTGCAGGCGCTACAGCATGTCATCAGACTCGTTACATATAGGTGCCAGGAGCATCGTCATATTATCATATCAACATTTTAAACTGAATATTTTATTACAAACATGTTTTTATTAGCTTACTAAGAATTTTCACTTAAATGGCCATACTGGCCGAAAAGTGAAGTAAAGCAGATATTTTACTTACTTACTTACTATCCGACCCGGAGTTTCAGCATTAAATTGCACAGCGATACCCAAGTCTTGGGCCGTCTGGGCATGTCTTGGGGTAGATCCCCTAGACATGCCCAGAACCCCTTATCGGGCGAGCGAAGGAAAACAATTTCAATAACCCACCATTCCCTATCACCCCCACCCTCACATCAGCATCTGTACATCATTCATCTCATCAATTGACTACAACGTTTTTATCGTATTACAATGTCACTTAAAAGACCATTTGTGCCGAAAAGTGACGTAAAGCAATGATTTACTACTCCTACTACTACTACTCATGTGGGCTGAATGGAGTTATCCAGATGGAGTTATGCTTCCTATTGTTACTCTGGGGACTATCCGACCCCAGGATAGCGGAGCTGTGCGAAATGCCACGGAGTTTCAGCATTAAATTGCATGGCGAAACCCAACTCTCCGGCCTTCTGAGCATGTCTGGGGTAGATCTATGGGAAGATGGGGTGCCCCTTGCGCTGAAAATACTTGAGAGTGACCGTTGGGGTCTCTAGTATGGGCTCGCAATGGCGGACGAGGGAAACTGCCCAACATTCACCATTAAAACACAAACTTCCTTCCCCGTCGAATCGACGGTTCCAAGTAAATCATAAAACTCTTCCTCCACTTGTCATGTTTATTCGTTAGACAACTGGCAACTACAACGTACAGCCCCGCGCACGGCACGTCCTACTTGACTCAGAGAGAGCGACCTACGGCATGTCCGTAGTCGCCGAGCGTAACGTCTGAAGTGCGGGAAAAATACCAAGGCCGCATGGGCTCCGGCTGTGTGCTGCGCCCGGCACCAAAGTACCGAAACGAGGCAGTCGTCCACAGCTTCTTGCGTCCGGAAAGCCGGGGATAACTGCCACATAAACTTACGAAGTAAGGATCCTACAGATCCCCTAGACATGCTGGAACACCTTATCGGGCGAGCGAAGGAAAACGCTCTCAATAACCCACCATGCCCTATCACCCCCACCCTCACATCATCATCTGTACATCATTCATCTCATCAATTGTATACAACGTTTTTATCATATTACGATGTCACTTAAAGATCATTTGTGTCGAAAAGTGACGTAAAGCAATGATTTACTACCAAAGACCCTGTACAATAAGACAGTCAACTCCCCCCAAAACGTGAAATCGCTCTCAGTGCTGTCCCCCGGTATTGAGAGTTGGAACTAATGCTCTTACTATCTATCAACTATGATTTTACCATATTACGACGAGTAATTATGACATTGATCCAATTAAAAACAATACATACTTTACATCATAAAAATAAGAAAAATAAGTATTGACGGATGTTTACTTCTATTTTTTATCCAATAATTTGTTGGTTATCAATACTTTTTAATTGTCTTCTTCCCTTTGGTACTTCAGGGGTTGATGTGCCCGTATAAACAAGTATGCATATTCATTGTTTACAAACAACAGGTGACGGCCAGCTAACAGGAGACGTCGACTCAATTATATTGTAATGCTGGACCAAGGTTTGTAATGCTGGACCAGCATCACGCCATCATTGGTTCATCTTCTCATATTTGCTGTCAGGTGTGCAAGGGTAGATACGGGCGAAGAAAACCAAGATAAGGCAAAGGAAAACATAATATTACTATATATTATAGTCTAATGACACGGATCATTTGTCATGTTTATCATTCAGAACATACCTGAACAGAAATATTTTTTTTGATATATAGCATGTTACTGTTACTGCTGATTCATCTGATCTGAGCGATTCTGTAACAGAATTAGCTTATTCAATGCTGAAATCAGTCACGCCACGAATGGGTATGACCATTGACGAGGAGAATATTCTTGTATATATATATATCAGTGGATAACTTTGTCGCAAAGTGTCTCGATATGCAGGTAAAGTAATTTTGATGCCAATAATAAATTGCATACATTTCTGTCTAAGAAGCAATATTTGAATATTCAAGGTGTGTGGCTTTTGTTCCACGTCAAAACTTAATACAATTAATTGGTTAAATTGAACGAATTTTCGGATATATTTCTGAACACATTCTACATAGGAGTCACAACAGAGATCAAATTATTACGTTCATCAAAGACACTAGATCACGTGCAAATTGTGAATGTTTCACGTTAATTTTACATATTTATGTCCCCATTCGGCTACACCATGTACCGCGGGAGAACAATGAACACCTTAATACCAGTAACGGCAGGAGAAATAGAAAATTATTAAAATTCAACAATAAATAAATTGTGTCATAAAAATGAATGTGTCTTGTTTTCAAGATATCAATATACTGCTAACGCTCCAGTCCTCAGTGACATTAATGGCAGTGGTCCGAGAGAGAAGGCTTACATATTATAATTTTATAATATTGCTTTTGTGTTCTAAATATATTTGTTCAAATTATAAAAGTTTGAATTAAAAGACACGTCTGCCAAGTTGTGGTTGTTACCAATGTTTTGCCCCAATCTCCTTTGTGGTCGCTATGCTTGACGACATATCGTCACTCCCCTCCCGTTCTGTGCCCACATATTTGTGTACATTCTATACACAGCTCTTCTGTTATTTAAATGAAAACATTTTAATCTCTAAAATTGTATGATAATATAACATGACTTTTCTGCTATATTTTCAGTTATTTTCGTTCCAAGAATAAATATTGCAGAGATATTGTCATAACTGTCAAACCTGGAAAAACATTATTTTTTATTTAGAGGCTAAAGAAGTGAACTTATCAATTGTTTTATATGATGATACACTTGCCGAACATAGTACCAACTCCCGTTAAAAGGGGACAGCACTGCACAATGTATTACACGCATTTGTATGGTGAAATCCGTAAGTCGACCATCTTATTGTACAGGGTCTTTGCTACTACTACTACTACACAAGATATGATATTATTTAAGTCTGAATTGTCACTTAAATGGCCATACTGGTCGAAAAGTGACGTAAAGAATCAAACGTACTTATTTTCTTACTCACTCACTCACTCACTCACTCACTCACTCACTCACTCACTCACTCACTCACTCACTCACTCAATCACTCACTTACAGTCACAAAAAGGTATGTAATGTTTCATGAAAAAATATGACCCGAAAGACTATCCGACCTGAGAATAGCGGAGCTGCTTTTGAACAAAAAAAAAAGGAGTTTGGACGTCTGGGCAGGTCTGGGAGTATATCCCCGATGTCACTACTGACTCGCATTTCTGGGCAATGCCCATTTCATATTAGGGCGACCTATTATAGACTACTTGAGAATCTATAGCAGGCTACATATATAGGTCTAAGCATAATAGCGTATAACCTTTTATGTGTATATTACTTTTAGACCAGGCGACTTGTCTGGTAAATAATATTCTATATTGATAATGTTGCCTGTCTAGACAAGGTTAAGTATTAACTCGATCTAAAACATATAAACCTATGAAAATAATAGGTCTATCTATAAAGTTAACATAATCCTTTGGTTTATTAATGGTTAGTCCAGCTTGCCTTTCACCATTGACAATGGGCCTAACCGTATAGTTCTTCACACCAAAAAACAGTAATTGTATGTCAATGCCGCAATTTATTATTCTGTAGGTTTTTTTCGACTAGAATATACTAGGTAGTACGATGCCAATGCAGTCCCAAGTTATACAATGCACAAAATCGTAAAGTCCGGCATTCCGTACTGACAAAATATTAAAATATGGTCTCACCACCCTAAATAAACCGAAATCCAGGGAGGTGTCTACTAATGATGGAATCATCACACAAAATATGTTTGATGCGGCAGTTCACCCCAAGTATTCCGAGATGATCAAACAGGCCGTGTCTGCCTTGAAAGAGCGTGGTGGCTCATCTCGCCAGGCTGTTCTCAAGTACATCGTCAAGAACTTCAACGTGGGCAAAGACGAGAAAGTTGTCAACAGCCATCTGAAAATGGCTCTTCGCGCCGGTGTCAAGAATGGTAGCTTGAAACAAGCCAAGGGCACAGGTGCTGCCGGATCATTCCGCCTGGGAGATGCCGCCAAGAAAGCTGACAAACCCAAGAAGAAGCCAGCTGCCAAGAAACCCGCTGCCAAGAAACCAAAGGCAAAGAAAGCAGTGAAGAAACCAAAGGCTGATAAGAAGGCTGCCAAACCCAAGAAAGCTGCTGCCAAGAAGCCAGCTAAGAGCCCCAAGAAGGCAGCAAAGAAGCCAGCTGCCAAGAAACCAGCTGCTAAGAAGCCCGCTGCTAAGAAAACTGCCAAGAAACCTGCAGCCAAGAAGACCGCCGCCAAGAAGTAATTAAGCCGGCTTCTCGCTTCTCTTCAGAATCAAAAGGCCCTTCTCAGGGCCGCCACCTTATAACAAAAGATAAAAACGAAACTGTTCACAGTTGTATACCTCATAATAGAGATTAACCCGATTATCATGGTCAACTTGTTACGCACCACTCTCAAACCATAGAAATAGTTAATAATTTACTTATAAATAACACAGTTAGTTCTGATAACTTTATGGTTGTGAAGTGCTTTTAAAAATGTCGCCGGTCAGTATATAGAGGAATAATTACTTAAAGGGAACAACCACTCAGATATTATCGGACCGAAAAAAATATCCCTTCAACGTTCATGTATAATATCAAACGATCCATTGGAATACATCCATCTATATTAGAAAGTGAAAGAGGGGCCGGAGGTTATGCCCAAATTTGTGATTTTTATTCACAAATAGGAAACTGATGGGTCGTGACAGGTATAGTCCATGGCATTTGCCCTGAGATATTAATACAAAATATATATTTAAACAACCGCACAGCCAACTGAATCATTTGAGGTTTAATTGGGCGAAATAAATCAATATTCCAAGAAATTATCAAGTGAATAGACCCTATGTCTTGTTCAAATAGGCAACATTTTTTCAATCGCCGCCGTTTTTAATATAATAAAATTAGTAATAGGGCCTGATGTTTTGTATGTGATCATCGTTTTTTCTACTAATATTAGTTAGAAAATAGCGATCAGCGAAAAAATCTATATATAATAGAAATCGGTGGTAGATAGTAGGCCTTCAAAAATCGCAACAAATACAACATAAGATGTAGACAACATATTAATTATTTGGTCACCAGGTGGCCTCAGCTCACGGGTCGCGAAAAGCAATGCACAATTAATTTATTAGGCCTAACTGGTTGATTAAGTAAGGTGACTATATCCTTGAATAAAAAATATATTACGGGCAATTTCAAGTAAACTATCAACTAAATAAAGACAGCCTAAATACAAAAAGTATGCAATGTTTATATTTATAGAAATAAGGATAGCCTGAATACAAGAAATAGGCATTGTTTAGCAATATATTACAAATATCCCCGTTGTTCAAAGCTTTCTGTTTAAATAAATATAAATAGAGATGTTTAATCTGAATGCAATTATCATATTATTATTGACTAAAAGTACATCAATATTGTTATCTTTATAATTTATTAGTTGAAAAATGTAGGTGCAGCTAATGAGAAATCTTAAGTGATATAAAGTTATATGTATGTTAAATGCCTATAAATACGCAACCACATGGTATCATGCAGGGCAACAGCATCAATGGCAACGGGCTTCTGGCAGTCAGTGATATAAATCCTTGATTGAATTAATTACTCTTATCAGCATGACGCGTGTCAAGAGCGTGTGCACAGTAGTCTTGTCCAGAAGTGCGACTTTGCATTCACGCCTGCGTCTTCTTTGATGGCTGTTAGCCCTGATATCCAATCAAGCTTGAGCACACTGCTATTGACCTACTTAACAAGAAAATACCTGTGATTTAAATAATCAAGCAGTCAGTCGAATTATCACTTTTTTTTAATTGCATCAATTATTTATTGTGTAAATATGGCCCGTTCAAATAATAAGTACGCGTTTGATTCCTTCAGCGGACGAGATTCACTTTTTTTCCATTATACATTGAGTGACACTAACTGTTCAAATGTATAGGATAATAGGCTAATTTTTTGGAAAAATAAACTTTGAAAATCAATAATCCATTTAAGATGGCAGTTAGGCTCATGAAAAAGAACGCAGTAGATAATAAATAAATCGCACTAGATATGAAGTATGATATATGAACGATATTTATATATTGCATTAGATGAAATTAGGTGAATTAAGGGTATCTGTAAATTAATCTTTGAAATAAAGATTGGTCTTTAAAGGCAATATCCAAGTTAACTATAAATAAATATTTTTTTTAGTCATCATCACTGTTACTACTGAAAGTGTAGGTAGGTAACATTTGGTTTAATTTCAAAGGGTGTAATCATCGTTGTTTTTTTCTTATTTTTTATTGATCATTGATTTTAAAAATATGATTTTTGGGGATTAAATCGGGGGTAAAAAGTAGATGAACAAAAAAGTTTGTAACAGTCTTAATGCAACATACTGTCACCTTGGTATTGAAAGGTCGCATCTGCCACTTTGAGAAGTGACGGATGCGATCCTTTAAGAATAAGGTGACGATATATGTAAAATACGCATCCAGGGTTCTCCACTGGAAAAGTTTAGATATCCAGATAGCCGGACATGAGTAAATTATGTTATTTCTAAATAAAAATAGAGATTTTATTCTGATAATGTGGTGAAAAAGACGGGGGCGCCCCACTACCCCTCACCCCATTTATTATGTTCGCCACTGGCCTATATTATATGCAGATTTATAAAGTGAATTTTTAAATGAATCATTTCATCTACACATTCATCGACACTATGGATACATCAGGCATTTATAGATATAAATTATGCATGAAAAACAGAAAACAAATCTACAATATTGACTGGACACGCTCCGTCGTCAGCATGCATACATATACATACATACAATATATACATGTATGCCTATCTATATACTGTAGATCTGGTAATATTCGCGAGGTTTTAATTTTCTCGAATTTAAGAATCTCGCGAAAATTATTCTAATAGCGCTACCTATCATCAAAATTGATAGTTCGCGAATTCTGGACTTCATAAAAAGTCCCAAAATCACACATTTGCGAAAATCTGAATACGCGAAATTTATCAGATCTACAATATATATGCACCGCTGTTGGCCAATATACAGGCAGCCTGAGCAGACGAGTGCTGCGCGGGTGGCGATTTTGTGTGCATATGCGTTCATTTAACATTGATTTTCTACATAAACTATTCACTTGGTGCACCCTTTAATAAGTTATCTAGAAAGCCAAGATACAATATATACCAGAAATTATTTTAAACAGAGGCAGTGAGTGTTAATTTCAAAGTTTTTAAAGAAATAAAAGATGCAGTACTTATTCAGCTGACTAATGTTTCAATTTGAGGCCGTTTCTGTCATTTAATGGGAAGTCCACAATATATGTTTCAAAACCGAGTAAGAGATTTATTATTCTAAAATAGAATGAGAATAAATTAATTACACTAGGAACTTGCTTTATATGGTAAAAGAAGTGATTTTGAGGAGTCGAAGCACGAAAATTTTCTGACATTTTTTAAAATGCGGCACTCAGAGCGGGCTGGCTTACTATGACGGCGGCGCTCAGTTCATGTAGTAAGCGGCCCAGGGCCGACCATCCAAATGACAAGGTTTATGAGGCCCTGGCCCAAATCTGTAATGCTTGTATGGCTACAGGATACTATCCTAAGCTATGGAAAAAGGCTGAAGGTATCATGATACCTAAGCCAGGCAAAGACGGAAAAATGCCGGGGGACTATAGACCTATCAGCCTGCTGAGCTGTATGGGCAAACTCTTTGAAAAAACGCTAGCTGGTAGAATAAGGAACTTTCTTGAGAAAGAAAAGTTCTTTAACAAATGGCAGAATGGCTTCAGGAGCAAGCGCATCGCCATGGAACATGTGTTCAGACTGGTAGAGGAAACTCAACTGGGATTCACTAAGAAATGGAAAGGTGGAGCAATCTTTATCGATGTTGAGAAAGCATTTGACTCGGTGTGGCATGACGGACTAAGATACAAGCTGATGAACGGCAGCTTACCTAGGAAGATGGTCAGGTTGATATCATCTTTCCTAAGTGACAGAACGATCAAAGTCAATTGCTGTAACAACTGCTCAGAGGAGGTGACCCTCAATGCGGGCACACCTCAGGGCTCGGTCCTAAGCCCTCTCCTTTTCATTATCTATGTGAATGATATCCCAGACATGAGTTCACTCAATGTCAAGCTTTCCCAGTTCGCAGATGACATGGGAATCTGGGCACATGCAACCAATGCCAAATGGGTGAAGGCAAAGCTATCAAAAGCTTTAAAACTTATTGAAGCATGGTGTTCCAAATGGCGGATAAAACTAAACGCAGGAAAAACTCAGCTGATTGTGTTTAGTGTCGGTCCAAAACCAGAACTTATAGATCTGGAACTGTTTGGTGAGCCTATTATTCAAACTCAAACAGCCAAACTGCTTGGAATCCTATTTGATCGAAGGCTTAGCTTCAAAGACCATATGAAAGACCTAATGACAAAGGTCTACAGGCGACTGAACCTGTTGAAGTTGCTCAAAGGGACAAACTGGGGCGCCAGACCATATACCATCTTAAAAGCCTACAAGTGCTTTATACGCCCTGTCCTTGAATATGGTTCACTGATAACTGGAGCTTTAAGGGAATCACAAGTGAAGGAAATGCAGATCTTTCAAAACAAGTGCCTGAGACTAGCACTTGTTGTAGCCTACCTGGACAGAATGAGAACAATAGATCTGCATGACCTCACTAACGTCCCTATGATCAAAACTAGGATGACAGCACTGGCGGTTAAAACATTTAGATCACTTGAAAACACACAGTGTTTCAAGGATCTGGTGTTGAATCATGAGATCGTTCAAAAACGATCAGGCTCTAATACAATTCTGGATCAATTGCTGGCTGAAATCCAGGCTGACGCTTAAACACGGTTGACGGTTGACGGTTGACGATTGACGGATAACGGTTGAGCTCCTGTTCCCACATAGAACAGGGGCTCTGGGGGCGCCGTTCTGTGTGACATACTAAAAGCGGGGAGTTCCCTATCACTCCACTGCATGAGACAAGAACACGGTTGACGGTTGACGGATATCGGTTGAACTCCTGAACTCCTGTTCCCACAGAGAGCAGGGGCTCTGAAAGGAGCCGTTTTGTGAGACACATAAGGCAGTGGGCTTTCAATCATAGCACTGAAGGAGACGGATTCTGGTCTTAAGCAATGAGCTCTCTATCATTACATTGCTAGCTTGGGTGATGGCACGGCGGACACGGATGGTTGGCTAACGATGACGGTTCATGATGGTGGTTTCAAACACACTGCTCAGAAAGCAGAGCACATTTCAAAGGGTCAGTCCTTGCCCTTACTCTGGTGGCTGGTCGCCTCTTCCCTGGTTCCTTGTCTCCTGGACTTCCTCTTGCCATTGCTTGTACAATCACCTACCTCACCAGGTGAAAAGAGAGAGGCACTATAAGGTTTATACCAGAACTAGTGCATAATCTCGCGTCAGCCCTCGCGCTGCGCGCTCCTCTAGGACCATCCATATACACTTACACAGTGACCAGATAGATTTATTTTTCTCTCGCTAGTTTCATCAAAGTATAAACCATCCGCAAATATGTCAGGAGACGCCGCACCAGCAGCTGCCCCAGCAAAAACCCCCAAGAAGAACGTGGTGAAGCCAAAGAAGCCTGCAGTTCACCCCAAGTATTCCGAGATGATCAAACAGGCCGTGTCTGCCTTGAAAGAGCGTGGTGGCTCATCTCGCCAGGCTGTCCTCAAGTACATCGTCAAAAACTTCAACGTGGGCAAAGACGATAAAGTTGTCAACAGCCATCTGAAAATGGCTCTTCGCGCCGGTGTCAAGAATGGTAGCTTGAAACAAGCCAAGGGCACAGGTGCTGCCGGATCATTCCGCCTGGGAGATGCCGCCAAGAAAGCTGACAAACCCAAGAAGAAGCCTGCTGCCAAGAAACCCGCTGCCAAAAAACCAAAGGCCAAGAAAGCAGTGAAGAAACCAAAGGCTGATAAGAAGGCTGCCAAACCCAAGAAAGCTGCTGCCAAGAAGCCAGCTAAGAGCCCCAAGAAGGCAGCAAAGAAGCCAGCTGCCAAGAAACCAGCTGCTAAGAAGCCCGCTGCTAAGAAAACTGCCAAGAAACCAGCAGCCAAGAAGACCGCCGCCAAGAAGTAATTCAACCGGCTTCTCGCTTCTCTTCAGAATCAAAAGGCCCTTCTCAGGGCCGCCACCTTATAACAAAAGATAAAAACAAAACTGTTCACAGTTGTATACCTCATAATAGAGATTAACCCGATTATCATGGTCAACTTGTTACGCACCACTCTCAAACCATAGAAATAGGTAATAATTTACTTATAAATAACACAGTAAGTTAGGATAACTTTATGGTTGTGAAGTGCTTTAAAAAATGTCGCCGGTCAGTATATAGAGGAATAATTACTTAAAGGGTACAACCACTCGGATATTATCGGACCGAAAAAAATATCCCTTTAACGTTCATGTATAATATCAAACGATCCATTGGAATACATCCATCTATATTAGAAAGTGAAAGAGGGGCCGGAGGTTATGCCCAAATTTGTGATTTTTATTCACAAATAGGAAACTGATGGGTCGTGACAGGTATAGTCCATGGCATTTGCCCTGAGATGATAATACAAAATATATATTTAAACAACCGGCACAGCCAACTGAATCATTTGAGGTTTAATTGGGCGAAATAAACCAATATTCCAACAAATTATCAAGTGAATAGGCCCTATGTCTTGTTCAAATAGGCAACATTTTTTTAATCGCCGCCGTTTTTATTATAATAAAATTTAGTAATAGGGCCTGATGTTTTGTATGTGATCATCGTTTTTTTTTACTAAAATTAGTTAGAAAATAGCGATCAGCGAAAAAATATATATACAATAGAAATCGATGGTAGATAGTAGGCCTACAAAAATCGCAACAAATAGAACATAAGATGTAGACAAAATATTTATTATTTGGTCACCAGGTGGCCTCAGCTCACGGGTCGCGAAAAGAAATGCACAATTAATTTATTAGGCCTAACTGGTTGATTAGGTAAGGTGACTATATCCCCAAATAAAAAATATATTACGGGCAATTTCAAGTAAACTATCAACAAAATAAAGACAGCCTAAATACAAAAATTATGCATTGTTTATATTTATAGAAATAAGGATAGCCTGAATACAAGAAATATGCATTGTTTGTCAATATATTACAAATATCCTCGGGGGGGAGGGTGTTACCTCCACGTGGTCCCCCTGGTAACTTCTTTTAGAAGGCTAAGCACACCCTCAACCCGTTTGCCGTGGGTTGCATCCCGTATAGGTGGGAGAAGGGTGGTTGGTGGTTGAGGGCGTAGGAGCCTGCGGACTCCATACTCCCAACACACCACTTTGGCCCTTATCTCATTGAGACGGGTGGTCTGGTGGGCCCGGCCAGATCAATCGGCTGGTCTCGTTGATTTGGTGTTCATACTTGTTTATTATTTATCGTTTCGCCTCATCTCATCATCAAAGACGTATGTATACAGGTAGCGCTTTTTCATTACTATATACACGAATCTGAACACCAAATCACGTTGCTCATGGGCTAATCAAGTGAAAGGATGTGTACTGCGGTTATTGCAACTGCTGTTCTTTTGCTATGAGTATATTACCCTGGTAGCTCTGACAATTCTTCCTGCTGGTTACCGCGGGCAGATTGTCCCCTGGTAGGGCTCCATGGCGGGTGGAGCGCCAGGGTGATGAAAAACAATACTAATCCAATATGGCTGATAATCCTTCACCCCCGCCCAACACCAGCAAAGTGAAAAAAAGAAAGAAGGCAGAACAAAATAATACATCAGATGATGACACAGATGCCGAATTTATTGCGAGGTATACAAAAATTGTGACTGACATGAAAAAAGCGAAAATCATGTTTCCACGGTTCCTGTTGATGATGTCTGGAGATGAGGACAAATCCCTCTCCAGACTCTCAACATTTGCCATACAAAAAGGCATAGAGGGCTTGGTTGGAGAGCCTAAGAACATCAAAAGGCTTAGGTCTGGCGACCTCTTAATTGAGGTCGACAGAGAAACCTACTCCACCAAGCTCTTGGCAATCAAAGAAATAGCTGGAATTCCTGTGAAGGTTTCCCCTCACAGGACTTTAAACACCTCAAAGGGTGTCATACGAACTCAAGAAATCAAAAACACCACCAATGAAGAACTTAAAGCACAATTAAAAAGACAAGGAGTATCCGATGCTAGAATTATTACAATAAAAAAGAATGGAGATACAATCAAATTAAATACAGCGGTGCTCACATTCAACTTTCCAAAGCCACCGGCTGATATTAAAGTTGGATTTGAGCTATGCCCTATACAGCTATACATACCACACCCTTTGAGGTGTTTCAAGTGCCAACAATTTGGACACCATCAGGAAGGTTGCAAGAGAGAGCGTGTCTGTGGACGCTGTGGTCAATCGACAGAACATCCTGACTCCTCTTGCACCTATCCAATAAAATGTGCCAACTGTGGCGGGAACCACACAGCCTATTCCAGAGATTGCCCCCGATGGAAAACGGAGAAAGAGATCCAACGTATCCGAACGGAACGGAAGATCTCTTTCCCAGAAGCTCGTAAAATTGTTGAAGGGGTTAGCAAACAACCATCATTTGCCAGTGTTGTCGCGAAGCAGGTTGTGTCGGTTGGTTGCCAGACTGATGCAGTAGAGATCAGATCTGCAACTGGTGCAACAAATGTTTCCGCAACACTTGCATCCTCTTCATCAAAACCTAATACAAGCAAAGATACATCCACTGCCCAAAAACTAACTATGATCAATAAAAATACAACAACAGCAGCTACCCCTACTGCCCCAAAGCCACTGGCAAATAGGGATTCAAAACAAACAAAAAATGGCAAAACAAATAATAAAGATAAGAACAAAAAAAAAGGTAAATAAACCACCAGTAGCTGAACAAACCAAACAAATTAACAAGAAAAGCACAAATAAAGGTAGTGGTCGAATGCCCAAGGGCACTGATGACCAGATCGCTACGTACAACAGATACGAATCCATGGAGTGTATAGATGGTGATGAAAGCAGCGATAGTGAGGTATTTGTATCTCCCGACACCGTCGCTGCACTCCAAGCACAGAAAAAACCAGGGAGGCATAAAAATTCATAATGGCCCACAAAATTATACAATGGAATTGTCGAGGTTTAAGATCTAATTACAATGACCTGGCTATTCATCTGCAGGAACACAGCCCATCGGCTGTGTGCCTGCAGGAGACTAACTTAAAACCTAACACTAACATAAGTTTGCAAAACTACTCAATAATCAATTGTTTTGGCCCTGCCAATAATGAAAGGGCCTGCTGGGGGGTTTCCATCCTTGTAAAGGATGGAACACCACATCAACAGATCACGTTGAATACAACTTTACAGGCTGTGGCGGTTAACATAAACTGTCACAGGCCAATGACGATATGCTCTGTTTATTTACCGCCGAGCCGCTCAGTAGATGTTGTGGAATTGAGGCAGCTGGTAAAACAATTGCCCAAACCCTTCATGCTACTGGG
Source organism: Flabesymbios commensalis (assembly GCA_964017125.1). Lineage (NCBI taxonomy): Eukaryota > Metazoa > Annelida > Polychaeta > Terebellida > Flabelligeridae > Flabesymbios > Flabesymbios commensalis. The sequence continues at coordinate 1,133,882 of OZ024908.1, forward strand.
AGATTTTAACGGGCACCACACAATGTGGGGCTGTAGGGACATCAACCCACGGGGCAGAATAATAGAAGACTTCCTCTCAGAGGAAAATCTCTGCATTTTTAATGATGATACTACCACCTATTTGCACCCTGCTTCAGGATCTGCAACAGCCATTGACCTATCCTTGTGTGATCCCGATTTATATTTGGATTACACTTGGAGGGTCAACGAGGATCTCTGTAGCAGTGATCATTATCCTATATTTATAGAGAGCAACAACTCTATTGTTGAAGAAAGAGTGCAGCATTGGAGGCTGCACAGAGCAGATTGGGAGGCCTTCCAACAGTCTTGTGGGGAGAGCCTCACAATCTCTCAATCTGAGACTGAAGAGGGGGTTGATGACCCTTTAGCCCTTTTTACAGCCAAGTTACACAAAATAGCAGATAAAAGCATACCCAAAACCTCGACAGTTCCCAAAAAACTCGACAAACCCTGGTTTAACGAAGGTTGCCGAAAGGCAATAGACAAAAGGAAAAAATCCTTGCAAAAATTTAAAAAACACCCAACTAGACAAAACCTTGACGGATATAAGAAAGATTACGCTAAAGCTCGCCGCACAATCAGTGAAGCCAAGCGGCAATCTTGGAGAGCGTATGTCTCCACACTAAATAATAATACATCGGCAAAACATACTTGGCAAATGCTGCGCAGAATCAGTGGCAAGAGGAAAGATAAAACCATCAAGTACCTTGTCACTGATTCTGACACAATAACCAATAAAATGGATATTGCAGAAACGCTGGCGACATCCTTCGCTGCTAAATCATCGCCAGATCATTATCAGGAAAAATTTCGAAAGATTCGGGACAAGGAGAAGGAGAACACATTGGACTTTGAGTCAGATAATGACGAAAAGTACAATGTTGATTTCTCTAAACGAGAATTAATTAAATCTATCGCTCAGGCAACTGATTCGGCAACTGGCCCTGATGAAATTCACTACCAGTTTCTGAAACATTTGCCTGATGTATCACTTGATCTGTTGCTTCTACTCTTGAATGATCTGTGGCAATCTCAGGATTTCCCAGATGGATGGAGAGAAGCAACAGTGATCCCGATCCCTAAACCTGGAAAAGATCGAACAGATCCTAATAATTATAGGCCAATAGCATTGACAAGTTGTCTTTGCAAAATCATGGAGCGCATGATCAATCATCGTCTCACATGGTTTTTACAAGACAATAACATAATAACTAAATATCAATGTGGTTTTCAAAAAGGAAAGAGCACCACAGACCATTTGGTCAGACTAGAGACTTATATCCGTCAAGGTTTTGTTAAAAATCAACATACAGTTGGAGTATTTTTTGATTTAGAAAAGGCCTATGATACCACATGGAAGGGTGGTATCATGAAAGATCTCCAGGAAATGGGCCTGAAGGGTAGATTACCCTTATTCATTGACAATTTTTTAAAGGGGAGAAAATTTAAAGTCCGCTTAGACAACACCCACTCTTCACTAAATCCACTGGAGGAGGGTGTCCCACAAGGTAGTATCCTTTCACCAACTCTATTTACCGTTAAAATAAACAGTATAATCGATGCTTTACCAGACGATATTGAAAAATCATTATATGTTGATGATCTGGCTGTTTACTGCCAGTCAAGCAATATGGCAATAATTGAGCGGCGCCTGCAAGGTTGCCTCGATAAGTTGGTGACTTGTGCGGATGAGAACGGCTTTAAATTTTCTCCCACAAAAACTTTATGTGTACATTTTTGCAAAAAAATGGCTTACAACCTGAGCCTAATCTCAAACTATATGGACAACAGCTTCCTGTTGAAGAGCAGGTCAAATTTCTTGGTCTGTTTTTCGACAAGAAGCTCAGTTTTATTCCACACATCAAATATATGAAAGATAAGTGTAGGAAAGCATTACAATTACTACGAGTTATATCCAACAAGGATTGGGGTGGTGACCGGACAACCTTACTGAGGATTTACCGGTCTCACATCAGATCCAAACTGGATTATGGTTGTATTGTTTATGGTTCAGCGAGACGATCGTACTTAGCAGTACTTGATCCAATCGCAAACCAAGGTTTGAGATTATGCTCAGGGGCATTTCGAACATCACCAATCGAAAGTCTTCAGGTGGAGACCGGTGAGCCCTCTTTAGAGACTCGCCGGTTGAAGCTGAGCCTGCAATACTATATGAAGATGAAAGCAAATCCTGAGAACCCGGCATACTCGTGTGTTGTCAACCCAGAGTACAAGAGACTGTTTAATAACAAGCCAGGGACTATACCTACTTTGGGTATAAGGCTTCAACCCCATCTGGAAGACATGGAGGTGGAGCTCGACGCAATTAGCGTTGTGCGCCCACCAGAATGTCCACCCTGGCTTCTCCAGCAGCCTAATATACTTTTTAACCTCTCAGATCTCAGGAAAGGAGACACCTGTCCCCTTGTCTTCCAGAGCATGTTGCTTGAGTTATTTTGTAGATTTCCGTGGCACCGGAAGGTGTATACTGACGGATCAAAGGAAGACAAGAGGACAGCTATGTCCTTTGTCTGTGATGGTCATGAATTTAGCTGCCGCATTAACGATGAGGCTTCAATTTGCACAGCAGAGCTGTTAGCTATTGAAGCTGCCATCGAATACATCTGGGATAGTAGTGACGAGGAGTTCATGATCATCACAGACTCGCTATCTTCATTGCAGGCTCTTAAGAGTCAAAAACTCAACAACCCAATTGTTTCCAATATTTTGCATATGTGTCACTACTTGTCTGGGAACAAGGACATTGTTTTCTGCTGGGTACCCAGCCATATTGGAATACAGGGTAATGAACGGGCTGATGTTTTGGCCAAGGCTGCCCTGGATAAGACAAAACAGTTTTATTATATACCATATACTGATTTCAAGTATAACATCTCTGTCTACCTTGATGACATTTTGCAAGGTGAATGGAACATCAATGTCACCAGCAAATTGTTCGAGGTACAACCAATCATTAAGCGATCTTTTACACCAATGGAACGCCGAAGAGATGACATTGTCTTATGCAGGGCCAGAATTGGCCATGCCTATTTCACAAACGGCTATTTATTGAGAGGAGAATTGCGACCTATGTGCTGCAATACTCGTCTCACTGTAAGACATGTCCTTCTCAGTTGTGCGAAATATGCGCACATCAGAAGGAAGTATTTTGCATTTAATTCCTTATTTGAGCTATTCAGGGACACCCCTGCTGGTTTTATTATTCAGTTCCTTCGGGAATGTAACCTATATTCTATGTTTTAATTATTGGACTTAGACTTGTAGTTTTTACACAATCACTCCAATTTCATGGAGATATAGTGACTTGATAAGTCGTTCATTTTATAATCACTTCATATTTTACATTATTTATACTGATATTTTTATACTCATTAAACTGTGTTGTAGTGCAGGCGCTACAACATGTCATCAGACTCGTTACATATAGGTGCCAGGAGCATCATCATCTTATCATATCAAACACTTTAAACTGAATATTTTAGTACGATCATGCTTTTATTGGCTTTGTATTTACTTCACTATATTAACTATACAATATGGGATATTGTAATACCTGGAATTTTCACTTAAATGGCCATACTGGCCGAAAAGTGAAGTAAAGCATTTTACTTATTTTACTTACTTACAAATATCCTCGTTTTTAAAAGCTTTCTGTTTAAATAAATATAAATAGAGATGTTTAATCTGAATGCAATTATCATATTATTATTGACTAAAAATGCGTCAATATTGTTATCCTCATAATTTTTTAGGTGAAAAATGTAGGTGCAGCTATGAAAAATCTTAAGTGATATAAAGTTAGATGTATGTTAAATGCCTATAAATACGCAACCACATGGTATCATGCAGGGCAACAGCATCAATGGCAACGGGCTTCTGGCATGCAGTCAGTGATATAAATCCTTGATTGAATTAATTACTCTTATCAGCATGACGCGTGTCAAGAGCGTGTGCACAGTAGTCTTGTCCAGAAGTGCGACTTTGCATTCACGCCTGCGTCTTCTTTGATGGCTGTTAGCCCTGATATCCAACCAAGCAGGAGCACAGTGCTATTGACCTACTTAACAAGAAAATACCTGTGATTTAAATAACCAAGCAGTCAGTCGAATTATCACTTTTTTTTAAGTGAGAAGTGAGTGAGAAGTGGCAGATGCGATCCTTTAAGAATAAGGTGACGATATATGTAAAATACGCATCAAGGGCTCTCCACTGGAAATGTTTAGATATCCAGATAGCCGGACATGAGTAAATTATGTTATTTCTAAATAAAAATAGAGATTTTATTCTGATAATGTGGTGAAAAAGACTGGGGCGCCCCACTACCCCTCACCCCATTTATGTTCGCCACTGGCCTATATTATATGCAGATTTGTAAAGTGAATTTTTAAATGAATCATTTCATCTACACATTCGTCAACACTATGGATACATCAGGCATTTATAGATATAAATTATGCATGAAAAACAGAGAACAAATCTACAATATTGACTGGACACGCTCCGTCGTCAGCATGCATACATATACATACATACAATATATACATGTATGCCTATCTATATACTGTAGATCTGGTAATATTCGCGAGGTTTTAATTTTCTCGAATTTAGGAATCTCGCGAAAATTATTCTAATAGCGCTACCTATCATCAAAATTGATAGTTCGCGAATTCTGGACTTCCATGAAAAGTCCCAAAATCACACATTTGCGAAAATCTGAATACGCGAAATTTATCGGATCTACAATATATAAGCACCCCTGTTGGCCAGTATAGAGGCGGCCTGAGCAGACGAGTGCTGCGCGGGTGGCGATTTTGTGTGCATATGCGTTCATTTAACATCGATTTTCTACATAAACTATTCACTTGGTGCACCCTTTAATAAGTTATCTAGAAAGCCAAGATACAATATATACCAGAAATTATTTTAAACAGAGGCAGTGAGTGTTAATTTTAAAGTTATTAAAGAAATAAAAGACGCAATACTTATTCAGCTGACTAATGTTTCACTTTGAGGCCGTTTCTGTCATTTAACGGGAAGTCCACAATATATGTTTCAAAACCGAGTAAGAGATTTATTATTCCAGAAGAGAATGAGAATAAATTTATAACACTAGGAACTTGCTTTATATGGTAAAAGAAGTGATTTTGAGGAGTCGAAGCACGAATTTTTTTTGACATTTTTCAAAATGCGGCACTCAGAGCGGGCTGGCTTACTATGACGGCGGCGCTCGGTTCATGTAGTAAGCGGCCCAGGGCTGGCCATCCATATGATATAAATCCTTGATTTAATTAATTACTCTTATCAGCATGACGCGTGTCAAGAGCGTGTGCACAGTAGTCTTGTCCAGAAGTGCGACTTTGCATTCACGCCTGCGTCTTCTTTGATGGCTGTTAGCCCTGATATCCAATCAAGCAGGAGCACAGTGCTATTGACCTACTTAACAAGAAAATACCTGTGATTTAAATAACCAAGCAGTCAGTCGAATTATCACTTTTTTTTAATGGCATCAATTATTTATTGTGTAAATATGGCCCGTTCAAATAATAAATACGCGTTTGATTCCTTCAGCGGACGAAATTCACTTTTTTTCCATTATACATTGAGTGACACTAACTTTTTAAATGTATAGGATAATAGGCGAAATATATAGAAAAATAAACTTTAAAAAACATTAATCCTTTCAAGATGGCAGTTAAGCTCATGAAAAAAACGCAGTAGATGATAAATAAATCGCACTAGATATAAAGTATGATATATGAACAATATTTATATATTGCATTAGATGAAATTAGGTGAATTAAGGGTATCTGTAAATTAATCTTTGAAATAAAGATTGGTCTATGAAGTCAATATCCAAGTTAACTATAAATAAATATTTTTTTTAGTCATCATCACTGTTTTTCTCTGATTTTTGAAATTTTTTTAACTTGACAAAACCCCTTAATGATATTGTAAGGTGACGACCATTACAATTGCAAGAGGGAAATAAATAATTTCGTCCTTGAAAAGTTTGAAATAAAAAAATATATGTGGCTAGCCTGGAAATAAAAAAATACTTCCAAAGTGTGTTTAAACAAATAATTAAATCACACTTTTTGAAAAAATACTCTATGAAAGAGTGTAACTGTTAGAAATAATTATTACCAACCTGTAGTTGATATCATTATGTACACAATTTTATTTGCAATTGCATATTTATACAATAATGATATATTAGTTATTATTCAATTATATTATACAACGGTTCCCACAGCTTTTCCTGCTTTTTTCCTGACCGTTCAGAAATTTCCAGATCGAAAAATAATACATTTACCAACTAGTATATTGAATAAAAGCTTATTGAGCGACCTCTCTACTATCCAAATGCCGTCCAAAAAACATATTGCTGGTCGGCTACAATTCAGCTATTTCAAAAAATAATAAGTGCGTTTATTTGTGTTATTTTATGTTAGTTAAGAAATGTTTTTGATTATTGCCCCGCGCAGAATAATTTTTGTTTCGTGAGGAGAAAACGTGTCTGGTTAACGTGGTTAATAACTATAGTAATATAAGCCCCTATCCCGTGTCAGTTTAGTTAAAGTGAAGATTGAGTGTAGATATACTATAAAGAGGTAAATCCATATTACCTCAAGGACCTGTCGGAATAACGACCTGTCGGAATATCGACCTATAGTGTCATATGCATGGACTGATACCGATATACGTCTCATAGTGAAAGCTACTGCTAAGAGTGAGAATATGCGGTAAAAATAATTCCATACGGACGCCAGCAATTCCAGCTTCAAATCGCGGTAAATAGAAACACACACCTCAACAAGCCAAGGGTTATCATTTAAAGCGCTGAAATATTTTTTATAAACCAAAGGTTTTTTTTAAATTTGAAATCATCATAAATGGCTTAGTTAGTTCTTTCCGCTACGGCCATTATAAATATTCCACTCTTTCATTGCGGGGATCGACTGTAGACGTCAGATTCACTCTTTCAGTTCGATTTCAGACATGAGATTCTGACGTCAAAATTTGGTCCCCGCCCTGAAAGGTTTAACATTTGTCTCCAAGTAACAATGTCCTTCATGCATGCCGACCCAGAACTGTACTATTTCAGTGCACAGTAAACCAGCCAAAAATGAAGTCGAAAATATTGTCTAAGGCCCTAAAGTCCTTGACGTAAATCATTTATTTCACACAGAGTCGGCCCAAAATTATTTATTAAAAAAACCTCCAGTCCCCCCTCCCCCTGGAGGTTGAATGGTGGCCCCCTTAGTGTGTATGCCTATCCCAGCAAACACGATAGACTGACCCAATGTTGGTTCAAAATTGGGCCAGCGTCACAGACTATGGGCTAACATTGATCAAGCATTGGGTCAGTATTTCGCGCTAACTGGGATGCCCCAGAATATACTAGAATACTGTGATTCAAGTTCAAGCTTACTCAATGGGCCCGTATCTCCGCCGCTTTTCCAGCATTGAAGCAGCGTTGGTCCAAGTTATGTCTTCTCTTTCATTGTCCCACTCAACGGGATACACTGACCCAGCAAACACGGCACATTGAACCAGTGCTGGTTCAATGTTGGGCCGACGTCGTAGACGGTGGGCCAACATTGAACCAACATTAGTTCAACGTGTCATGTTTGCTAGGGTCCCAGTTTTGGATCAATGCTGGGCCATCGTCTGCGACGCTGGCCCAGCATTGATTCAACACTGGTCGGTGTATGGTGTTTACTGGGCTGTCTCTTGAATATGAGGGTCGTCCGCGACCAGGTGGTCAGAAGTGTACACCAGCGCGGGTCATTCTCAGTTTGAAATGATCAGCCTCCAGCTGAGCACGTCAAACCAATATCCACTCACATCCACGTTGACGGCATTTTTGATCTGCCAGATATAGATCAAGGTAAGTTGTATATTTATTAACATACACACACACATATATATATATATATATATAGATATATATTTATACACCTGTATTTACAAATGTTTTTTAATAATAACTGCATGTTAAAAGGGCCGACGATCATTCATTTTCATCCGTTAGGGCCATATCCACTAAGTTTATGGCTGGTTTAACCAAACTGCTTGTGTAAATTCGTGTTCAGCGGGAAACCGTATCTACAAACACAGTTAAGATAATCACTAGTTTAAACCGGCCAGTTTATCGACCAAAAGTCATTAAGGAATCTTGTCAAGTTAAAAAAATCCCGAAATCCGGGAAAAACTAGGAAAGTGAGTGGGTGGGTCAAGCCCAAACTCGAATTTGTTTGTGTTTTTTTGTGTACATGTTTAAAAAAATGGTTGGGGTGGGTTGGTGGTGTCTGCTCAATCAACTTTGTTTAGAAGACCACTAGCAATTCTGAACCAATTTTCATCAGGCATTTTGCACACACATTTTTGTATTTACTACATGTTAAGTAGATTAACTTTTAAACTATGCAATATTTTTTAATGGAATGTCTAGGGTAGTCACCGCATCACAAGCAAATAGTGTTTGTGAAATGTCATGATAATTTGTTGAGAATTGAGTTAGAAATCAGCGAAACTCCATTCACCACGGTTAATGTGAATATGACAATAAGCCCACGCAGGGTTAATTTAATTAGCACTGCATTAACTATTTAAAAAGAAGTGGAATGTACGTTATAATGTTCATTAATGAAAATATGAAACCGAAGAGTGTAGGATAAAAATCCACAGACTGGTTATTTATTAGAAATGTAGGGGCTGATCCAGGGTGGGAAAAAGGCAGGGTCACCGAAAGATAAAAAGGGCACAAACATATAAAATAAGAGACGAGCGCCGAAGGCGCGAAGAATTTTTTTGCTAATAAAATATCAAATACACTATTTCTAGGTATCTAATGAATAACAAATGGGAAATAGTCCCTTAATCTAATTATTATATACAGGAAATAATATTTTCTAGATTTTGAAAGGGGCATTTAAAAATTGAATGCACGCAGCCGAGCACCGTTATCCCACAGTCATTGATAGGACCAAAGGTTAGAGGAATCGAGCCCGCTGATCACGACTTAGCCCCAGTGGCTGAAACAGGTTTCAGCCACAGATTTACCGCGTACAAAATCAAAATTTCTTTGGACTGTCATATCGGAAAATATCGGGGAGTAATCAGGTCAAAAATAGTTTTTTCAGAATCAGTAACATTTCAGTTCCATGCCCGCATTCTCAGCTCAGAGGTCGACACGGCTACTCACGACTCGGATCTCTTCCTGTAACCTTGGGATAGGGCTACCCTGCACGTATTTCATTCATTGGCAACACTATAAGTATCGGGTATTTAATTTATTATTGGTTTATAGAAATAGCTCGGCGCTTTAAGAGTTAAAATGCTTACCGCGTTATGGAACAAAGTAACAACAAATTTAGACAAATTACACTGTTTGCTATAACTTTTTTTATCAGTACAGTACAGGTTTAACCATTGTTGCTCTAATGTTGGCCCAACGTCTGCGACGCTGGACCAACAATAAATCATCATTGGTTCAACGTTTTACCGGTGAAACAAAACCTGAAAATTACAGCCCAAATTGCCCTTGCTGCAAATAATATTGAACAGCATAAAATAACATAAAATAGTATGTTGAAATATGTTACCTTTGCAATGTGGTTTGGAGGCTATTTTGAAATTTAGTGGCAATGTAGAAGTTTGGTGGCGATTTAGACTGTGCCATACACCTAAGTATGATCATGAAATTGAGATCGGCACACCATTATTCTGTGAAACTCAATGACCTCGACCTCCTTTGTTTTCACCGAGCTGGCTAATACAATGAAGTATGGGGAGTGTTCTTATATAACCTTGTTTTCACCCGAGTGACGTCACTGCGTTTCATAGAATGAAGTATAGGGGAGGGGGTGTTACATAACCTTGTTTTCACCGAGTGACGTTACTGCGTTTCACAGAATGAAGTATGGGGGAGGGGGCGCTACATAACCTTGTTTTCACCGAGTGACGTTACTGCGTTTCACAGAATGAAGTATGGGGGAGGGGGTGCTACATAGCCTTGTTTTCACCGAGTGACGTTACTGCGTTTCACAGAATGAAGTATGGGGGAGGGGGTGCTACATAACCTTGTTTTCACCCGAGTGACGTCACTGCGTTTCATAGAATGAAGTATAGGGGAGGGGGTGTTACATAACCTTGTTTTCACAGAGTGACGTTACTGCGTTTCACAGAATGAAGTATAGGGGAGGGGGTGCTACATAACCTTGTTTTCACCGAGTGACGTTACTGCGTTTCACAGAATGAAGTATGGGGGAGGGGGTGCTACATAGCCTTGTTTTCACCGAGTGACGTTACTGCGTTTCACAGAATGAAGTATGGGGGAGGGGGTGCTACATAACCTTGTTTTCACCGAGTGACGTTACTGCGTTTCACAGAATGAAGTATGGGGGAGGGGGTGCTACATAACCTTGTTTTCACCGAGTGACGTTACTGCGTTTCACAGAATGAAGTATGGGGGAGGGGGTGCTACATAACCTTGTTTTCACCGAGTGACGTTACTGCGTTTCATAGAATGAAGTATGGGGGAGGGGGTGTTACATAACCTTGTTTTCACCGAGTGACGTCACTGCGTTTCATAGAATGAAGTATGGGGGAGGGGGTGTTACATAACCTTGTTTTCACCGAATGACGTCACTGCGTTTCATAGAATGAAGTATGGGGGAGGGGGTGTTACATAACCTTGTTTTCACCGAGTGACGTCACTGCGTTTCATAGAATGAAGTATGGGGGAGGGGGTGCTACATAACCTTGTTTTCACCGAGTGACGTTACTGCGTTTCACAGAATGAAGTATGGGGGAGGGGGTGCTACATAACCTTGTTTTCACCGAGTGACGTTACTGCGTTTCATAGAATGAAGTATGAGGGAGGGGGTGTTACATAACCTTGTTTTCACCGAGTGACGTTACTGCGTTTCATAGAATGAAGTATGAGGGAGGGGGTGTTACATAACCTTGTTTTCACCGAGTGACGTTACTGCGTTTCATAGAATGAAGTATGAGGGAGGGGGTGTTACATAACCTTGTTTTCACCGAGTGACGTTACTGCGTTTCACAGAATACTGCTTAAAGTACTGCCCATAGAAAACATTCACCGTTGATTCAAAATTGTATCACCCGTTTGCGACAGTGGCCCAGCATTAAAACAACTTCAAGTCGACGTTTTGTGTTTGGGGAATTACACGTGTTACTTAAATTGTCAAATGTAGCATTTAGAATTTTACTACCGTCCATAGCAGACACTCAATGTTGGCTCAATGCTGGGCCACCGTCTGCAACACTGCCCCAACATTGAAACATATTGGGTAAATGATATTTTGATTTTAAAATGTAGTAATTAACCCTTTAAGCCCTCACGATGCATTAAAGAATCATTTTACATCCCTGTAAACAGACTTAATTTTCCAACAACTAAGGGTTTTATACTGAAAATTTTCATAAAAATGGTATACCAATTCATGGCAATTGTCTTTAATTTTTAAACCACGTCAAATCATCTTCATCCACTACAAGTCGAGAATTGCGGCAGCAATTCGCGGCTTGTAGTGGATGAAGATGACAATGGTAAACTCAGGGCCCGTATTCTCGTACAAGTTACGATAAATCGTAGGCTTCTGATTGGTCGAGATAGCCCGTAGCCCGAGATAGCCCGTATTCTCGTACAAGTTACGATAAATCGTAGGCTTCTGATTGGTCGAGATCAGAAGCCTACGATTTATCGTAACTTGTACGAGAATACGGGCCCAGGTTTGAAAGGGTTGAAGGGCTGATATGTCCAGCCAGACACACTGCCCCTATTCCAGCCTGACTCCACTCAGCCCATGAACAGGTGACGTTGCCCAGGTCCCAGGTCTGGTGCCGATCGGTATTCGCTACCAAGTAAAAACAAGGAGTTGACCCACTGTTGGTTTCATGTTGAGCCAGCGTCGTAGGCGGTGGCACTACATCAAAACAAAACAGTAGGCTAGTTCAGATCCACCTGGGGGCTCTTCAATTTGCGCCCCCGGAAAATGATTCAAAATATCTTGCCCAATTTGTGATCATAAAACCTACATTTTTCAATCAATTTGAGAATATTTATTAAGGGTATCCCTTTCAGCATAATACAATCATTACATACACATATATGAAATCAATTAGTCAAGTATTACGCTGGTTTCACAAGGGGCTCAGGTACATATAAAGACACACAGCTAAGTGAATAAACACTCGCACAGGCTACAACACAAAATGACAAGAACATAGGTTTCATGATGGCGATCGGGGTCAGAGGGTTTAGGAGAAGCTTGAAGTCTTTAATTTTGTGTCCGAGCCAAAAAATTAAATATGGTCATGTCTAAAGAAGGTTGTAAGTTTTAGTCTTAAAGTAATTTAGGCTTTCAGTGTTTCTGATGTGTTCAGGCAGTTCGTTCCACAAGGTGACTCCTCTGTATGTAAAAGATCGTTTGAATTTAGTTAATTTAGGTTGTCTTGTGTACAAATGTGCTACGTTTGCCTGCCTGGTGGAGTAGCTACAGGTGTATTCTAGATATCTGCATAAAAGTGTTATGCAGATAGCTAGGCACAAGGCCATGAGTACTTTTGTATACAGCAACTAGTGTGTGATATTTAATTAAATCAATTATAGGCATCCATGATAGTGAATCTAGCATAGGTTGTACATGCGATCATCTGTTCTCATTAAAAATAACATTTCTCGTCTTCAAAAACTCCAAAGTACTTGTGCTAGTCTCCTCAGAACTAGCCCAAATGATGCCACAGTATGTGAAGTGTATATAAGCATCAATAAGCACGTTCATAATGATGAAATTGGTTTGATCCGCTTTAGCTTGTCTTGAAGTAGATGAAAAAAATGTATGTCCGAAAAGGAGGAACAAAATTATCTTTCTATTTTCCCTGTTAGTCAGAAGCGGCATTTGCAACGTCACCTGGTCAAGAGTTTGCAGCAGTGTATCTGCGTGTCATATGTGAATCTGGGCCTCAGTCACGTGCTGGCATATGTAAATCAGCGGCTGTTATCATAGCCTATACTGACCTGATTGAACTCTCTTCGGGTGCTGAGAGTGGGATTAAGGCATTCGAAGCTTGTATGAAAGCTGTTCATTAGTATATAATACTCATTGGAAAATGTCTGGTTGGCAAGGGAGGCAAGGAACCTGGAAACAGAAGCATTTTAGAATTTAATTAATTTTGATGCGCCCTCGGCGTACAGAGGGTCGCGGTGGTCTAAAATGAGGTGTTGAATAAGTCGGTAGCTACCCTATATCTCGTGTCTTAACTCTTGAAATCTGGATGAAAAAGGCCGATAAAGTGTTAGTTTTGACAGATCCTTTAAATGAACATTTGAGACATTTCTTTTATTAAACCTATGCCTCTCGTGTACACTTAAGCTCACTTAGTATGTTTGCCATACTTAAAATTGCGTTCTAAATTTTGGATCAAATGTGATCAATTTACCTCGTGTTGTTTGCCTGACTGTCTGTGTGCCATCGCCATACTCCCGCATACCCTGAGAGAGAACGTCAGAGTTATGTAATTTCATTGAATTTGGGTGGAATGGTCTAAAAGTGTCTAAAGTTGATAATTTGAGAAATAGAAAGCTCCTAGAAGCGTGTCATCTTAATTGTGAAATTAAGAAAGTTCGCTTGTTCTCTTTTCAGAGCCACCAGGGGATTTAAACCCTTGCTTTCACTCACCATGACAGTCCTCGCGGGGGTGACAATTATGTTGATTATCACCCCTGCCATGACATGTGGTGAGTGACAACAGACTGTGACGTCTGTTATCGTGACGCGGTGGCTGACCAACGCCGTAGGTGTTGACCCGTCAACGCGTCAACGCTGTTATCACACTCACGAGTGCTTGTCAACGCCGCCAGCGTCGCGCCAATGCCGCCTCAGCGTTGTTAGCGCTGGACCGACATTGGCACCGCGGTAGCCACACTGTGAAAGCACCTCGCTGTTTCTGTCACTCACGCGTGCTGCCAACGCTGCCAGTGTTGCGTCAATGCCGGCCCAACGCTGTTGACGCCGAACCGGCACTGACACAACTCTAGCCGCATTCATACAGCAGTCTCAATTTTCATCATAAATTTCGGCATATTCTGATATTAATTTGTCCAAATGTGTTTTATGCCCTCTTTTAATTCTTGAAGCTCTTAATTCATTTTGTAGTTTGAAAAGATCTGAATGCTCTTTGAGCGAATCTATGAATTTATATGTTAAAATTTGGAATCGATCTTTGATTAGATCGATCTTAGCAATTTTATGAATATCTTCAGTGTGCGAAAGTGGATCCAATTTGTAGGCTATTCTGATGGCCTTATTTTGAATGATTTGAAGTTTCTTGACATACGTTTCGGACGCTCCTAAAATTACTGGAGCGCCGTATTCTAGTACTGGACGTATATAACTTTTATATAGTCTCATTAGTGTTTTGGGTTTACAGCCCCACTTTGAGCCGCTCAGGAGTTTGAGCAGACCAAGGCGTTGCCTTCCTTTCTTAGCGTTCTCATCTATATGAGCATTAAAAGTCAGCTTATCTAAAATTACTCCTAGCAATTTTGCTTGCTGTACTGCAGTGAGTTTTTCGCCAAAAAAGTTCTAGTTCTATATTTTTCTTAGTTTTAAGCATCATAAGCTGCGCTTTTTAGCATTTAGTTTTATTCTCGACTTGGAGCACCATGCTTTTAGGTCTGATAAAACTTTGGCTAGCCTATATTTAATTGTTTTTTCACTTTTAGCAAAAGTCCAAAATCCCAGGTCGTCTACGAACTGAGAGACCCCTACTGTATTACTGAAGGGATCTATTAGAATATCATTTACATAGATTAAGAATAGAAGTGGGCTGAGAACCGAGCCCTGAGGTGTGCCGGCATTAAGTGAAATTTTGTCTGAAGTCTCGTTATTTATTTTGACTGAAATTTTTCCTGTCAGTTATAAATGAAGACATTATTCTTACTATTTTATCTGGTAAATTTGTATTCATTAATTTATATCTTAGTCCGTTGTGCCATACGGAATCAAAAGCTTTTTCTACATCTATAAAGATTGCAGCTCCTTTATGGTGACGGCTATGTGCTATGTGCGCATCATCAGCTAGTCTGAGAATGTGTTCCATAGCACATCTTTTATTTCTCTAGCCAATTTGCCATTTATTAAAGAAATTTTCTTCTTCTAATTTACTGCGCATTCTATGAGCAATTATTTTTTCAAAAAGTTTGCCTATGCAACTTAATAGACTGATTGGTCTATAGTTAGTTGGAATTTTATTGTCTTTTTTAGGCTTTGGGAGCATAATTCCTTGAGCTTCCTTTCATTTACTTGGAAAATACCCTATTTTTAAGCACTGACTGTACATAGTTTTTAAATTCTCAAATACTATTTCTGGACATTTTTTAATTATAGTGTATTTAATTCCGTCTGCTCCTGGAGCAGACCTACCTTTGGTCCTATCTAATTGTAGTTTTATTTCTTGAATCGAGATATCCCTGAGTAGTATACTATCGTCGCCATCTTCTACTTTATTTTCTTCTAGAGTTGAAAAAAGCTGCGATTTTTCATTTATAGCGTTATCTATTAAATCTTTAAATTCATCATCAAAAATTTCACCTGTGTGAGTATTATGAATTTTGCCTAAAGATTCAGCGAACGTGGTTGCTTTTTCTAAGTCGTTTTGAGTTAAATTACCATTTTCTTTAATTATTGGCTTGGATGCGCCGCCTGATTTCTTACCATTAATACTATTGATAGTTTTCCAAAATTCTTTAGAGTCTTTAGTTTCGTCTAGTTTTTTAGTTTGCTGATTCCAAAATTCTTCTCTATCTTTGTTTACTTGTTTACTTACTAAGTTGTTTAATTGATTATATAGAGTTTTATCTTCTGCTTTTTGCGTATTTCTAGCTAAGCGTCTAATTTGTCTCTTTAATTTAATTAATTTCATTGTTTCATTTGAGATAAAAAGTGCTTTATCTTTACGTTTTGCTTTAGGACACGCTTTATTTAGCCCTTCTTTAATTATATTGCTTATTTTTTCGTTAGCTAAGTCTAGTTCCTCTGGTGTTTCATGTTCGAGTCTATCTAAGTTATTTATTATTTCTTTATTAAACCTGTTCCAATCTGTTTTTTCATATTGTAGAATTTCTCTCTGAAATTGTTTTTGAATTTGCGGTGAAGGTAAAGTTAAATGAACTGGCAAATGATCTGAACCAATGTCATCGCCTACATCACATGATTGGATGCGTGACGCCATCTGGCGGCTAACTAGCGCTAGATCTAGTAGATCGCCGCCAGAGGACGTCCCTGGTCCATAAGTTACAGTGCTGTCGTTAGTTATTAGTAAGTCTAATTCTTTAATTATGTTAAATAGAATGTCTCCGTTAGTATTTCCTACTTTACATCCGAAAAAAGTATGCTTACAATTGAAATCTCCGATAAGAATTGAAAGTGGATATAAATTAGTTATATGCCTGAAATTATCTATGTTTGGTTTAATATCTGGCGGGTTATAAATAGTTGCTAATGCCACTGTCTTACCTTGTGATTTGAAGTTTATTGCCAAAAATTCTTCGTTAAAATCTGAAGTATCTATTTCATTAAATTTGATATCTTTTCTAATTAAAATAGCTACACCGCCTGCTGCATGCTGCAGGCGCCCATTAGGATTAAACATACAGTTGGAATATTTTTTGATTTAGAAAAGGCCTATGATACGACATGGAAGGGTGGTATCATGAAAGATCTCCATGAAATGGGCCTGAAGGGTAGATTACCCTTATTCATTGACAATTTTTTGAAGGGGAGAAAATTTAAAGTCCGCTTGGACAACACCCACTCTTCACTAAATCCACAGGAGGAGGGTGTCCCACAAGGTAGTATCCTTTCACCAACTCTATTTACCGTTAAAATAAACAGTATAATTGATTCTTTACCACAAGATATTGAAAAATCATTATATGTTGATGATCTGGCTGTTTACTGCCAGTCAAACAATATGGCAATAATTGAGCGGCGCCTGCAAGGTTGCCTCGATAAGTTGGTGACTTGTGCGGATGAGAACGGCTTTAAATTTTCTCCCACAAAAACTTTATGTGTACATTTTTGCAAAAAAAAATGGCTTACAGCCTGAGCCTAATCTCAAACTATATGGACAACAGCTTCCTGTTGAAGAGCAGGTCAAATTTCTTTGTCTGTTTTTCGACAAGAAGCTCAGTTTTATTCCACACATCAAATATATGAAAGATAAGTGTAGGAAAGCATTACAATTACTACGAGTAAAATCCAGCAAGGATTGGGGTGGTGACCGGACAACCTTACTGAGGATTTACCAGTCTCACATCAGATCCAAACTGGATTATGGTTGTATTGTTTATGGTTCAGCGAGACGATCGTACTTAGCAGTACTTGATCCAATCGCGAACCAAGGTTTGAGATCATGCTCAGGGGCATTTCGAACATCACCAATCGAAAGTCTTCAGGTGGAGACCGGTGAGCCCTCTTTAGAGACTCGCCGGTTGAAGCCTGCAATACTATATGAAGATGAAAGCAAATCCTGAGAACCCGGCATACTCGTGTGTTGTCAACCCAGAGTACAAGAGACTGTTTAATAACAAGCCAGGGACTATACCTACTTTGGGTATAATGCTTCAACCCCATCTGGAGGACATGGAGGTGGAGCTTGACGCAATTAGCGTTGTGCGCCCACCAGAATGTCCACCCTGGCTTCTCCAACAGCCTAATATACTTTTTAACCTCTCAGATCTCGGGAAAGGAGACACCTGTCCCCTTGTCTTCCAGAGCATGTTGCTTGAGTTATTTTGTAGATTTCCGAGGCACCGGAAGGTGTATACTGACGGATCAAAGGAAGACAAGAGGACAGCTATGGCCTTTGTCTGTGATGATCATGAATTTAGCTGCCGCATTAACGATGAGGCTTCAATTTGCACAGCAGAGCTGTTAGCTATTAAAGCTGTCATCGAATACATCTGGGATAGTAATGACGAGGAGTTCATGATCATTACAGACTCGCTATCTTCATTGCAGGCTCTTAAGAGTCAAAAACTCAACAACCCGATTGTTTCAAATATTTTGCATATGTGTCACTACTTGTCTGGGCACAAGGACATTATTTTTTGCTGGGTATCCAGCCATATTGGAATACAGGGTAATGAACGGGCTGATGTTTTGGCCAAGGCTGCCCTGGATAAGACAAAACAGTTTTATTATATACCATATACTGATTTCAAGTATAACATCTCGGTCTACCTTGATGACATTTTGCAAGGTGAATGGAACATCAATGTCACCAGCAAATTGTTCGAGGTACAACCAATCATTAAGCGATCTTTTACACCAATGGAACGCCGAAGAGATGACGTTGTCTTATGCAGGGCCAGAATTGGCCATGCCTATTTCACAAACGGCTATTTATTGAGAGGAGAATTGCCACCTATGTGCTGCAATACTCGTCTCACTGTAAGACATGTCCTTCTCAGTTGTGCGAAATATGCGCACATCAGAAGGAAGTATTTTGCATTTAATTCCTTATTTGAGCTATTCAGGGACACCCCTGCTGGTTTTATTATTCAGTTCCTTCGGGAATGTAACCTATATTCTATGTTTTAATTATTAGACTTAGACTTGTAGTTTTTACACAATCACTCCAATTTCATGGAGATATAGTGACTTGATAAGTCGTTCATTTTATAATAACTTCATATTTTACATTATTTATACTGATATTTTTATACTCATTAAACTGTGTTGTAGTGCAGGCGCTACAACATGTCATCAGACTCGTTACATATAGGTGCCAGGAGCATCGTCATCTTATCATATCAAACACTTTAAACTGAATATTTTAGTACGATCATGCTTTTATTGGCTTTGTCTTTCCTTTACTACTTTAACTATACAATATGGGATATTGTAATACCTGGAATTTTCACTTAAATGGCCATACTGGCCGAAAAGTGAAGTAAAGCAAATATTTTACTTACTTACTTACTGTGACCTATCTGGGCCTGGTCAACAGGTCTAAGTACCTGTGGCCGGCCGTCGGACAGCCTCCTCTTGACTGTTGACTACCTCGGAGTCATCTGTGTGTGTGTGTGTAGAACCCTAGCACCCGAAGGGTGCTGAGAGTGAGATAATGGCATTAGGATCTCTTGTTATTGAGCCCTTTTTAGCCTACCAATTCCTTCTGTATACAAAATGTCTGGGTGGAAAGGAGGACTGGAACCTGGAAAGCTGAAATTGAATTTGATGACCTTGGGATTCCAAGGGTCGTTTAAAGAAAGAGGTTTTGAAATAAGCCATTTGCTATCCTCGTATCTCTGATCTCCATCTCGAACTATAATTTTATTCTCTGAATATGAAAAGCAGTTGAAATGAATTTTGCAGCTTAATTAGACTTCCATATGATTGAATGTCTAAGAATCGCTTGAAATTAAAGGGCTAGTGGCCCGTCTGTTGAAAAAATTATTAATTTCAATTTTTTTTTTTGCATTGAGCTGTGTGCATGGTTGGTTGAATCTACCCTGCTACTGGCTTATACAGCGCGACATTAGAAATGTCGACTGTTGCAGTAATTGCTAGAGGACGGTACTCATTCCATGCTTCATTGCTCAATGGTTGATCTGATACGATCTGATTTGATCTGAATTGAACCCTGGTGTTGATGCACTTACCAATCCGTTGCCAGTCACATACACTAGCCCGCCAGGTAGAAGCAAAGAGAGCCATGAAGATATTTGAATTGATTTGATTGCCAGAGTTCCGAAAACTGTACGGTAGAGTTGGAATAATAAAGATTGGAAATAGCAGCGGATTAGCTTGATTGTGGAATCAAGTTACTTGCGCTGTTTTAGAATTCTGTTCAAAGCCACCAGGGTATTAAAATACCCTAACCAGCGCTCTAACAACCTGAGGGTTATCATAAGTTGAGCACCGGTATAGTGTATGTCATGTTGATATTTGTGTTTATTTTGATTTGGGTGTCAGAGTGTTAATTCAAGGTGCCTGTTGTGTTGCCGTCTTGGCGTGTATTGTTTACATGCTGTATAGTGTGATTGTGCAGGTGTGCAAGCTGATGGCAGAGTATGATGGTTGGTATGTTGCCACTGTGTCCGCGTAGAGGCGGCGGTCCAATGTCGGCCCAACGCTGGAAGCGTTGGATCGACATTGGCCCGCAGTCACCCCAATGTCTTGCATTCTTCTGCTGGGACTGCTGAGTTGCCGTAGACATGCCCGCCTGGTGTGTGTGGATACGCCACAGGCCAGCTGAGGGGTATCGATCCGATGCCGGCCCAACGCCGTAAGCGTTGGGCCGACATTGGCCCGACACCGATTTAGTGACTAATTTGTCTGTTGTCGTGTAGCACGTCTCGCCTTGCCGCTGCCGTCAAAACAGACCTGACCTTAACTGACAGCTCAGGCAGTAGTCGCCAGTCCACCCCTCCGTCTAAAACACAGACTAGCATGCAGTGTCAGTAATAGTAATTCAATTATGATGTTCTTTATAAATATTCTGGAGTTTATCTAGTAGCGTTTTGTGACCTCTTTTTATTCGTGCTGCACGAATTATATTTTGTTGTTTAAATAATTCTGAATTTTCATTTAGTGAACAGATGAAATTGGTGGATAATTCTTCAAGCCTGGTTTTTATCAGTGGAATCCCAGCCAATTTATGAATTTCATTGGTCCTGGATCGTGGATGTAATCTGAATGCTATTTTAATAGCTTTATTTTGAATAATCTGGAGTTTTTTAATTGCTTGGTCTTTAGCTGAAAGCATAACTATAGCGCCGTACTCTAATACTGGCCTTATATATGCCTTATACAGTCTCATGAGAGTCTGTGGTTTACAGCCTCATGTAGTCCCACTTAAAAAATTTAATAGATTTAGGCGCATTCGTCCTCTTTTTGCTATATCATCTATGTGGGCTTTAAAGCTTAAATTTTCTTCTAGTGTAACTTCGAGGAGTTTTGTATCGTCTGTATTTATTAATTTTTCACCAAATAATTCTAGATTTATGTTTAGATTTCTTTGTTTTGTTTGTCTGATTAGTAGTAATTGTGTTTTTTTCGCGTTCAGTTTTATCCTCCATTTGGAGCACCATATTTCTAAATCTGATAGTGTTTTTGCCAATCTATATTGAATTATTCTGCCGTTTTTGGCAAAGGTCCAGAATTCTAAGTCATCAGCGAATTGGGATACACTGACATTGTTGTTTAGTGGATCTATTGGTATATCATTCACATATATTAAAAAGAGAAGAGGGCTGAGGACCGAGCCCTGAGGTGTACCCGCATTTAGTGGGATTTGGTCAGATATTGTTCCGTTTATGTTTACTGCTATTTTCCTGTTTGTGATAAATGATGCCATTAGTCTGACTATTTTTCGAGGCAGGTTACTGTTCATTAACTTGTATTTTAGGCCGTCGTGCCATACTGAATCAAATGCTTTTTCTACGTCTATGAAGACAGCAGCTCCTACTTGGTTTTTTGTCTGGGCTATTTGGGCATCGTCTACTAGTCTTAGTACATGTTCCATTGCGCATCTTTTATTTCTGTATCCTATCTGCCATAAGTTAAAGAAATTTTCTTCCTCTAGTTTACTTCGTATTCTGTTGGCTAATATTTTTTCAAAAAGTTTTCCTACACAACTAAGTAGGCTTATGGGCCTGTAGTTTGTGACTATTTTTGGGTCTTTTTTAGGTTTGGGTATCATTGTACCTGTGGCTTCTTTCCATTTTTTCGGGAAGTAACCGATATTTAAGCATTGGTTATAGATATGTGCTAGATTTTCAAAAACTATATTTGGACATTTTTTCAGAATTGGATATTTTATTCCATCGGCGCCTGGCGCTGATTTACCTTTAGTTTTATTTAATTGAAGTTTTATTTCAGATACTGTGATTTCTCTCATGATTGGATTGTCGTCCCCTGGCTCATTTTTATTATCACTAAGGGGCGAAAATAGGTTGGAGTTTTGGTCGATTTTATTTTCAACTTCAATTTTGAAGTCTTTATCAAAAATATCTCCTTCGTGTGTGTTATGTATTTTTCCTAAGCTTTTTGCAAATGTGTTGGCCTTTTCAGGGTCGTTTTTTGTTAAGGAGCCATCTTCCTGAATAATAGGTTATGAGACACCCTTTGATTTATTTCCGTTTATATTATTGATAGTTCTCCAAATCTACAATCTTTGGTTTCGTCTAGGAGCTTGGTGGTTTTTTCCCACTCTTTTCTTTTATCATCTTGTATTGCTTTTTTGACTAGCGTGTCTAGCTGGTTGTATAGATTTTTAAGCTCGGGGTCTTGTGTTTTTTGGGCTTGACGTCTGATCTGTCTTTTTAATTTAATTAATTTAATTTTTGCTTTAGGGCATGATTTATTTAACCCTTCGTTGATTGCGTTTATTAGGACGTCACTGTCTCTATCTATTTCAAGAGGGGTTTCCGCTTTGCTTTTTTCTAAATTATGTTCTATGTGTTTATTTAATCTTTTCCAGTCAGTTTTTTCATATTGTAGTTTTTCTTTTTGATTTTGCTTTTGGATTTCTGGGGATGTTAGGGTTAAGTGAACTGGGAGGTGGTCACTGCCTATATCTTGTCCTATTTCACATGATTCTATTCTAGGCGCCATCTGGCGGCTGACTATTGCTAGATCTAATAAATCCCCTATGTTGGTGCCTGGTCTATGGGTTGGGGTGTCGTCGTTTGTTATTAACAGTTCTAATTCTTCTAATATATCGAATAGAATGTCACCTTCTTTATTTGCTTTTTTACATCCAAAAAATACATGTTTACAATTATAGTCTCCCATAAATATGGCGAGTGGGTGTGATTTTAATATGTGTTTAAAGTTATTTTTATTAGGCGTGTTGCCTGGCGGGTTGTATATTGTGGTCAGGGCTATAGTTTTGCCCTGAGATTTGAAATTAATTGCTAGAAATTCTTCTTCGAAATCTGACGTGTCTATTTCATTATATTTTATGTCTTTTCTAATTAGTATTCCTACTCCTCCTCCGAGATTTCGGTTTTCTTTATTTTTATCGTTATTTTTATCATTATTTTTTGGTATAGTTCTATCTTTTCTCACTAGGTGGTAGTTTGGTATCCTAATTATAGTTTGTTCTCGTAGTTTAGTCTCATTTAACGTTACAAAATGAGGTTTACAGTCGTTTAAATAGTTAATTAATTCAGCTTTTCTACCATGTAGGCCGTTTATATTAATGTGGAATAATTTAATGTTGTCTGTTTTGAAAATATTGTTGTTGTCCATGCTGTGTGAGTCGCTAAGTACTGTACTGTACTTTTAGAGCGGTCCCTAACGGGTCTCTAGGTTAGTTAGGTGAAAAAGTGAAAGGTTGTCTTACCACTTAAGTGTATTTAGGTTGGTCCACACGGTCTCGATGTCTACTTCAGCTGCAAACGCCCAGTTGACTGCGTCGTTGATGATGCTTGGGACGTGTTCCAGTCTCAGCTTTCCACTCTCTTGACTCATCAGGATTCTCAGCATCTGTGTGGACAAACTAATAGATAGACGGGTTAGGTTTTTCTTTGAAAAATTAGAATCAATACTTACTTCTTTCTGGGGTCTCTGAGGAGCTGGACGCGAGATGTGTCTTTCTTTCTCTGGCCCCCGTCGTCTAACTTCGTCTTATCCTCTGTTTACTTGTCCTACTCTCTTGTTGTTGATCCTGTCTATAAAGTTGGTAGCCCTGGGACAGCGGTCGTCTGTTGACATGTGGTCTCCTGAGCAGTTAGCACATTTGATATTACGTGAGTTGCAGTCTCTCCGGCTGTGGGGGCCAGCACATCTCCCGCATCGCTCAGAGGCGTAACACTGTAGTTGACTGTGTCCATAGCGTTGGCACTTGAAACATTGCAGGGTTCGAGTCTTCTTCTTGTAGTCCTCGATCTTACATGAGGTGTTGCCGATCATAACTCTCTTCCTGATGTCAACCTTGGACTTGTCTTCTTCTGTGTCGAATGTCACCTTTACCTTGTGTATGCTGTTTCCTGACGCTTTGTTGATCAACCTTGTTGCTGTAACATTCAAACCTTGATTTTCCTGAATAGAGCGTCGGACATCCTCTTCGGAAACTGTTGGCATGATTCCAGTGACTACTATGCTCTTCTTGCTGTCCTTGTCTCTATCTGCTGCTAAAATTGGGCGCCGATAGTAGCCACTGTCACTTCGTTTTATGTCTAATAATTTACCTTGGTCTCCTACGGTCTCTGCGAAAATAAGGAGGTGCCCTCCCCTAGTGGGACGGGTCTCCCTTACCTGTATACCTTTGGCTGCCATGTCTTCTATGAAGAGAGATGGGTTTGCAAAACACCGGGCAGGGAGGTCAACCCCCACCACGGGCTTCCTGGCTGGCAGTAACATATGCTCATTATACTTTTTTTCTCCTAGAGCTTGGAGTCATCGGCCCATCTCGTCTAGCCTGCTGTGGTCTTCTTCACTTTGTCGCTTACGCCTGGCTTTTTCCTGCTGTTTGCTCTCAACTAGAGTGAAGTCGCTGCCGTCGTCTGTGCATTCACCGTCTTCTGGTTGATAAAGAGAGGGTGAAGGCAGTCCACCCTCCCCGGCCGCCGGGACGTACACGGTGGCCTCTTCCACCCACGGGGCGTCCTCGCGGGTTTCCACTGTAGATGAGAGATCTACAGTATCAGGTTTTACCTGTACCTTAATCCTCTTGGCAGGGGAGTTGACCGGCTCCGATACTGCCAAGGGGTTACCTGATTCCTTGCGGAAGTCCAAGTTACGTTTTCTAGCCTTATTTCTAATGACTAGTTTACCATTAACCTTTTCATTAACCTTGGACGTTTTTGGAGTCGGTAGATCAAGGACAGGGGCCTGTACTGGACCCTGAACTGGTTCCTGTACTGGAACCTTACTTTTAACCCGTTGGTTAATACTTACTTTTTTACCTGGGGCCCCTGTGGGTGGTTGTCCCACAGCGGGCCCTGCCATTGCTTCGGCGTAGCTCCGGTCTTTTGTTGACTTTCTCTGGGGCGCCCCCCCCCCTTCTGCCTTGTCTAGCTTACCTTCCTCCTCATCGATCACTAAAGAATTGGCGATGAGGAGCCTGGAGAGCTCGTCCCTCCCCAAGGGACTGAGCTTTCCAATCTGACTCCAGACCTTCTTGACTCCTCGATCCTTGATCGAGACAGCCACGCTCTTAAAAGAGCGGAGGTCGACTAAACCTGCTTTATCTTTAGCCATGCTAATGATAGAGCGAAATAGAATTTAGAATTTGGTATTTTGGTGTCCTGTTAACACAGTACAGTAGACTGTATTGTGTTGTTAGGCAGTTTGCTGCGGTTTGTCACACAGGATTAGTGTGTGGCACGTTGCTTGCTTTGAAGTGTGAACGCTCACCTGTGATGGTGTGTACAGTGAACTGTAGACAGGTAGCAGCTGGTCTAAATGTTGTGAATTTAATCAATCAGCGGCTATTAAGTCTATCTTGAGATCGATAGATCTCAGGATTGAATC
Organism: Flabesymbios commensalis; assembly: GCA_964017125.1. Classification (NCBI taxonomy): domain Eukaryota; kingdom Metazoa; phylum Annelida; class Polychaeta; order Terebellida; family Flabelligeridae; genus Flabesymbios; species Flabesymbios commensalis. Next base: position 1,159,447 of record OZ024908.1, read on the forward strand.
GTAGTCAGTGGTAGAACCTTGAACCTTTTTACCAGCTCTTTGTTCTGTAGTCAGCAATAGCCGCTCTGGCTTTTGCCAACTGTCTTGCTCGGCGGCAAAATCTAATCTGAATGTCATCTGTACTGGTGACTCTGATAGACACTCATACCTACCACTATTACCTTTGTGTTGAGTTTCAACACCCTTGTTTGCACCCGAGAGTGCTCCCGCAAATGACTTCTTCTTCGGAATGGCCCCCCCATTGGCTCCCTTAGGTGCAGACTTACCTGGCTTGCTGCTAGTCCTAAGACTTTTTTCATGCTGCTCGTCCTCTATCAGGGCTAATCCCATTAGAGTGGTTGCCAGCTCTTTCTTGTCAACGGAGGAGAGTCCGTTGATCTCCTTCAGGAGTCTCTTGACGGCAGTACTACTCTTGGTAGTGCCGCCCTGCACGCCCTTAGAAGGGCGGGACCCATCTCCAGCGGTTACCTTGCCACTAGGCATGCTAGCGGCAAGGTTAAAAAGAATTAAGAATAATTTTGATAATTTAATTGTCCCGTATACTGTACTATACTGTGCAGTATGTAGTGGGATGTGTAAGCTGTCAGTCACACTCAGGAGAGTGATGACGCGTCGCTCACTAATAGGTGTGAAAAGTGTACCTATACTGCCTATACTGAGCATCTCTACATGGCTTATATATATGTGCCCATGTAGTCACTGTTGTCACTATCTACGTAGTAGCGTGTTGGTTCAACAGTGTGTATACTGGAATCTGACTGGGCTCGTCAGATTCGCTGTAGAAGCCGCTTGTGGCTAATACAGCTGTTTTCACTTTTTTGATCAAGAGTTCCCTCTCTGGGTCAGATAGGCTTCTGACCAGGACTCTCTTTTTGGGGGTTTTGTTCAGCATTGTGCTCTCCTGGCACGCCTCCAGTGACTGCTGCCTGCCAGTCACATTAGTGGGTTGTGGGGTCCCATTTTGTCTAGTCTGGCTATTGAGTGTAGCTTGGGCTATAGCCTTGGTCTGCTGGCTATTATCTTTTTTTTTTGTCAGCAGATTTAGGACAACCCGCTTTCCCTTCGCTCTGGCGCTGTCGTCGCGTATAAGCTTTTTCTCAGGGCTGGATGATTTTTGGCCTGTTGTACCGTTGGTACCAGGTACCGTTTGAAGCGATTGAGCATTGCTCTTGTCTGGCGTGACCATGCCACTGCCAGCCTGGTCAGGGCTACTATCTTTTTTCTCAGCACTAGCGTTTGCACTGTCGGCCTCAGGCTTTTTTTGTGCTTTTTGGTTTGGCCGAGGGGGTGGCCCGTACACCTTCTTTGTTATACAGTAAAACCTGTCCATACTTTCATGCCTTGGGACAAACTTTTATTCCGGTTTGGACAGGTTCCGGTTTGGAGAGGGTTTTTGCTTTCGGAGAGGAACAGACAACGATAACTTGTACAATTGACATGAGGGTTATAATTCAGGATGTGTCGTCAGTAGGTCTACAAATGATAGGTGGATGTATATTTAATAAATCGATATAATAAAAGACACAATTTTTACAGATGTTTTTTATATTAAAATAATAAGCATATAATAATCAATTCATACTTTTTCAAGCATGATTCATATATAAAACACATAATACAGCTAGTATACATAGATTAGTAAATCTGTAGGATCCCTGCTTCGCTTGATTACTGTGACAGTCGTCTCTGATCTCCCCGGACGCAGTGGGACAGGAGAGGACTGCCTCGTTTTGGTACTTCAGTACCGTGTGCATAAAACCGAATCCCATGCGGTCGTAGCGTTTTTCCCGCACTTGTGATATAGCTCTTGGCGACTGCGGACGTGTCGCAGGTCGTCCGCTCGGAGTTTGACTGAGACGTGTCATGCGTGGGGTTGTGCATTGCTGATGTTCAATGTCTAGACCAATAAACATAATGATCTGAAGAGAAGTTTTGTGAAGTCAATTGGAACCGTCGACCTGACGGGGAAGGAATGAAGTTTATGATATGTTGGTGAAAGTTAGGTGGCTTCTGCCGTTCACCCTACCGACTAGCCACCTCGCATCTCCACAAATCTTCTACCGGGAATGCATATTGTGTCAGTGATAATTTATCATTTTTTGTAACGGTGTGTCACATATTTCACACACAGAGCGCATATGTCATTTTATAAACATTGACTTTTTAGCGCCTAATCTAAAATAACATTACATTCTTGTAATCGTCTGTCACACGTTTCAAACACGGAGCATATTTGTTAACACAGACATCAGTCCGTTTAAATATCAAAGCGGTAGTAGGAGAAGTTGTGCTTTCGCTACGGAGTTAATCATATTGCAGCAGTTTTATTTTTTTTAACTTATTTCATGACGACAACACTCGTTTGTTTGGTAACTTTTATATATTTTCTGGAATGTATGACGCTGGACTAAATGCTCCGATACTTTATAATTATGTCATTTAATACAATTAATGCCTTAACTAAGAGTAAAAAAAATAATATAGGAATAATCGAGTGATGAAAGAATAAATCAAATGTTTTTTATATTTTACCTATCGCTAGTTATTTATTTATTGGGCCATTAAATATCACGAACAGAATAAATTCATCCCAAAACACAGTCTAATGTATTTAAGAATTATTGTTTAATGCACTGATATGTTTATGAATTGATACGACCTTTATTATTATATTAGTCAAAGATTTTGTTATAATATTTTACTAACCACTTATTTTATTATTTTTTATGTTGTTAAAATATCTTACCAATCTCAAAGTAAATGCGCTATAATAGTTCCCCTAACGCGGAAAAGGTGTTACCAACACTATCTTCGCACCTTCCCCATTGCATAACCTGATAACAAGCAGGATTAACATTACGTCACCTTGTCGCCCCCTGTTTAACCCTTAGTGCACCGTGTGCAATTTAAAAAAAATCTTTAAACAAATCGATTCCGGTTTGGACAGGTGAAATACAATACAATTTATGCATTTGGGGAAAATAATGTGTCCGGCATTCGGAGTAGACATGCAGTTCCGGTTTGGAGAGGGTCAATTAGTATTGTGTTGAGTGTGATTAATTCGGGACCAAATAATTATTACGGTATAGATAGGATTCCGGTTTGTACAGGGTCCGGTATGTACAGGTTGCACTGTATTTGCCGTCGCTCCCTGTTTTTTTGCGGCTCTGCTCATCAGCGGGGAAGAGAAGTGGTAGCTTCCCGGCCGTGCTTCTGCGGCCTTTGATAACAATGTTGTGCCCGACCTTCAACCGTTTTTTGAGCTTGTCTGTGTCTTTCAGATACACTGAGCTCAGCCCTTGTGCGACCACCGGCCCTAGTTTGGGCTGTTTGGCTTTCTTTACCTTTGAAGGAGCTTTTTTTATCTGGGGGATACCCAGGTGCCCTCATTGAGGGCGCTGGTGTTTGCCTCACCAGTCACCTCCATGTCAGTGTGAGCTGCCGTGTCAGTTTTTAAGAGGCATAGCTGTGGATTCCCCACAGGTAGGCTTGTCGCCTATAGCGTCTAACTGAGCATTAGTGACATGTGAATCAGATTCACGTGCTGTTACTGTCTCAGCGCCGCTGATATGTGAAACAGCGGCTGTCACCATATATTGGGCGTCGCTACATGGCTTATAGGTGCCCATGTAGTCACTGTTGTCGCTATCTAAGTAGTAGCGTGTTGGTTCAACAATGCGTATGCTGGATTCTGACCTGGGCTCGTCTGATTCGCTGTAGAAGCCACTTGCGGCTAATACAGCTGTCTTAACTTTTTTGATTAAGAGTGCCCTCTCTGGGTCAGATGGGCTTCTGACGGTATCATTTTGTCTAGCCTGGCTATTGAGTGTAGCCTGGGCCGCCTGCCTTGTTTTTGGCAATCAGTTTTATGGCTGCCTGCTTGCCATTTGCTCTGGCGCTGTCATCGCCTATGGGATTTTTCGCTGGGCTGGTTGGTATTAGCCCTGCGGTACCGTTGGTACCTGGTACCGTCTGCTTCACCTGAGCATATCTCTTGTCTGGCGTGACCATTCCACTGCCAGGTTGGTAAGACTTTGCGATAGTGGCCTGGTCAGGGCCACTATCCTTTCTCTCAGTGTCAGCGCTTGCACTGTCGGCCTTACTCTTTTTCTTAAAGAGTTTTTTGCTTTCATCGAGGGGGTGCCACCTACACCCCTTTGCCAGATTTGCCGTCGCCCCCTGCTATTTTGAGCGATGCAGATCCCTCTTGTTTCTTCCCCGTCCGTTTTTTGTCAACGGCGGGACCGACATTGGCCTGCTGTCTGCCTTTACCACCAGCCTTGCGGGTGTGCCCTTCACCCGTCTTTTTGTCCCCGTGTTCCTTTAGTCTGAGTTACAGGTACCTCAGTGCTTGTCTGGGTGTGCCCCTCACCCTTATTTCTCTGACCCCCTGGTGTTTTACGAGGTCCAGGCACCTCCTGAGCTTGCTCCGAACTCTGCTTTACAGGTGACACGATTTTGACCGGGTCCCCCCCCCCCTGGAACTCGACCATATCGGCCACCAACCTTAGATGGTTCTCAGCCTGGACCTTGTCCATAGCTGATTCTAGCGCACCTATGAGTAGCGACTGTTGTGCTTCCACAGACAAGTCCGTGGCGCTCTTAGAAGAGCGACTAGAGTCTAGGATAGCAGGGCTATTCATACCGTCAATAGTGCTTTGCTAGTTTGCCTTGTCCCTTGTCCAAGTTATGATAGTGCGATACTCACAAGTCTTCCGGTAGTGCGTCGATGTATCTGATTTCAGCTTATAATATTCACTGTGCGTGTCTATTATAAGCTTAGCTTATATCTGACTAACAAGAGTTAGTGAGTGAGAGCTAAATCTAGCGTCTAGAGCTGTTGACACCTCGATCACCTCTATTCACGATTCATAATTGATTCAGGCAAACATGACAATTTGGTGGATATAATATTTTTCGGTAATTTTTTTTTACATAATGAACAAACCATCGTGCTTCATCCCCGCAGATAAACCATTTTCACAGTAAGCCTAAACATATGTAAACACGTAAAAAAACTCGGAACGTCATAAGCCTAGAACGGGGACACAATACAAAGTAAACAATCCACTTGACCAGAGAGCTAGATGTGACATGATAAATTTGGCGATGGTTTCTTTATGACACCCTGTACTTTCCCCAGGATGCCACAGATAAACACAAAACCATAAAATGAATGACTAAATAATGCAGAATACAAAGAAATTGAACTGGAATTGAATACAAGAGACTTTTGCTAAGTAAAGACAAGAAAAAATATGTATATATATACCGAATCATGTGTAAACACATGTCAATGTTACCCACGTTACTTTGTATAATTTTCTTATCAATTAAAGGACTCTCTAATGCTAGAATGTCTTGTAATATTTCTTTGTTGTTATGTTTGGGGTTCCATAAATATATATAAACAAAAACACAAGAATGGTCGCAAAAAAACTGTAAACGTCTTTTTATGTTTTGGGTGTACTTGAGTATTTGAATTCAACGAAGCTGCTCGGATGAAACCACGAGGATGTGACACCCACTGCCCCCTTTACAGATGGTGGACCCATCGGGCTACATTCCTTGTTGAAGCTTTTATTAAAACCGATTTTAATACACAAGAGACAAAATCTGTTTAAAGAAAAACAGCTGTTAAAAATTACATACTATGAGGGGGTACTGGGATGATTGCTAGTAGTAGTACTTTTCGCCCCCATCCGGAGAGGGTCATTAGGGATCTGTTTAGTCTGTTGGATGCTGTTTACGGCATTGTACGGAAGCACTAGTCTACAGCAATCATCCAAGGGCAGCTGCAGCCTCCTCGTATCTGGCCATAATCTTCGGGCGGATTGCCAGTGGCATACCCTGGTTCCTCCGCTCAACAGCGGAGCCAATGCAGAACTCGCATCAGTGTTGGCGCTGATGTAGGCTGTGGTAGCCTTAAATAACCAGCAATAGCATGTTTGACATTAGGTCTGTCATGTGATGAATGGATTTAGCCAGAGGGAGTGATCCTTCCTATTGTTACTCTAGGGACTATCCGACCGGAGGATAGCGGAGCTGCGCAAAATGCCACCGAGTTTCAGCATTAATATGCACAGCGAAACCCAAGTCTCCGAACGTCTGGGCATGTCTGGGGGTATATCCCCTAGATATGCCGACAACCCCTTATCGTACGAGCGAAGGAAAATGCTCTCAATAACCCACCATGCCCTATCACCCCCACCCTCACCTCATCATCTGTAGGCTACATCATACATCTCATCAATTGACTCAAAGTTTTTATCGTATTGCAATGTCACTTAAGACCATTTGTACCGAAAAGTGACGTAAAGCAATGATTTACTACTACTACTTCCCTGTACATGTGGCCTTGGAGCCTGCACCGGTGACTCTTCAACGCCCGGCCCTGGAGAGCAACCATCATCCGGTGCCAGAACCCCCCCACTTAACATATCAAACATCAGGCAGCTCTTCCCTTAACATCCATACTATATTTTGTCACATAAAATTCCCTGACCATTGTACAAACATCCTCCATGCTTTTTATAACAGACTTCTCATGGCGAGCCTCCCTCGCCATCATTCCAAACGACTCCAGCCAGTCAATGACCAACTGGTTGTCCACATAATAGGGCAACCAGAAAATACTGGCTTTGAAAGACAAAGCCCTCAAGAACGACAACGAGCCTGTTTCCTTCCCTGCCTGAATAGCACCGCAATCAGCCAGGGAGTGTGCGTGTGTCACATCACTGGTAGTGATGTGCCACTCCCGGTTGCTCCCAGCATCACCCAGGGCCACCAGATTTTTCAATCCGATGACATATCTCAGGGCAGGTAAAAAATTGCCCCTTGAGATGCCATCACCAGTAGGCACTTTAGCTACAGCAGTTCTTTCCATGATATTATTTGCCTTCATGGCACTCGTACGTTGAACATTCCAGGCACCCTGTACTGGGGCCTGTACTCCAGAGGGAGGCACCTGTCCAGTCACCTCCACTCTCCCATCATCTAATGTCACATCCCCGGCTCTCTGTACTAAGTCATTCATTACATTATCATTATTTGGTGTAACACTACTTGCTTTGTTTGTCAAATTCATAAATGTCTCTTCCTGCTTCTTCTTTATAGTTGACTGTACATCCAGCTCTGCCTCTCTGTCGTTAAATTTTCGTTTAACATGGCTCAACTGTCTCCCCAACTCTTCCTCACCCACTGCCTTCATTCTTTCCTCCAGATCAATCCTCGCTTCCTCCTCTGTATATTCCATCAACGACTTCCTCGCTATCTCTGCCTCCACTTCTTCCAACTTCTGCTGCACATAGTGTGGGCATGCCTGGGGGTAGATCCCCTAGACATACCCAGAACCCCTTATCGGGCGAGCGAAGGAAAACGCTCTCAATAACCCACCATGCCCTATCACCCCCACCCTCACATCATCATCTGTACATCATTTCATCTCATCAATTGACTACAACGTTTTTATCGTATTACAATGTCACTTAAAAGTGCTTTTGTGTCGATAAGTGACGTAAAACAATAATTTACTACTACTGCTGCACATAACTATCAGTCTTGATACACGTTGGCCAATGCTACACAATCATCCAAGGGAAGCTGCAACCTCCATATGTCTGGCCATTGTCTTCTGATTGCCAGCGGCATACCCTGGTTTTTACATACAACAGTGGCGCCACCGTAACTCCAGTATCAGAGAAGGCATTGCCAGTGTAGTGTCACTACAGTGCAAGCACTGAAGTTGGGTGTGGTAGCTTTGAAACGTTTCAACTGGCAATAGAGTATTTTACATTGTGTCTCTCACGTGGGATGAATGGAGTTACCCTTAGCTATTGCATGACTAACTCGAGATAGCATAGCCGCTTTTGATTGCCAGCGGCATACCCTGGTTTTTACATACAACAGTGGCGCCACTGCAACTCCAGTATCAGAGAAGGCATTGCCAGTGTAGTGTCACTACAGTGCAAGCACTGAAGTTGGGTGTGGTAGCTTTGAAACGTTTCAACTGGCAATAGAGTATTTTACATTGTGTCTCTCACGTGGGATGAATGGAGTTACCCTTAGCTATTGCATGACTATCTAACTCGAGATAGCATAGCCGCTTTTGAACAAAAAAACCCGACTCTCTGGACGTCTGGGGGGGATGGGTGTCACTTCTGCGTGGTCCCCCCCTGGGCATCTTCACAGAAGGCCAAGAACACCCAGTCATTGAGACAGACATATTTTCAGACATATTCTGTAAAATCTTTGTGCATTTTATCTGTGTATTCTTTATAACCTTTTTCTCATTGTGTAGACTTTTTCCCTTTATGTTTTAATGTTCTTGTGCAACGTCTTAACTAGAGTGGCGTCGGACGGGCAGTTTTTTTTTTAAGATATGATACATAGCTGAAAATGAACTAGAAAAGATTGCTTCCCCGATATTGGACGGGAAGTTTCTAAAAGGATGGGACGGGTCGAATTCTAGTGCCATGTAAGAATCTGGTGTATTGCTTCTTTGCTCCAGTCTTTGTCATTATTTTTTGTCATACATTTCTTTGTCTTAATGGTTTCTCTGTGGCATCCTGCTGGGTAATGCAGCATGTCAGAGAGAAGCCAATACCATACAATTAGCCTGTGGTGACTTGCGGTGTTCTCACGGTTCGTGGTTGCTCTGATTTTTGAGAATTTGTTATTTTATTGTTTAATGGTTTCTCTGTTCAATGTTCGTCATTCATATGTATGTCAATTTATATTGTGTACATACATACATACAGTATATACATACAGTACATACATACAGTAATTTTATTTGAGTGGATACAGTGCTGGTTTGGTGTTGATCGTCATCCGGATTATGTATTCGATGGCAGCTTCAATGGCCTCAGATTAAGTTGAGCCACAATTTTACTTTCTCCTCCGGATATGATTGGCACTAAACCGGCATTGGTCCTATTCTCAAAATATTTTTACACAAAAATATATTGAGCATTATTTATTTCTATTGTTATATATTTGTTTTGACACAGACATTGTTTTGTGAATTTCAATTATAATTATTTTTGTCATCTTTTTGTGTTATTTTATATTGTGTATCGGCGCTGGCACTGTCTCAGGTTCTTAGAATGTATATATACTCAATAAAAAACTTGTAAACGGGTTTTATCCGTGACACAAATCCTGGTCACGGCACCAATGTAAACGGGTCTTATCCGTGATACGTTGACACGCTATCGTCGGGTGTCCAAATGTTCTGGCACGGCAAACACAACACTCGTGGATAAAATTAACTTAACTCTTGAATATATATAAAATATATATTAAGCATAAAACATTCAATTTCTCAGTACACTGATGTTAGTACTTACATCTCGTTGTGTAATTTGTTGATAATTTTGCTGTTGCTTCAGTGATCTACAAGATGTTAGATACCAAAGCAACTCCCACTAAACTTAGCCAAACCTGAAACGTCTTTGTTACAATACCCCCCAATTTCTCTCTGACTTTCTCCCTGAATTTTCCTCTGAATTTCCTCTCGAAGGCTGTGGGCGCCTTCCTTTATAGCGGATCCCGACGGGCGCGGTCACTTCCTGTGGTGAAATGACGTCTCTACCAATCAGGATCCTTACTTTGATATACATTCACATTCCTGGGCTGTTTTCCAGAACCGACTCACACAGGCCTCCAGAACTAGGGGACGTCCTGTATGACAATTAGTACTAGTCGCAGTACCGTCTCCACCATGTGGTTCACATGTAAACAGCCCAGGACAGCATGTTTATTCTACCCTTTACTTACCGAAACCCCAACTTAGACACCTGTTACTTAACATTGTTACAAACTCGCTACATATAGGTGCCAGAGGCATTATCATGTTATCATCAATCGTTTTTATTTCAATGCCTTAGTTCGGACATACTGTTATAAGATATCATATTATTTTAGTCTGAATTGTCAATTTAAATGGCCATACTGGCCGAAAAATGTATTCGATGGCAGCTTTAATGGCCTCAGATTAATTTTATCTCAATGCCTTAGTGCTGACATACTGCTATCAGTTTGGTCTTTTTACTTTATCTCTTTTACTGTTCAAGATATCATATTATAATTTTAGTCTGATTTGTCATTTAAATGGCCATACTGGCCGGAAAATGACGTAAAAAAAAGATATTTTACTTACTTACTTACTCTTATAGACAGGCCATGGGGGATACACCTGCAACACTGCTTGTCTGCCTAACGCTGGGCCGACGGCATCAACATGTGGCCCAATGCTGTAGGAACATTCAACCGTCCTTTAGCAAGTGTTAAGGTATACAAAAAGTTCGCATCAAAAAGCACGGGGGGAAGGGTGTCACCTCCGCGTGGTCCCCCCTGGGCAACTTCTTAGAAGGCCAAGCACACCCAAACGGTTTTGCCTTTTGCCTTTCATCAAACCAGGTTTTTCTATTTTTTTGACGAAGTTTGTTTGTGTTTGCTTTCCGGTGGTTAAGGGTTTTTCACTGAGGTTGTTATCTTTATTTTCGAATAGTTTCAAATTCTTTATATATTCTTTATATATTCATATTTATATATTTATATATTTTTTCATTGTACTCATTGTAGATCTACTCATAATTCCTCTACGATTTGTTTTTTTGTGTTTGCAGTGTTTTCTCTTTGGCATCCTGGTGTTGGACGGGATGTCCGAAAGAAACCATTGCCATATAATTATTTTTTCACTTCATTGTTTTAATTGTTTCTCTGTGGCATCCTGGCGGATAATGCAGCATGTCATAGAGAAGCCATTGCCGTACAATTAACCTGTGGTGACTTACGGTGTCCTCACGGTTCGTGATCGCTCTGTGATGTCCTCCAATATCACAGACCTTATTACCAACTGTGGGGGCACTGTAAGTCTTTAATTTTTGAGAATTTTTTGTGGTTTCATGATTTCTCTGGCCATACTGGCCGAAAAGTGAAGTAAAGAAGACATTTACTTACTTACCCAATGGTTTCTCTGTTTATTGTTTATGTCATTCATGTTTATGTCTAAATGGGTTTACTTTTTTTGATTATAGTATATAGTATTATAGTATATATTATATATTTGTTTTGACAATGACACTGTTTTGACTTAGACTTAGTAGTTTTTACACAATCACTCCAATTTCATGGAGATATAGTGACTTCATAATTTTATAATAACTTCATGTTTTACATTATTCATACTGATGTTTTTATACTCATACAACATGTCATCAGACTCGTTACATATAGGTGCCAGGAGCATCGTCATCTTATCATATCAAACACTTTAAACTGAATATTTTAGTACGATCATGTTTTTATTGGCTTTGTCTTCCCTTTACTACTTTAACTATACAATATGGGATATTGTAATACCCGGAATTTTCACTTAAATGGCCATACTGGCCGAAAAGTGAAGTAAAGCAAATATTTTACTTACTTACTTACGCATCAAAAAGCACGAAATTTGACGACTCATTGGGCAAAACGTGAGATCCATATAATTTTCCTGAGCCCAAAGAAAATCGCGCACATTTTATGTCTAGCCAAAAAAGCATGTAATATGTTCACATAACTCAATATTTTTATTCCAAATGGGTTAATTTTAATTCAACAATAATTCTAGAACATGTTTGAATCGAAACCAAACATTTATACTATACAAAAATCAGCTGAGAGAAAATTATTTCGTCTATTTACTGAAAAAGTATGAAAAATGGGTAAAATTAAGTGTTAAAATACCAACTTAAAGCTCTTTTGTGCATTTGTCGATGATCAGACACACAATATTTTACATCCATGTGAAGGCCTGTGTCAGTAGCTTACTATTGATGTCAAATATAGTGATATAGCTCAAAATTTAACTACTCAGTCGGCAATAATGTAAGATATGGTCAATTTTCCCGAGCCTGAAGAAAAGAGCTAATAAAACGTCTAATCAAAAAAGCTAGTAATATGTTCACATAACTCATTATTTTTATTCCAAATAGGTTAATTTTTAATCAACAATAGTTCTAGAACATGTTTGAATCAAAACTAAATATTTATACTATACAAAAATCGGCTGAGAGAAAAGTATTTTGTCTATTTACTTAAAAGTATGAAAAATGGGTAAAATTACGTGTTAAAAAACAACTTAAAGATATATTGTGCATTTGTCATTGATCAGACACAAAATATGTGACATCCATGTGAAAGCCTGTGTCATATGTAAGTTATAATAAATAATTTAAAAATTATTTAAATAGAAAATTACCACAGTTTTAGCAAACAATCACTTCATGAATACGCAATATTTCAAATTGTGGTTTGTGATTTTGACGGTACTGGTGTTTCAAGGTTTTTTACTGTACTTTTGGACAAGATGATTTTTGTAAGACGCGCAGATTCAGATTCCTGAGAAAATTTTACTGTAGGTGGAACTCTTGATCGCATGGAGCTTTCAACACAAATACCCCTCCCCCCCCCCTAGCTCTGGGACTATGACGTTTCCCATCAACTTTAATATTATATAGTTGGCCCTTTTCTCCATCAAGCTATGCTTAGACATTCATATAACACATGGAAGTCTAATTAGGCTGCAAAATTATTCTTTTCAACTGCTTTTCACATTTAATTTGCTAAACATAATAAAAAGCATGTTTTCTAAAGCAGAGTGCCGTGTAAAATGGGACTCGCGTATCAGTGACATATTAAAAAGCGAATTTGGGGTTCTACAAGGCGGTATGCTCAGTCCCAAACTATTCACGGAATTTTTACAAGACATATCTGCATCATTTGACCAAGATCAAGGTATCGCTGTGGACACCTTACTAATGGTATATCTGTTATTTGCAGATGACCTTGTCCTTTTTTCAGAATCTGCCGAGGGATTACAAAAACAGCTAACTGCCCTGTATTCATATGCCTCCCTATGGCATATCATAGTTAGCATTCCTAAAACAAAAGTTCTTATCTTTAATGAACGTTACACAACAGTATGCGGAAGCTTCCACTATGGTGATAACATTATAGAAAAGGCTGAACAATATAAATACCTTGGTGTAGTGTATAGCACCAAGTCCGCTAATAACGTGTTAAAAGAAACTTTTTCTCATCTTGCTTCCCAAGCTGGGAAAGCAATCTTTGCTCTACGTAAACAGTCCCGTCCTGTGGTCGGTAAATTGTCACCCACTATTGCGTTCAAGGTATTTGATTGCCAAATATTGCCCATACTAGAATATGGAAGTGATATATGGTATACAGGCGATGATGTTAACGATCTGGAAAAAATCCATCTAAAATTTATTAAATCCACACTTGGCATTAGAAAGCAAACACCTACTCCTGCAATATATGGGGACACGGGTCGATTTCCACTGATCATGGACGGGGGCCCTAGGGTAGTGGTTAGCACCGCTGCCTTTCACGCCAGAGTTCGGGGTTCTGTTCCCGGTCTCGGCAGTTTGAAAGAAACAAAACTGTTTCTTCCCCATCCACGTGTGAAAGTCAGTATTGTGGGGAGCCTCCGTGACCGAGAGGTAGCGTGCTCGGCCTCAGACCGCCAGGGCTCGAATTTCGAATCCTGTGTCTGGAGGGCAGTGTCATCTCAATCATGTCACAATCCTCAGGAGGTTCTCCTGGCCCAGTTTAGCCTATATGTGCACAAAAGTGGCCTAAAGCCCAATTCATTTCATTTCATTTCCACTGATCATCCGGCAACACATAAAAGCTGTAAAATATTGGTGTAGAATTCTAAAATTATCTCGGAGCCATCCAGTCAGAAATGCCTACAATATGCTACTTGAGCTAGATGCCATTGGCTTCACGAACTGGTGTTCCCGTATTCGCTCTGTCCTCGAACGAACCGAGCTTGATCACACTTGGGAATCACAGAAAATTGGGGATACAAATAAATTCATGCTTTCATTTAAAGAATCAATAGTTAGAATATTTACACAGCAGTGGAGAAAAGATATTGAGAGCTCGAGTAAGCTGCGCACATATGCATTAGTAAAAAAATATTTCTGTGTTGGACCATATATCTTGCACATAAGGGGGAACCACCTCATAACAGCAATGGCGAGATATCGAATGAGCTCACATGATCTAAATATAGAAAGAGGACGATTCAATAACCAATCACTCCGAAAAATCAGCGAATATGCACAAGGTGTCAATTAAACGAAATTGACGATGAAATACATCTTCTTCTCCACTGTTGCGCTACGAAGAATGAACGCGAAATCTTGTATGATTCTGTAGCCGCAATTATCAATATACAACCGACAAATGAAATGTTTCTAGGAATTATGACATCTAGAGACATAACAGTGGTGAAGTCACTAGCGCAATTTATTTATGGTTGCTTTAAACAAATTAAGGGCTAAAACTACTGAGTATAATAAATCTGTCACCTGTCGCTATATTATTCATATTATCATGCCCTCATGATCTGACTTGGGTATTACCACATATCAAGACGGTTGTTGCTCTCGGATCTTATTATTTGGCATTTTGGGGCCGGTTAGGGACGTTTCCGTCGCCTTTGTTATCAGACGAGGTGGGGCCTTATGGAGGATTTCAGAGTTGCTAAGTCAACTGATTTTCTCCATGAGGTCGGGAATGTTTTTCTTCGATTGTAACTCCTGAGTATGTGGTTCTAACTAGGTCGTGATTGAAACAGTATGAATTAAACAATATAGTGAATTATAAAAAGGCTTAATGCTTTTGTGCGAGGGCCATGTCCTGTGTGAATTGCACAAATAATTTTTAACCGCCATTACTACTGTTATTACGTCGTTAAGTTTGCACCACTAGTCAATCTCAGGGAATCTCCGCGCTCATAGCGACTGTACTTGCATGGTCACATGACACGGAGCTACCTGTTTATGCCATATTTATTGTACTTGCATGATATTATATTTAATTTTAAAAAATGCCATATAATTTTTACCAGTGGCTTATTGCATACTCCAGTTACTGTAGCATAATCATGCACTTGTATATATTTTAGGTTTCTACGCTTTCCAGAGTGTCTTTTTTGCTACTATATATAATTAGTATGTCATACGTAGTAGCTATTTTATCTCTGGTTTTGGTGCGGGAAACAAAATGATAGACCTCTATGTTATCTTGGCAATGCCTTTTATTTCATTTTTAGTAGTAGTCATTTATATTATCGAAATACCCAGTTTTTATTTTGGCAATGCCACTTAACATGATTTTAGCTGTGTATGTCATACCATGTATATTATCATATGATTTTAACAAACTAACAATCTTGTATATACATGTACATATATCTCTTTCATTTCTATGACAAATAAGTCTGTAATGACTTTTCTTTTCTGTCAATAAAATATCTGTCTGTCTGTCTGTCTGTCTGTCATTCAGAGACTGAAATTTAAGTTTGAGATAGAGATGAGAGATACGATCGAGATAGCTATGGTTTGTTTCAACACCTCTTTCTTTAGGCGACCCTTGGAATCCCAAGGTCATTAAATTCAAATTTCCCCTTTCCAGGTTCTAGTCCTCCTTTCCAGCCAGACATTTTGAATACAGAAAGAATTGGTAAGCTAAAAAGGACTCACTAGCATGAGATCCTAATGCCATTATGGGCTATTATCTCACTCTCAGCACCTTTCGGATGCTAGGGTTCCACACTCTTTAGTCCCATTCGTAACCCGTTGAATTCTGGGTAGACCAAATCAACTAGGCTCGCTCACCATAGAGTTAGTAAGGAGACTCCTTGCTAACTCTATGTCGCTCACTGTGGGCCAGGAACTAGGCTAGTTAACACCAAGCCTGCCGAACTGTTTTTTTATTTATTATTTGTTAAGGGCCTACTCGAGGGGGTGGCGGGGGGGGCGTGGTAACTGTGCTCCATTCTATTCTGTGGATAGCTGCTTGCAGCGGTCTAATGGGGTGGGGTGGGTCGAAGTGCTGTCCTATCATGTCTTCTTGTCTTCTTCTGGTATGTAGCCTACTGTCTCACAATCTAATCTGTAAGTAAACTCGACCTGGGATCATTTGACAGGTCTTATGCTATGGATAGTATAAAGCATGCGGGATGAACAAAACTCAAGAGTCAACAAATCAGTGGAGTCTCATCTTCTTTAATGTAATTAAAAATTTCGGTGTAATTTTTTAAGTAATTAAAACTTGACCTGGGATCATTTGGCAGGTCTTATGATAATAAAAATATGAGAGCTAAGACAACGGAGTCAACCATCTGAGCAGCTGAGCAACAGATTTTAATGTAATTAAAATTTGACCTGGGATCATTTGACAGGTCTTATGATAGTACAAATATGAGAGTTAAGACAACGGAGTCAACCAACTGAGCAGCTGAACAACAGATTTTAATATAATTAAAACTTGACCTGGGATCATTTGACAGGTCTTATGATAGTACAGATATGGGAGCAAAAACAACAGAGTAAATCATCTGAGCAACTGAACAACAGAGTTAATCAAATGAGATAGGCCTACAACAGGATTAAAATTTTCAGTGTAATTTTAATGTAATTAAATATCGACCTGGGATCACTTGACAGGTCTTAGGCTAAAACAAATGTGAGAGCAAAACAACTGCGTCAATCATCTGAGATACAACAGGATGCACAAAGATTAAACAACAGGATGCACAAAGATTTAAATGAGTTGTGGAAGGATGGTTTCGCCGAGGGGGTGGCGGGGGGGCGTGGTGACTGTGCTCCATCTTATTCGGTGGATAGCTGCTTGCAGTGGTCTAATGGGGTGTGGTGGGTCGAAGTGCTGTCCTATCATGTTTTCTTGTCTTCTTCTGGTATGTACTGTCTCACAATCTCATCTGCATGATTATCAACATTTTGCCGACTTGGGGACCGTGATGGTCTGGTGCGGATTGGACGGGGGGGTGGGGGGGGGGGGAGTGGCGGTCTCTCTGTGGGTCGTCTTTTTCTCAAGTTCGATTAACACTACCTGTTGCGGTTAGCCCTGAACCAGTCCCTGACACTTTCAGGTGGCTTTAGCCAGGCAACGGCTCTGCTAGCAATAGCAGCTGCTGATTACATACACAGCTCCGAGTAAAAAGCAACTGGACTAAAGGCGGGATTGTGATCGATCGATAATTATCGGAAGGCCCGGGCAGCCTGCATGCGGGCTAGCTAACCTAAACAAACAAACAAACAAACAAAAATGAAAAAAAAAAAGGTGTGTTACTGGCAGATTAGTCATTAGAATGAACGAAACTTATTCAAGCTGTTGCAATATTGATGTTTTAACATTAATCTTAGTCATTTGGATTATAACTACATTTCCACGTTACGAAAAATACACTTAAATTGTAACTAAAAACTTAGTGAATTACTGAATTATCGCTCATCGCACGTTGTCTTTCACTCTGTTCCTTTCACTCTTTCTTTGGGTTTATTATGGCTTGGGTCGTGGGTCATGCCTGTTGCGAAAAAACGAATATGAGGGATTCTATAATTTTAGGCACCAGTGATGATATTTTCCTTGATATAGCCTATGAGATTGTCTGAATATTGTCAAAAATTTAAACACATGTCAACTTAGCTTTGTTTATTGACATAGTCATAGCGTTGTCGGCAATATCCTAGTTTAGGCCCACCCTGGGTTCAATGTATTAAGCCCCCCTGACAGGTGAACACCATAGAAATATACTTATGTATGTTCTGTGGTGAAGAATATGGCCTTATCTGCTTATGGGTGATGAAATTCTGTAATGACAACGAAAGATTAGTAGGGATATACATCAATTAAATCAATAGTGTTTTATAATATTTTACATTCCCGTCATTTAGTAAAACGTAATGGCTCATTTATTATAACTAAATGACGGTCATATTTATATAACATTTCCGTCATTTAGTACAATGTAATGTTTCATTTATTATAACTAAATGACTGTCATATTTGTATAACATTTCCATCATTTAGTAAAATGTAATGTCTCATTTATTATAACTAAATGACGGACAAATATATATAACATTTCCGTCATTTAGTAAAATATAATGTTTCATTTATTATATAACTAAATGACGGTCATATTTATATAACATTTCCGTCATTTAATAAAACGTAATATCTCATTTATTATAACTAAATGACGGTCATATATTTAACATTTGCGTCACTTAGTAAAACGTAATGTCTCATTTATTATAAATAAATGATTAAATGTTGGCCCCGCGTCGCACAACGCCTGTCATTAATCCGACATTAATCCGACATTGTCTAAACGTTTTGTGTTAGGTAAAAACACTCACAGCCACATTGTACCTCAACAGCTCAGTCGACGATAACCCTTTACATACTACTTGTCAATTATCCACTCATTTAGATATGGCAGGTGGGCCTAATCTGATGGTAGTACTACTACCGGAATAGGCCCACCCTCAATAATTAACATATCGTAAGTGGGCCAAAACTTATACACTCTTTAAATCACAAGGAAAACAAATAAAGACCCCCTATTTAAATTTCCCATCAACTCCCAAAAAATATCCAAGCCCCTATTTGCTATTTATTCCCGGGCCCCAAAAGAAAATCCTTTTCTCCAGGGGTCTTTTCGCCCAAGGCATATCAATAACATTGCAGTTTAAAAATCGTAGAATATTTCTTTTATATACTCCTACTAACGGATTAGACCCACCTTCAGTCACTTAGATATGGCAGGTGGGCCTAATCCGGTAGTAGTGCTACTACCGGAATAGGCCCACCTTCAGCCACTTACATATGGGAAGTGGGCCTAAACTTATAAACCCATTGAATCCTAACAAAAACATCAAATTGTTTAAAATTTCCCATTTACCCCCAAAAATTATCCAAGCCCCTATTTGCTGTTTATTCCCGGGCCCCAAAGGAAAACCCTTTTCCCCAGGGGGTCTTTCCCCCCAAGGCATATCAATAACATTACAGTTTAAAGATTGTAGAATATTTCCTTTATATACTACTACCGGATTAGGCCCATCTACCATATCTAAGTGACTAAGGGTGGGCCTAATCCGGTAGTAGTACTACTACCGGATTAGGCCCACCTCCAGTCACTTACATATGGTAGGTGGGCCTAAACTTATACACCCATTAATTCCCAAGAATTATTTTATAAATTGTTATAATTTTCACATTTACCCCCAAAAATTATCCAAGCCCCTATTTGCTGTTTATTCCCGGGCCCCAAAAGAAAACCCTTTTCCCCAGGGGATCTTTTCCCTCAAGGCATATCAATAACATTACAGTTTAAAGATTGTAGAATATTTCCTTTATATACTACTACCGGATTAGGCCCACCCACCATATCTGAGTGACTGAAGGTGGGCCTAATCCGGTAGTAGTACTACTACCGGATTAGGCCCACCTTCAGTCACTTACATATGGTGGGTGGGCCTAAACTTATACACCCTTTAATTCCCATAGAAAATATTTAAAATTGTTTTAAATTTCCCATTTACCCCCAAAAATCATCCAAGCCCCTATTTGCTGTTTAATCCCGGGCCCCAACGGAAAACCCTTTTCTCCAGGTGGTCTTTCCCCCCAAGGCATATCAATAACATTACAGTTTAAAGATTGTAAAATATTTCCTTCTACCGGATTAGGCCCACCCACCATATCTAAGTGACTGAAGGTGGGCCTATTCCGGTAGTAGTACTACTACCGGATTAGGCCCACCTTCAGTCACTTACATATGGTGGGTGGGCCTAAACTTATCCACCCTTTAATTCCCATAGAAATTTGTTCAAATTGTTTTAAATTTCCCACTTACCCCCAAAAATCATCCAAGCCCCCTATTTGCTGTTTATTCCCGGGCCCCAAAAGAAAACCCTTTTCTCCAGGGGGTCTTTCCCCCCAAGGCATATCAATAACATTACAGTTTAAAGATTGTAGAATATTTCCTTTATATACTACTACCGAATTAGGCCCACCCACCATATCTAAGTGACTGAAGGTGGGCCTATTCCGGTAGTAGTACTACTACCGGATTAGGCCCACCTTCAGTCACTTACATATGGTGGGTGGGCCTAAACTTATCCACCCTTTAATTCCCATAGAAATTTGTTCAAATTGTTTTAAATTTCCCACTTACCCCCAAAAATTATCCAAGCCCCTATTTGCTGTTTATTCCCAGGCCCCAAAAGAAAACCCTTTTCTCCAGGGGGTCTTTCCCCCCAAGGCATATCAATAACATTACAGTTTAAAGATTGTAGAATATTTCCTTTATATACTACTACCGGATTAGGCCCACCCACCATATCTAAGTGACTGAAGGTGGGCCTATTCCGGTAGTAGTACTACTACCGGATTAGGCCCACCTTCAGTCACTTACATATGGTGGGTGGGCCTAAACTTATCCACCCTTTAATTCCCATAGAAATTTGTTCAAATTGTTTTAAATTTCCCACTTACCCCCAAAAATTATCCAAGCCCCTATTTGCTGTTTATTCCCGGGCCCCAAAAGAAAACCCTTTTCTCCAGGGGGTCTTTTCCCCAAAGGCATATCAATAACATTACAGTTTTAAGATTGTAGAATATTTCCTTTATATACTACTACCGGATTAGGCCCACCTACCATATCTAAGTGACTGAAGATGGGCCTAATCCGGTAGTAGTACTACTACCGGAATGGGCCCACCTACAGTCACTTAGATATGGTGGGTGGGCCTAAACTTTACACCCTTTAATTCCCATAGAAAATATTTAAAATTGTTTTAAATTTCCCATTTACCCCCAAAAATTATCCAAGCCCCTATTTGCTGTTTATTCTCGGGCCCCAAAAGAAAACCCTTTTCTCCAGGGGGTCTTTCCCCCCAAGGCATATCAATAACATTACAGTTTAAAGATTGTAGAATATTTCCTTTATATACTACTACCGGATTAGGCCCACCCACCATATCTAAGTGACTGTAGGTGGGCCTATTCCGGTAGTAGTACTACTACCGGATTAGGCCCACCTTCAGTCACTTACATATGGTGGGTGGGCCTAAACTTATCCACCCTTTAATTCCCATAGAAATTGTTTTAAATTGCGGAAACTTATACACCCTTTAAATAACTAAAAAGACAAAAAAAACAAGGCATATCACTAACATTACAGTTTAAAGATAGTAAAATATTACCATTATATACTACTACTGGATTAGACCCACCTACAGTCACTTAGATATGGCAGGTGGGCATAATCCGGTAGTAGTACTACTACCGGAATAGGCCCACCTACAGTTAGTAACATATGGGAAGTGGGCCTAAAATTATAAACCCTTAAGTTATCCAAAATAACCAAACAACCAAACAATATTTCCTTTATATACTACTACCGGATTAGGCCCACCCACCATATCTAAGTGACTGAAGGTGGGCCTAATCCGGTAGTAGTACTACTACCGGATTAGGCCCACCTCCAGTCACTTACATATGGTAGGTGGGCCTAAAATTATACACCCTTTAACTCCCCCCAAATTTTTTTTAATTGTTTTAAATTTCTCATTTAGCCCCAAAAATTATATCGGATTATACCCACCTCAAGTGTTAATATAAATTTATACCCACATCACTGTTTTATTGGCACAGAGGTGGGCCTATAAGTTTATACCCACCTCAGTGCTAGATTACCACAGAGGTGGGCTTAGAAGTTTATACCCAGGTGGGTATAAACCGGTAGATAGCCGCATTGTCAGCAGAGCTTAATTTAAATACTTATTTTTATCAATTAAAATTTTTCTTACCGTTATGGAGAAACTAATTTACCGTTATGGAGAGACCAATTTATGTTATGGAGTATTCTTCAAACTTAAATTTCTCAGTGACCCTTCTACAAAAGTATACCATATTTAACAAGTAGTTGAACATGGCTAATATAATGTTGATCACTTAATTTAGAAAGAATCACTTTATGACAATAACCCTTAAATAATGAAATAAGAATTACTCTCCGTTACGATTATTGTCGTTATGGAGAGTAATAATAACAAACATTGTCTCTCCATAACGACAATTATTTCTGTTACGGAGTGACAATAAAAAAATAGGCCTACTAAATATCGATGCTAACACAATTTAAAATATAAAAAGAAAAGTTACTATCTCAACAAGTGTCACTTGTTGGTTAAAATACCATATTCATAAAGGTTTATAGCTATTTTTAAATGAGTAAAAATAGGTTGAGAGACTACCTGTAGGGTGTAGACGTGTTTGTCAAGCTCTTGCTATTTTGATAGTTTATGCTAGAATAGAGCGCGAAATGTTTAAAGTTTTTATATCATTTTGACTGTGAATATATATAGATCAAGCTGATAACAACAGTTATCCCGGAACATATACATAAAAGTGAATATATGTGGATTATATATTTTATTATAGAGTGTACTATATAGGTCAGGTCAGCTAGTTACCTGTGTTTCACACCTTTACCTGCAAGCTGGACTTACTGTACATACCCTCTAGTACTGAACTCTCACCTGGTGCTGGAAAGGTGTCAATACATCACTAACTGTACTGTACAGAACAACGTGTGATAACACTCTTTATATATATATACTACATCATATCAAGATATGGCTGAACCTGCTATGTACAGTTTTCCTGCGATTACACGACAAGAGAAAAGAAAACAACGACAAAAAAAGCAAGAAAAAATGTGGAAACAACCTGAAACTCTACATCTGGATATGATATGCCACACCAGCGACATTGACAACTCTGGCGTGCTGGAGTACGAGGATCAGCTGTGTGACTTACAGTTTGTCACCCACAACCTTGCTGCTTGGAAGGACGTCTGTTTACAGCACTACGCTCAGAAGTATGAGGCTGGTGACATCACATCTTTCCCGTCTGTGTCTGCGATCTCAGACGGATCCCAGCTGAAAGTTGCTGGCTCTATTGTCATCAATTACTACTCGACAGGAGTAGTGTTAGTGCAAGGCAACCAAGTCCATGATTGGAAAGATCGTGACTTTCCAATTTTGAAAGCTGGTGTTAAAGAATGGGTTGATGAGGCTAATAAGTCTGTGATTGAGATGACGGAGTTAAGGAATAATTCAACCTTGAATGTTACGCGAAATGTCACAGCTGCTCAACAAGCATCATCCCCCGCCTCTGTGACAACCAACACAGCAACTATACCCAAAGCAAAAGCTACTCCAAAGAGGAAGAAATCAGTTATGCCCAAGATCAATCCTGCAAAGCCTATGGATAGTTCAACTCCATGTCATAAGCCTGTAAGCGCAAAGCCATCACCACTTCTCTCACCTGTTGTAAAACACGACGTTGACAGCCAGCAAAGTGATGAACTGTCGCAAATTAGTACATTGGAGTCTTTAGCGATCAACACTACCGAGGATATGCCACACCAATCACCTGTCAACACCTCTGGTAGAGCGACAAAGCTACAACATGTACAGTGCCTAGGTGATTCGTCGTTAGATTTGTTACACGCTGACAGTGTAACTACCAATAACACAGTGCATGAATACAACAGTGACACTTCTTCTCTCCGTGTGACACCAAACTGTGAACATTGTAAAAATCTACAAGACTATATTACCATCTGCGAAGAGGCTGCAAACACACTACGCGAAGAATTAGCGCAACTGAAACAACAAGCAAGTTCAACACGACCACCTGCCACACCGACACGACCACCGGCCACACTACCAAAAACAAAAGAGCGCATCAAGAAAACCCCAAAGCCTAAGATCTCATTTGTCGGTGATTCTAATGCCCGGAATCTATATAGACACTTGGATAGCACTAAAACAGACAATGCAGTGTGGGTTAATGCCGGCTGCAAGATAGAAGATGTGAACTCACGGGTGCACCATATGATTAAAGACAATGACGTTGGTGTTATACACCTTGGTACAAATGATGCCCTTAGCACCAAATCAGATAATGACTGTCTTGCCGACTGTAGTGACGCCATGGATTCTATCTTGGATTACTCAGTGCAGACGCCTCTCATTGTTTGCTCCGTGCCACCAACACGCAGCCAGAGAGGACAACGACGTGTCACAATGATTAACACCCTGCTCAAGTATAAATGTGACATGAACAATAGACTACTGTTTGTTGACACCGGATTAACCTTAAGTGATATTGGCAACGACGGGGTCCATCTGACTGACTCTGGTAAAGGAAAGCTTGCCAGGCGTATTCAATGTGAAAGCTTGGATTTTTACCGCAATATAAGCAGCCGACACATGTGAGTACAATTTCTAGTACAATTGCAGACATTAATCATTCTTTTGATAATCGTACTTCATCTACTATTCAACGAGTAGCGAATTGCGACTCAATTTCAATAACTTCTGATAAAGATCATCACAAAATACCCAGTGTTTTAGTTAGCTCAACAATTTTTTTTCCATATTTCAAAAAAGGCTTACGAGTGGCTTGTCACAATATAAATAGATTAATAAACAAACTTGACCAATTAAAATTATTTTTAGTCAACGATTGTCCATCACTTGATGTATATTGTCTTAGTGAGACATTCTTAACGGAAACAATTAATGATTCATATCTCTGTATTGATGGCTACACGTTTGTTAGGAAAGATAGGTTAAACAAAAAAGGAGGTGGTTTAATAATGTATGTCCGCGAAGGCATCTCATACAAACATAGAGAGGACTTAGAAGGACCTATTGAAACTATATGTATTGAAATCAAATATTCAAATAGATCTATTTTACTGACTTCAGTCTATCGCCCACCAAATAATGATAGTGATTCTATACAACATTGGTTATCTAATATGGAGGAATCTATGTATAAAATTTATTCCGAAAATAAACCAACGATATTAATGGGAGATATTAACATTGATATCATGTCGGACAAAAAAGATAAACTTCAAGAATCTTGGATCAGCCTTACAACCAATATACAGTTAAACCAGATAATTAAAGAGCCCACGAGAGTAACAAACATCAGTGAAACTCTTATAGACCACATTTACGTCTCTGATGATCTCCCCGTTTTATACAGCTCTCCTATTAAGTATAGTATTAGTGATCATTTCCCTGTATTTGCTGTTTTTAAAATGACGAATATTGATTATAGCAAAAATGATGGTCGCCATAAAATCATAGCGTATCGAAAATACAATAACTTCAATTCTGCAACATTTTTGTCGGACTTACAAAACGCCCCCTGGTTAACTATCGGTGCTGAAAACATTTCAATAGATCAATATCTTCAAAGTTTTATTTCTACTTTTACTAAAATAATAGACAAACATTTACCACTGGTCACCAAACGTATAAAACGACCAAAACAACCAGAGTGGATAACAAATAACATCTTACTAGCTATTAACAAGCGAGAAAATGCAAAGAAAAACAAAGATGAACACAATTATAAGTATTGGAGAAATGAAGTCACAAAGTTAATACGAGATGCAAAGAAAGAATATTATTCGGAATCAATTCAACTCTACAAAAACGACCCGAAAAAATTGTCTAAGGTATTTAATGAACTTAGCAACAAATCAAACTTTTCTAACAACATTAAAACAATAATTTATGAAAACAAAACATTTACAGATGATGCTGATATAGCAAATACTTTTAACAAGTACTTTACTAGTGTGTCTGAAAAATATCTAAATAAAGAAAAAAGTCTATCACCAAATCTGAAGAAACTGGAAGCTTTTATTTCAACGAAACTACCAAAAGGAAATATTTTTAATATACCATACATAACAGAGGATTTTGTTTATAAATTTTTGATCAGCCTTGATAATAATAAAGCGACAGGAATCGATAATATATCATCAAAGATTATTAAAATATCAGCCCCAGTAATTACGAAACAATTAACAGACATTTGTAATCACAGTATCCGTAACAGCTGTTTTCCGTCGATCTGGAAAAAGGCAAGAGTTACACCACTTCACAAGAGAAACTCAACCGACGACCCAGAAAACTACAGACCTATATCTATTTTGCCCCTTTTGTCTAAAGTTCTTGAAAAACATGTACACAACTCATTGTACGAATTTTTTCTGGTGAATAATCTTTTATCCCCTCGACAATCAGGTTTTCGGACCAAACATTCTTGTGAAACAGCACTCACTGAAATGACTGATAATTGGCTTAGTGCCATGTACAACAATGAATATTGCGGAGTTCTTTTTCTAGATTTATGCAAAGCTTTCGATCTAGTAGATCACACTATTCTACTTAAAAAACTAAAATTATATCAACTCGGTGAACAATCCCTTTTTTGGTTTCAATCCTACCTTTCTGATAGAAAACAGTCTGTTAAAATTAATGCGACATATTCAAGCGAAATATGCAACACACATGGCGTTCCACAAGGCTCTATATTGGGTCCCTTACTCTTCTTAATTTATATTAACGACCTTCCATTAGAAAATGCATCTGGTAAAACATCATTATTTGCAGATGATTCAACAATCACTGTCCGTGGCAAAGAAATACAATTTGTCAAGGAACATTTATCTAATGAAGCAGTAAGTACGAACAACTGGTGCTATGAAAATGGCATGGCTTTAAGCTTTGAAAAAACCAAAGCCATGTTAATTCTATCAAAAGCAAAAGAATCACGTTTAGCTGAAAATGAAATGGACATCAACATAAATATCAACGGCACACAAATAGAAAATACCAAACAAGAAAAACTCCTAGGTGTGGTTATCGATAATAACTTAACGTGGCATAGTCAAGTAAAAAAAGTTAAACAAACAATTGCTTTCAAGCTGTCTATTTTCAGGAAAATAAGACATTATTTACCTACGAAGACGCGTATTTTGTATTATAACTACTATATAAAACCACACCTACAATATTGCTGCACTATATGGGGACAATGCAACAAAACCGACATATATTCAATAATAAAATTGCAAAAACAAGCCGCGCGCCTTATTTTGGATGCAGATAAGTATTCCCCATCTAGTCCTCTATTCGATCAACTTGAATGGGAAACTTTTGATAAAATTGTTCAGGAAAAACAGGCCACAATGGTATTTAAAGCTCTAAACAACCTTACCCCTGATTATATATCTAATTTATTTAAAGCAACATGCACAAACACAAATCATTCCTTAAGATCAAAGACAAGCAATAAGCTCCATGTATCAGCAGCTCATCACAAAAGCCTGAGGTTTAATGGTCCAAAAATATGGAATTCTTTATCCGACAAAGCACGCAAAGCAACAACATTAAAAGAATTCGTACGCGAATACAAAAAACGGAAATAAAAATAGTTAGAGTATAAATAACAGATTTGTAATAATTGTGTTTGAAAGCAAATATATGTTGTCTGCAATTGTGCTTTAATTGTACTCCCTAATGTAATTTATGTATGTGTGTTTGTAGTTGTCATTTTTTTTACAATGTATATACTGTATATATATATATATATATATATATTTCAATACTAGATATTATTTTATAAGTCAAGTAATAGTATGAGGTTAAGTACTATTATGAGTTATATAAATATACCTCAATATATATGAAAAAAAAAAATGTCCATGTTTATATTATTTTTGTCAATTATTTCAATATATACACTTCAATCATGTAAATTGTTTTACTTCAAATGATGACTTCTCATGTAGATGTTTGTAAAATTATATGTTTCTCCCAGATATATTGTCAGATTTACCATGTACACGAATTTAAATATATGTTATTATTACTGTTTTATATTATATAAGTAAATGGATGATACGAGTTATCTAGATATCATTATATTATTTAAATAGATGTATATCAATGTATGTTTTTTAATGTTTATGTATGAGGGCCCCACGGCGGATGAGCTATGCTCAGTGGGTTGGTACATACATGCATGTATGTTTTTAATTTTTATTGATTTTGTACGTTGTTGTATATACCTGTACCCTCGGTAAATAAAGTCTTTATTATTATTATTATTATTATAAAAGGGTAATTTGTGACCACTTTTCCTCTCCATAACTTTTTTATTTTTGTTATGGAGAGACAGAAAATACGCGTAATGGAGAGACGTTTTTTTTACTAAATCGTGCATAACATCCAAGTATTATGCTATACTTTGATTTTTTTTGTTTTTTTCAAATGAGGTTGTAGTAGGCTTTGAGGTTGTAGGGTGCTTAAAAGTTTAATTGCAGTATTTATAGGTAAAAAATCGCGTTATGGAGAGACGTTGATTTAAAATACTCGCCCAAAGACTTGCACAAACCTCACATTATTTCTAAACAAAAACACATTTATTATACTTTTTTTTCACGATTCACTGCATGAAGGTCTCGCGCAACTGTTTTGCACCAGACAAAGTGATATTTTGGTCAGAAAAAGTATAGAAACTACCTGAAAACTATAAGCGTTATGGAGAGTCGCTGCAATGTGGGACAGACATAAATTGCATAAAAAGTGGTAAAATAATAAATTTATTTTTAAAAACTTGTATATAATCTTATAGATAGTGTTTTGCACTAACATTCTATCAGAAACAAGTATAATATATAATACAGGAAGTCTAGAATAAATCGCATTTTTATGTGGGATTTAGAATGTGGGACAAGGCTTTTTGGCTAAAATTGGCTAAATTTACATAATATTTCTTTCAAAAAGCACATTTATGTTAGAATTTTTTGTTTTGTAATATTGCTATATTGTAAAATAAAGGTCATTCATTGCATTTATGTAATCAACTTAAATCAAAATATTCAATAATAAATATTACAAGGTGCGGACAGTGCTGGGGCTTAAAATTATACAATCCCTCGTATCATATTTGAATCATCAAAGATCCATTTAAATACGGATACATCAGTGGTTTATTTTATTTTTCACTAAGAAGGAAACAGGGCACACCAGAGCTGTGTTTTAAGCTCTATTTATTTTTTGTTAATTGCATTCTGTAAGACGGCGTGACGTCACAGGTGGGCGAAAAAAGGGAAAACCATGAGGCATGTAAAAAAACTTGCGGGACAAAATATCATTTCAGCTTTTAAATGAGCGTCCGGTAGACTCTAATTTTAATATTATACAATATGAAAAACAAAGTGCTTCGTTTAATCACCAGTTAACTGCTCAAATAAGCTGTTTGTGTGTTGTTAAATGTGTGGTGGGGGGCCAAATCACCCCAATCCAAGATGGCGACTCGACAATCCGACTTCCAGAATTGTACTGTTGTAGTGTTGATATTTTGATCACTTTCTGGATCACCTATTTTGAGTGGGCGATAATCAGACAATATTTGGTAATTGTGTGCACCTTGCCGCTTGCGATTCGATTTTAAGTTGTTGTAGTTTAATCAGGCTAATTAGGTTATATCTATATCTGAACGGCAAAATTGTAGGATTCTCTATTAGACTACATTAGACTACATCTGCAAAATAAGGCTTTGGATTCGCGGAAGTTTAAATTGCGGCAGCTCGACCCCTGGTCCTCCCGTCCAACCCTGTTGAGCCGCTTTCTCCACATTAGAGTCCACTTTCCTCGTCTTGTGTCCCAATAAGTATAAGATTCTAGAGTGCTATAGGGTTTTTATAAGTGACTTGAGTTAAGGAGGGAGTGAAGGACGGAAGGACTGAAGGAACAAGTGGAGGAAGGTGTGGAGTGAAGGAGTTTAGGACAGAAGGAGTGGAGGAAGGAGTGGAGGAAGGAGTGAATGGAGTAGGGAGTGAAGGAAGGAAGGAGTGAATGAGTGAAGGAAGGAGAGAAGGAAGAAAGGAGTGAAGGAAGGAACCTTTTGGGAGGAGTGAAGGAAGGAATAAGTGAAGAAAGAAGTAAAGGAGTGAGAAAGGTAGGAAAGATCCCTACTGGGAGGAGTGGAGGAAAAAAGGAGTGAAGGAAGGTAGGAAGGAACCTTCTGGGCAACTAAATAATACAGAACTATGAATATAATGCCCAAAAAACATGGGAAACAAATTCTATGTATGCAAAAGTAAACAGAAGAAGCTTGGAAAATTAATTCAATCCTTTTTAATAACAATAATGAAGTTCAAGCGACATGAATAAATCATATTGATCCGGTGTTATACTGACTCTTGCTCTAACTGGGTCTAATACAAGCACAGATAAGAAGTTGTTCAAGCTAAAGCTGAATTCTTACACCTGAAAAACAAAAATAAATTAATATTCTTTTCAGCAACAAAGACCAAAAATTTTTACAAATTCAGCAAACAGTGAAGTTTAAGTGGCAAGAATATCTGGCCAGGCCGTAGGAGCCCTGCACCCGGATTTGTCTGGTGCTATACGCACTCTTGGTTTAACTGGGGGTAACAAGCACTCGCCAGTATAGTATGTATAGTATTTATGCCAAAGTAAACAGAAGAAGCTGACAAAATTAATTAGATTCTTTTCAATTACATAATGAATCTCAAGCGACATGAACTAAGTAATGCAGAACTATGAAAATAATGCCGAAGAAACAAGGAAAACAAATTCTAAGTATGCCAAAGTGAACAGAAGAATTTTACAAAATATCTGAAAAAATGCTACTGTAGTTGAGCAGCACTCACCAGGCTGTGGGAGCCCTGTACCCAGATTTATCTTGTGTTATACCACCTTTCAAGTTAACTGGGGGTAACAAACACTGATAGACGCACTGAACACCAGGAGAAGAGCTCCAATATCTGAAGAAATTCTACTGTTTTTGAATATGCACTCGCAAGGCCGTGGGAGTCCTGTACCCAGATTTATCTTGTGTTATACAAGCTTTCAAGTTAACTGGGGGTAACAAACACTGATAGACGCACTGAACACCAGGAGAAGAGCTCCAATATCTGAAGAAATTCTACTGTTTTTGAATATGCACTCGCAAGGCCGTGGGAGTCCTGTACCCAGATTTATCTTGTGTTATACAAGCTTTCAAGTTAACTGGGGGTAACAAACACTGATAGACGCACTGAACACCAGGAGAAGAGCTCCAATATCTGAAGAAATTCTACTGTTTTTGAATATGCACTCGCAAGGCCGTGGGAGTCCTGTACCCAGATTTATCTTGTGTTATACAAGCTTTCAAGTTAACTGGGGGTAACAAACACTGATAGACGCACTGAACACCAGGAGAAGAGCTCCAATATCTGAAGAAATTCTACTGTTTTTGAATATGCACTCGCAAGGCCATGGGAGTCCTGTACCCAGATTTATCTGGTGCTATGCGGACTCTCGGGTTAACTGGGGGTATCAAACAGTTACACTGAAAGACTCACTGAGCACCAGAAAAGGGGGCTCCAATATCTGAAGAAATGCTACTGTAGTTGACCAAGTACTCAACAGGCCGTGGGAGTCCTGTACCCAGATTTATCTGGTGCTATGAGGACTCTCAGGTTAACTGGGGGTACAACTCATGATCAGGGAAGAAACAAAGAAGAGGGAGAGGGACTGATTCAAGGGTGTGGACCTCATTAACGCAATGTAAGCGGGGGGAGTAAAGTAGATATAAAAATCAAAAGGTGGGAGGGGGTACGGGAGTGGGGAAATAGGTGGATGCTCGCTTCTCCAGGCCCATGAAGGCTTGGAGTCGCTGTAGCCCTGCGGAGCAGGTCACCACAGACAGCTGCGTAATTAGCTCGCAGCGGGTCGATAAGATTCTATTCTATTCTGGCATTTGCATTTTGCCTGAGTCAGTGAGTGGGCAGTGGTGAGTGACTGCCTCGCTGCGTTCGCCAAGAGCCGTTGTTTACTCGGCTACCTGAGGCTTACCTTAGGCCTATGCCTTAGCCTACAGTAGGCTGGCCAAAACAAAAATGGAAATTTAACCATTTGATAAAAAATAAACACCTTCACTTCAGATTCAGTGATAGTCACAGTGTATAGAACTCAATGACAGTCAATGTCAATGAGCTGATAACAAAACTTTTTGAATTTTAAATTAGGATCGACTGAATAGGCCTAGTCGTTTGAGATGATACTTTTATACCCGAAAAAGAGACGCCCTTTCTGACGACCAATCGCAGGTTTTGACAAAATACACTTTCTTAATCTTAGCCTATCTTGTGAAATCATTATAAATGTTCAAATAGATAGTCTTTGATTCATGTAACATTTAAGCTTAAGTACACAATATTTATTGACAAATAAGAACATCATGATTAAAATGCTCAATAAAAAAAAGTTATAGCCCTTCAAAATCCTCAGATTGCATGTTTTAAAGGCTTTTTTTGGGTGATTCCGGCTGATTTTTTGCTAAATCCTCCCAACTTGTCAGGGATATAAGAGCTGAAGATATTAATAATATGATTGAATAAAAGTGATTTTCTGTTAACAAAAATCACATGGGTTAGATTAATCACAAAATATCTTCATTTAGAGTCTATACCAGCCAGAATTTTTTTAATCAGACTATCTTTAAATTTTTACAAAATGTCTGAAAAAAATTAGTATTTTCAATACTTCTTTATTAAATTATTATATCATTTGGTGATGATGACATCAGATCACACATTGCTATATGGGAAATAAAATCAAATGTTCTACATTGAAATATATGATTGATCTGTTAGTTATATAGAAGTTTAAGAGTTAAACTTTGTTGATTAAGCGTCCTTCTACTTCTTGCCATACACTGTCTGCGTGCTGCAGTAAATATTTTATTTCATGCAATAATTATCTGGTATCGTCAATAAGCATAATTAAGCATACAATACAATACAAGCACAACACAATTTAAAAAATAAATTAATGACAACGTGGTATTAACCGACAAATCATGCAATTTAGTGTTTAATTTTTAAATTAGTTTAGATTAAGAAGCTGACTCAGTGTGAATAACTGATTATACCACTCGCCCACTTGGGTGAGTGCATTTGAAGTGCTACTCGCCCAGTGAAATTTGTACTTGCCCGAGATTAGTGAAAAAAAGGAGCACTGAGCTGATTCAATTAAGACGTATATTGTAACACTGCTAGGCTGGACTAACGTTTGAAAACAAACAAGTAAGGTTACTTAATACTAGTAATAGGGCAGATCCCAGCAAACACAAGACATTGAGCCAATGTTGTGTCAATGTTGGCTCACAGTCTACAACGTCGGCCCAACATTGACCCAACATTGGCTCAATGTCTTGTGCTTGCTGGGATTGCTCGCGACTCTTTTAGGATACCTTATCTATGACGCAGTTTAATTATAAACATGTCATTAGTGGTGGGTGTTAATTAAATACTGTGACATTCTTGTCAATTTTTACATCTAGTTTCAGGACATAGACCTTTGTTTACATGTTTACACTCACGCATGTTTGTTGAAATTGGTCTAGATAGGGGGGCGAGGGGGGTGGCATAATTAACTGATTTCTCTAAGAAGTGCAGCGTGCTTACAGCTTAGTGTATGCGTATCGGGTAAGCGATGCATACACATGTAGCCTATACAGTAGGACTACATGTACAGATTACAGGCAGTCATCGCACTGATGCGAATCTCCAATCGTGCCGTAAAAACGCCACTCTTTTACAACCTGTCAGGTCAAGATTGCATGACATGAACTAAAGCAAATCTATCGTGACAAATCATTATTTTCAAACCATAGTCCGGACAGCAGCAGACTACTTCGCTTGTTTAAATTACGGAAACGTATCCACTCGCCAAGCTGGGCGAGTGTTAGGCCTACGCCAGCTGAACTCGCCCGTTTTTTTCCACTCGCATTGGCGACCGGGCGAATGCCAGTCTTGCACACTGTGACTGCGTTAGGAAAGGTGTATAGCAGATTATTTCTTGATAAAGCGTCTTGCTACAGGAAATAGTGTTCATGCAGTGATGAGGTAATGATAGACCGTCATCGCAGATAGTTGGCCAACATTAAACCAGCGATGGTTCCACCACCCGTGATAATAAAAAACACTTTAAATAATAAATAAAGACGTGAGAATGTCATAATTATACAGCTCAAAACTTTGCATCCAAGATTACATGTTAAAGCGACTCAATCAGGCTAAAATGTGACCAGATCTGGCACAATGAGACGGGAGTCGCGATTTGACTTTTCGAGCTAGGACCTCCTAGAGAAAAAAATGATCATAATCTGACCAATTTCAGATTTGAGATAAAGTATGAGATTAAAATGTTAACTTTCGGTTCTTAAAATTGTAAGGTATTTTGAATTATATAAAATTGATGTTTTAAACACACCACAATTTGCAAAAAATGAACAAATTTACAGACAAAACAAATTATGACACCAGCACTAGCCTCATGAGCATGGTAATAAACCCCTATATATTGTATGTCTATATGTACCCCATTTGCTAGATGTTGGTGTATAAATTGATTTTATTGTTGATTATGTATCTTGTTGTAATTTTTCCGGGGTCATTGACGTCATTTCCTGACCTCCTGAAACCCCCCTCCCCCTGATTTTTTTCAATTTAATTGAATAGCGGTGTGGAGCAGCTCATTTTGTAGGTATTGATGAGTAGAACAAACTTTATCTGACAAACAATGCCCAGCCTAAGATTTATATTTACCCCTCCATTGGTAGGAATAGGGGGTAATAAGGGGGGAAATCATGAAAAATAGGGTATATTTTTAAATTAATCAAATAGAGTTGTGTAGCAACTTGTTTTGTAGGTATTAATGAGTAGAAAAAACTTCACCGAAAAAAAAAGACTAAAATTTATATTTACCCCTCCAGGAAGGGGATAGAATAAGGGGTAAAAGGGGGGTAAATCAAGAATAATGGGGTATATTTTCAATCTATCGAATAGGGTCGTGTGGCAGGTCATTTTGTAGTCATTGATGAGTAGAATAAACTGTACCTGAGAAACTATTTGCTAAAATCCATAAGAAGCCTGGGTATTTAAAATTATTTTAAAATTTATTGAATCGATAGATTGAGATGTGTTTGGTATACCTCTGTGTTGGGCATTGGGTTTTTAACTATTTTTACCCTTTCTGGCTGATTTGACATTGTTGTGACCTTGAGATGACCTTGACGTGACCTTGGGGTAACACTCTATGAAGCTCCAGCCCATGTGACCATGTTTAGGCCTAAAAAAATATTGTTTGTTTCCGATTTCAAACCGGCCCTATCAAAACATGTGCGACCCAAATTTATTTTATGGATTTCCAAAAAAAAAATCTCTATGTAATGTACAGATAAGACATGCATGGAAGTGAATTTGGCGCCAACTGAAATAAAAATAAAATCTTACCTACAGATTTTTTTGCGTTATTGGTTGGGATTGATCACATTTAAAGGAAGTGCTAGTTATTGGTCCAAACATGACAATATGTGTTATCTGATCCATTCCTGTGATATCAGTTAGGGGTGATATAAGGGTCTGTTACGTTCAGTCTGAGTTGATTAGCATTTTGGGCCAATATCAGGTGAAAGAAATAAAAGGCTAAACGCAACAGGTGAGCGATTGACAAAGAAGAAAGAAATGATTATAACTCATATTTTATAATGTACAAACAATATATACAAGGTGGGGCGAGTAGCGGTAATAGTCTATGAGTTAAGTAACTGGAGGAAGATGATATTCAGCATCGGCATCAGCAGCATTTCCTGGGAGTAGGCATGCATGTATTAAAATATGGAATGAAAGTTCCTACCGAGGCACTTGACATGTCAGTGGTTTGAGAGTTAGTCGCGAGAGTGATCACTCTTGAAGTACGTCATTTGAAGTTGTCTGTGAAAATCACATGGTGATCTTTTGATCAGCTAGATAGTGTGGAAGTGCAGGTGAAGAATGAGCCTGGTTGGCTAAAATGACGATAGGACTATATTAAAGTGGCATTAGCTGGCCACATAAATTCAGCATTGTTCAAATACTGTAATATATAATAACTTGAGTGAAAACATATCGTCGTTCAGTCTTCTCATACTGCTGTCAAAAAAGTCCTACTGGTGTTCAATCGTTGATTTCATATTTCATTATATTACAGTCATATGCTGGTGGTCACAAGATCTTAAGATTATGCCGAGTGTACAGTTTAATACTGTTTGGCACAGCATTGGCGCAATGTTAAGCTTCAGATGGTTCAGGACTAGAAGTGACGTTATGGTTGACTACGGGCTGGAGTGCAGAGAGGATCTAAAAGGTATTGAGGGTCTAGAAGATGAATCATGATCGTAACACGGTCATTTTGGAGGGTATTACCCTCTAACCCCTATATTACCCCTGTAACCTCTTGAAATGAGTACCTCCGTGTTCGGGCCTAAGTTGGTTTCAACCAACATAGACCTCCTAAATAAACAGAAGTAAAGCAAAAACTACAAAAACTAACTATTTGCAGCTTTTTTGACTGATTTGGACCTCGCTTTGACCTTTAGATGACCTTGACATGACATTGGGTAATACCCATATGAAACCTCTAAGGAGTGACGCAGTGTGTACTTGGGATTACATTTGCTAAGTGAATATGCTTAAAATAGAATTACTGGCCATTTGTCCAAATATGTCTATTATCCCGGTGACATTCTCATACCAGAAATTGAATAAGGGATGTGAAAAATTACAACAACAAAATTCTTTATCTTTGAAACTTGTTTTCTCAATATGACATGATTTTTAAATTGATATTTTTCGATTATGCCCGAGTTACATCTTTGGAGTTATTTAACCTACAGGCTTGTGTGACATCTCATTTTAAAGGTAATTTTGTGGAGATTCAGGATTTGATAATAACTCCAATACCCCAAAATGCGACTTCTGACTTATTTTGCCAGATCGGGTCACAAATAGTAAAAAAAATCAGTGATTTTATTTTAGCTTCTTAATAATATGACCTTATGCTGTAAACATGTCCATAGACCAGAACTGCAATTTTTTTTTTCAATTTTTGTGCTGCACATTTATGAGTTAGGCTAGATTAGAGACAAAATTTTGTATCTCTTATTTTGGACATACATGTCCAGGGTTTCCGCCAGGGATGTTTGAGAGGGGGGTCCAAAAGGGGTGGGGGGTCTGGAAGTACTCCCCCAGGAGAAAAAAAAATCAGTTTTTACATTTTTGTGCTTAAAATGGCTTATTTTAACTGAAATGACAGTAAAATATGGAAAATATTTTGAATTTTCTTGCCAACAAGGGGGGGTTATCCCCCCCTGTGGTGCTGAGTGGGGGGGGGGGGGTCTGGCCCCCCCTGACGGAAACCCTGCAGTGTCCGAAATAAGAAATTGTTTAGGGGGTCTGAGATAATTAAAAAAAATAAAGAGTTCTAAATTATATCAGTGAGCCAATATGGCTGTATCATATTTGAAATATTTTGTAATATATTCCTTATAGTTAAAAATAACCACAGATATAATTCCGTGTAAAGAATGAGTGAACCAAGCTTACTGAATAAAGAAATAACTGAACAAGCGTAGGCTACCGCGGAAGAAAGCGGGATTAGATTGACCTGGCATTATATCTTGTTCAAATAAAGCTTAGTTTAAGAAAATTCAGTGAATTAAGGCACGCAGTTACGGCAACATTTAAATGCCCAGTCATCAGAAGGTAAACCTTTCATTACGATGCTCTGTTATGAAAAATTGGGCCAGTTATGCTGGAATAACTGTAGGTGATTGTATTTATCTGTGTCACCGATGCTGCCCCTGTCCAACCAATCTGAATCTGAATACTTTGGCCGTGGAACAATTACTAGGCTCGTGAGCATCGCCTTCTTCACGGCCAATCACAGGTGTTGTCTTATGTGTGGTGGGAGAAAGGAGCTGCTGTGCGAGCGGAGCTAGCAATTTTTTTTTTGAGGGGGGGGGGGAGGAGAAGTCTAAGTGGCATTCTGATTTTGTCATAGTTTAAATTCCTGGGCTAAGATTTGATTTTGAAAAGATAATAACGTACCATGATTAAAAAATCTGGGAGGCCCCTCGCACTTCGTCTCAGATTTTTAAAAATATTTACAGGATATTCCAAAACTATTCAGATGAACAAATACATAGTTTGAGTTCTAGTCCAAATAGTTTTTTGAAATATGGTCATTTTAGCATGCTTGCTATTGGTTGATTTTACCTAAAATATGGTGAAGGAGCCATGTTCAAAGTAGAATATCTCTGCAAAGAATATACTAAAGAGGCTTCTCAGCAAAATAACATACATTTACATACAATCCTGCAGTCCAGGGATGGTCAAATTAAGGAAAATAGTATTAAAAAGACCTTAACAAGCAGACATATTTGAGACCCTTAAGCATGCCATTTCATTGAAAGGAGCCTCCCAATTTTCTTGTATCCTACATAGGAAACATACTGGCTACGAAATGTGATCATATGGAAAATTTCAAGTGATGTCAGACTATGATGGGAGGGATTCCAAAAGTTTGAAAAAAACTGTTTTGTGACAAATTTTCAATGATGGAATAACTCGTGTGGGCAGGTGAATAAAATCAATAAACTAACTGCATTTGGAAGCTTTTGTAATGTAGTTTATCTGCTTAAGTTCTCCCTTTTAAGGCCTAAAAAAATATTGTTTGTTTCCAATTCCCGACCGACCCTATCAAAACATGTTTGACCCAAATTTATTTTATGGATTTTATCGGGAAATCTATAAGATGAGGAAATCCATAAGATGAGTTACCGACTGTAATCAAAGTAACTCTAAAACAACGTTGCGAAAAGGATACGAGGGTCAAAAAGCGGCGAAAAAAAAAATCGTTATGTAATGTACAGATAAGACATGCATGGAAGTGAATTTGGCGCTAAATAAAATAAAAATAAATTCTCACCTAACGATTCTTTGACGTGACAAAAAATAAAATAAAAAATCAAAAAAATGAATTTTCTACCTACCCACTGGTTAAAATGACAACTAATCGGAAACAAACATATGTCGGCCTAATGACACTCCTTTATGGTTATTTTTAACATTAATTTCTTGTGATTTTTGCACTTGCAAGCCCGGGCAGGTCTCGAGGGCAGCCTCCATGTGCTCAACTACTATTCTCCATGTGAATAATTGCTACACCAACATATTAACCAAATTGGTGTAGCAAACTGCTCCTTCACACCAGACAAATTAATATTATCTCCTGGAGTAAGTGGCGCTGCAGCTGTATGAGGGAAGTGACAGCAAGGATCATCATGATTCTACATATATTTTGATGTTCACAATTATTTACTTCACTGTCCTACATTAATTAGATAGGAAGATGGATGTAAAAAAAATAGAGGAGATTGATCAATGTGCTCTAAAATGCACCAATTAAAGCCTTAGATTTTAAAATTTTATAGGAGTGCATATAACTGCCATGTGACAATTTTTTGTTGTTGTTGTTTTCAATGCCCTTAATATTCCTCCAGGTGGATTCCTAGTCAGCACCATGCAGGGTTTCAGGAGAGCCGACCTGGATGCAACGTGAAAGGCTGCCTGTACTTCAAATAAGAAGAAATGTGACTGACTGAATGCGAATTGATGAATACGCTACTGCCAAAGGATGAAGAGCAAAAGGATGAAGAGCCAAAGGATGGCAGTGCATAATTGAAATAACCTTCAAATAATAAATACAGTGTCGAAATTGCACTGTTGCTATTTCTGTTATTATTTTTCATGTTGTGACATTTAATTGTTTACTTTTTTTATAAAAGCTTATTTTATGATAATTCAAGCAGGTGATGGTAGTGAGGTTTTATCATTTAACTCAAAAATTACTAATTGATTGAAGTATTTTCTGCTACTGTAGTATATATATTTAATTAGATGCACGGAATATCATGACATTTTAAAATAATTTTTCAGTGCATCATGAAGTCAAAAAGGAAATGTATATGCCTTTTTTACTACATGCATCTGCACTTCTATATTCAAATAAATTTATTTTGATACATTGTAATTTTATTATATCTTTCACCTTCTGTTGTAGGCTTTTGTGGACTGAATATTGCTGAATAAAGGATGACTGATTGTGAGACCTCAAATGTCAGGCATCTGTGGTTTGCTTATATGTTCTTATTTATAATATACAGTAGTTTTTATAGGTGTCAAAATTGTAACTTGAAAAAAATTCCAGAAAAATAAACAATACAAATTTACACTTATAACAATTTGTGTCAACTGGAGACTTTAATTGTAGTACATTTATTATAATATTAATTTGAAAGACCATCAGTATTGTCTTTTAAGATTTTGGGAAAAGTTCTAAAAATGACTGTTCCTGTGTAAATGTCAAAAGGATTTGTGATTTTAATAATGGAGAATGACTTGTGATTTTAACAATGGTGATTCAATTTTGGTTAAGAAGTTGAGGTGCAATCTGTTTATTACGCTAGTATTTTTTTGTTTGCAAAAAATCAATGTAAAAAGTTTAAAAGAATAACTGATTTTTCAGGTCACAATAACAAGAAACTAATCAATGCTGCTCAGCGAATATCTGAGAAGAAAAGGTCTGTTCTCTTTTTTTTTGCTTTGATAACTTCACAAAAGTTGAGAAATTATCAAAAAAAATTTAGGAATACATGTAAGACAATGCCAATAATGTTTTCTATAGTTTATATGACCTGCCTTACAGACCAGATTCTCCATTTTCAGTTTTCATTTGCTGTATAACTTGTCAAGGGACTATTAGATTTACTATTTGCACCCGCCTACAATAGAGCTAGGATGCTGGCTATAAAATTATACACCCGTGTATGAATAAATCCATGCCTTCAGCTTTACGAAGAATACTGCCATTCGATTCAGTAGATTTTGCGATGACTATCTATACTGCCGTACAAAGCCAAAATGCATTATCTGCTCAGTTGGGAAGTAAGCAGATACTGTTATGATTATAATAACAGCTTGTAAACATGGTAAAAGGCCCGACAAACCTAGCAAACCATAACGTTGATCACAAAAATATGGTAATGTGCATAAAACATTATGCTAAATAGTGTAGATATGAATTGTGGAACTATTATGAAAAATATAATTTACATGAAAAGCTATTAATAATAGTAATTCGAAGTAGATGCTAATGATTTACTTTCAGTACAGTATAAATCAGAAAAATAATTTGAATACAGCAATAATAAAAACTAGCCCACATCACGGCCTGGTCTATACCCCGCATGTATCGGCTCGCCACGTGGTCCACACACAACAGTAGTCTACTATTGTAACATAACATTTTGCGTCCTACGGCCAATTTTGGCAATCAAGTAAAATCTGATGTGTTAAGTAATATGGACAGTCTCGTTTCAGAAGACATTCTGAGGCCTGCACATGTGAAATTTTACATCTGATTATCATTTCGGTTTATCCAAATACAAGCAACGTTTTGTTGATATCGCCGCTCCATATAGTCTCCCAGATGAAATAAGGTAACGATACCAAAAATCCCCTTTTGAGATTATCAGGTTTAAAAACGTTTAGTCATTTTGGTTTGTTAATTAAGTATTAGTTAACTATTAGATGAAATTAAATCATTATTTTTGGCAAATGTACTGGGAATAATGTTACAAAGAAGTTGATGAAAACAATTTAAGTGGAAAAAGTATTATTTTAATGATAAACGAGTTGGTCTACTGTAGGACTAGAAATCCTAGGCATTGCGGTACTGGTACAATGGCTTATTTGGATTTGTTCTGTACCCATACTTTTCAAATTTGCTTGTTCAGAAGAAACCGCTGACAGTGTATCAATTATATAGTCAAACGTAATATAATTTTGATTTGATTAAGGTTTTTGTTAATCTAACATACAATATTAATGGGAATCCATGGTAAAACTTGGCAATTTTTTCAACTAGATTGAATTTAAAAAGCTCAAAGTAATATCGGTTTCAATCAAGACCGTAAGTAGAAGAAAACAAAAACATTACAATGCGTTATATATATAGAAAATACTTATCACAGCATACCACTGCGCCATAAAGCTGCTTGATCTATTATAGAAGTAGAAAAGCTGCCTTCCATTTCACCAGCATTATGTGTTGCTATGTTCTGTACCTCATTTTCTGATGTTGCTTGCTTGGCGGAAGATGAGAGCATCATGAACTTCTAAAATATACCTGTTAATAAGTCTAAGTAATATACAGATACATGAACATGATGCTCTATACCCGTTAATAAGTCAATTAATATACAGATACATGAACATGATGCTCTATACCCGTTAATAAGTCTAAGTAATATACAGATACATGAACATGATGCTCTATACCTGTCAATAAGTCTAAGTTTTATACAGATACAGGAACATAATGCTCTATACCCGTTAATAAGTCTAAGTAATATACAGATACATGAACATAATGCTCTATACCTGTTAATAAGTCAAGTAAATACAGATACATGAACATGATGCTCTATACCCGTTAATAAGTCTAAGTAATATACAGATACATGAACATGATGCTCTATACCTGTTAATAAGTCAAGTAAATACAGATACATGAACATGATGCTCTATACCCGTTAATAAGTCTTAGTAATATACAGATACATGAACATGAGGCTCTATACCCGTTAATAAGTCTAAGTAATATACAGATACATGAACATGATGCTCTATACCCGTTAATAAGGCTAAGTAATATACAGATACATGAACATGATGCTCTATACCCGTTAATAAGTCAATTAATATACAGATACATGAACATAATGCTCTATACCCGTTAATAAGTCTAACTAATATACAGATACATGAACATAATGCTCTATACCTGTTGATAAGTCAAGTAAATACAGATACATGAACATAATGCTCTATACCCGTTAATAAGTCTAAGTAATATACAGATACATGAACATGATGCTCTATACCTGTTAATAAGTCAAGTAATATACAGATTCATGAACATGATGCTCTATACCCGTTAATAAGTCAAAGTAATATACAGATACATGAACATGATGCTCTCTACCTGTTAATAAGTCTTAAGTAATATACAGATACATGAACATAATGCTCTATACCTGTTAATAAGTCAAGTAAATACAGATACATGAACATGATGCTCTATACCCGTTAATAAGTCAAAGTAATATACAGATACATGAACATGATGCTCTCTACCTGTTAATAAGTCTTAAGTAATATACAGATACATGAACATAATGCTCTATACCCGTTAATAAGTCAAAGTAATATACAGATACATGAACATGATGCTCTATACCCGTTAATAAGTCAAGTAATATACAGATACATGAACATGATGCTCTATACCCGTTAATAAGTCTTAGTAAAATACAGATACATGAACATGATGCTCTATACCCGTTAATAAGTCTAAGTAATATACAGATACATGAACATGATGCTCTATACCCGTTAATAAGTCTAAGTAATATACAGATTCATGAACATGATGCTCTTTACCTGTTAATAAGTCTAAGTAATATACAGATACATGAACATGATGCTCTATACCTGTTAATAAGTCTTAGTAATATACAGAATCATGAACATGATGCTCTTTACCTGTTAATAAGTCTGAGTAATATACAGATACATGAACATGATGCTCTATACCCGTTAATAAGTCAAGTAATATACAGATACATGAACATGATGCTCTATACCTGTTAATAAGGCTAAGTAATATACAGATACATGAACATGATGCTCTATACCCGTTAATAAGTCTTAGTAATATACAGATTCATGAACATGATGCTCTATACCTGTTAATAAGTCAAGTAATATACAGATACATGAACATGATGCTCTATACCCGTTAATAAGTCAAGTAATATACAGATACATGAACATGATGCTCTATACTCGTTAATAAGTCAAGTAATATACAGATTCATGAACGTGATGCTCTATACCCGTTCATAAGGCTAAGTAATATACAGATACATGAACATGATGCTCTATACCCGTTAATAAGGCTAAGTAATATACAGATACATGAACATGATGCTCTATACCCGTTAATAAGTCTTAGTAATATACAGATACATGAACATGATGCTCTATACCTGTTAATAAGGCTAAGTAATATACAGATACATGAACATGATGCTCTATACCCGTTAATAAGTCTTAGTAATATACAGATACATGAACATGATGCTCTATACCCGTTAATAAGTCTTAGTAATATACAGATACATGAACATGATGCTCTATACCCGTTAATATGTCTTAGTAATAGACAGATACATGAACATGATGCTCTATACCTGTTAATAAGTCGAGTAATATACAGATACATGAACATGATGCTCTATACCTGTTAATAAGTCAAGTAATATACAGATACATGAACATGATGCTCTATACCCGTTAATAAGTCTAAGTAATATACAGATACATGAACATGATGCTCTATACCTGTTAATAAGTCTAAGTAATATACAGATACATGAACATGATGCTCTATACCTGTTAATAAGGCTAAGTAATATACAGATTCATGAACATGATGCTCTATACCCGTTAATAAGTCTTAGTAATATACAGATACATGAACATGATGCTCTATACCCGTTAATAAGGCTAAGTAATATACAGATTCATGAACATGATGCTCTATACCCGTTAATAAGTCTTAGTAATATACAGATTCATGAACATGATGCTCTATACCTGTTAATAAGTCTTAGTAATATACAGATACATGAACATGATGCTCTATACCTGTTAATAAGTCTTAGTAATATACAGATACATGAACATGATGCTCTATACCTGTTAATAAGGCTAAGTAATATACAGATTCATGAACATGATGCTCTATACCCATTAATAAGTCTTAGTAATATACAGATTCATGAACATGATGCTCTATACCTGTTAATAAGTCTTAGTAATATACAGATACATGAACATGATGCTCTATACCTGTTAATAAGGCTAAGTAATATACAGATTCATGAACATGATGCTCTATACCC
Organism: Flabesymbios commensalis; assembly: GCA_964017125.1. NCBI lineage: Eukaryota > Metazoa > Annelida > Polychaeta > Terebellida > Flabelligeridae > Flabesymbios > Flabesymbios commensalis. The sequence goes on from OZ024908.1 coordinate 1,204,147, forward strand.
GTTAATAAGTCTTAGTAATATACAGATACATGAACATGATGCTCTATACCCGTTAATAAGGCTAAGTAATATACAGATTCATGAACGTGATGCTCTATACCCGTTAATAAGTCAAGTAATATACAGATACATGAACATGATGCTCTATACCCGTTAATAAGTCTTAGTAATATACAGATACATGAACATGATGCTCTATACCCGTTAATAAGTCAAGTAATATACAGATACATGAACATGATGCTCTATACCCGTTAATAAGTCAAGTAATATACAGATACATGAACATGATGCTCTATACCCGTTAATAAGGCTAAGTAATATACAGATACATGAACATGATGCTTTATACCCGTTAATAAGTCTTAGTAATATACAGATACATGAACATGATGCTCTATACCCGTTAATAAGGCTAAGTTATATACAGATACATGAACATGATGCTCTTTACCCGTTAATAAGGCTAAGTAATATACAGATACATGAACATGATGCTTTATACCCGTTAATAAGTCTTAGTAATATACAGATACATGAACATGATGCTCTTTACCCGTTAATAAGTCAATTAATATACAGATACATGAACATGATGCTCTATACCCGTTAATAAGTCTTAGTAATAGACAGATACATGAACATGATGCTCTATACCCGTTAATAAGGCTAAGTTATATACAGATACATGAACATGATGCTCTTTACCCGTTAATAAGGCTAAGTAATATACAGATACATGAACATGATGCTTTATACCCGTTAATAAGTCTTAGTAATATACAGATACATGAACATGATGCTCTTTACCCGTTAATAAGTCAATTAATATACAGATACATGAACATGATGCTCTATACCTGTTAATAAGTCTTAGTAATAGACAGATACATGAACATGATGCTCTATACCCGTTAATAAGGCTAAGTAATATACAGATACATGAACATGATGCTCTATACCCGTTAATAAGTATAAGTAATATACAGATACATAAACATGATGCTCTCTACCCGTTAATAAGTCAAGTAATATACAGATACATGAACATGATGCTCTATTCCCGTTAATAAGTCAGTAATATACAGATACATGAACATGATGCTCTATACCCGTTAATAAGTCAAAGTAATATACAGATACATGAACATGATGCTCTATACCCGTTAATAAGTCAAGTAATATACAGATACATGAACATGATGCTCTATTCCCGTTAATAAGTCAGTAATATACAGATACATGAACATGATGCTCTATACCTGTTAATAAGGCTAAGTAATATACAGATACATGAACATGATGCTCTATACCCGTTAATAAGTCTTAGTAATATACAGATTCATGAACATGATGCTCTATACCTGTTAATAAGTCAAGTAATATACAGATACATGAACATGATGCTCTATACCCGTTAATAAGTCAAGTAATATACAGATACATGAACATGATGCTCTATACTCGTTAATAAGTCAAGTAATATACAGATTCATGAACGTGATGCTCTATACCCGTTAATAAGGCTAAGTAATATACAGATACATGAACATGATGCTCTATACCCGTTAATAAGGCTAAGTAATATACAGATACATGAACATGATGCTCTATACCCGTTAATAAGTCTTAGTAATATACAGATACATGAACATGATGCTCTATACCTGTTAATAAGGCTAAGTAATACACAGAATCATGAACATGATGCTCTTTACCTGTTAATAAGTCTAAGTAATATACAGATACATGAACATGATGCTCTATACCCGTTAATAAGTATAAGTAATATACAGATACATAAACATGATGCTCTCTACCCGTTAATAAGTCAAGTAATATACAGATACATGAACATGATGCTCTATACCCGTTAATAAGTCAAGTAATATACAGATACATGAACATGATGCTCTATACCCGTTAATAAGTCTTAGTAAAATACAGATACATGAACATGATGCTCTATACCCGTTAATAAGTCTTAGTAATATACAGATACATGAACATGATGCTCTATACCCGTTAATAAGTCTAAGTAATATACAGATTCATGAACATGATGCTCTTTACCTGTTAATAAGTCTAAGTAATATACAGATACATGAACATGATGCTCTATACCTGTTAATAAGTCTTAGTAATATACAGAATCATGAACATGATGCTCTTTACCTGTTAATAAGTCTAAGTAATATACAGATACATGAACATGATGCTCTATACCCGTTAATAAGTCAAGTAATATACAGATACATGAACATGATGCTCTATACCTGTTAATAAGGCTAAGTAATATACAGATACATGAACATGATGCTCTATACCCGTTAATAAGTCTTAGTAATATACAGATTCATGAACATGATGCTCTATACCTGTTAATAAGTCAAGTAATATACAGATACATGAACATGATGCTCTATACCCGTTAATAAGTCAAGTAATATACAGATACATGAACATGATGCTCTATACTCGTTAATAAGTCAAGTAATATACAGATTCATGAACGTGATGCTCTATACCCGTTAATAAGGCTAAGTAATATACAGATACATGAACATGATGCTCTATACCCGTTAATAAGGCTAAGTAATATACAGATACATGAACATGATGCTCTATACCTGTAATAAGTCTTAGTAATATACAGATACATGAACATGATGCTCTATACCTGTTAATAAGGCTAAGTAATATACAGATACATGAACATGATGCTCTATACCCGTTAATAAGTCTTAGTAATATACAGATTCATGAACATGATGCTCTATACCCGTTAATAAGTCAAGTAATATACAGATTCATGAACGTGATGCTATATACCCGTTATTAAGTCTTAGTAATATACAGATACATGAACATGATGCTCTATACCCGTTAATAAGGCTAAGTAATATACAGATTCATGAACATGATGCTCTATACCCGTTAATAAGTCTTAGTAATATACAGATACATGAACATGATGCTCTATACCCGTTAATAAGTCTTAGTAATATACAGATACATGAACATGATGCTCTTTACCCGTTAATAAGTCAATTAATATACAGATACATGAACATGATGCTCTATACCCGTTAATAAGGCAAAGTAATATACAGATACATGAACATGATGCTCTATACCCCTTAATAAGTCAAGTAATATACAGATACATGAACATGATGCTCTATACCCGTTAATAAGGCTAAGTAATATACAGATACATGAACATGATGCTTTATACCCGTTAATAAGTCTTAGTAATATACAGATACATGAACATGATGCTCTATACCCGTTAATAAGGCTAAGTTATATACAGATACATGAACATGATGCTCTTTACCCGTTAATAAGGCTAAGTAATATACAGATACATGAACATGATGCTTTATACCCGTTAATAAGTCTTAGTAATAGACAGATACATGAACATGATGCTCTATACCTGTTAATATGTCTTAGTAATAGACAGATACATGAACATGATGCTCTATACCCGTTAATAAGTCTAAGTAATATACAAATACATGAACATGATGCTCTATACCCGTTAATAAGTCTTAGTAATATACAGATACATGAACATGATGCTCTATACCTGTTAATAAGTCTTAGTAATAGACAGATACATGAACATGATGCTCTATACCTGTTAATAAGTCAAGTAATATACAGATACATGAACATGATGCTCTATACCCGTTAATAAGTCAAGTAATATACAGATACATGAACATGATGCTCTATACCCGTTAATAAGTCAAGTAATATACAGATACATGAACATGATGCTCTATACCCGTTAATAAGTCTTAGTAATATACAGATACATGAACATGATGCTCTATACCTGTTAATAAGTCAAGTAATATACAGATACATGAACATGATGCTCTATACCCGTTAATAAGTCTAAGTAATATACAGATACATGAACATGATGCTCTATACCTGTTATTAAGTCTTAGTAATATACAGATACATGAACATGATGCTCTATACCTGTTAATAAGTATAAGTAATATACAGATACATGAACATGATGCTCTATACCTGTTAATAAGTATAAGTAATATACAGATACATGAACATGATGCTCTATACCCGTTAATAAGTCTTAGTAATAGACAGATACATGAACATGATGCTCTCTACCCGTTAATAAGTCAAGTAATAGACAGATACATGAACATGATGCTCTATACCTGTTAATAAGGCTTAGTAATATACAGATACATGAACATGATGCTCTATACCCGTTAATAAGTCAAGTAATAGACAGATACATGAACATGATGCTCTATACCCGTTAATAAGTCTTAGTAATATACAGATACATGAACATGATGCTCTATACCCGTTAATAAGTCTAAGTAATATACAGATACATGAACATGATGCTCTATACCCGTTAATAAGTCTTAGTAATATACAGATACATGAACATGATGCTCTATACCCGTTATTAAGTCTTAGTAATATACAGATACATGAACATGATGCTCTATACCCGTTAATAAGTCAAGTAATATACAGATACATGAACATGATGCTCTATACCCGTTAATAAGTCTTAGTAATATACAGATACATGAACATGATGCTCTATACCTGTTAATATGTCTTAGTAATAGACAGATACATGAACATGATGCTCTATACCTGTTAATATGTCTTAGTAATAGACAGATACATGAACATGATGCTCTATACCTGTTAATATGTCTTAGTAATAGACAGATACATAAACATGAGGCTCTATACCCGTTAATATGTCTTAGTAATAGACAGATACATGAACATGATGCTCTATACCTGTTAATAAGTCTTAGTAATATACAGATACATGAACATGATGCTCTATACCCGTTAATAAGTCAAGTAATATACAGATACATGAACATGATGCTCTATACCCGTTAATAAGTCAAGTAATATACAGATACATGAACATGATGCTCTATACCCGTTAATAAGTCAAGTAATATACAGATACATGAACATGATGCTCTATACCCGTTAATAAGTCTTAGTAATATACAGATACATGAACATGATGCTCTATACCCGTTAATAAGTCTAAGTAATATACAGATACATGAACATAATGCTCTATACCTGTTAATAAGTCTAAGTTATATACAGATACATGAACATGATGCTCTATACCCGTTAATAAGTCAAGTAATATACAGATACATGAACATGATGCTCTATACCCGTTAATAAGGCTAAGTAATATACAGATACATGAACATGATGCTCTTTACCCGTTAATAAGTCTTAGTAATATACAGATACATGAACATGATGCTCTATACCCGTTAATAAGTCTAAGTAATATACAGATACATGAACATAATGCTCTATACCCGTTAATAAGGCTAAGTAATATACAGATACATGAACATGATGCTCTATACCCGTTAATAAGTCTTAGTAATAGACAGATACATGAACATGATGCTCTATACCCGTTAATAAGTCAATTAATATACAGATACATGAACATAATGCTCTATACCTGTTAATAAGGCTAAGTAATATACAGATACATGAACATGATGCTCTATACCCGTTAATAAGTCTTGGTAATATACAGATACATGAACATGATGCTCTATACCTGTTAATAAGGCTAAGTAATATACAGATACATGAACATGATGCTCTATACCCGTTAATAAGTCTTAGTAATATACAGATACATGAACATGATGCTCTATACCCGTTAATATGTCTAAGTAATATACAGATACATGAACATGATGCTCTATACCCGTTAATATGTCTAAGTAATATACAGATACATGAACATGATGCCCTTTAGCATATCTCCAGACTGGTGACCATACTACACAGGGTCTCGCTTGGAATAGTAGGACTTTGTTCTGCTTCCTGGTACATCCAACGAATAAATCTCACAAAACTTTAAACCAGCAAATGAAGCATCGTTTCTCTTTATTCTTTGCATGATGTAGCCACTTATGTAAGCCACTTATGTAAGCTTCTGAATTACAGACGTTTCTGAAGAAGTGACATGAGACTCGCATAGCTTGTGCCTTGTACTGATTGAGAAACTATTACAGGGCTTTTGTTGAAAGATAGTGAAAGCAGGAAGTTATCTACATCTCCTTCACAGTTAGCATTATTTACAGGGAGGAGCCCAAAATCCATCATTGTCTGTTTAACCCTTAGATCACTGAAATATCCAATTTTAATTTTCAGTCACTTGAAGTTGTGTCTCGCTACCGTGATCCGCAACTTCAAGTGACTGAAAATTTGTGTGAATTGTGAAATTTAAGTCCCAATATATATCAGTATTTCAAGATTGAAGGCATATTTTACTGTGTACAGCTCGTTATCAGGGGTTATACAGATGCTAATAAAAACACAGAATTTCTACTGCAGTCGACATCAGTGTTCTAAGGGTTAAGAGAAATATGAACAAATTGACAGTTAGCGAAATATACCATCTTAAAATCTGTGTGTATTAAGAGTATGAATAATTTTAAAAACTTGTCAGTTTGATATTATTTTTTTTTATACATCTATACGCAATATGCACATAGAACTATATTACACCAGTGATGAAGAAAGGAAATGATATGACACTTCTGTTTTCGTGTTCTGCAGTAGTTAGCTATACTAGAACCTATGTTAAGCTTTCCTGAACTTTGGAGCATCAGTATTATGCGACTGTCCACCCTTCGTATGTATCACAGAAAATAGGTTTTCAAGGCAATCTTGCTTAAGTCTGTTAGTAAGCAGGTATGTGAAACCTTGCTCTTCTAGAAATGGCTACATCTGAAGAAGAACCTGTATGGCCATTCGCCAACCTCTCAGAGCCGGCAGATGTTTTAATCAACATGTTACACATCTTTTTTTGAAGTCTTTTTTTATGTTGTCTATCTGGTTTCCTGCAGAGAATATTTAGTTAACGAAATACAGTAGAGCCTGCTAGAAGGTTCAACTGTATACCAAAGATCCTGATATTTGAATTTTTGACTAGGCTATTATACTTTTTTTCAAAATGCCTAGCGCATCTGTCCTATTTAAGCCTTTCAGTGCGGGGATCGTCTTTATACTTTAGAATCTGATCTCTGTAGACGCCAGATTCTGCACTAAAAGAGTAAACATATTTATAATGGTTGTAGACCCATAACATAGGAATTCAAGTAAAACGGAAAGAGCTAACTAAAACATTTGATGCGTTTAAATTTAAAAAACCCTTTAGTCTCCATGGTTTATCATTAGTAGAGCTTCAGCTCTACTCTTTTGATGATGCGAGTCTGAGTGGTTTTCTGTATGATTAATTTCACGACAATAACTTTAAATCTGTCGAATTGAGAACATATCTAACTCCATGTGTGTGTTAAGAATAACTTTTTTTGTTGCAACAGATTTGGGCTTGAATTGTCCGATGAACACTGATATAAATGACGCATCAATTCCTATATATCTAATAAAATGTCAGCCATGTACAGGCATACATTAGGTGACGTCACACGTGACCTTAGCAATACACTTGACCATGCCTTCGCTAGCACTGCAATACCAGCCTGACAGTACTGTATACGACACGTGACCTACTATGATTCAATGATGTTTAAATGTTGGCCCGACGTCGGCCCGACATTAAAACAACATTGCGTCAACGTCTAGTGTTTGCTGGGAACAGCACCTGGCATTAATAGTAGGCCTAATACGGCAACGCTGACCAAATGTTGTGCCAGCGTCGTAGGCGGGGTGCCAGCATTAAAACAACACTGGCTCCATGTGATTGTCCAGCGGTATGCGTGTTTGCTAGGTCAATTTGTCCCATAGGCATACACAGCAGCACTCAGCTGACACAAGGAGACGTTGAATCAATGTTGGTTCAACGTTTGTCCACTATCTACGACGTTGGTCTAATGTTAAGTTAACTTTGATTCAACGTCTTGTCTCTGCTGGCCTGCCAATACACATGTATAGGACCTATATAATATGCCTATTGGCCAAACAAACATTCAGTCGATGTGGCATTAATGCTGGGCGAGCTTCATAGACGATGCTCTAACATTGAACTAGCAACAAAAAAACAATTCATGTGTAGTAAAAACTAAGGCCTAGGACCTACTGGTGCCTACAGTCTGAATACGTTCTGAAAACTTTAAAAACACCCCTCAGACAATGCATAGCCCAATCCTGCTATGCTTAATACAACTCATAGCCATATGCGAAGCCCCAGAAGTCACATTCAAATTAGGCTATTATTGTTCTAAACTCAATATCAAGTTATTAACTCACTAATTATATCGATAACTGCACTCTCAATATATCTAGGCTTATCGAGTTTTGAGTTCTATAGTGAGTTGTGAGTTGTGATAGGCCTATTGAGTTTAAAAAAATAAAAATGCAAATGTTTCCTTGACATATAAAACATAATTAAAACGGAGTAGTAAATTAAATTAGGGCCCAACGTTACACATAAATCACGATGGAAACTGATTGTCAAGGGCATATGCCTGATAGAATATGCCTATTTAAATCCTAGTTGGACTGAGATGGTCGAGCTAACGGTTTAATTTTCGGGAAGAAGACAACCAAAGTAGGTTTACACAACATGTGGTGCCAAGGCGCAGAAAACAAGAGATCCCCCCAGGTCTATTTAATGTTGCCCTGCAGTCTTACACTGTTATTATGTTGGCCTATCATTAAATCAACATTGGCTCAACAACTGTGGCAGTGGAAGTAGTTAATCTGTCTCCTGACTCAGTTATTTCAATTCTGAACACTACACACTGCCATCACATCTGAGCAAATAGCAGTAGGCCTACTAGCATGCAATGTGCCTAGGCTACCTTCCCCTACCTGTCATTGACTGGGGTATGCCTAGTAGGGCGCCTAACATATATGCCTTTACCACTCAAACTGTCAGGTTAAAGCAGCTCCTTGGGATGACATCAATTTTCGTTTTTATCCCCCGCCCGTAGGGGAAGGGGGATTTTAGTCGCGCCAGGATTCTGTCTGGCGTCCAGCATCACGTTTTCTTGTGGGCGCAAAAACTCAATAACTACTGGTCAAATCTTTTTTAAATTTCAACATGACATTCGTAGCAACATGGGGATGTGCAAGTGATTTTTTAGAGATGCTACCAAAATTCAAAATGGCCGCCAGAGGGCAACTCTAATTTTTTTTGGGTGCAGAAACTCTAAAACTGAAAGTCAGGAATTATTCAAATTTTACTATCACATTTCCCACGATATGGAGATGTGCAAGTGATTTTTTTAAGGTTTTACTGAAATTCAAAATGGCCGCCATGGATAAATTTCATATTTTCTTGTGGGCGCAAAAACTGAAAAATTGAAATCAGTAATAATTCACATTGTACAATCACATTACCCACCATCACGAAATGTGCATGTGATTTTACTGAAATTTAAAATGGCCACCACAGATAAACTTTTTAAATATTTGTGACCGCAAAAAGTCCAACCTAATTTATGGCGGGGGATGATATAGGACTTCAGTCCTCTTGTTAGTTTTGTAATGAAGACGTGTATCCCCCAGATCATGATTTTATTTTTTTCAGGTTTTTTAGATTTTTAAAAATATTTTTTATCAACATTTCTATGAAACCGCTTAAAACCCAAACAAACTTTTTGTATACCTGAACACTTGCTGAAGGACGATTGAATGTTCCTACAGCACTGGGCCACATGTTGATGCCGTCGGCCCAGCGTTGGGCAGACAATCAGTGTTGCAGGTGTATCACCCTATGTCCTGACTATAAGACACCAATCAGACACCAATTAGGGGCGATTGCTTTGATCTCCCCCTCCAAGAAGTGGGAATATGTGGTGTAAAGTGCTGTATATTGCTGACTTGTTTTATTTACATGGTAATATACGACTTCGAAATTTAACTATTTCACTCTTTTTCGGTGCTTTAAAATTGTTTTTTGACATTTTTGTATTTTTAGTCAAGATCAGTAGGCTATATAGCTTCATATAAGTTAAATTTTCAAAATTGACAAAACTGAACATTTCTCATCCCAAGGGGTCCCTTTAATATAAACAGTTTCTGTTTATTAGATTGGCTTTGAATAATGAACTGCACCACAGTCCCAGCCATGGGTCACACAGGGAGTAGCCTGAGCAGGCCTATTTCCATTAGGGTAGGCCTACTCGATTATCCCTAATAAACTGGATATACTAATAAACACAGTTGGGGGCGTATTTATCAGGAGTTTATTATGTGCACTGAAATCAGTGTGCAGTCCATCAATACAGTTGTCGACTTGATGTGAAAAAAATAGATGTGACAGATCAAGGCTGAGCCTGTACACGCCATGGCTCATTTCGCCGGGAATTCACAACATTGCACATACAACGCATGACCACCAGCCACCCACCCTCCCTCCCCGACTAAACGTTGAAAACAAAATTGAGCTGACGACAGTCAGACATGAGATACAGCATAGATACTGTCGGATTCAACACCTCATTTAGACTAATATATTTGTTGCTTAATTGTGAAACAACTGCATCTTAGCTTCCCTTAAAACAATGACCCTGGAGCCGGGCACAAGCTCTACTTCAGTGCCGTCAGGCTCTAGTTATATATTTCAGCGCTTTAAGGGTTGAGCTGAGAGATGAGACCATTTGTGATACAATTCTGGCTGTTTATTTGAAAATTTCAATCTGAATTTAAATAATAATAATGTGACTAAACTTGTTTAATTATTATAAATACATGTTCGTTTAAAGAAAATGATATGGGTGCTATATTAGACAGTTCTCTCATATCAATGACATTCATATTGTTAATTATTCAATGATAAAATTGGTGGTTTTTTTTTAAATGTTACAATTACAAAGTTCCAGCTATTTTACTGTCAGGGGCAGATGTGATGATAAGCAGAATATTATTCTCAGTGCTAATAAATAAAAATACATCATACAAGCGAAAAGCTATGCCATTTTTGACAAAATAAAATATTTATACAATTCCATGAATCATTAAAGAGAAAGTAAAATTACGGCGTTGAGAGAGAAAATTGCTGATCAGTAATTTAAATTGAGATTCTTCCTGCACATACTTTGTAAATACTGGAAAATTGGTTGGCTACTAACTTTACAGTATTTCTGTAAATTATCAGAGCATATATCTAAAACATTTGGGATATTATAGTATTTCTTGCTTTTGTTCGTGCCTTTTTTATTGTTGAACTACACAACAAAGTCTCGGACGGTCTGGGCATGTCTGGAGTTATATTCTTGATATTGCCAGAACCTTTGATCGAGCGAGTGAAGGAAAACATTCACAACCGACCAAGCCCTATAACCTCATTCTCACGCCATCATCTTCAATAGATTGCACTGTTTTTAACTTAAGTGACCATCAGTGCTGAAAAGTGATGTTTAAGAAATATATTACTAATATCTGCACAGACGCCGAACATCATTATTATTATCAGTTTGACTTTTTACTAAACTTTTATGACACAACTTGCAAAGTCATACTGCCCAAACAGCTTTCTTACTTAATTATTCTTTACCAAACTTCTAGTGCCAAAAACGTAAAGCAAAAAGCCTGTATCACATATTATTTGTACACTTTTATTTTAGTACCATGGTATTATTAGTCTTTGTCAGAATTTATATATTATATATTTAAATATCATTTTTTATTAACTATTTGATGACTTTTATAATTTATTCAACCTTTTGATTTTTACATGTTTATGCAGAAAAGTTTACTTCCTTGTTTGCTTGTAACAGATTAAAAAAATATATGAATTATTCTCCTCTCTCCAGGCAATCAAAACATAACTTGGGCAATATTTTTGCACATTCCTTTATTTTACGCTTCTTGTTCAACAATTTTTTTCTCAAACTGACTCTGTTTTATGGTGTTTTATTTTCCACATCAAAGTCCAGAATGTGTGTGGTGTTTTATTTTCCACATCAAAGTCCAGAATGTGTGTAAGATTGAGCTGGCCGTTTGAAGCTCTGATAAAGTGTCCAAGTTCATTGTCTCATGTGATCATCATTCATTTTTCATCAACCGATTGCGCTGCTTCACTTATTATAAAGTCCCATTTATGACCATTATGGCCAAAAGTGATGTAAAGCATTATTTTACTACTACTATGGTGGAGTAGCTATTTTGTGGGGTATTTTGGTGGGTACTGTCTACCACAATAAACGTTTATTTGCAACAATTAACAAAATTGTGACGCAGAGAACAATCAGGTTCCTCACTATATCTCCTAAACTTCTTGGCGGAATATTACCAAATTTATGCCAGCTTGAGAAGCAAAATGATGGGAGGTTTCTTCCAATACATTATTTATAGCTGTATGCAACCCCAGGGTATTTATCTTCTTCGGCTTTTTCCATCAAGTTATTGCCATGGTGACAGTTGTCCTTTGAATGGTGTTTAACAATGTTGATATATTATACATGTATATTTATATACCCTTTTCCTGCCTCTATCATTAAGAAAAATACATTTCGTCTTGCTTGCCTGATAAAAGTGGTACTTTAAACAGCCACAATTTTTTGAATGATTTTTACCAACACATTGCATTTCACAAAACCTACTTGCAGGTATGTTTTCTTGTGTCTACTCATGTAGACTTATGAAAGCGAATTCTATTCGTATAACTAACGTTTCGTGTGGGCCCTTTTTATATGCTCACCGCTCGCCATCACCTTCGAACCATCTGTTTCCGGGAAAGCATTAGAAAAGGCTGTCCACATCTCACCATTTTACTTCTCCGTTGCTTTTCACACAGTCACTCCAATTTCATAAAGATATATTGACTTCATAAGTCGTTCATTTTATAATCCCTTCATTTTTAATGCTGTTATAGACCATCTCAATTTTATACTGGTTACACTTCATTGTAGTGCAGGCGCTGAAACATGTCGTCAAGCTTGCTACATTAAGGTTCAAGAGACACCATCATATTATCATCAATCTTTGTTAACTGAATATTTTAGTGCGAACATGCTGTTATTAGTTTGGTCTTTTTACTTCACCACTTTTACTGTACAAAATAGGAGATTGTTCTACTAAGAATTGTCGCTTAAATGGCCATACTGGCCAAAAATGACTTTAAAAAGCAAACTTACCTTCTACTTTGGGCCCATCAGCTTTTGTACCTGTTTTGAGTAATTTTAAATACCTCCAAAACTCTCAATAATGAAAAATATCAGAAAATTTTAAATATTTTGAAAATTTAAGTACATATTTTTTTACATCAGCTGCTCATAAAATTTGTACACATTCAATAAAAAAAGGGTGGAAAAAGTTCAGAATATATGAAAATTAGAAATGAAATGACTCAGTTTCCCAGCAGTATTTGTTACTGAAAGAAAAAAGAGCTATAGACTTTGTTGACACAGTCACACTAAAGGATTTGAATTTTTTTTAATCGTATAACGATTAAGAAAAGTGACGTGAAGCAACAATTTTACTATTACTGGAAAGCGTTCTCAGCAAACACAAGACATTGGACCAGTGCGTCTTTAATGTTGCGAAGCTGCCTCAACATTTAGGCACTGGATCAACATTAAGTGTTTGCTGGGCTACCACTTGCCGTAGGAATGTCACAGAATCACAGAATATGCTGATGTACCTACATTTCAATTATAACCGCCTACGAAATCAATCAATAACACAAACACACATATTTATTACAAGCATTTTTTTTTATTAAAAATAAAATTTCTATGGATTATTGTCTTTATCATCTACAACTCTGATATGACTACGCCATGAAGGACTCAATCTGAGCTTGAGATGGGCAAAAAAGGACGATACTAACCTTGGCAGCGGGAAGTTAGAACAAGAGTCGTATTTACTTAGTAGGCCTACTAGTAGTCTGAGTGGACCTGTAGGAAGAAAATAAGCAACCTCAATTAAAACTGATATGAAAAAAATCTTTTTGTTGCATAATAATATATATGGATATGATTGTGATCCCTAGACACACGCGTAACTTACAAGTGAAATTCCCACCATCTCCCATGACGTCCTCATCTGTACATCATTCATCTCATCAATGTACTTCACTGTTGTTATCGTTTACTATGTCACTTAATTGACACTTAAAGGGTAACTATTAGGGTTTAAAAAAGTTTTTTGATAGCGTTATATACACAAAAATGTGTTATTCAGTAGATATGCCCGGCAAATATGTATGCGATCAATTATTTCACCTGAAAAACGTTGTTTGAATACACTAATGCGTGGGGTAAATGCTGACATCCCATGCACAATACCAAAAATGGTTTGTGATGTGAGATGCCCATGGCATTAAGTCTTCCAGTGAGGCAGCCTCAAAAGAATTAAAAAACAATTGTCTCAAAATAATGCACCTCATTTCATTTCTTTGCACTAAAAAGGCTTATTTATGGATAATGTTTATGTGAAACATAAATCAACAAGAGCGCACTAGACAATAGCCAGCAGCCATTACTAGACCTGTTCTACAACTAGTCATTTGCAGCATGCACAAGTTATCACACCCACAAGATCAAATTATTGACGTAAAATGAACACACAATTTTATAAATATATAGTTACTGTAGATTTGGTAATATTCGTGAGGTTTTATTTTTCGCAAGATCTACAGTAAGGACACGGCCACAGTTTTTTCCTGTTTTACGGACACGCCGACCCCAATTTTAGCAATTTTATAATAAAATTAAAATTCTAAAATGCCTTTTTTTATTTCCGCCGACGTAACCCATCTTGTATTTGAATAAAAAAAAAAAATTACCCAATTTCACAGCGGAAACAAATAAAAAATAAATTTGGGAGTTTTCAATACAGGCCGCGGGATTGCGCCATTAGTGCGCAATTTGCCTAATTGCCGCACTGAGAAATCCCATTGGGCAATGGTGGCGCGTAGCTTAGATGTCCCGGGCCTTCTGATCATCGATAGCCCAGTATCAGACCTATGCATATTCTAGGGTTTGTCGTTGTGTTCACATGCATGGCTGCCCCATGTGACCGACGCTGGCCAATCAGGAACCAGCTTACTTCTGGATGATTCTGGGAGCCAATCACATGCACTGTATCAATGTGAATGATCAATCAATTAAAGATTGGCTGCTGCTCGTTCGGACCATGTTCTGTTATGTTATGATAGCAGAATTCGTCTAGTAGAGTATCAGGCTGAAGGCGTGCTGCTGCTTGGAAGGATACTTCAGGCATGCAGACCTGCGTGTTTTGAAGGCAGGGTGGCCTACTGAGCTAAAAGGCCTTCATTGACAGTTTATTACAGACCTGTACTGATCTACAGTATAAAATAGCAAGAATAAGATTATTTATTGGGCATAACCATTCAGCTTTTTACATTTGACTATAATGTGACGGGCTACTTGCATCTCACCAGGGTACAATCTACAAATAGCAAGAAATATTCCAAGGGCAAAATCCAGCGTTAAAATCTGACGTAAAATCGGAAAAAATCGTAGAATCTCGAACCTCGGAACAAAATGTTTAAAGATAGTAAAGAAAAGTAAGATTAAACCCCGAATGAAAACATGACTACCTAATTATACATTAGCCCGAGCGGTCAAAGGATGGATGCACAAAAAGGCTACATGCTGCCACATAGAAGAGAAGTTAACGTTAAAAGTTAACGGCGTTATAATTATTTATAACAAAATTAATTCCTCAAAAAGAAAATATCAGGACTGACACCAGATGCCTTAAGGACATCAATCTCAAACAATTAGCTGAACGGAAAATCTAACTAAATTCCAAAATATCGGATCACTCGAATGAAGTAACAACCAAAGAATGAATCCAAACACACGCATGAATTAATCACAACCATTTCTTTGAAAAGACAACTTTAATTAGTCTAGAAAAATAACAATAATATCAACAATAAATCGGGTTTGATCAGCATGAATATCAAAAATCAGTCATGAACTATATATCAAAATGATTAGAAATTACACATGAAATCAATATGGCAAACAGATCATATCACTTCTGAACTAGCTAAAATCACTTGAATTATTTACAATCATTATCACAATCGCTGATTGCTGCTCAACACTTCTGACCAATAAAAATGGAACCCTCCCATCGCCACGTCCAATATGAAACCGCGACCGGGCGATAAAACAGTGCCATCAAAAATATACATAAACCCTCTCATTCCCACGTGTCAATCTCTAACTGAGACCCGGGAACCAAACGGTCAGACTATACCACTCATATAACATAAACCCTCTCATCCCCACGTGTCAGTAACTATACTGACACCTGGCGACGAAACAGTCAAACTCCCGTTATACACTGTTACACAACACTACTTTCAATATAGTTGAAAGTAAAATAATAATAGAAGAGAGATAGGAGCTTAGAATATAAAATGTAAAGTAAAATTTTGTAACAATCAATATAATTGTATTAAACACACTCTGCTGAGGTAAAGGTTATATTATGACAACTAAAGGTGCGGGCTATTGAAAAGCAGCTTGGGCGAAGACAGGAGAATGAACATCCGGTGCCCAAACCCAGGTACGCAATTGTACGGTCAACCAAGACTATCTTCGCCGTCACATCAAGCCTATCGAACTTTCCTCCAATTAATCGCCATGAACCCACTGCAATAAAATATGGAAAATATCACCAAGGAGTAACACTGGTAGTTACTACCACACAACTATAAATAAAATAAACGAAATAATAACATAATTTAATAGAAATCGTCTCCTAGAACACCAAAAGTGGAAAAATGGAAGGGAAGGCCTACATCACAACGACATCGCATCGCTTCATCACAACAACCTAGGGAATATCATCACTCTTCACTGCAGTTGGCCTGTCACTGCACATCACTGAGGAAATGTGAAACTTAAATAAAAGAAAAGAGTTCCTGAAATCAAACTTGCCTGAAAACCCTATAACATGCATCAACATTCCTACTCCAACTCCGGGCACCAACCCTCCATCCGGGCACCAACCCTAATTCAGAACCTTGCATGCAACGAATTATAGCTCACCAGGGAGAGTAACATGGAAACTATACTCTTGGTTTCTGCTAAGGAAAAGGCTAAAATGGGAGATTTCCCCTGTAACCAGGCTGAAAACCTTGTCGACAATAAAATGAACCTAGCCCAACTTTTGAAGTTACAAGCTATATCAAAATCAACATTATACTCAAGGTTCAACCTACTTCTTATCTTGAGTTGTCTTCACAAATGTCTTCACAAATAAAAAGATAAAAAGATAAAAATAATAGAGAGAGAGGAGACGACCCGAGTCTGCTGGTACTGCTAGTGCTACTGTCAAGTTAAATACGACCTTCTCTCACCAACACGCCAGCCAGAACTGCCTGCTGCTGCTGCTGCTAATATAAAATCAACCTGCCCCCACTAACAGACCAGTCAGAACTCCCTGCTGCTGCTAATATAAAATCAACCTTCCCCCACTAACAGACCAGACAGAACTGATTCTGAATGCTGTGTCAGCTGGTTTTATCCAGTGGGGAGGGGGTGGGGAAATACTCTCCAAGCCCCAACTAATAACACATTTAAACATAATAAAGTTATAAGACAATATTTAAAATGGAAATGACCCCTGGTGCATCAAAGCTGGTGAACTTCACCAACACCGTTCGCTCCATGATGGAGTGGAACTGGTACCAGCACCAGCAGACACCCTCACATCAACAGGGACTTCAACCTGAGCATACCCTGTCACCCTAATATCTACAAAACTGCTTTTTCAATTAGTTTGGTGTTCAACATACTGGATACAAGTATTAATTCCTAAGCTGCATCAATTTTTCAAAAAGTTCGGAAAAATATTCGGATCATGGTGGCCATCTTTAATTTTTTCTGGTAAAATAAGGACCTTGTTACCCTGATAACTTCAAAGCCTCTTATCCGATATACTCAATATTCAAAATACTGCATAGTAGTATTAATTCCTAGCCTGCATCAATTTTTCAGAAAGTTCGGAAGAATATTCGGGTCATGTCAGCCATCTTTAGTCTTTTTTCATCAATTTAGGACCTTGTCACCCTGATAACTTCAAAGCCACTTATCCGATATACTCAATATTCAACATACTGCATAGTAATATTATTTTCTAGACTACTTCATTTTTTCAGGAAGTTCGGGAAAATATACGGCCATCTTCAATCTTTTTTCGTCAAATTAAAACCTTGTCACCCTGATAACTTCAATGCTGCTTATCCGATACACTCAATATTCAACGTGCTGCATGGCCGACACTAATATTAATTCCTAGACTGCAATGATTTTTTAGAAAGTTTGGGAAAATATCCGAGTCATGGCGGCCATCTTTAATCTTTTGGGGTCAAAATAGCACCTAGTCAGCCTAAAACTGCCAGCCTCTGCCTCATAATATTACTTGATAATCACATTACAAATTGATTATCTTGTAAAATTATAATTAGTGCATAACTTTTATTTGAAAAGTGCGAGGGCAGAGCCTCCTTGGGTGTTTACAAGGTGAACACTTACATCTAGTTAGATTTTAAGTTTACAAGTCTAGTTGTCATGTTTTAACAGTCACTCCAATTTCATGGAGATATATCGACTTCATAAGTTGTTTAATAGTAGATCTTCAGCTCTACTCTTCTGATGATGTGAGTCTGAGTGATTTTCTGTATGATTAATTTCACGACAATAACTTTAAATTTGTCGAATTGAGAACTTATCTTACTCCATGTGTGTGTTAAGAATAACTTTTTTTGTTGCACCACGAAGCCGCATTTTGAGATTAGGGCTTGAATGATCCGATGAACGCTGATATAAAATGACGCATCAAATCCTATATCTAATAAAATGTCAGCCATGTACAGGCATACAGTTAGGTGACGTCACGCATGACACATGACCTTATACCAACCTGACAGTACGCCACGTGACCTACTATGATCCAATGGTGTTTAAATGCTGGCCCGCTGTCTCCGACATTGGCCCGTCATTAAAACAACATTGCGTCAACGTCACGTGTTTGCTGGGAACAGCACCTGGCATTCATAGTAGGCCTAATACGGCAACGCTGACCAAATGTTGGGCCAGCGTCGTAGATGGTGTGCCAGCATTAAAACAACACTGTCTCCATGTGATTGTCCAGCGGTGTGCGTGTTTGCCAGGTCAGTCTGTACCAGAGGCATACGCAACAACACTCAGCTGACACAAGGAGACGTTGGATCAATGTCGGCTCAACGTTTGTCCACTATCTATGACGTTGGACCAACGTTAAGCCAACTTTGATTCAACGTCTTGTCTCTGCTTGCCTGCCAATACACATGTATAGGACCTATATAATATGCCTATTGGCCACAAAAACATTCACCCGATGTGGCATTAATGTTGGGTGAGCTTCATAGACAATGCTCTAACATTAAACCAGCAACAAAAAAACATTCATTTGTAGTAAAAACTTAGGCCTTAGGCCATATGCGAAGCCCCAGAAGTGATATTAAAATTAGGCTATTATTGTTTTAAACTCAATATCAGGTTATTAACTCACTAATTATATAACTTTGCAATCTCAATATATCTAGGCTTATCGAGTTGTGAGTTCTATAGTTGTGAGTTGTGATAGGCCTATCAGATTTAAAAAAATAAAATTGCAAATGTTTCCTTCACACATAAAACGTAATAAAACGGATTAGTAAAATAAAAATAGTCATTGATATGAATAAATTAGGGCCCAACGTTACACATAAATCACGATGGAAACTGATTGTCAAGGGCATATGCCTGATAGAATATGCCTATTGAAATCCTTGTTGGACTGAGATGGTCGAGCTAACGGTCTAATTGTCGGGAAGAAGACAACCAAAGTAGGTTTACACAACATGTGGTGCCAAGGCGCAGAAAACAAGAGAGATTCCCCCAGGACTATTTATTGTTGTCCTGCAGTCTCACACCAGTTGTTATCATGCTGGCCTATCATTAAATCAACATCGGTTCAACAACTGTGGCAGTGGAAGTAGTTAATCTGTCTCCTGACTCAGTTATTTCAATTCTGAACACTACACACTGCCATCACATATGAGCAAATAGCAGTAGGCCTACTAGCATGCAATATGCCTAGGCTACTAGCATGCAGTACCTTCCCCTACTTGTCATTGATAGTGGACAGGTTAACGACAAGCCCACTGCATTTTGTAGTAGAATTATGCCACTTGGCACGAATGCTACTTGGACCAAGTGGGAAATTTTGAGCAGCGGACGTTTTTGATATCTGCTTTTATTTTGCCATAATTCAAGGTCAAAGGTCAATTTCAAGGTCAAATATGATTTTTTAGCAATTGAAGCTACGAACAAGTGTAATACCTCTATTTCATTTAATTTTGACTGAAAAACTCATTTCTGGTACTATTTTAATAATTCAAGGTCATCTTCAAGGTCAAAAGGTCAATTTGAAGGTCAAATTGTTGAAAATGTCATTTTTACCAGATTAAGCTACAAACAAGTGTAATACCTCTATTTCATGGGATTTTGACTGGGAAATTCATTTCTGGTATTATTTTAATGATTCAAGGTCATCCTCAAGGTCAAAAGGTCAATTTCAAGGTTGAATTGTTGAAAATGTCATATTTAACAATCACAATTAGGAACAAATGTAATAACTCTATTTGGTGTGATTTTGACTACAGAATCTATTTATGATATTATTATAGTGACTCAAGGTCATCTTCAAGGTCAAAAGGTCAATTCCAAGGGAAAACTGCGAAAATATGTTTTTTAACAATTACAAATAGCAGCAAGCGTAATACCTCTTTTTGATGTGTTTTTGACTGAAGAATCAACTTGTAGTACTATTTTGATGATTAGAGGACATTTCAAGGTCAAAACTTGAATTGCAAGGTCAAATAAGAAAATATCTCGTTTTCAAGGTCAAATATGTTTTTTTGTAACTAATACAGCTAGGATAAAGTGTAATACCTCTTTTTCGTATATTTTAACTGGAAAATTCATTTCTGATACTATTTTCATGATTCAAGCCATCTTGAAGATCAAAACGTCAATTTCAAGGTCAAAATGCAAAGATATAATTTGAAAACAAACAGATAACATCAGGTGCAATACCTCTTTTTTCACTGTATAATCCATTACTGATACTATTTTTTGTGATTCAGGGTCACCCGCAATATCAAAATGTCAATGTCAATTCCACAAATACGAAAATTATATGACTTCGACATCTACCATAGGCCTACTACAAGAACGAATCATGTATGTGTGCATGTCATAATTATGCAGACTACCTTGTCATTGATCAGCTTCATATTTTACACTAGCATGTAGGCCTTGTGGCCCAGTCGTACAGTAAAGTTATTATTTTGATCGGAGAAAAAGGGGACAGATGAAATTTGGGGGATTGTATCTTGAACCCTACCTAAGCATTTTTGCAACACACTAAAAGTTTCCTCAATTTATCCTTGTGGATTTGCCGCTGGAGGGCAAAATCCAAAGTGGCCGCCACTGCAACGTAATGTACTATAACTTTGTTGCCAAATAACGTAGAAATGTGTTAGCATACTGTTGACGCTTGTGAATTTTACCGTTTCTAGCTTCAAAATGGCATTGTGATTGAGCTTTCTGTCCTGTCAAGATATAAGATCGATTTAGTTTGCGGCTGCGCAATTGTCGATGCGGTACATTAGACTATGTCCTGTATTATGTATAATAATTTTTTCCTCGCAAAATATAGCAAATATTTATTAGATCAACAATAACAAATACATCAAAAAGGTATTAAGAATCACATCAAAAAGGTATCACGTATTATCTGTATTCACAATCATGTTGTTTGTCCTAATTTGACCTTGGAATTGACTTTGTGGTGTTTAAGATAACACGAATCCAAAAATATACCAGACATGGTCAGTCAAATTACATTAAAAAATGCATTATTACACTTCAACAAAAGTAAGCTAATTTTGACCTTATAATCACGAAGATGACATTGAACCATCAATCTACTCCTAAGAAATGCTGTCAAAGATATATCTTATTCATGTATATTATACGTGTTTCTATGTTTATTTGTGGACAATGTTTTCGAAAATGAGACATTGAATTTTACTTTTATTCTTTAAACATGTTAAAGAGGACTTGAATGATGAAACTACCACTACCGGGAATTTTTAGTAAAGAAAGATCATGAGCACTGCATTTTTTCAGGGAAAGCATGATACATTGGACACGTTTTATTCACAGAGACAATTTCTATTTGTTTCCAATTACAAGCCTCCCCCCCCCCCAAATGCGCCATTTTCTAAGATGGCGAAAGTCAAACATTAAATTGACAAAATGTTCGACAGAATAGATGAAGGTTCATGATATTGGTGTTTAAAATTTGGATTTTAGATATGCCCGACATCGTAGTGCGGCAATAAACTGCAGTAGACATTGTTTTGTGGTAAAGTCCAGAATAATCGTCATTTGTGCAAGGTCAAATAATAAATGGATATAATTTTCGACAAAATAGAAGTACATTCATGATTTATGTGTCTGCTATAGGGTTGTCAGGTATGCCCGACAAAAAGGGTGTGGCCAGAAAGTACCTTGGACATTGCAGTGTGGGTAAAATCCAAGATGGCCGCCATTTGTCTAAGGTCAAAACACAAAATCCATATCACTTTTAAAACAGATTCGTGATTTTGATATCTACCATAGTTACAAGTTATGCAGTTGCATTATCAAAAAACATTTTAGACACCGTCTACATGCCTAAAAACACGATGGTGGTCACCAAGCAAACAAAATGGCCATAATAGAGCAAGATATGTGTAGAACTTCTACTGGAATCGGGATACATCGATGATTTTGGTGCATCGATGATTGTGGTTTTCAGGTACGCCCGACATGGTGGTATCGCCGAAAATAATACTAGAGATGGTAGAAGCCAAGAGGATAACCAAAAGGCCAACATAATTGCCGTCACAGGGCCACAAACAAGCAATAAATGTGTAAAACATCAACTGGAATCGAGTTAGATCTGTGATTTTGGTATCCACCAAAGATATATACCGACGACTCGGACATTGTGGCATTTTCAGAAATCATATTAGGCATTGTTGAGAAAATGAAACCCAAATTGGTGGTTAGTCAGAGACTGTCCGCAAATAGGCCATGACCAAACACGAAAATCTGCATCGCCTTTAACACCATTGTGGTAGACGAGTGATTTTGACAAATGAATATTTATTTGGCGTAGGCCCACGGTACCTGTAAATCATTATGGCAGGCTGGCGGGGGCATACCATACTATGCCTATGTATTCCTATTCAGCCTACCTGTAGGTCAAGTGCATAGGCTTGCAAATTAGGGCCTATAAATATAAAATGAATTCATGGTAAGGGGCTCCAGTCCTTAAATTAAAAACATAATTATGCCTACAGCCAACACAGTTCTTGTTGTTCAGATAGTACTTAATATTATTGTTGTTAATATTAATAGACTTTGTTTTACAGGCTTTGCGGTTTTTCAGTGTCCCCTTGTAAGAATTGAAAGCAGCTACTCGTCTTTTCCCCGGAACTTTAATTTATTTTCACTGGTTAGGTCAGTGCACTGAGGCTGTACTTTTGTTTGCCTTATAGTCGCCATCTTGGAATTAGCGATCTCTATCATCCCTAATGTTATTTTCTGGTGGCGTACCTGAAAGCCATATTATGGAAACCAACATCATGCGTCTGCTGGGGTACTGGGATGATTGCTAGTAGTAGTACTTTTTGCCCCCATCCGGGGAGGGTCATCAGGGATATGTTCTGTCAGTTGCATGCTGTACGGCATGGTACGGAAGCACTAGTCTACAGCTATCATCCAAGGGAAGCTGCAGCCTCCTCGTATCTGGCCATAATCTTCGGGCGGATTGCCAGTGGCGTACCCTGGTTTCTCCGCTCAACTGCGGTGCTAATGCAGCTCTCGCATCAGTGCTGGCGCTGGTGTAGGCTGTGGTAGCCTTAAAATAACCGGCAATAGCGTATTTGACATTAGTGGGATGAATGGAGTTACCCAGAGGCAGTTATCCTTCCTATTGTTACTCTGGGGACTATCCGACCCGATGATAGCGGAGCTGCGCGAAATGCCACGGAGTTTCAGCATTAAATTGCACAGCGAAATCCAACGTTTGCATCGTATTACAATGTCACTTAAAAGACCTTTTGTGCCGAAAAGTGACGTAAAGCAATGATTTACTATTACTACTACTACATGTGTCTGCTTCAATTCTGTCACAAAATGATACCAATTTATTGTTTGACCTTGCATAACTCGCGGCCATCTTTAAGTTTACCGGCCACACTAATAAGTCGGGCATACCTTAAAACCCTATTATAGAGACATGTTTCTTTTCTGTTGAACAGTATAACAGTTTAATGTTTGACCTTGGCCATCTTGGAAACTGGCGGATTTTGGGGTATTCATGAATAGATATGAATTGTTTCCTTTGATAAAACTAATGGATCTATAGAACATCCGTGCCTATGTGTCATGCGTGCCCTAAAAGTGCGGCGTTTGCCAATTTTCGAGCTCTTAGCAAGTCTACAGTAGCCAAAATAACAGTAAAAAATGGATCTTATTCTTATTTATTGGAATCATATTTTTACTAATTTGACGTTTTGGCCTTGAAGATCACCTAGAATCATGAAAATAATACCAGAAATGGATTTTCCAGTCAAAAGTACACAAAAAGAGGCAATACACTTGTTCCTAGATATATTAGTTAGAAATATCATATTTGCCCTTGAAAATCATATTTTCGCTTACTTGACCTTGACATTTACGCTTTGACCTTAAAGATGATCTTCAATCATCAAAATAGTACCACAAATTGACTCTTCAGTCAAAAACACATCAAAAAGAGGTATTACACTTAGCTGATATTTGTATTTGTTAAAAATTATATTTTCGCAGTTTTCACCTTAGATTTGACCTTTTGACCTTTAAGATGACCTTGAGTCAGCAAAACATTATTAGAATTAGATTCTGTAGTCAAAATCACACTAAAATGAGTTATTACATTTGTTCCTAATTAATTTTGTTAAAAATGACATTTTCAACAATTTGACCTTCAAATTGACCTTTTGACCTTGAAGATGACCTTGAATTATTAAAATAGTACCAGAAATGAGTTTTTCAGTCAAAATTAAATGAAATAGAGGTATTACACTTGTTCGTAGCTTTATTTGCTAAAAAATCATATTTGACCTTGAAATTTGAACTTTGACCTTGAATTAGGGCAAAATAAACGCAGAAATCAAAAACGTCCGCTGCTCAAAATTTTCCATTTGGTCCAAGTATCATTCGTGCCAAGTGACATAATTCTACTACAAAATGCAGTGGGGGGTCCATTTTGTGCAGTTAACCTGTCCACTATGACTGGGGTTTGCCTAGTAACATATATTCCTATACCACTCAAACTGTCTGGTTAATATAAACAGTTTTTGTTAAATAGATTGGCTTTGAATACTGAACTGCACCACAGTCCCAGCCCAGGGTCACACAGGGAGTAGCCTGAGCGGCCTATTTCCATTAGGGTAGGCCTACCCGATTACCCATAATAAACCGGATATACTAATAAACACAGTTGGGGGCGTATTTATCAATTATGTGCACTGAAATCAGTGTGCAGTCTTTCAATACAGTTGTCGACTTGTTGTGTAAAAAATAGATGTGACAAATCAAGGCTGACCCTGTACACGCTATGGCTCGTTTCGCTGGGAATTCGCAACATCACACGTGCAACGCATGACCACCAGCCACTGACCCTCCCTCCCCGACTAAACAATGAAAACAACATTGAGCTGACAACAGTCAGACACGAGATACAGCATAGCTACTGTCGGATTCAACACCTCATTTAGAAAAAACTGCATCTTTGGTTTCCTTAAAACAATGACCCTGAGCCCGGCACAAGCTCTACTTCAGTGCCGTCAGGCTCTAGTTACATTATCCTATGCTGTCATAGACTTTTTTATACTCCTTTCACTGTGTTGTAGTGTACGCGCTGCAACATGTCGTCAAACTAGCTACATATAGGTACCAGGAGCACGATCATATCATCAACAAACTTTTTTAACTGAAAATGTTGTGTGAACATAATGTTATTAGTTTAGTCTTTTTACTTTTTTACTTTTACTATTCAATATTTGGAATACAGTCCAGCTTTATATCATTTTTATTCATTTTACTTTAATAGACGTATATGATCTTTTAAAACATACTTTCAAAAAATTCACGTAAACGTCACAGTAGTGCTGAAAAATGACGATAAGAACCTTTTTCACTTAGTCACCTCACCAATACCTGATCGCACCAGAGGCTTATCATTGATCGTCGCTCTCTGTACATAGAGAGAGGACGGGGCAGCAGCCTGTGGCGTGCCAACATTATCCACATCAACATTAGCATCAACATTATTAATAACAACAGGTACCCTGGGCTTGTGTTTCAAAGGGATAATACCTTTTTTCATGTCCCACTGAGCATGGAGAGCAGAGAGAGCAGCCTGTTTCTCATCCTCTCGCTTATCCAAGCTCAACCTCAGCTTATTCGCAAAGGTCTCTGACTGCTCAACAGACTACTCACAATCAGCCTTACATGGCCAGGCTGATGGCACTCGCACAGGTGGGGAAATCTCTCCTTATGTGGCCAAGCCCACCGCACCTTAGGCACTTCACCGCCTTACCTTGAACACCAAACATAATTCGATGCCTACCTGTGCCTATGGAGGCCCACACAATCTCTGGTAGTAGGGACTTTATACCCTCGGGCCCTTTACACATGACATGTCTTGTCATGGTAAAAGCATGGCCAAGCTCAGGGATACCAGACTTCTCCATAGTAATATTCTCAATTTCTAGGCCATACCTACTGTAATTAGCCATGAGCCAGTGGCCCAAAGCAGCACTGGTCACATACATAGGCAGCCAGAATATTCTTACCTTAAGTCTTATTGTCACCCTCACATTATCATCTGTACATCATTCATCTCATCAATTGACTACAACGTTTTTATCGTATTACAATGTCACTTAAAAGACTTTTTGCGCCGAAAAGTGACGTAAAGCAAAGATTTACTACTACTACTACTTATTGTTACCAACGGTGCCAATGGCCACCACCTTCCTGATGCAGTTCCTGGCTTTAAGGACGGGCACGAACTGCCCCCTATTGACAGGCATATCAAAACTAACAACAACAGTCTTTGCCATTGTCCTGGACTCCTCATCACCAGGGACTTTATATTCTGGCTCTGTATCACTAGACTCAGAGCCAACATTGTTATTTACATTAGAAACATTGACAGTTTTATCAACAGTTGGGGGGCTGTAGGCGCCGTACTCACCAGTGTACTAGCGGTAGAAGGGGATCAGCTGATGCGCTTGCAGTTTCAAGAGCCCCACGATCCCGCGGGCTCCGTCGCCAGGGGTAACCATCACTGTAATGGCTGCCGTGATCACACCACCTCTCTCTCTTTGTCCTCCCGGCGCCGGGCTGTCTGGCTCCCTTGCACGAGACAACTGTGGCCCAATGTAGTTGCGGTTACTACCATTACAGGCCTCGCCGCCGCCACTAGCTGTTGCTCCTGAACACACCCAATATCGCATGATTAAGCTCAGGGATGCCAGACTTCATTGCGCACTGTGGGAAAATCTCCCGCATTAACAACGTATCTTAAATAATATTAACTAATTATATTATTATATATAAAAATACTTGCAAAAACTGTTACACATAGAGATGCTGTTGATGAAGCCAACAATATTTCCCAGTTAGCACGAATAGAAAAACTGAAATGTCTGTACTCAAAACTAAAAATCATCATACGTATGATATACATTATTTGATAAATGTTAATTAAAATGAAAAAAATATGTAACAGTAAGCTATTATAACATAATTACACTTGTACACACTGCATACAAAAAGAAAGATTTAATCTCACCTTATCAAATGTATTGAATGAACCTGTAGCAAACACATGACAGATGGTGCATTTCTTTGGTTCAATAACTGCAGAAAAAAAAAAAAATTAATCTAATAAGATTTATGTTCTTTTACACAGGGCCACATTCCAAAATTGTAATTAGTGTATTGTAAAATATAAAATGCCAGGAAGAACAATAACAGCTGGCAAAATCGACAACAAAGAGGTTGTGAAATGCCTGGTTAATAGTTATGTGACGAGAAATTTCAGCAGGCCGTTGTATGATCAGCTGGTCACGTGGTTGCAGAGGAGCTGTGTCCCGGGGTGGGGTGATCTGGTACAGCAGGGGTAATCTGAGGGAACAGTGGCCACCTACGCCCGCAAAGCCTTTTTGATATCGATAAAAATACGTTTTCATTTTATTTTGCATATGTGTCACTACTTGTCATTTTACATGTCGAAGAACATTCAAAGTCCACAAACAACACCTGTCAGTAAAAATACAATATTTAGTTATATTAAATATCAGTGATTAATTTCTATCGCAATTACAGCAAATAGAAAATTTACATGATTTAGGCCTTATAAAATTCACACATTTTATCTGTACATTTATATCATGACCACAAGGATGAAAACTAACTCGCCCCTGTCATAAACGGCTAGGGCCAGCGCCGCTGCATTACACATAATGAGCGCTACCCGTGCATAACCATGATAACAGGTCACCAGCATATTTTCCTGTACAAAAGCAATTACTTACACCATTATCAATGCACATTTCGCGTAAAACCCTTTGATATTTATTTATTATTAAATAAATCCAACTTACGTTTTATACTGTAAATCCGTTAAAATTCAGTTTAATTTCAATAACTATCATTAGCTTTTAATAACTATCACAAGCTTTTAAGAACTATCATAAGCAAGTAGTTTAACTTCAATTCAAATTGACCACTCACCTAATGTGAAGCGTAACAAAAACTTGACCGCAGTCGTGAAAGGAAAAATCAGAAAATCAATATGTCTGCCATTGACAAAGACGAGATGACAAATGATTTTAATGATCTCCACTGACCAATTTCCGGCCAAGATCACGTGACCAGTGATGTCACGTATTTGTGGCCAAGAAATCCTAGAAGTCAATTTCTGATTACTCTCAAAATCTACTTTTACAAACCTAGTGATCAAATCACTCGGTCACAATTGTATTTGTTATCTTGTGTTATCAGCAAGCAAGCTTGAAAATAACAGAGAAATATAGTGAGACCACTTATTTTAAGGAATAAGCGCCGCCGTCATAGTAAGCCAGTCAGATAGAGATCTGAAAAAGGAAACCTTCGAGGGGGGGTGTTTCTTTCGGTTTTCCTTAGCTTCTCAGAGGCGCATATTCGTCCTAAACAATTTTTTAATAATTTAAAAAAATTCTTTAGGACAAGGCTCGGACTTTAGCTTGATATCCCATTAATGTAGTATATTTATTTAGACAAAACACCCCTTTGAGTGAAATACATTCTGTCTTGCTTGCCTGATAAAAGTGATCCTTTAAACAGCCACAATCTTTGAATGATTTGTACCAACACAATTGCATTTCACTAAACCTACTTGCAGGTATGTTTTCTTGTGTTTACTTTTGTACCTTCTATTTCTATTCGTATACTTAACGTTTCGCATGGGCCTTGCACACAACATCACCTTTGAACCATCTGTTCCCGTTAAAGCATTAGAAAAGGCTGTCCAATCTCACCATTTTTTTTACCCTTCAGCGTTAAGGCTGTGGGGTATAGTGATCACCAGGGCGGGCGGGCGGCCATTAAGGCTGTGGGGTATAGTGATCACCAGAGGCGGGCGAGCGGTCGAACGGGCGGGCGGGCGTTAACTCAGAAATTCAGCTCTTACTAAAAAGTTAACTGATGAATTTTGTTCATTTTTTACAGACATGACCTATGTGCCTGGGCAGTTCATCCCATATATTTTTTATGGGCACCAAGTCATAAGCGGGGGTACTGGGATGATTGCTAGTAGTAGTACTTTTCGCCCCCAACCTGCGGAGGGTCATTAGGGATCTGTTCCGTCTGTTGGATGCTGTGTACGGCATTGTACGGAAGCACTAGTCTACAGCAATCATCCAAGGGCAGCTGCAGCCTCCTCGTATCTGGCTATAATCTTCGGGCGGATTGCAAGTGGCGTACCCTGGTTCCTCCGCTCAACAGCGGTGCCAATGCAGCACCCGCATCAGTGCTGGCGCTGATATAGGCCGTGGTAGCCTTAAATAACCGGCAATAGCGTGTTTGACATTAGGTCTCTCACGTGGAATGAATGGAGTTACCCAGAGAGAGTGATCCTATTGTTAATCTGGGGACTATCCGACCCGAGGATACCGACCCAAGGATAGCGGAACTGCGCGAAATGCCACAGAGTTTCATCATTAAATTGTACAGCGAAACTCAAGTCTCCGGCCACCTGGGCATACCCCCAGACATGCCCAGAACCCCTTAACGGGCGAGCTAAGGAAAACGCTCTCAATAACCCACCATCACCCCCACCCTCACATCATCACCTGTACATCATTCATCTCATCAATTGACTACAACGTTTTTATCGTATTATAATGTCACTTAAAAGACCTTTTGTGCCGAAAAGTGACGTAAAGCAATGATTTACTACTACTACTAGCCCAGCCCGTAGGCATAATCACTGTATCTCTAACCTCCTGGAAGGCCAAGACACGACTATTTGAAGCCAAAGTCTTGCCCGCAGGCGTACATACAGCCTCACCGGCCTGACCCGCCAACTTACCGCTGTTGACAACTCGCCGTGGTCAACAGACGTACACAGTAACATTAGCATTCGAGCTACTACTATTCGACGGCACATCACCGCTAGTAGAACACAACACAACCGGCGGGTTTAACCACCATTTGACAGCACCTCGGTGGTAGAAATCAACATAGTATTCACAGAATTTGACATCGAATTTGGTACAATATTTGACATAGTAGCAGCGCAGTGCGTACAGTTACCTGCCATATTTTGTTATTACCAGCTATACCAAGCGCCTCTACTTCTCGAGGCCAACTGACTGGCTCAAGCAGAGTGAAAGTGACCTCTAGAGACATCATCAAAGCAAATTTCACAAGCACAGTTCGCTCCATAATGGAGTTCACTGCAACACTTCTAGATCTACTAGGATCCCATCCGCCTCCGGTACTTGTACCAGCACCATCAGCAGATCCTTGCTCACCTGGACCATCAAGCTGGACCAACGGACCCTTCCCCACATTCAATTCATCCAGCTTTCGACTCAAGGTCTCGAGCTGCACCTCACTCACCCGTTCTTTCCTCCTCTTCTCCTCCAGCTGACCAGTCAGCTTAGCCTTCTGCTGCTCCAGGTATTGCACCTCCATGAGATGCGACTCCTGCCTGGTCTCTGCCCACTTCTCCCTCTCTCTGCCTCAGAATCTCAGCTACACAGGCACTGCTCAGGGTCATGAGGGTCAGGGCCTTTTAAAAACATGTCCTCAGACCCTTCCCCATCAGCGGACATTGGGTGAACCTGCAGGGTTTTCAGGACTTGTCCATACTTACCTTGACGGGCAAATGCCTGCAAAGTGGCATCTATATCCCTAGCATCCCTCAGGTCCTTCAGCCGGTCCCTCAGGTCCTTCTCCAAGCGACTTTTTTCCAAATTATACTTATACCTTTCAGGGTCATCCCGACTCTTCAACAGCTCATTCTGCACAGCAATCTGCCCCTGCAAATAAGTGACAGTGCTTTCGCACCTAGAGACAATGTCTCTGAAAGACTGAGTGGACTCACATACAGCCTGCCTCATTGGGGACTGGGCATGCTTCATGCACCTGTCCACAATACACCCAGAACAACATAGGCATGAACCTATCTTAACTTATTCACTGTGAACATGAGGGAGCACTTTATCTGTTTTGTTTTCAGTGTCCATGTCACTTACCCCAGCTGACTGATCAGCCCATGATGCAAAATCATCAACAAACGTGTCGCCTACCATTACTAACCCATTACTAACAGCATTACCTATTTTTACCAGCTCACTATGCACGTGTGCTGGAACCTTAGACTCGGTAGGGTCCATTGGACCACTTTCCTCACTTGGGGTAGTCTCGACAGCCCAAGACATGGGCACGGTACTTACCCCCACACTACCTGACAATACAGTATCTGACTTAGCGTCAGCAACCAGGTTACCACTATTTAGCGGCAGTAATCATTGTATCCCTAACCTCCTGGAAGGCCGAGACACGACTCTTTGAAACTAAAACCTTGCAAGCAGGCGTACATACAGCCTCACCGGCTTGACCAGCTAACTTACCGCTGTTTGACAACTCACAGTCGTCAACAGACGTCCACTTAGTATGATTATCATTTGAGTTACAGCCATCCTGTCGGGGTACTAGGATGATCGCTCGATTCAGCTGGGACTTCTGGTGTAGCTTACCCACTTTCAGACTCACAATTTGGCTTACATTACTAATTAGGGCTTTATGTTTTTGTACGGTTTTGTCCGCCGGTAGGCGGCGGCGGCTGCGCATTGTCACCGCCTCGCGTACCCTGTCACCCTGATATCTAAAAAAACGCTTTTTCAATTCATTTGGTGTTCAACATACTGGATACAAGTAAAAATTCCTAAGCTGCATCAATTTTTCAAAAAGTTCGGAAAAATATTCGGGTCATGGTGGCCATCTCTAATCTTTTTTCGTCAAATTAGGACCTTATCACCCGTATAGCTACAAAACTGCTTTTTCGATTCACTTTGTGTTCAACATACTGGATACGAGTATTAATTCCTAGGCTGCATAAATTTTTCAGAAAGTTCGAGAAAAGATTTGGGTCATGGCGGCCATCTTTAATCTTAGGACCTTGTCCCCTGAACACTTCAAAACCGCTTATCCGATATACTCTATATTAAAAATACTGCATAGTAGCATTAATTCCTAGCCTGTATCAATTTTTCAGAAAGTTCGGGAGAATATCCAGGTCATGGCAGCCATCTTCAATCTATTTTCATCAATTTAGGACTTTGTCACCCTGATAACTTCAAAGCCACTCATCCGATATACTCAATATTAAGCATACTGCATAGTAATATTATTTACTAGACTGCTTCAATTTTTCAGAAAGTTCGGGAAAATATCCGGGTCATGGCGGCCGTCTTTAATCTTTTTTCGTCCAATTAAAACATTGTCACCCTGATAAACTCGAAACTGCTTATCCGATACACTCAATATTCAACGTACTGCATGGCTGACTCTAATAATAATTCCTAGACTGCATCTCTGATTAATAATATTACTTGATAATTACATGTACAAATTGATTATCTGGTAAAATTATAATTAATGTATAACTCATTTTAAAACTGCGCGGGGGAGCCTTCTTGGGTGTTTACATGGTAAACATGTACATCTAGTTAGATTTCAAGTTTAGTTTCAAGTCTAGTTGTCATGTTTCAACAGTCACTCCAATTTCATGGAGATATATTGACTCCATTAGTTGTTTAATTTATAATGACGTCATTTTTTACATTATTTATGCTGTTAAAGACATCTTTATACTCATTGCACTGTGTTGTAGTGCATGCGCTGTAACATGTCGTCAAACTTGCTACATATAGCTACCAGAAGCACGATCAACAAACTTTTTTAACTGAATATGTTGTGTGAACATAATGTTATTAGTTTGGTCTTTTTACTTTTCCACTTTTACTAAGCAATACTTGGAATACAGTCCAGCTTTATATCATTTTTATTCACTTTACTTTAATAGATGTATATGATCTTTTAAAACATATTTTCAATAAATTCACGTAAATGTTACAGTAGTGCTGAAAAATGACGATAAGAACCTTTTTTACTCAGTCACCTCACCATTATTGGGATTTTGATAAACCCCGAGTGGAGAAGTAAGTAGGAGGAAAGGAAGATGATATAATAATAAAAAAGTACTCACAAAGTATTCACATTTTGATGTCTTTGAAATCTGCAGTTGCCAAAATTTTCTTCGGCGGAATTAATATAACTTGTTAACAAAGAGAAAGTTAGGGGTTCAATAGGTAAAGGTAATGTGTTATAGGTAAAATTCTGAAAAGTGGTAAGAGGAGTGCTGATAGAGGAAGCAAACGGGGAAGTGACAGATTTAGTGGCAAAAAGTGTATGGCTTGGCTGTGTACGTTCAAAAGGCTGCGGGTTGTTGAAGTTGTACACAACCACAGGGTGCAATCAAAGGAATCACAATTTAAATACCATTACCTGATCGCACCTGAGGCTTATCATTAACCGTCGCTCTCTGTACATAGGGAGACGATGGTGGCGTGCCAACATTATCCACATCAACATTATTATTAACAACAGGTACCCTGGGTTTGAGTTTCAAAGGGATAGTACCTTTTTCCATGTCCCACTGAGCCCTGAGAGCAGAGGGAGCAGCCTGTTTCTCATCCTCTCGCTTCTCCAAGCTAAACCTCAGCTTATTCGCAAAGGCCTCTGACTTGGTTCACTCAGCTTGGTCCACTCACACTCAGCCTTCACATGGCCAGGCTGATTGCACTCGGCAACATTATCAACATTTGAACCAACATTATTATGGACAGTTACCCTTGGTTTTGGTTCCAAGGGGACAATACCTTTCTCTTTGTCCCACTGAGAATGGAGAGCAGAGAGAGCAGCCTGCTTGTCCTCCTCTCGCTTCTCCAAGCTAAACCTCAACTTATTAGCAAAGGTCTCGGACTGCTCAATCGTCCACTCACAGTCAGCCTTGACATGGCCAGGCTGACGGCACTCTGCACAGGTGGGGCAATCACGTCTTATGTGGCCAAGCTTACCACATCTTAGGCACTTCACCGCCTTACCTTGCACATCGAACATAATGCGATGCCTACCTGTGCCCACACAATTTCCGGTAGTAGGGACTTTATACCCTCGGGCCCTTTACACATGACATGTCTCGTCATGGTAAAAGCATGGCCAATCTCAGGAATACCAGACTTTTCCATAGCAATACTCTCAATTTCAAGGCCATACCTACCGTAATTAGCCATGAGCCAGTGGCCCGAAGCAGCATTGGTCACATACATAGGCAGCCAGAATATTCTTACCTTAAAGGCAGGGGGTCTTAGGATACTTACCTTACCCACCCTGCCTTCAATTACCACCTGTCCAGCACTCACAAAAGCCTCTGCTTTCCTGGCTTTAGTAAAGGTAATATGCCAGGTCTTATTATTGCCTACAGTACCAATGGCCACCACCTTCCTAATGCAGTCCCCGGCTTGGGGGACTGGCACGAACTGCCCCCTGTTGACAGGCATATCGAAACTGACAACAACAGTCTTGTTATTGTTATTGTTATTTTTATTGACATTATTGTTAACATTCACAGATTTATTAACAGTTGGGGGGCTGTTAATATTAATCATATTAGCCGTACCATCCAGTTTTGTGGGCGCCTCAGACCCGCTATCAGCGGCTGTAGGCACCATACTCACCAGTCCACTAGCGGTAGAAGGGGAGGGGCCC
This sequence comes from Flabesymbios commensalis, assembly GCA_964017125.1. Classification (NCBI taxonomy): domain Eukaryota; kingdom Metazoa; phylum Annelida; class Polychaeta; order Terebellida; family Flabelligeridae; genus Flabesymbios; species Flabesymbios commensalis. The sequence continues at coordinate 1,239,633 of OZ024908.1, forward strand.
AGACGATCAGCTGATGTACCTGCAGTTTCAAGAGCCCCACGATCCCCGGGGGCGTCGTCGCGAGGGGCAACGGTCACTGTACTGACTGCCGTGAGTACACCACTTCTCTCTGTCTTGCTGTCTGGCTCACTTCCACGGGACAACTGTAGCAACATCGCCACTAGCTGCAACCTCACCTGTAACACACCCAATATCGCCTATCGGCATATTAATGCACAACGAATCTACTGCCATTTGTGTGACTACACAGATATCGTCACCAACACAATCCGCGCACACAAACTACAGTAGATCAGACACCTGGGTGCCCTCACTACATGGAGCCCATGTACACGAAATCATGCTAGCAGTTGATATTCTTCTGCCTACCTGTGCCTATGGAGGCCCACACAATCTCTGGTAGTAGGGACTTTATACCCTCGGGCTCTTTACACATGACATGTCTCGTCATGGTAAAAGCATGGCCAAGCTCAGGGATACCAGACTTCTCCATAGTAATATTTTCAATTTCTAGGCCATACCTACCGTAATTAGCCATGAGCCAATGGCCCAAAGCAGCATTGGTCACATACATAGGCAGCCAGAATATTCTTACCTTAAAGGCAGGGGGTCCTAGGATACTTACCTTACCTACCTTACCCTCAATCACAACCTGTCCAGCGTTCACAAAGGCCTCCGCTTTCCTTGCTTTATTAAACGTGATATGCCACGTCCTATTGTTACCCACGATGCCAATGGCCACCACCTTCCTAATACAATTCCTGGCTTTGAGAACAGAGCACGAACTGCCCCATGGGGACAAGCAAATCAAACACAACAACAACAGTCTTTTCCATTGTTCTGGCTCCTCATCACCAGGGACTCTCCATTCCGGCTCTGTATCACTAGACTCGGACTCAACATTGTTATTGGCATTAGAGACCCAACTGTTAATAATAATCATGGTTACATTATGATTCAGTGTTGTGGGCACCTCAGACCCTCCATCAGCGGTTGTAGGTGCCGTACTCACCAGTGTACTAGGGGTAGAAGGGGGAGGGGCCCAGACGATCAGCTGATATACTTACAGTTTCAAGAGCCCCACTCTCCCCGCGGGCTCCGTCGCCAGGGGTAACCATCACTGTACTGGCTGCCGTGATCACACCACCTCTTTCTCTTTGTCCTCCCGGCGCCGGGCTGTCTGGCTCACTGACACGCGACAACTGTGGCTCAATGTAGTTACGGTTACTACCAACATCGCCACTAGCTGCAACTTCACCTGTAACACACCCAATATCGCCTACCAGCATATTAATACACAATGAATCTGCTGCCATTTGTGTGACACAGATCCCGTCACCCACACAATCCGCTCATACAAACTACAGCAGATCAGACACCTGGGTGCCCTCACTACATGAAGCCCGTGTACACGCAGTCATGCTAGCTGTAGGCGCCGTACTCACCAGTGTACTCATCATTCTGGCTCTGGATCACTGGATTTAGAGCCCTTATCTTTATTGTGGTATTAACATTCCTGGTATCTGGCCATAATCTTCGGGCGGATTGCCAGTGGTCTACCCTGATTCCTCCGCTCAACTGCAGTGCCAATGCAGCTCTCGCATCAGTGCAGGCGCTGGTGTAGGCCTTGGTAGCCTTATTTAACCGGCAATGGTGTGTTGTTGACATTAGGTCTCTCACGGGGAATGAATTGAGTTACCCTTTCTATTGTTACTCTGGGGACTATCCGACCATACGATAGCAGAGCTGCCCGAAATGCCACGGTGTTTCAGCATTAAATTGCACAGCGCAACCCAAGTCTCCGGCCGTCTGGGCATGTCTGGGGGTAGATCCCCTAGACATGCCCAGAACCCCTTATCGGGCGAGCAAAGGAAAACACCCTCAATAACCCACCATGCCCTATCACCCCCACCCTCACATCATCATCTGTACATCATTCATCTCATCAATTGACTAAACATTTTCATCGTATTACAATGTCACTTAAAAGAGCTTTTGTGCCGAAAAGTGACGTAGAGCAATGATTTACTAGTACTACTTCATCTCTTGCACGCATGAAAGTGACACAAACGTAGCATCTAGTGCTCCCCTTCAGTTGTTGTAAGTTTCCCACAGGGCATTGCGCACTGTGGAAAAATCTCCCGCATTCACAACGTATCTTAAATAATATTAACTAATTATATAATTATATGTAAAAATACTTGCAAAAACAGTCACACATATAGATGATATTGATGAAGCCAAAAATATTGTCCAGTTATCATGAATAGAAAAATCATCATACATATAGGCTATGATATACATTATTTCATAAATATTAATTAAAATGAAAAAAAATTTGTAACAGTAAGCTATAATAAAATAATTACACTTGTACAAACTGCATACAAAAAGAAAGATTTAATCTCACTATAGCAAATTTATTGAATGAACCTGTAGCAGACACATGACAGATGGTACATTTCTTTGGTTCAAAAACTGCAGCAATATATTTTACGATTTATGTTGTTTTACACATGGCCCCATTCCAAAATTGTAGTTAGCGTATTATGAAATATAAAATGCCAGGAAGAACAATAACAGCTAGCAAAATCGACAACAGAAAGAGATTGTGAAATGCTTGGTTAACAGTTATATGAAATTTCAGCAGGCTACATGATAAAACTAATCGAGTGATAGCACCTACAAATAGGAATTAATTACCCTGAATTTGATCACTCTGCAATTCAGAAAATTAATGAATAATAGTAATAATAATAATTAATTAATATTAATAAATTTAATGTAAATGCATGCATGTATTCCATCTTACCTCAATTACAAAAATTCCACAGCTTGTTTCTTTACTTTTAGACATTTAAATGTCCATCGTTTATTCAACCCGTGGAAACAACTTCACTGTAGAACATAAAATGTAAAAGTGTGAGTTAAGTCTAGTTATGTAACCTCTATTACAGTAAAACCTGTCCATACCGGAATGCCTTGGGGACAAACTTTTATTCCGGTTTGGACAGGTTCAGGGGGGGAGGGTGTTACCTCCACGTGGTCCCCCTGGTAACTTCTTTTAGAAGGCTAAACACACCCTCAACCTGTTTGCCGTGGGTTGCATCCCGTATAGGTGGGAGAAGGGATCCTGGTGGTTGAGGGCGTAGGAGCCTGCGGACTCCATACTCCCAACACACCACTTTGGCCCTTATCTCATTGAGATGGGTGGTCTGGTGGGCCCGGCCAGATCAATCGGCTGGTCTCGTTGATTTGGTGTTCATACTTGTTTATTATTTATCGTTTCGCCTCATCTCATCATCAAAGACGTATGTATACAGGTAGCGCTTTTTCATTACTATATACACGAATCTGAACACCAAATCACGTTGCTCATGGGCTAATCAAGTGAAAGGATGTGTACTGCGGTTATTGCAACTGCTGTTCTTTTGCTATGAGTATATCACCCTGGTAGCTCTGACAATTCTTCCTGCTGGTTACCGCGGGCAGATTGTCCCCTGGTAGGGCTCCATGGCGGGTGGAGCGCCAGGGTGATGAAAAACAATACTAATCCAATATGGCTGATAATCCTTCACCCCCGCCCAACACCAGCAAAGTGAAAAAAAGAAAGAAGGCAGAACAAAATAATACATCAGATGATGACGCAGATGCCGAATTTATTGCAAGGTATACAAAAATTGTGACTGACATGAAAAAAGCGAAAATTATGTTTCCACGGTTCCTGTTGATGATGTCTGGAGATGAGGACAAATCCCTCTCCAGACTCTCAACATTTGCCATACAAAAAGGCATAGAGGGCTTGGTTGGAGAGCCTAAGAACATCAAAAGACTTAGGTCTGGCGACCTCTTAATTGAGGTCGACAGAGAAACCTACTCCACCAAGCTCTTGGCAATCAAAGAAATAGCTGGAATTCCTGTGAAGGTTTCCCCTCACAGGACTTTAAACACCTCAAAGGGTGTCATACGAACTCAAGAAATCAAAAACACCACCAATGAAGAACTTAAAGCACAATTAAAAAGACAAGGAGTATCCGATGCTAGAATTATTACAATAAAAAAGAATGGAGATACAATCAAATTAAATACAGCGGTGCTCACATTCAACTTTCCAAAGCCACCGGCTGATATTAAAGTTGGATTTGAGCTATGCCCTATACAGCTATACATACCACACCCTTTGAGGTGTTTCAAGTGCCAACAATTTGGACACCATCAGGAAGGTTGCAAGAGAGAGCGTGTCTGTGGACGCTGTGGTCAATCGACAGAACATCCTGACTCCTCTTGCACCTATCCAATAAAATGTGCCAACTGTGGCGGGAACCACACAGCCTATTCCAGAGATTGCCCCCGATGGAAAACGGAGAAAGAGATCCATCGTATCCGAACGGAACGGAAGATCTCTTTCCCAGAAGCTCGTAAAATTGTTGAAGGGGTTAGCAAACAACCATCATTTGCTAGTGTTGTCGCGAAGCAGGTTGTGTCGGTTGGTTGCCAGACTGATGCAGTAGAGATCAGATCTGCAACTGGTGCAACAAATGTTTCCGCAACACCTGCATCCTCTTCATCGGAACCTAATACAAGCAAAGATACCTCCACTGCCAAAAAACATGCAAACACATCAGCAGCAAACACAAAACAATCTGGCTCTGCTGATAAAACAAAAGCAAGTAGACTAAGCACTCAAAAATCTGAAACAGTTACTAATAAATCAAAAGATGATTCAAAGAGCTCAGAGAAACAAAAGCCTAAAATAAAACCCAAGCCAAAACCACCAGATAGGCTAACAAAGGCAATGAAAAACCCAGTCTCCACTTACAACCAATTCCAAGCTATGGAAGTAGTAGAGCCTGCAGATGATGAGGACGGCAGCGATGATGGGGTAAGCCTTAAGCTTGCGCCTACTGCCGCTGCAATCCATGCACAGTTGAATCCAGGGAAAAAGAAACAACCATAAATGGCCCACAAAATAATACAATGGAACTGTCGAGGGTTAAGGTCAAATTACAATGACCTGGCTATTCTTCTGCAGGACCACAGCCCAACAGCTGTGTGCCTGCAGGAGTCTAACTTAAAACCTAACACTAACATAAGTTTCAAAAACTATACAATGGTCAATTGTTTTGGCCCTGCCAATAATGAAAGGGCCTGCTGGGGTGTCTCTATCCTTGTGAAGGACGGAACACCACATCAACATATAACATTAAAAACTAATTTACAGGCTGTGGCGGTTAACATAAACTGTCACAGACCAATGACGATATGCTCTGTTTATTTACCGCCAAACCGCTCAGTAGATGTTGTGGAATTGAGGCAGCTGGTAAAACAATTGCCCAAACCATTTATGCTACTGGGAGATTTTAACGGGCACCACACAATGTGGGGCTGTAGGGACATCAACCCACGGGGCAGAATAATAGAAGACTTCCTCTCAGAGGAAAACCTCTGCATTTTTAATGATGATACCACCACCTATTTACACCCTGCTTCAGGATCTGCAACAGCCATTGACCTATCCTTGCGTGATCCCGATTTATATTTGGATTACACTTGGAGGGTCAACGAGGATCTCTGTAGCAGTGATCATTATCCTATATTTATAGAGAGCAACAACTCTATTGTTGAAGAAAGAGTGCAGCATTGGAGGCTGCACAGAGCAGATTGGGAGGCCTTCCAACAGTCTTGTGGGAAGAGCCTCACAATCTCTCAATTTGAGAATGAAGAGGGGGTTGATGACCCTATAGCCCTTTTTACTGACAAGTTACACAATATAGCAGATAAAAGCATACCCAAAACCTCGACAGTTCCGAAAAAACTCGACAAACCCTGGTTTGACGAAGGTTGCCGAAAGGCAATAGACAAAAGGAAAAAATCCTTGCAAAAATTTAAAAAACATCCAACTAGACAAAACCTTGACGGATATAAGAAAGATTACGCTAAAGCTCGCCGCACAATCAGTGAAGCCAAGCGGCAATCTTGGAGAGCATATGTCTCCACACTAAATAATAATACATCGGCAAAACATACTTGGCAAATGCTGTGCAGAATCAGTGGCAAGAGGAAAGATAAAACCATCAAGTACCTTGTCACTGATTCTGACACAATAACCAATAAAACGGATATTGCAGAAACGCTGGCGACATCCTTCGCTGCTAAATCATCGCCAGATCATTATCAGGAAAAATTTCGAAAGATTAGGGACAAGGAGAAGGAGAACACATTGGACTTTGAGTCAGATAATGACGAAAAGTACAATGTTAATTTCTGTAAACGAGAACTAATTAAATCTATCGCTCAGGCAACTGATTCGGCAACTGGCCCTGATGAAATTCACTACCAGTTTCTGAAACATTTGCCTGATGTATCACTTGATCTGTTGCTTCTACTCTTGAATGATCTGTGGCAATCTCAGGATTTCCCAGATGGATGGAGAGAAGCAACAGTGATCCCGATCCCTAAACCTGGAAAAGATCGAACAGATCCTAATAATTATAGGCCAATAGCATTGACAAGTTGTCTTTGCAAAATCATGGAGCGCATGATCAATCATCGTCTCACATGGTTTTTACAAGACAATCACATAATAACTAAATATCAATGTGGTTTTCAAAAAGGAAAGAGCACCACAGACCATTTGGTCAGACTTGAGACTTATATCCGTCAAGGTTTTGTTAAAAATCAACATACAGTTGGAGTATTTTTTGATTTAGAAAAGGCCTATGATACCACATGGAAGGGTGGTATCATGAAAGATCTTCATGAAATGGGCCTGAAGGGTAGATTACCCTTATTCATTGATAATTTTTTAAAGGGGAGAAAATTTAAAGTCCGCTTGGACAACACCCACTCCTCACTAAATCCACAGGAGGAGGGTGTCCCACAAGGTAGTATCCTTTCACCAACTCTATTTACCGTTAAAATAAACAGTATAATTGATTCTTTACCACAAGATATTGAAAAATCATTATATGTTGATGATCTGGCTGTTTACTGCCAGTCAAGCAATATGGCAATAATTGAGCGGCGCCTGCAAGGCTGCCTGGATAAGTTGGTGACTTGTGCGGATGAGAACGGCTTTAAATTTTCTCCCACAAGAACTTTATGTGTACATTTTTGCAAAAAAAATGGCTTACAGCCTGAGCCTAATCTCAAACTATATGGACAACAGCTTCCTGTTGAAGAGCAGGTCAAATTTCTTGGTCTGTTTTTCGACAAGAAGCTCAGTTTTATTCCACACATCAAATATATGAAAGATAAGTGTAGGAAAGCATTACAATTACTACGAGTTATATCCAGCAAGGATTGGGGTGGTGACCGGACAACCTTACTGAGGATTTACCGGTCTCACATCAGATCCAAACTGGATTATGGTTGTATTGTTTATGGTTCAGCGAGACGATCGTACTTAGCAGTACTTGATCCAATCGCGAACCAAGGTTTGAGATTATGCTCAGGGGCATTTCGAACATCACCAATCGAAAGTCTTCAGGTGGAGACCGGTGAGCCCTCTTTAGAGACTCGCCGGTTGAAGCTGAGCCTGCAATTCTATATGAAGATGAAAGCAAATCCTGAGAACCCGGCATACTCGTGTGTTGTCAACCCAGAGTACAAGAGACTGTTTAACAACAAGCCAGGGACTATACCTACTTTGGGTATAAGGCTTCAACCCCATCTGGAGGACATGGAGGTGGAGCTCGACGCAATTAGCGTTGTGCGCCCACCAGAATGTCCACCCTGGCTTCTCCAACAGCCTAATATACTTTTTAACCTCTCAGATCTCAGGAAAGGAGACACCTGTCCCCTTGTCTTTCAGAGCATGTTGCTCGAGTTATTTTGTAGATTTCCGAGGCACCGGAAGGTGTATACTGACGGATCAAAGGAAGACAAGAGGACAGCTATGTCCTTTGTCTGTGATGATCATGAATTTAGCTGCCGCATTAACGATGAGGCTTCAATTTGCACAGCAGAGCTGTTAGCTATTGAAGCTGCCATCGAATACATATGGGATAGTAATGACGAGGAGTTCATGATCATCACAGACTCACTATCTTCATTGCAGGCTCTTAAGAGTCAAAAACTCAACAACCCAATTGTATCCAATATTTTGCATATGTGTCACTACTTGTCTGGGCACAAGGACATTGTTTTCTGCTGGGTACCCAGCCATATTGGAATACAGGGTAATGAACGGGCTGATGTTTTGGCCAAGGCTGCCCTGGATAAGACAAAACAGTTTTATTATATACCATATACTGATTTCAAGTATAACATCTCTGTCTACCTTGATGACATTTTGCAAGGTGAATGGAACATCAATGTCACCAGCAAATTGTTCGAGGTACAACCAATCATTAAGCGATCTTTTACACCAATGGAACGCCGAAGAGATGACATTGTCTTATGCAGGGCCAGAATTGGCCATGCCTATTTCACAAACGGCTATTTATTGAGAGGAGAATTGCGACCTATGTGCTGCAATACTCGTCTCACTGTAAGACATGTCCTTCTCAGTTGTGCGAAATATGCGCAGATCAGAAGGAAGTATTTTGCATTTAATTCCTTATTTGAGCTATTCAGGGACACCCCTGCTGGTTTTATTATTCAGTTCCTTCGGGAATGTAACCTATATTATATGTTTTAAATTATTAGACTCAGACTTGTAGTTTTTTTACACAATCACTCCAATTTCATCATATTTTACATTATTTATACTGATATTTTTATCTCATTAAACTGTGTTATAGTGCAGGCGCTACAACATGTCATCAGACTCGTTACATATAGGTGCCAGGAGCATCGTCATCTTATCATATCAAACATTTTAAACTGAATATTTTAGTACGATCATGCTTTTATTGGCTTTGTCTTTTCTTTACTACTTCAACTATACAATATGGGATATTGTAATACCTGGAATTTTCACTTAAATGGCCATACTGGCCGAAAAGTGAAGTAAAGCATTTTACTTACTTACTTACTTGGACAGGTTCCGGTTTTGAGAGGTTTTTTACTTTCAAACAGGAACAAACAACAATAACTTGTACAATTGACATGAGGGTTATAATTCAGGATGTGTCGTCGGTAGGTCTACAAATGATAAAAATGGATGTATGCAAAGAAATTGATATAATAAAACACACAATTTATTAAAGATGTTTTATTATATTAAATTAGTAAGCATATAATAATCAATTCATACATTATTTTTTCTAGCATGATTCATATATAAAACACATAATACAGCTAGTATACATAGATTAGTAAATCTAGTAATGGGTATGCATATTGTGTCCGTGAAGATTTATAATTTTTTGTAATGCGAGGCATTTTTTGTAATGCCTGGCAGCTTAACTTTTGTGTCTTGATGCAATCCCTTCACTACTAGGCCGTTGATAAGATCTGTCAACTACCCTTTTTTCTAATCATTTTTTGTCTCACCATATCAAATTTATTGAATGAGCCTGTAGCAGACACATGAAAGATGGTACATTTCTTTGGTTCAATAACTGCAGAAAAAAAAAGAATTTATCTATTAAGATTCATGTTGTTTTACACATGGCCACATTCCAAAATTGTAGTTAGTGTATTATAAAATATAAAATGCCAGGAAAAACAATAACAGCTGGCAAAATCGACAACAGAAAGAGATTGTGAAATGCCTGGTTAATAGTTATGTGACGAGAAAATTCAGCAGGCTACATAATAAAACTAATCAAGTGATAGCACCCACAAATAGAAATTAATTACCCTGAATTTGATCACTCTGCTATTCAGAATATTTTCAGGCATTACTGAACTTGTTTGCGAACTTATGGGCATGCAGAACATATTTAAGCAGAATAGATGGAGAGCACGAATTTCAGTGTCAACAATGAATGTAAAAGTTGATGTTGACAATGGAAATGTTAGGCATGTTTTTTAGCAATATCTATTCATTAACCTCTTCTGCTCTTATCAATATTGATCCCGAATAATTCCTGCTCAACCAGGTAAAAGTACATTGTTAGAAGTAGTGAAAGCTTCAATCTATATACCTATTGTTACTCTGGGGACTATCCGACCCGAGGATAGCGGAGCTGCGCGAAATGCCACGAGTTTCATCATTAAATTGTACAGCGAAACTCAAGTCTCCGGCCGTCTGGGCATGTCTGGAGGTATATCCCCTAGACATGCCCAGAACCCCTTATCGGGCGAGCGAAGGAAAACGCTCTCAATAACCCACCATGCCCTATCACCCCCACCCTCACATCATTATCTGTACATCATTCATCTCATCAATTGACTACAACGTTTTTATCGTATTATAATGTCACTTAAAAGACCTTTTGTGCCGAAAAGTGACGTAAAGCAATGATTTACTAATACAGTAGATCCTGTCACCAACGACCTTGCTTCTGCCAGACAAAAAAAGTCGTTGGTGACAGAAAGTCGCTGGTCACAGGAATGAGTTTTTGCTGTAAAATTTGCGGTTGCGACGGCTGGTTCAATGCCGGGCTAATGACATTTACCCACCACTGACCGGTAGTCATTGTGGATCAAAGCACGCGGTTGTGGCAACATTTCAATGCCTGTTCTAATATCACTGATTATGACGGTGTTTTTCAGAATGGCTGCTAGCTATGCTAATAACGCTAACAGAGCACACGTTATATAAGCCCAGGTAGCTTCTGACCCTTAACAGGCATGGGGCGTTGTATATTCACATTAATTTAAATGTGTCACTATAGGACAGATGATGTAGCCTTGGTGAAACAAAAAAATAACTGGTGAAACAAAAAGGGAACAGTTATAATTCATTACTGATGAAAAATACACATGTGTGTTTACACTAACATGAGCATTATGCCCACACTAAGACTTTCGTACCGTCCCATCAGACACAATACGTTGAATCAATGTTGGTTTAACGTTGGTCCACCGTCTACGATGCTAGACCAACGTTAATCCACCATTGAATCAACGTCTTGTGTCTGCTGGGTATATGTGGCCGGACCACGCTCATATAGGACGTTCGCTACGTGTGAATAAACACGCGTGGACGGCTCATTAAGGCAGTGTTTTTTATTAACAGATTAAAATGACTGGGGGATTAGTTATGTCCTGACGCGATGTTGTTCTAATGTTGGCCAACCCTGCATCAATGTCTCGTGCCAGTTGTATAGTCACCCAGTAAACATGAGCCATCGACCCAATGTTGTTTTATTGCGGGCCGACTTCGAAAACAGTGGGCCAACATTAAAACAACATTGGGTCAATGTCTTGTGTTTGCTGGTCAGTGACGGCGCGTCTCATGTCTGGAGAGGGGTGTACTTCTGACTGACAGGCTGTGTATAGCGTAATTATGACGGCGCCGCTCTTGTCTACCAGTCAACACACAGCTGAATAGCACTTGACATTTAGTGTGCTATAGACAATAATATTTGTATAATTATTCATGGCGTATCTTCTTATTACATCCCCTGAACAATTTAATACGATTGTATTTTAAAACATGTTTAATTAGCGCTATGCAAAATATTTTTTTTTATATACTTTTCGATTAATGAGAGCATTAAAATGATTAATAGGGCATATATTTAGTTGATCATTGGACATGAAGGGTTAGATGATTTCCTACCGGCGCGGGGTGATATTGCTGTGCAGTAACATCGATGGTCTGAGGTAGATAGACCTGTTGCGACAGCAGCCTGATCTTCCAGCGTTATACCTCTCTGTTAACCATGATATCCACACAGTCAGATCTGACATGCAGTGGTTTGCTCATGATTGAATGTTTCCAAAAGTCGTATGACGAAAAAAGTTGAGGTCGTTGGACACAAGTAATATAACGACCTTCTGCCAGATATTTGAGGTCGCAAGTCGCGTTAGACAGAAAGTCGTTGATCACAGGTCGTTAACTATAGAAAAATGATCCGTGCAAGAAAAAAAGTCGTTGGAGACAAAAGGTCGTTGATGACAGGATCTACTGTACTACTTCAATCTATATATTTTTTACTTTTACGGGGGAAAGGGGAGGGGGAGGGTGTTACCTCCACTTGGTCCTTCTGGTAACTTCTTCTAGAAGGCTAAACACACCCTCAACATGTTTGCCGTGGGTTGCATCCCGTATAGGTGGGAGAAGGGTGGTTGGTGGTTGAGGGCGTAGGAGCCTGCGGACTCCATACTCCCAACACACCACTTTGGCCCTTATGTCATTGAGACGGGCGGTCTGGTGGGCCCGGCCAGATCAATCGGCTGGTCTCTTGATTTGGTGTTCATACTTGTTTATTATTTATCGTTTCGCCTTATCTCATCATCAAAGATGTATGTCGACAGGTAGTGCTCTCTTATTACTATATACACAGATCTCAACACCAAATCACGTTGCTCATGGGCTAATCTAGTGAAAGGATGTGTACTGTGGTTATTGCAACTGCTGTTCTTTTGCTATGAGTATATCACCCTGGTAGCTCTCACAATTCTAACGCAGGTTACTGCTCCGTGGTGGGTGAAGCGCCAGGGTGATGAAAAATAATCCTAATTCAATATGGCCGAGAACAATTTACCTCCGCCGAACACCAGTAACATGAAAAAAAAGGAAGAAGAAGACAAAGATGATAATCAGTCAGATGAAGATACAGATGCTGGGTAGGCTATAATGATAATAATAATAATATTGTATTTTATTTGTACTCGTAGTACAGAAACAACCACACATACCGCAGGTATAAAAAAATTGTTCCTGAGATGGAAAAAAGCAAAATGTAATTTTCCAGCGCTTTTTGTTGATGATGTCTGCAGATGAAGACAAATCCCTCTCCTGACACAACTTTTGCTATCCGAAAAAATATTGGTTGGAGAGCCTAAGAACATTAAAAGCTCGAGTCCGGCAGCAACCTTGTTTCGGCTGATATAGTTTCTTTCTTGACTGATTATGAATCCTTAGCATACTAGTGATGATATTTTGGCTGATGTGGGTTTTCTCACTCTTGAGGGATTTTTTAAAAGCGCAAAATTCAAAATAGCCACCATGAAATCACTAAGGTTAGCATATCTTCCTCAATATTTGAGATAGACTTGATTTTTTGACGAAATCATATGTTTTCGGTATAAAGGAATACAATAAAACACATGGAAGCTTTATTAGACATCACTATCCAATGGCCGCCATGAAATCATCAAAGTTATCATATATTCTTCAATATTTCAGATGGACACCGGATTTTTTACCAAATCTTGTTTTCTGGATCAAGAAATACAATAAAACACATCAAAATTTAATTTTATTCGACATCACTACCATGCAATGAAATCACAGATTTTATCATAATTATCTTCATCAATAATTAAGATAAACACAGCTTATTTCACAAACCATTTGTTACAATATCGGGAATACAATGAAACACACAATACCTTAATTTGACATCATTCTCTTGATAACAATTTTATGTGAACACCAATTTATCAAAACTATATTAATGATAGTTACCAAATAAAAGTACATCTGCTTATGTGCATACCATCCTCAACATTTCGGATAGACTTGATGTTTCCACCAAACCACATGTGTTTGTTATCAGTGAATGCAATGATACTGCTTTTACTTGAAATCAGGATCATGATTTAAAAAACAATTTAATAAAAAATGATTACACTGGATGTTCTCTTCCATACATAACAAAGCACACTACAGAAGCGCGAAGGGGTGATCCTGGTGTAGTGGTAAATTTTGTTTGACTTGTTACATCAAGATCATAAGTTCGTCCCCCGTGGATGTGTAAAAAACATACCCTATCACCCCCACCCTCACATCATCATCTGTACATCATTCCATCTCATCAATTGACTACAACGTTTTTATCGTATTACAATGTCACTTAAAAGACCTTTTGTGCCGAAAAGTGACGTGAAGCAATGATTTACTACTACTACTACCGGTACTACTACTACTTCTACTGTTCAAGATATAATATTATTATTTTATTCTGAATTGTCATTCAAATGGCCATACTGGCCGAAAAATGACGTAAAAAAGATATTTTACTTACTTACCCCAATACCATCACACTCTTGCCATGGCTGGTGGCAAAAAAATTCCAAATTGCCTTGATTTCAAAATCATAGAAGTGGTATCTAGCATTGGCAAAATTGTTATAGTTTTTATACTGTGATGCTGCTCCATCGCTAAAATAATGAATCTGTTTAATATTAGGAAATTCCTGCTTCATGTGATCAATGACTGCTTTTTGAAAGGCATAAACTGCTCTAGTGTCATGTTTAAGGGAATCACTGACACAACATATGATGAGTTAATATTATTATCATCCTTGTAGTAAAGACAAAAAGGATGTAATGTTGCTTGGGAATTATCCCAATAAAAACCTTTAGCAGAATCTTGTATAATGAATGAATAGTTTTCACTGAAGTCCATTAATATTATGGCTGTGCTATCATCTAATGATGCTTTAAGCTCCTTTAATTATGAACTTTGATGTTTAGCTATGTAATCATGACTGGTTAAAGAGTCAAATTTATCAACTAAATTACCTGCAAAATCTTGAGAGGTCATTTGCTGATTAACAATAGCTGTACGACCAGTGTGAACCCATTGCTTTAAGCTCATTTCCTCATCTTCTAAATCATTTTCGTTTAGTTGCTGCTCAACATAACCAACTATAGCTAATTTGCCAGGGTACAAATTACATCTATGTAACATGCAGTCTTTATCATTAATGTCACAAACAGCAAGAGCTAAAATGTCTATAAGGTTTTGAACAGTGAATCGCTGATAGGATGAGTTTTACATTTTGATGAATGGTACATACTCAAACATTCTGGGTCCCAGAGGAACCAACTGAAATACACCATTTAGGCCTCCAATTGACAGAACTTACTGAAACCAATTTTAAATGGTGTGTTGCTTTTAAAGAGAACATACAATTCATGTAGAGAGTAAGAGGCGCTTTTGTTTTGTGCCCTTCACTTTAGTGTCTGGATCTCTATACAAAATGCAATCTTTTTTTCCTGGGCACATACGACTCGCTTCATCATCTTCAAAAAAATCTGTCACAGCCTTTATAGTGCTACGTAATGTTTGCATAAATTTTTGTAATATAGGACACTGCCAGTGATTTTCCAGGACCAAATCAACTTTTGACCTCCAATTACCGGTCAATAGGCATATACATATATGCTTATTATATCATCAGCGGCAGCGTGAATCTATTCTACCTGGCGTTAATTTTGTACAGATTGTTAAACGGCCACGGCAAAAATAATAAACTTCTGAACATCATATTTCTGAACATCATATTACCGGTCACTATATCGGTCAACAAGTCAATTTTTGGCTTTTCATCACCGGCAACTAATATATCAGCGGCCACTATAATAATAATAATAAACAGTAGGCCTACTTATAGGCCTAGTACATGTCAGTCAAAACGCTTAAACTATATCTCTGTCAATATAATAAAATCCTCAGCGTGATCGCTAAACATCACGGAAAAACAGTGCTGGCGTAATTAATTCATTTTTTAAATTTTTGAACGAAATAATACTGATCAGCGGCCACTCTATGCCGACAAATATAATACAATATTCAGCGTGAATCGCGACATCGTTGTCAACGACGATTACAACAGGTCTGGACTGACCCTATGAGCGCAGCGGTATCTTCACTGTTGCACATACACGTATATATGTGAATCAATCTTTACCTTATTAGTAAAGATGCATTGATCAAATAGCAAATCCACTGTTGTGTTCCTTGTAGAAAAATCACATATTTTATTTTGACTATATTTATGCCTCACGTCAGAGCACTGATAGTGTGAGTAAGGTGATTATTAAAATATTATTATTAAATTATAGTTAAATATGACGTCACCACACCTTAGATGGGATGTATATGGGTAGGCCTACGTTGCAATTCCATCATATGATTAATATCACTATTTTTCTTCATTTGTGAATGAAGAATTGATACTTGTTTACATCCAATCAGTGGTTTTCGTGGCGAAAGGGTGTAGAATTCTTGTAAAGTTTTAAAGAAATGAATTTTACATTAACTTATGAATGCATGCACCAACAAGCACGTGATAATATCCCAATGATGAATTAATGCCGGTTCAGCGTTGTAGACAGCGGACCAACATTAATACAACATTGCGGCGTATCACATGATTGATGGGAACACCACACGTAAAATCTCGCAACATATCGTTACATGCGCGATGAATGACGAGACGTGACGATGATCTGTGGGCGGGTGTTGTTGACCAATCACAGTAAGATTATGCCGACCTCCAAATGATTAACAGCTCGACCAGCAGTGACAGCTGGCCTAGAGAATCAGATGTTCAACCAAGACAGTGAAATTGTGTTTTATTATATTTTCTCGCTTCTTGGCGCTTAACTGTCAAGTAGCGTGTGGCACCAACAAACACCCTTTACCAGCTTCAAAGTACAAGGCCCATGCCTTTTTGATGAAGAACCATTAATACGGGTGGTGATTAGCAACGCGCATGAGCAGATGAAGTGATCAAAGTACCAAATCCATATACATCGAAATGTATAATATAATATTATTATAATTGACCATACTTTTATAAACGCATCAATATTTAATATCATTTTAATAATGTTTGCAAAATTGTGAGGAATGAGTCCTTTGATTTTGTGACATGAAAAAAATGCATAGAAAATGGAGAAATCTGTGGAATGTATAAATATGAAATTTAAATATTATTATTGTGTTAGCGCACAGGTTTGAAATCGTGATGTGCAATGTCATTATCTGTAAGATCATAGCAAAGAGGAAAATAACAATTTGTTGCAAGCATGTGTTTTAACACGTTTCATAATTAAATTTCTTACTCAATTAATCTCCGTTGAGACTTAATATATAGTAGGGTTCAAAGTGTTAATTAGTCCAGACTGACGGGATGTTAGGCAAGGTGCAAAACCCACTCTATTACTGCAAATAAACAGGAGACGCCAACCCAATGCTGAATCAATGGTGGCCCGCCATCTGCGACGTCGAGCCAGCAACAAACCAACGGTGGTTCACCGTGCCGGGCTCAATAAAGAGGCAGTTGATCATCGTTGTGCCAATGCCGGGTAAACTGCTCACGATGCTGGCCCAGCTTTGACGCAGCGTTGTTCTTCTCTCCTGTGTTGTCTTGGAACGGCGAGCACACGTTCCACTGCCTGGCCAGAGTAGGCTATAGTCAAATTTATTTTTCGCTTGAAACATATATTTTTTCCTCTGGAAATAACTACACATTTTTTTGGAAGCCAATATATTAATATATTACAATAATTTGTTGGCAATTTAATTCGCATACCGCCTCGTAACGTACGATTCGATTTAAAATGAATAAATATATTTTTTATATACAACTGATATTTAAAGGGTGCCAATTACGGTCACTAGGACACACTCATAGTGACATGTAGAGCCAAAAGGCAGTATCTGCTTACCGGAAAAGTAAGCAAATGGATGCTGCTAGCAGACATATCTCCACGTGTCGTTTACTATGTATCAGTATGTATGTTTCTTAGTTTCCACATACTACTATACTTTATGGCGGGCGGCGGCAAACGGGCGCGTTTGTTTCACGCCGCCTACCAGTACATATAAATGTAAATACTAAAACTTAAAAAGACTACGAGGCCTTCTATGAGCCGCCGGGGGGGAGGGTGTTACCTCCACGTGGTCCCCCTGGTAACTTCTTTTTAGAAGGCTAAACACACCCTCAACCTGTTTGCCGTGGGTTGCATCCCGTATAGGTGGGAGAAGGGATCCTGGTGGTTGAGGGCGTAGGAGCCTGCGGACTCTATACTCCCAACACACCACTTTGGCCCTTATCTCATTGAGACGGGTGGTCTGGTGGGCCCGGCCAGATCAATCGGCTGGTCTCGTTGATCTAGTGTCCATTTTTGTCTATTATCGTCTCATCTCATTTTCAATCATCCAGGACTTAGTGATAGGTAGCGCCACTTGCATTTTTATATACACGATTGTGGACACTAGATGGCGATGGCCCATGGGCTAATCTGGTGAAAGGATGTGTACTGCGGTTATTGCAACTGCTGTTCTTTTGCTATGAGTATATCACCCTGGTAGCTCTGACAATACTTCCTGCTGGTTACCGCGGGCAGGTTGCCCCCCTGGTAGGGCTCCGTGGTGGGTGGAGAGCCAGGGTGATGAAAAACAACACAACACACCATGGATAATAACGGTAAATCCCTACCGATAAAGCGGAAAAAAGATGACGACGATAACAGCGACGATATAGAATACCAGGAAAGATGCAGGAAAACCAGAGATCAAATAAACAAAAGCAAAATTATATTTCCGAGATTTTTAATGATGATGTCTGGAGATGATGAGAAATCTCTCTCCAGACTCTCTACATTTGCGATCCAGAAAGGGATACAGGGCTTGGTAGGAGAGCCTAAGACCATCAAAAGGCTGCGATCTGGAGACCTCTTAATAGAGGTCGACAGAGAGTCGCACTCCACCAAGCTCCTGAAAATCACAGAATTGGCCAATGTTCCTGTGAAGGTGTCACCACACAGAACATTGAACACCTCAAAGGGTGTACTCAGGACTCCTGAGCTCAAAAATACAACAAGAGAGGAGCTCATTGACCAACTCAAACAGCAAGGAGTCACTGATGCACGTATGGTTACGATTAAAAAGAACGACGTAATAATAAAAGTCAATACTGCAATCCTCACTTTCAACCGGCCAACTCCACCGGCCACCATAAAGGTTGGATTTGAGAGATGTAATGTACAACCATACGTGCCTAGCCCTTTGAGGTGCTTCAAATGTCAGCAATTTGGACACCATCAAGACAGCTGTAAAAGAGAGAAAGTGTGTGGACGGTGTGCCCAGCCTGACCACCAGGACACCGGCTGCACAACCAAAGCTAAATGTGCCAATTGCAATGGGAACCATCCGGCCTTTTCGAAGGATTGCCCTCGATGGATAACAGAGAAGGAAATCCAACGTGTTAGAACAGAACAAAAGATTTCCTTCCCTGAAGCTCGGAAAATTGTTGAAGGGGTTAACAAACAACCATCATATGCCAGTGTTGTCGCAAAGCAGGTTGTGTCGGTTGGTTGCCAGACTGATGCAGTAGAGATCAGATCTGCGACTGGTGCAACAAATGCTTCCGCAACACCTGGAACCTCTTCAGCAAAAACTAACACAAGTACCTCTCCTACCAAAAAACAACCTGTGATCAATAAAAAAACAAATGTCGCTACAACAACAACAGCTACCCCTACTGCCCCAAAGCCACTGGCAAATAGGGATGCAAAACAAACAAAAAATGGCAAAACAAATAATAAAGATAAGAACAAAGAAATGGTAAATAAACCACCAGTAGCTGAACTAACAAAACAAATTAACAAGAAAAACACAAATAAAGGTAGTGGTCGAATGCCCAAGGGCACTGATGACCCGATCGCTACGTACAACAGATACGAATCCATGGATTGTGTAGACGGTGATGAAAGCAGCGATAGCGAGGTATTTGTATCTCCCGACACCGTCGCTGCACTCCAAGCAAAGATAAAACCAGGGAGGCATAAAAATTCATAATGGCCCACAAAATTATACAATGGAATTGTCGAGGTTTAAGATCTAATTACAATGACCTGGCTATTCTTCTGCAGGAACACAGCCCATCGGCTGTGTGCCTGCAGGAGACTAACTTAAAACCTAACACTAACATAAGTTTTAAAAACTATACAATGGTCAATTGTTTTGGCCCTGCCAATAATGAAAGGGCCTGCTGGGGTGTCTCTATCCTTGTGAAGGACGGAACACCACATCAACATATAACATTAAAAACTAATTTACAGGCTGTGGCGGTTAACATAAACTGTCACAGACCAATGACGATATGCTCTGTTTATTTACCGCCAAACCGCTCAGTAGATGTTGTGGAATTGAGGCAGCTGGTAAAACAATTGCCCAAACCCTTCATGCTACTGGGAGATTTTAACGGGCACCACACAATGTGGGGCTGTAGGGACATCAACCCACGGGGCAGAATAATAGAAGACTTCCTCTCAGAGGAAAACCTCTGCATTTTTAATGATGATACTACCACCTATTTACACCCTGCTTCAGGATCTGCAACAGCCATTGACCTATCCTTGTGTGATCCCGATTTATATTTGGATTACACTTGGAGGGTCAACGAGGATCTCTGTAGCAGTGATCATTATCCTATATTTATAGAGAGCAACAACTCTATTGTTGAAGAAAGAGTGCAGCATTGGAGGCTGCACAGAGCAGATTGGGAGGCCTTCCAACAGTCTTGTGGGGAGAGCCTCACAATCTCTCAATTTGAGAATGAAGAGGGGGTTGATGACCCTATAGCCCTTTTTACAGCCAAATTACACAATATAGCAGATAAAAGCATACCCAAAACCTCGACAGTTCCCAAAAAACTCGACAAACCCTGGTTTGACGAAGGTTGCCGAAAGGCAATAGACAAAAGGAAAAAATCCTTGCAAAAATTTAAAAAACATCCAACTAGACAAAACCTTGACGGATATAAGAAAGATTACGCTAAAGCTCGCCGCACAATCAGTGAAGCCAAGCGGCAATCTTGGAGAGCATATGTCTCCACACTAAATAATAATACATCGGCAAAACATACTTGGCAAATGCTGCGCAGAATCAGTGGCAAGAGGAAAGATAAAACCATCAAGTACCTTGTCACTGATTCTGACACAATAACCAATAAAACGGATATTGCAGAAACACTGGCGACATCCTTCGCTGCTAAATCATCGCCAGATCATTATCAGGAAAAATTTCGAAAGATTAGGGACAAGGAGAAGGAGAACACATTGGACTTTGAGTCAGATAATGACGAAAAGTACAATGTTGATTTCTCTAAACGAGAATTAATTAAATCTATCGCTCAGGCAACTGATTCGGCAACTGGCCCTGATGAAATTCACTACCAGTTTCTGAAACATTTGCCTGATGTATCACTTGATCTGTTGCTTCTACTCTTGAATGATCTGTGGCAATCTCAGGATTTCCCAGATGGATGGAGAGAAGCAACAGTGATCCCGATCCCTAAACCTGGAAAAGATCGAACAGATCCTAATAATTATAGGCCAATAGCATTGACAAGTTGTCTTTGCAAAATCATGGAGCGCATGATCAATCATCGTCTCACATGGTTTTTACAAGACAATCACATAATAACTAAATATCAATGTGGTTTTCAAAAAGGAAAGAGCACCACAGACCATTTGGTCAGACTTGAGACTTATATCCGTCAAGGTTTTGTTAAAAATCAACATACAGTTGGAGTATTTTTTGATTTAGAAAAGGCCTATGATACCACATGGAAGGGTGGTATCATGAAAGATCTTCATGAAATGGGCCTGAAGGGTAGATTACCCTTATTCATTGATAATTTTTTAAAGGGGAGAAAATTTAAAGTCCGCTTGGACAACACCCACTCTTCATTAAATCCACAGGAGGAGGGTGTCCCACAAGGTAGTATCCTTTCACCAACTCTATTTACCGTTAAAATAAACAGTATAATTGATTCTTTACCACAAGATATTGAAAAATCATTATATGTTGATGATCTGGCTGTTTACTGCCAGTCAAGCAATATGGCAATAATTGAGCGGCGCCTGCAAGGTTGCCTCGATAAGTTGGTGACTTGTGCGGATGAGAACGGCTTTAAATTTTCTCCCACAAAAACTTTATGTGTACATTTTTGCAAAAAAAATGGCTTACAGCCTGAGCCTAATCTCAAACTATATGGACAACAGCTTCCTGTTGAAGAGCAGGTCAAATTTCTTGGTCTGTTTTTCGACAAGAAGCTCAGTTTTATTCCACACATCAAATATATGAAAGATAAGTGTAGGAAAGCATTACAATTACTACGAGTTATATCCAGCAAGGATTGGGGTGGTGACCGGACAACCTTACTGAGGATTTACCGGTCTCACATCAGATCCAAACTGGATTATGGTTGTATTGTTTATGGTTCAGCGAGACGATCGTACTTAGCAGTACTCGATCCAATCGCGAACCAAGGTTTGAGATTATGCTCAGGGGCATTTCGAACATCACCAATCGAAAGTCTTCAGGTGGAGACCGGTGAGCCCTCTCTAGAGACTCGCCGGTTGAAGCTGAGCCTGCAATACTATATGAAAATGAAAGCAAATCCTGAGAACCCGGCATACTCGTGTGTTGTCAACCCTGAATACAAGAGACTGTTTAATAACAGGCCAGGGACTATACCTACTTTGGGTATAAGGCTCCAACCCCATCTGGAGGACATGGAGGTGGAGCTCGACGCAATTAGCGTTGTGCGCCCACCAGAATGTCCACCCTGGCTTCTCAAACAGCCTAATATACTTTTTAACCTCTCAGATCTCAGGAAGGGAGACACCTGTCCCCTTGTCTTCCAGAGCATGTTGCTAGAGCTATTTTGTAGATTTCCGAAGCACCGGAAGGTGTATACTGACGGATCAAAGGAAGACAAGAGGACAGCTATGTCCTTTGTCTGTGATGATCATGAATTTAGTTGTCGTATCAACGATGAGGCTTCAATTTGCACAGCAGAGCTGTTAGCTATTGAAGCTGCCATCGAATACATATGGGATAGTAATGACGAGGAGTTCATGATCATCACAGACTCGCTATCTTCATTGCAGGCTCTTAAGAGTCAAAAACTCAACAACCCAATTGTTTCCAATATTTTGCATATGTGTCACTACTTGTCTGGGCACAAGGACATTGTTTTCTGCTGGGTACCCAGCCATATTGGAATACTGGGCAATGAACGGGCTGATGTTTTGGCCAAGGCTGCCCTGGATAAGACGAAACAGTTTTATTATATACCATATACTGATTTCAAGTACAACATCTCTGTCTACCTTGATGACATTTTGCAAGGTGAATGGAACATCAATGTCACCAGCAAATTGTTCGAGGTACAACCAATTATTAAGCGATCTTTTACACCAATGGAACGCCGAAGAGATGACGTTGTCTTATGCAGGGCCAGAATTGGCCATGCCTATTTCACAAACGGCTATTTATTGAGAGGAGAATTGCGACCTATGTGCTGCAATACTCGTCTCACTGTAAGACATGTCCTTCTCAGTTGTGCAAAATATGCGCACATCAGAAGGAAGTATTTTGCATTTAATTCCTTATTTGAGCTATTCAGGGACACCCCTGCTGGTTTTATTATTCAGTTCCTTCGGGAATGTAACCTATATTACATGTTTTAATTATTAGACATAAGACTTTTTACACAATCACTCCAATTTCATGGAGATATAGTGACTTGATAAGTCGTTCATTTTATAATCACTTCATATTTTACATAATTTATACTGATATTTTTATACTCATTAAACTGTGTTATAGTGCAGGCGCTACAACATGTCATCAGACTCGTTACATATAGGTGCCAGGAGCACCGTCATCTTATCATATCAAACATTTTAAACTGAATATTTTAGTACGATCATGCTTTTATTGGCTTTGTCTTTCCTTTACTACTTTAACTATACAATATGGGATATTGTAATACCTGGAATTTTCACTTAAATGGCCATACTGGCCGAAAAGTGAAGTAAAGCATTTTACTTACTTACTCTATGAGCCGCCACCTGTCTTGAACAATCACTTTCGGCTTGAATTAGTGGTGGCCGCTCAAAAGAGGTTCCACTGTACTTGTAAAACACAAAATATAAAACTACTTTTATTACAGTGTTAACACTGATGATACTGCATTAATACTTCGGCAATAATATTACACCTATAATTCTGAAACCTCACCATGACTTCAACCTTATGTAAAAGTGTATCTTTTTTTTAAAGTTATCAGGTAAGGAAAATACTATTAAATTGTTAAGTTATAGCACAACTATATGCAAGTAAATTCAAACTACTTTACATGTCACTTTTTGTCATTTCCATTGAGAATTATACATAATATCATGAACCTGCAACATTCGAAAAAAATAAAATACAGTCAGGTTTGATAGTAAAATTTACACTGAAGTGCTGCTTGTTGCAAAAATTGCTTTTTATGTTCTCTGATACTATACATCAGTTAATCACAGTGCAAAATTTTACCTTGCAATTAATAATACCACATTTCCATTTTTCACGTGAAAAATAGGTAATTTAAAAAAAATGCAATTTATTGTCATTTCAGAGCCACTTTTGTACATGAAGTTATATAACAAAATATCTTATATTTTATCAATGGCATCACTTCCAGCCATAGATTAAGTACTTGAAATCTCAGATAATTATTTCAAAAAATAAAAAAGTTATGACATTCTAAAAAATGAAAAAATAGCTCGAAATAATACGAAATGCGTCAAAATTTGCAATTTTGGGTACAATTTGCTCGAAATTTTTTTTATGTCTCATACCATGATGATTGCTTGTAAAAATATACACCATATATGGTTGAAACAGTTAGAGCAACTTCAATAATATGTATTATTAAATTAAAAATTGTGGCCATGAAAATGAAGGAAAATCCAAATTTTCTTCAAAATTTCCATTTTCTTCAATTTTTGAGCCATAATTTTTAAAAAATGTATAGGGCACGGAGTTATTTTTCTTTACTTTAGCCATAGTATAGTCACCAGTAAACTAATAATAAACACTTTAAAGGTACAGTGTGGAATTATCCATGAATGGGGTTATTTGAAAATGTAAAAAAATACTAATTTTACAATATTTTTAAAAGTTTTTAGAATATCATTGAGAAATTTTCAAGGTTTACCTTTTATATACTTGGCTACAATCTATCAAAATTTAATTAAGATTCGACTTGGTCAAATTTTTGGCATTGGTCCATTTGACATTGAATGACCCATATAGGATATTGTAATACTAGGAATTTTCACTTAAATGGCCATACTGGCCGAAAAAAGAAGTAAAATAAAATATTTTACTTACTTACTACATGTAGTAACAAAACACAAAACCAGTACTGGCATTTGGTTTAGACGTCATGTGGATGACGTGGGCCCGCCTGTCACTGTCTGCTGGACTTGTTGTCTGTTTCCACCTATAGTATGTCTTTTGTTTTCACCCTCATTAAGTTTTCAACCTGTCCCATCTTGTTGTCTTCAAGCTCCTGTTGTATCAATTTACGTCGGTCGAGTGTGTGTTGAAATTTAATGATTTTGTTGGAGCAGCCGTAGCAGTAAGCACGCGTAGAGATTTGTTCCAGTAGCTGACATGTGCTGCCAAAACTCGTTCATGGCCGGCTCGATGACTGACAATGTTTGTCTTAGCGTTTGTCTTTGGTCGTTTCCGTTCCGCATCTTTGCAGCAATCATAACACTGAGATCATGTGTTAGGCCGTTTGAAAGAACTGTTCTGATTGGCTGACGTTGTAACGGCTGGCTGCCAATTCTTTACCCCAGACATCAATCATTGCAGTGTTTGAGCTGAAGGAGAACACTGCTTGGAGTGTAATTCTCCCTCTGCTATGAATTTTATTTCAGGATCACCACCATCCCTGCATCATGAGTCTATTCTTTTAACCACAACATTGCTATCATCTTTTTTTTATCATCATGTTTCGTGCGCTACAACATGTCATCTACATGTGCCAGGAGCACCATCATATTATCATATAAAACTTTTTAAACTGAATATTTTAGTACGAACATGCTGTTAGTAGTTTGATCTTTTCTTCGCCACTTTTACTATACAATATAGGATATTGTAATACTACCGAGTTTTCGCTTAAATGGCCATATTGGCCGAAAAAGTGAAGTAAAAAGACTTTATACCTACTGTGTTTTTTTCGTTGAGATCCATGAGATCTATCACATGTCAGTCAGATTCATTGAGGTTCTGCTCAAGTACTCATGAGGGAAATACTGTGGTACACATCTTGTCAAGTCCTGTAAGATTGGTAGATGAGTCACTAATGTCAATGATATGTGATGGTTTATATCTTCTTTGAATGATGCTGCTTCTTCTCCAGTTTAAATGAATGTTTTATTTCCTACATTGTCCATTTCTGCCTGTCGCCCTTTGTTATCCAGTTCGGGGAAAAGCAACCCACCGAAACAGTGGTGTGTCTGTCCGTTAGTATGTGTTGGAGTCCTGCCCCGATGGCTCATTCGTATCGACTTGGGCTTGTAACCTGGAGGTACCAGGTTTTAATCCCGGATGGGCCGGATATTTGTCATCGTGATTGTGCATATACAGTGCTCCAAACTGTTCAAAGGCCCGGAGTATACAGTGCTGCCTATGGTACTGTGCACTATAAAGAACCCTTGAAGTCATTCGATGGAACATCAATGTCACCAGCAAATTGTTCGAGGTACAACCAATCATTAAGCGATCTTTTACACCAATGGAACGCCGAAGAGATGACGTTGTCTTATGCAGGGCCAGAATTGGCCATGCCTATTTCACAAACGGCTATTTATTGAGAGGAGAATTGCGACCTATGTGCTGCAATACTCGTCTCACTGTAAGACATGTCCTTCTCAGTTGTGCGAAATATGCGCACATCAGAAGAAAGTATTTTGCATTTAACTCCTTATTTGAGATATTCAGGGACACCCCTGCTGGTTTTATTATTCAGTTCCTTCGGGAATGTAACCTATATTACATGTTTTAATTATTATTTATTATTTTAATGTTAGACTTTTTACACAATCACTCCAATTTCATGGAGATATAGTGACTTGATAAGTCGTTCGTTTTATAATCACTTCATATTTTACATTATTTATACTGATATTTTTATACTCATTAAACTGTGTTATAGTGCAGGCGCTACAACATGTCATCAGACTCGTTACATATAGGTGCCAGGAGCATCGTCATCTTATCATATCAAACATTTTAAACTGAATATTTTAGTACGATCATGCTTTTATTGGCTTTGTCTTTTCTTTACTACTTTAACTATACAATATGGGATATTGTAATACCTGGAATTTTCACTTAAATGGCCATACTGGCCGAAAAGTGAAGTAAAGCATTTTACTTACTTACTTACTTGAAGTCATTCGAAATGAAAGTAGGGCATAGTCCCGGCTTCGGGCTTCCTTCTGTCGCGATATTGCCATGATTGTGCAGAAAGCGATGTTAAGCAATATTCAACTAGAGGGACCTGTGCCGAGAAGGCACAGGAAGTTTGGGCGCCTGAAAAATTATCTAGTTTTAAACTTCAAAATACTGAGAGATTTAGATTTTGGTCCACTAAGCCTTACAACGCTGAAATATTTTTGCATAAACCATGGATGGGTAAAACAAAAAAATTGGGTAATTTTACATGAAATTAGTGTCCCCAGGAATCAAAAGGTCAAGATTTTGAATTAAATATAAAAAGATTTCAAATAAATGGTGCAACTTCATGTTTAAGCATTATTATTTATTAATGTTTAGATAAGTTGTAAAACAATATATGTATATATGGCTTTATAAGAGCTTTATATCATGGAAACGTGCAAAATGGCATGTCCCCAGAGAAAATTCCACTATTTAAAACTTCACTGTAGGATACAAATACACAATATAATTCTAATAATTACATGTTATGGCTAGATATTGTTTACTCGAACTAATCAATAATCAAAATTCGACTTAAAATTTATATTGATATATATATAGTTTTGATGAATATACATGTCCCCACATTTGCACTCTACCCCGTTACCATCATTGTAGCATGCGCCATCAAGTGACTAATCATAAACTAAAATTATATCAAGTGTAGTTTGACACACTGAAGGGCCTTATACGAGTTTTTCACCTTGAAATAATTAATATTGTTGAGTGACAAGTTATTCGAAACAGGTATCACCAAAACGTTAGAAGATATTCTTTTATTTTTACTACTCCGTTCCTAGCATTGTGGGTCTAAAAAACGATTTGGTTTCATGCTTGCTGGCCTAGAACAGCTGCTATGGGGACTATTTCCACCCGTATGATAAATCTTTAAATTATTGCCCATATATTTTCATTAATCCCAAAAATACTAATACATTTTACTACTCCGTTCCACTCTACTCCGTTACCAAAATAAAGGAACGGAGTAGTAAATTGCCAAATTGTATGGGTTTTACAGTCATAATGATTGATGGTATAGCCTTCTAAAACATGACCCGTCGTCCCTAAATAAATAAAACACCCAATTATGATCGAACATATCATCACATGTCACTATCATGATCATCATGAATATTTATTTTAATTGTTGTGAAGATTTAACACTTGTAGGCCTACATCCTGTTTTTATTCTGATAAACGCCCTGGGTATTAATTAGAATACCCCTGAGGCTAGAGGGGAAATGGGCGCTTATTGGTCCAACATTGGGGTGATGTCTCGTGTTAGCTGAAACGACACAACCAGACTAAAAATCATCCAAAAGTCAAAATTGTATTTTCACTACTTGATATGTCCATAATAATTATCATTGGAAGTCTTTTAAATGTTGTGTTGCTGTGGCAACGTAGGAAGTGTGTAGAAAACCCCAGTTGTCAGTTATTCCCGTATTTCTAATTTTGGACATGCATGTCCTAAATTAATTCTCGTCCTTATTTCTCGTTTAAATGGTAAACTCGCAACATAAAATTAAAAACACTTTCGTAATTCTAGTCTATGGACATGTTGAAATATTTAAAAGACATATCAACATGATCAAGGAGCCAAAATAAAAATGATGATTTTGGTCTGATGGTGTCGCTTTAAAATAAATATGTCATTTATATAAAGCCTTGCATTGTTATCAAATGGGGGTGGGGGTGCTGCTAAATTATTTAATAAGTTCATTTATTAATAATCCAGGCACCCCTTTTCTTCAAACCCTGCATCCGCCACTTGTCGTCCAGAACCTCTCACCTCTGCCTGCAGTTGGAGGGAGGAGGGTGACTGTAAATTCTAGAAATAAAAAAAATAGCCTTGTATTTGTTTTTATATATTTTTTTCCAGTTATCTTTCTATTTGTATTTTAAAGATATTATGGGGCAAATTCAAGGTTACGTTCTTGGTTTGGTTACCCACGCCTACGGGTAAATCTCTTTTTTGTTTAATTAACAGAAAATAGGCCTACAGGGAATTTTATCAGGTGTTAGATTTAATGCTCCGTTGGCGTGACAAAAGCGATTGGTAGAGGCCACTTAGCCTACTGATATCTAAGAGTAAGTCCGCTCGTCCAGGCAGTCAGTGGCAGTGCCAGTCGCCCAATGCATGGCGCAATGCCAGTGTGAGTGTCAGTGACGTGAATGACAATCACACCCACCACAGACACACTCACAGACTCACAGTTACACACAGTGTCACTGTCAGTGCCACACGCCGGACCAGGGGCGTGGCCTCACTTTATTTTTTTCACGATCTTGATGGTAGGGGAATAATTACCTTGACACAGAGGTCAAATTCAATAGATTTACTCTGTTAAGGCACATAATTACAAGGGGAATCGGTAGCATGTAGGCCTAGATGAGGTATTATTGCCCGTAAACTTGTCAAGAACACGGTCAGCACTTTGGCGATTTATTCAACTTTTAGTAATGAATATGCCTACTTACCCTCTGAAATGTGATTCGCAGCATTATGCTGGTCCTATATCAGTGGTTCATTTGATGTGTCACATCATATTAACTGACAATGAGGATCTTTTCGCACGAGTAATTTACAAGTGACTGCCATCACTTCGCAATGAAAACAATGACAACAAGGCTACGGAATACATACTCCAATATGGCCGCCAAGTGCTCAAGCCGCCACCTACTGTGTGATTGGTCGGTGGTTCTATGGTCTCACCACCCTAAATAAACCGAAATCTACTAGGTGTCTACTAATAATGGACTCATCACACAAAATATTTTTAATGATACTGTAATAAGGTTATCGTCTTTCAGAAACTTAAAGAAAACATAGCTCTGTCAATATTTAAGCTAGAGTTACAAAAGTGATACCTACGTGACCAGTATGACCAAGCAATCAATGTGTGCAAATATGAAGTCGATCAGTTCTAGATCTGTGGTCTAGTATTAGCTATGGGGAAAAATCGACTTCCGGTGTTTTTGAAGCTAAAGCTCTGTAAACTTTAGAGTCTTGAAGGGTACCCTAGAGAGTAGGCATATAAAATTTTGGGAAGATCGGATAAAAACTCTTGGGGATATAGCGATTTTAAAATGACGTAATGTATTTTGACTGGGAAAAATGGGACCTTTTACCCCTGATTCCTCACTATCTTTTGGTCGGATCAGCTATTAATTATATAGCACTTCTTTCGGGTGCCCAACGATTATTGTGTGCGAGTTTGAAGTCTTTACAACAAATACTCTAGGCGAAATAGGTGTCAGATTTTCGACTAGTGGAAGAAGATTAAAAAAAAAACTAATACAGTTGAAAGTATTTAAGAAAAACAATAGTTTGGGCGGCTTCGCCCAAACTAATAATACAATAACTCGACAACGGTTGGGCGTAGAAAAAAACTAAGCACACTTCATCACAGTAGTTTTCCAAGGGCTTTTCAGAAATCATACTGATTTTTCTGTTTTTTTATTTTGTGACGTCATCATTACGTAATAGGTTCACATCTGCTCCTATAACTCAGTAACGGTTAGAGATATAAGGTTTTTGTAATAGACGTTTAACAGGTACTTTTAGTCAAGCTTCTCAAAAAACAAAGAAAATTGAATATTGCTCTTATAGTTTTATCGTTATGACGTCATCACGATATTCGACACTTAGCCTTAATGCAATAACAATTAAAGATTCAACGCTTGCTTAAGAATGGCTTATTTACAACATTTTCCCATGCTTTCAGGAACACTAATCAGATTGAAGCTATGTTGCGTATTCGCTGCGTTATGACGTCATGAATTTCTAATGTATTACCTATGGGGAAAAATCAACTTCCGGTTATTTGACAGCTAATCTTGCTAGAGCTCCAAAAACTTTTGTGTTCCTTGATGATGCCCTAAAGAGTTTGTATATAAAAATTGGATAGGATCGGTTGAAAACTCTAGGAGATATGAGGTCCTGAAGGTCTAATGTATTAGCTATGGGGAAAAATCGACTTCCGGTGTTTTTGAAGCTAAAGCTCTGTAAACTTGTAGAGTGTAGAGTCTATAAAATTTTGGGAAGATCGGATGAAAACTCTTGGAGATATAGCGATTTTAAAATGACGTAATGTATTTTGACTGGGAAAAATGGGACCTTTTACCCCTGATTCCTCAAAATCTTTTGGTCGGATCAGCTATTAATTATATAGCACTTCTTTCGGGTGCCCAACGATTATCGTGTGCGAGTTTGAAGTCTTTACAACAAATACTCTAGGCGAAATAGGTGTCAGATTTTCGACTAGTGGAAGAAGATTAAAAAAACAAAACAAATTATCAAAATTATCATCAATTATTTTATATTCCACATACTTTGGGATTTTCCTTTGTGAAATTGCTCAGAAATTGTAATGGTTTCTGATGTTGAGCAAAAAACTGGATCAGTTTTTTTCATCAGTTTCGTTTCATCAGCTTCGTTTCGCCGACTACAGAAAGCCGGATTTTCCCCATGAGGTCTATACAAGCAGGTCCATACAACTTGATAGTGGCGGATTTATGGTTAATAATCTCTACTTCCCTTTGGGGTTCATAAGGTAAAATATCAAAACTGTCATAACCACTTTCCAGATTCTGACGTCTAAAGTCGATCCCGCACTGTAATAGTGAAAATATTTCTAATGGCCGTAAACCCAGAACACAGGTATTGAAATGACGCAGAAACAACAGAGTATGACATTTATGAAGATTTTAAATTAAAATAATCCCTTTTGTTTCTTTGACTTATTCTTACTTACTCTTTAGAATACAATTTATGAGTGCTGACAAATAACCGGCAATAGTGTGTTTGACAATTTAGGTCTCTCACGGGGAATGAATGGAGTTACCCTTCCTATTGTTACTCCGAGGACTATCCGACCTGAGGATAGCCGAGCTGCGCGAAATGCCATAGAGTCTCAGCATTAAATTGCACAGCGAAACCCAAGTCTCTGGCCATATGGGCATGTCTGAGGGTAGATCCCCTAGACAAGTCCAGAACCCCTTATGGGGCGAGCGAAAGAAAACGCTCTCAATAACCCACCATGCCCCATCACCCCCACCCTCACATCATCATTTGTACATCATTCATCTCATCAATTGACCACAACGTTTTTATCGTATAACAATGTCACTTAAAAGACCATTTGTGCCGAAAAGTGACGTAAAGCAATGCTTTACTACTACTACTAAATGAGTGCTGACGTCTTTTAAAGGCAATGTAGGACACATAGACACACACTAGCAGTGCACATATATCTGTTTTGTTTACATGTCAATTAAATTATACATTATTATTTGAGTGAGTTCAAATAATGTGAAAAATACATTATTTCCCGCTATTCAAAAGTTAGTAACCACTTCTTGTTTCATAAACAACAAATCTCCACCTTCACCTCTTTCACGCATGAAAGTGACACATACGTAGCATCTAGTGCCCCCCTTCAGTTGTTGTAAGTTTGCCACAGGGGATTGCGCACTGTGGAAAAATCTTTTGCATTCACAGCGTAACTGAAATAATATTAATAAATTTATATATGAAAATACTTGCAAAAACTGTTACACATAGAGATGATTTTGATGAAGCCAACAATATTTCCCAGTTATCATGAATAGAAAAACTGAAATGTATGTTAACAGGTATACACACAACATGTTAAACTACTAATCAAAACTAAAAAAATCATCATACCTATGATATACATTATTTGATAAATGTCAATTAAAATTAAACACATTATGTAACAGTAAGCTATAATAACATAATTACACTTGTACAAACTGCATACAAAAAAAAAGATTTAATCTCACCATATCAAATTTATTGAATGAACCTGTAGCAGACACATGACAGATAGTACATTTCTTTGGTTCAATAACTGCAGCAAAAAATATTACGATAAACGTAGGTGCTGCCCCATATGGTTACATTCCTTAATTGTAGGTAGTGTACTGTAAACTATAAAATGCCAAGAAGAACAATAACAGCTAGCACAATCGACAACAGAAAGAGATTGTGAAATACCTGATTAGTAGTGATGTCATGAGAAATTTCAGCAGGCTACATGATAAAATTAATCAAGTGATAGCACCCACAAATAGAAATTAATTACTCCGAATTTGATCACTCTGCAATTCAGAATAATAAAGCTGCATAACTGTTTTGTTTATTTCGATTAAAATAACCTAAAACGTACAAAACAATCATTGCTATTGTTTTAAAGGCCTTATAAATGCACTAAAACTGGTTAAATGTAGCGGAATTAGTTCACCATGCCGTACACCATCAAGTATTATTAAGTAGTGATTCGGTGTGTGTACAATATTCATGTAATAGCAGTAAGGTTACGGGTCGATATAATGTTACATTGGCCAGCATGAAACCACCCCCTAATAGCAAACACATACGTTGAACTGAATCGGCATAATGTTGGGCCAATACTGCAGACGATGGGCGGCATTATTCTGCCACTGGATCAATGCCTCGTGTTAGCCGAGATACTGGGTTAGATGTCGGATACTGGGTCAAATCGATTAGAGTGAAGTGTGATGTTTTTAAATATTATTTTATTTTACCGCATAGCGCGATATATATCACTGCATGTGATGATTTACGATAAAATAAAATAAAGTCTGATATTGTTTAGTAGCATTTTGACTACATTTTGAAATGTCCATGAGATACCTAATAAAAAAATACAAATGTTTTTCAAGAAAATCACGAAAATCCAAAGAGCAAAAACGATGATTTACATCACTGAATTTGATGGTTATTCCGAGTAGGCCTACAATTTCTCACGGTCTGGGGATAGCGTCTTAATGGCGGGCCAAAGGCTCTGATGCTGGCCCACACTTAAAAGCACCATACTGGAATAGAGTTCTATTTTTTCAAGTGAGTGACATTCTCTATACCGGTACCGATATTAAACATGACATTACATGCAGATATCATCCATATCACACAAAGTAATAACTTTTAGATATGTCTAACTGATATGAGACAAATCACGTTGTACTGTGAAATGTATCTATGATCACTTAAAAAATAACCATAATTTTAAGTCTTCCTCTCTTTTTTCTATGATGACCGTTATCTGCCACTTGGTACTTTTAATGTCCTGATTATATAGACAGTATGTCTTACTCCGCTGTGAGCAGGTTTGTTTTGGTGGGGCAACAATATTTAAAAACAACAAACTTAAATCCTTAATAACTCAGCAACCGAAGCAGTAAAATAAAAAAATAAAACACCATTCTCCATGGATTAATCGTTTGAATGAAATAAACAAAACAGTTATGCAGTTTTAATAAATAATAGTAATAATAATAATTAATTAATATAAATCAATTGTATCTAAAAGCATGCATGGATTCCTTCTTACCTCAATTACAAAAATTCCACAGCTTGTGGAATCAAGCTGTTTCTGTACCTTAAATATCCATCGTTTATTCAACCCGTGGAAACGAACAACTTCACTGTAGATTACATTCTTGTAAGCGTGGGGGGGATGGGTGTCACGTCCTCGTGGTCATTCCTGAGCAACTTCTTAGAAGGCCAAGAACACCCTGTCCTTGTGACAGACGTATGTTCAGAGATTTGTTGAATTTTTTTGTGTTCTATTTGTAATTTTTTTTTCTTAAGTGTTCACTGTTTTTCGTGTATGTTGATGTTCTTCTTCACTTTCTAATGTTTAAGTTTAGATCAATTTGTGTCGTAAAGTTTTATGTTTACTTCCAATAGCTCGGTGTTTTGCACCAAGTTCATTTCATTGTTTTAATGGTTTCTCTGTGGCGTCTTGTGTGACAGTGCAGTATTTCAGAGAGAGACCATTGACATACAATTAGCTTGTGCTGACTTGCAGTGCTCTCACGGTTTGTGATCGATCTGTTGTGCTAATTCTCAATGACAGACCTGATCCCCAACTGTGGGGGCACTGTAGGTCTACCCATAATTCCTCTATGATCGCCATATAAATACCTTGTGGTTCACATTGTATTTATGTTCTTTTTCATTCAGTTCAAATTGATGTATTTTAAATTATTTTTGTCATACATTCCATAGTTCTAACCCTTTCACTACCATACATGACGGAAATTTTCGTCGTCATTCGTCATGTTACGTAACCATACATGACGGAAAATTCCCGTCGGATTAGCTATAGTTACACCAGGATCCCTGGATCCTGGCATGCACTTCGGCCTGGAAGTGAAGTGGTTAATGCTTTTTCTGTGACATGCTGGTGGATAATGCAGCATGTGAGAGAGAAGCCATTGACATAAAGAAGGCACTGTAAATCTCCCCATAATTATTGATAATTTGTTGTTATGTGGTTTAAAGGGACTGGCCCACGCTAAAATCATCGAAAATCGGTGATTTTATTTTGGCTTCTTAATATGACCATATGATGTAAACATGTCCATAGACTAGAACTGCATTTTTTATTTTTTTTTTGTGCTGCGCATCCACCAGTTAGGCTAGATATAGAGACGAAATTCCTGATTTCTAATTATTGACAACCATGTCAAAAATAAGAAATACGGGAATTTCGTCTCTATATCTAGTCTAACTGATGAATGCGCAGCACAAAAATTATAAAAATTTGCAGTTCTAGTCTATGTACATGTTTACATCATATGGTCATATTAAGAACCCGAAATAAAATCACCGATTTTTTGATGATTTTAGCCTGGGCCAGTCCCTTTAATGGTTTTTCTGTCCTTGTTAATTATATTGTGTATATACATACATACAGTACATACATACATACATACAGTAATTTTATTTTGAGTGGACACAGTGCTGGTTTGGTGTTGATCGTCATCCGGATTATGTATTCGATGGCAGCTTCAATGGCCTCATAGTAAGTTGAACCACAATTTTACTCTCCCACTCCGGATATGATTGGCACTGGGCCAGCATTGGACCTATTCTCAAAATATTTTTACACAAAAATATATCACCCATTATTTATTTCTATTATTATATTTTTGTTTTGACACAGAGACTGTTTTGTGACTTTCAATTATTATTATTTTTGTCATCTTCTTGTGGTAATTTATATTGTGTATCGGCGCTGGTGCTGTCTCAGGTTCTTAGAATGTATATATACTCGATACGCATCATGTTATCATCAATCGTTTTTATCTCGATGCCTTTGTGCGGACATACTGTTATAAGTTTGGTCTTTTTACCTTATCACTTTTACTGTTCAAGATATTATGTTATTTTAGTCTGAATTGTCTTTTGAATGGCCATACTTACCGAAAAATGACGTTAAAAAAAAATTTTACTTACTTACTTACATACTTGTGATTTTGCTTTTTGAAATTGCTCAGAAATTGCAGGTCCATGCCACTTGTTAGTGGCGGATTTATGGTTGTCAATCTCCATTTCCCCTTGGGGTACTGGGATGATGGCTAGTAGTAGTACTTTTGGCCCCCATCCGGGGAGGGTCATTAGGGATCTGTTCCGTCTGTTGAATGCTGTGTCCGGCATTGTACGGAAGCACTAGTCTTCGGGCGTATTTTAAACTTGTTTTGTGATTTTCATTATAATAATTATCTTTGTCATTTTTTTGTTTTAATATATATTGTGTATCAGCGCTGGCGCTGTCTCAGATTTCTTAGAATGTATATATATTCAATACAAAACTCGCTACAGTTATGTGGCAGAGGCACTATCATGTAATATCATCAATCGTCTTTATCTGAATACCTTAGTGTGGACATACTGTTATCAGTTTGGTCGTTTTACTTTATCACTTTTACTGTTAAAGATATAATATTAGTTTAGTCTGCATGGTCATTTAAATTGCCGAAAAATGACGTGAAAAAGACATTTTACTTACTTACTTAGATAAAATTTAGAAACCTGGTATCATGAAAAAATCATGAAAAAAGTTTTTTCAGTTTTGAGTGGGAACCCTGCTATTGACATCATCTGATTGCATGTGTGACTTCATGGCATTTTAATTTTAATAATTTTTGAATTGCTGCTAGCACCGTAACATAAAAAATAATTATTGGATCTCTCTGTTTTTTCATGTGAAGTTACCCATGGGTATGGAGATCACCTGATTATATTTTCAGCTTGCCACAAATAATCAATTTTTTTTTTTAGAATTTTCAATACCAATTTACAACTGCACCCCACTCACTAATAGAAATTAGAGATGCTTCAACTTACCCTCCTCCACCCAGGAGTGTTCTGTAATATATAAAAGAGTTTGGGCGTTCGGGAAGGGATCGGAATGATTCTACAGCTTATATGTACCTGCTACCACGATCCACAAAAAAAAGAAAAGTAGATAAATTTGTTGGAAATAATTATATCTTCCAATTAAAAATGTATGCGTAAACAAGTACTAACGGGTTTACGTCTTGGTAATATTACATAAGGTGGTGTTATCATTAGATACTGTGGCAGTGATTTATGCTGCTCAACCTGCAGGACTTAATACAGCACTATAAACTTGGAATGATTAAATCCCACTTTGTAAATGTCCATATAAATCACCTTAACCCCCGAGAACACTGATGTCGACTACAGTAGACATTCTGTTTTTTTATTAGCACTTGTATCCATGTTAAAAATGAAATTTGCTTTCAATCTTGAGACACTGATATATGTTGTGACTTAAATTTCACAAATAACACAAATTTTCAGTCAATTCAAGTTGTGAAGTGCAGGAGTGAGACACAACTTCAAGTGGCTGAAAAGTTCTATTTCTTTGCTCAGTGCTCTAACGGTTAAGTGCTCATTTTCAGTCAGTGCCACATACAAATTGCCGATACAATTCTAACATCGCATTAAATAATTTGTACAAAATGTTAAAATATCTATATAAGTGCAAATATACATGACATAAAGAGTCTTGCTTATGTATTTGTGATAATATATATTAAAACATTGAAAAACATTAAAATAGAAAATAGTGAGATCATACTTTTAAATTGTTGCATTTTATATTTGCCTGATGACTATTTAATTTTGAAAATAAAGATATGTGATCATAAGGATGTCTAGTGGATTATATATGTGCGACACAAGCTGATTAGTACAGTTTTTGAGAAGATAAATTAAAAACAACGGAGTATTTTAATTCAGTGTTGCCTTAATATTGCTCGCAAATCATCGTCCTCCCTCTTCTCACTTACCAATGCCAAATTTATCCACTTGTCCATATTAGCACATTATAGGCAGATCGTGAGCGTGGGAGATTACGCTAGGCACGATTGGCCTGATACTACAACAAACGTTATCAAGTCGTTGTGATAACAATTGTTGAAATCCTCAATATGGTATTTTTCACACAATAATTCTTCATCCATGACGACTGAATAAAACAGCTTGGCCGAATCCACCACCCATCTTGCTACATCTGTTGATTTGTTGATCAGTGGAGCGACCCCTTTCTTCTTTGATCATCTCTGAAAATATAATATTGGCAGAATATAATTACTTGGCAGGATACAACTTGGTAGTATAACTATTTTAGTCTTTTTCAGTGCTTTTAACATTTTTTGCGATTTGTTTGTAATATTGACATGTCAACATAAGCAGTCGCTTTAATGAAGTCCCCACCCACTATGTGGTGGTGGAGATTCCGGACCACCCGCCGTCGCAGCCGCCGTATTTTGTTTCTGCTCTCGCTCGAAAACGCCTGCTCTGATTATTTCTAATTTTTGTAGTATGCATATTGGCCCTAGGGAATTTGCCCGGAATTTTTTTTTGTGTTTTTCAGCTTCTTCAACAAAATCCAAGATGGCCGCCGAAATCCTATGTCCCTCTCTAGATCTTCAACCACTTTATGGATTTTTTTTACGTTTGATTTAAAGGGAAAGACCTTACCCTGCATGTGCTGATTAGTTCTTGGTGTGATTCTGATGATAAAAACTTATTTTTTCACGTTGCAGGATTTTACTTGATATTATTGTTTTGCTCATTTTGGCTATTATCAAAATTTGATAATATAGTTATACAGCTCAAATTTTATCTTTTTGGTTTGCTCACTGGCCCTGAGAAAATTACCACCTGGGATAACGGTTTTTCATTTTTCTTTTTTTCAGCAAAATTTAAGATGCCTGACGAATCACATGATACTCTCTATAGCTTGAACTGCTTCACTGAGTTGTTCCAAAAAAACAACCCCGGCCATATGTTGATTAGAGTTCGGTGTGATTCTGAAATCTCATTTTTATGTGGTTTACATAAAAAATGGGTGACTGTACTATATTTCTCTATTATCCAATATTCATGAAATTTTTTTGAAGGCCCTCTGATGGATTATCCTGCTTGAGTTGTAAAATCGGCTAATTTGCATATCCAAGATGGCAGCCATGGGCTGGGGTACTGGGATGATTGCTAGTAGTAGTACTTTTCGCCCCCATCCGGGGAGGGTCATTAGGGATCTGTTTCGTCTGTTGGATGCTGTTACGGCATTGTACGGAAGCACTAGTCTACAGCAATCATCCAAGGGCAGCTGCAGCCTCCTCGTATCTGGCTATAATCTTCGGGCGGATTGCCAGTGGTGTACCCTGGTTCCTCAGGCGCTCAACAGCGGAGCCAATGCAGCACCCGCATCAGTGCTGGCGCTGATGTAGGCTGTGGTAGCCTTAAATAACCGGCAATAGCGTGTTTGACATTAGGTCTCTCACGTGGGATGAATGGAGTTACCCAGAGGGAGTGATCCTTCCTATTGTTACTCTGGGGACTGTCCGACCCGAGGATAGCGGAGCTGCGCGAAATGCCACAGAGTTTCATCATTAAATTGTACAGCGAAACTCAAGTCTCCGGCCGTCTGGGCATGTCTGGGGGTATATCGGGCGAGCGAAGGAAAACGCTCTCAATAACCCACCATGCCCTATCACCCCCACCCTCACATCATCATCTGTACATCATTCATCTCATCAATTGACTACAACGTTTTTATCGTATTATAATGTCACTTAAAAGACCTTTTGTGCCGTAAAGTGACGTAAAGCAATGATTTACTACTACTAGCCATGGGCTAATTTACATTTTAAAGATTGATGTAAAGCGTGAACACTCTCCAGTCGACAATATTTATCCGATCTTCACAATTGAAAATCTTTATCAGATCTTTACAATCCTCTGATGGATGATTCTGCTTAAGATCGAAAATCATCTAATTTGCATATCCAAGATGGCAGCCATGGGCTAAATTGCATATTCAAAATCGACGTGAACGCTCTCCAGTCACCAATATTCATCTATTCTTTTTTTTTTGAACACCCTCTGATGAATTATCCTGGTTGAGTTCGAAAATTAGATATTTTGCATATTCAAGAATGACGTTCATCCAAATGCTCTCCAGTCACCAATATTCATCCAATCTTCTCAAATTGTTTTTTAACACAGCCCTCTGATTGATTGCCCTAAAAAATTAGCTAATCTGCATATAAAAGATGGTAGCCATGCCACTCATAGCCCCATTGTTAATGCATAGGCAATAAACTTTTAATTGTGGATGGTGGAGACTTTTCATATTTGCTATGCAAATCTAATATCTAGTTAAAGCGACTCAATCAGGCTGAAATCATCAAAAAAAATTGTGCTGTGCATTTACCAGTTAAGCAAAATATAAAAAAGAAATTCCCGAAATTCTTATTTTGGACATGCATGTCGGAAATAAGAAATCAGGATTTTTTGCTCTATATCTCGCTTAACTTGTAAATGCTCTGCACAAAAATTAACAAACCTTTGCAGTTCTAGTCTATGGACAAGTTTACATTATGTGGTCATATTGAGAAGCCAAAATAAAATCATCGATTTTTTCATGATTTTAGCCTGAGTGAGTCGCTTTAAAGATTTTGGTTGCTAAATCTATGTGGGGTGGAGAGGCAAGTTTTGCCGAGTTTATATTGTGTATCAGCAGTGGTGCTGTTTCTGGTTTTTTTAGAATGTATACTGTAGATATGGTAATATTCTCGAGGTTTTAATTTTCACGAAGAATTCAAATTTGTGAATTTAAGAATGGCGCGAGAATTATTTTTAAATTTTTTGCTACTAAAGAAAAATGAAAATTTGCGAATTCTAAATTTCTTGACAAGTCCCAAAATAGAAAATTAGTGAAAACTTTTACATATGAAAATTACCAGATCTACAATATTAAATACAAAATGTGTTATAAATAAAATAATATTGATTGCTTTTGACTGATTAACTCTAGTGCAAACATAACTAATTGCAGCTACACTTTTAGAACATGACGGGTTCTATGTTTTTAAATTTAAAAGAAAGAATTTACTACTGCTACTACTGTGTCATGCTGTGTCACTTCCTTAACACTTAGAACACTGATGTCGACTACAGTAGACATTTTGTGTTTTTGTTAAAACCTGTAGAACCTGTTGTTAACAATAAAAGATGCTTTCAATCTTGAAACACTGATATATGTTGGGACTTGACTTTTACAAATAACACCAATTTTTGGTCACCTGAAGTTGTGGATCGCGGTAGCGAGACAGCTTCAAGTGGCTGAAAATTAAAATTTCTTAACTCATTGCTGTAAGGGTAACACATCTTCTTATATCTTTTTCCAGGGTTATGTAAGATCATTTGTGTAAGTGTCTGACTTAAGAGAGGATGAACATGTTTCCTGTCAGGTCCACCAGCCGACCACAGTGCAAGAAGTCCATCCTGGTGCCACTCGTTTGCCACTGCAGAATGACACACAACTAAGGATGTGCTATATGCAGTGAATGGTGTGTGAGAAAGTGTCTGCATCAGCCTGGAATGACCCCAAAGCTTCATTTCACAAACGGGTATTTATTGAGGAGAATTGCGACCTATGTGCTGCACGTCCTTCTCAGTTGTGCGAAATAAGCGCATATCAGAAGGATACCCCTGCAGGTTTTATTATTCAGTTCCTACGAGAATGTAACCTGTATTATATGTTTTAATTATTAAGACATAATCACTCATGGAGGTATATTGACTTGATAAGTCGTCCATTTTT
The DNA here is from genome assembly GCA_964017125.1 of Flabesymbios commensalis. Lineage (NCBI taxonomy): Eukaryota > Metazoa > Annelida > Polychaeta > Terebellida > Flabelligeridae > Flabesymbios > Flabesymbios commensalis. Next base: position 1,281,711 of record OZ024908.1, read on the forward strand.
ATAATCACTTCATATTTTTATACTCATCATTTTTATACTCATCAATGTCATCAAACTCGTTACATATAGGTGCGAGGAGCATCATCATATTATCATAATAAACTTTTTAAAATGAATATTTTAGTACGAACATGCTGTTATTAGTTTGATCTTCTCTTTACCACTTTTACTATACAATACAGGATATTGTAATACTTGGAATTTTCACTTAAATGGCCATACTGGACGAAAAGTGAAGTAAAGAAGATATTTTACTTACTTACTATCTCACTTGTATGTTATGTAAAGTGCAGGTCTATTTATGTTTTTAAGATAACGTGTATTTCTCCATTGTTTTAAAATTATGTAACTTTTCTTCCACAGGTAATAATTTGTATATATATTTAGTGTGAATTAATGTTTTTCTGTTGTTGTTGATATATGTGGTATATCTGTATATATGTTTAGTGTTAACCCTTACAGCACGGGGAACGACTTTAATCGACAGAATCTGACGTCTGTAGAAGTCAGATTCTGACAACTAAAGTCGATCCCCGCACTGTAAGAGTAGAAATATTTATAATGTCTGAACACCCACAACATAGGTATTCAAATGAAGGGGAAAGACATTTATAATAATTTCAAATATGAAAAAAACTTTGTTTTCCATGGTTTGTACAAAAATAATTCATGCCTTTCATTGTTTATTATATTGTAGTATAACTTGCATTTATACATACATAGACAACCCTTTTTCGCCGTATTATAATTTAAAAAGGTGGGCTAGTGCATTTGAAGTTCATCGGCTTCAGCGTTTACATTTACTTGTCGGCACAATAACTTGAAAAAGTTGTTCATGTATCCCAGGGGTTGAGATTAGCTTCGGCCCGCCAGCCAATGGCTGGTGATTTTAGCTTCGGGCCGGTAAATATGACCTGTAACCTGCCCAAATGGCAGGTAGAATTTTAACAGTAGAATATAATAATTTATTTTTTCGCTAATTTGATCAAATTTGTTGCATTGTAAATGTAGAGTTGCATCCAGATTACAACAATATAGAATGTTTGTTTCACTTCACAATAAAAACGTCTGAATCGTCATTGGAATAAGCCTTAAAGACGGTTTTAATAAAATTATAGACAGGTTAATTTGTTTACGGGCAGTTGGAAATATTTTACCAGCCCCACTGGCTTCAAGAGAAAAAATCTAATTTCCAGCCCTGGTATCCTTCCCAAATTTGTTTTGCATGTTACAAATGACCAGTTCTCGGACAAGTTTAATGATGTCTAAAATAAAATTTTAAATGGCTGATTTATTGCGATTTTGAACATTTTACTTCAATAATTTGAACCTGTGGGCGCAATAACTTGAAAAATTTCTCGTGTATCCTGTTCAAATTTGTTAAGCATGTTACTATGAGGCAGTTCTTTGACAAGTTCGATAATGGCTAAAAAAATATTATAATTGGCTGATTTATTGCGATTTTTCGCATTTTACATTAATTATTTGACCTTGTGGGCGTTGTAACTTGAACAGTTTTTCTTGTATTCTTCCCAAATTTGTTATGCCTCCGCCGCGAAGCGAGCGAAGGCATTATGTTCTTGGTTGTCCGGCTGTCCGTCCGTCCGTCCAGTCATTATTTTCATAGCTGTTATTCAATAACAACTGAAGCTAACAGTTTCATTTTAATACCAGTGATAGACCTCATGAAAGTCTAGGTCATGTTCACAGATGGGTGACCTTGACCTATTTGTCAAGGTCACAGATAATGGAAGAATGCCTGCCGTACGCCGCCAGTTTTGGCTACTACGCCAACATGGTCCAACAGATTGAATTCATATTTTATACAAACATTCAACCCCTCCGGCAAAAGTTTTTTACCAAAAATCAAGGTCAAAGATTCAAAAATATGTTTTGTTAACGCGATAACTTGGAAAATAATTATTGCACCTCTTTAATTTTTTATGTGAAGTTACTCATGAGTACGGAGATGACCTATACCCCCCCGTCAGATTAACTTGTATCACATGTTTTTTGCCAATTTCTCATTCAATTCCCAACCGATTTTGATGAAATTTTGCAAAGAAAAAAAATATTATATAGTTAAAAAGTTAGACCATTTGACATGTAGTAAATTGTAATTACGACGTCCCTTAATTAAAGTTTGTTTTTAGCCCTGAATTGCATTACATGCCAGATGATCTAACATTTTAGTTATACAATATTTTCCAATGAAAATTTCACGGTAGTCGCCGCGTGACTTGAAAATAGTCCTTACAAAATTTCATGACTGAGAAATCAGCAAAAAACATGCGATACAAGTTAATCTGACGGCGGGTTTAATTAGATTTTCAGCTTTCCACCGATAGGCCGCCAGCTGGTGACCAATTTTTTTTTTCGACTTAAATATATATTTTTTTTACAATTTACAGTAGTGCTTTGATACTTGGTATATATAGATCTTCAGTGTCTGCGAGTCTATTGGTATTGTCCATTTTCATGTGCGACCGAAAACAGAGGCTAGGGCGGCCATATTTATTTTGTCTAACCGCTGTACACCGCCAGCTTGTCATCACGATATCTCTAGGTCAGGGGGAGAAGAGATACAGTACATGGGCCTCATGTGGTAGCGGAGGCATACAAATGACCCATATGCGTCAAATTCCCTTTCCCAAATTTGTTATGCATGTTACTAATAAGCAGTTCTCAGACAATTTCGATAATGGCTCGAAGTAGATTCAAAATGGCCGATTTATGCGATTTTTTGCATTTTACGTCAACAATTTGACCTTGTGGGCGCGATAACTAAGTTTTATATGTATCCTTCCCAAATTTCTTATGCATGCTACTAATGACCAGTTCTCGAACAAATTCAATAATGACTGAATTTTTTTTTTTAATGGCCAATTTATTGTGATTTTTCGCATTTCACGTCAAAATTTGACCTTATTTTAAGTTCAATAATGACGGCGGGCTTTTGTCGATTGTGCTCTTGTTTTAAATATGATATGTGGTATATAATTACGATGCAGTTATAACGGCAGCAGGCTATTGTCGAGTGTGTTCTTGTTTTAAATATGATATGTGGTAAATAATTAAGATGCAGTTATAATGGCGGGGGGCTGTTGTCAAGTGTGCTCTTGTTTCAAATATGATATGTGGTATATAATTACGATGCAGTTATAATGGCGGCGGGCTATTGTCGAGTGTGCTCTTGTTTTAAATATGATGTGTGGTATATAATTATGATGCAGTTTACCCTTGAAGCGCTGAATTTGTTTTTTGTATAAACCATGGAGACCAAAGGGTTCCTTTAATTCTAACCTGTCATAAATGTCTTATTTAGCTCTTTCCGCTTTATTTGAATACCTATGTTTTGCGTCTGCAGCCATTGCAACTTTTATTTCTTAAAAGTGCTGGGATCGACTTTAGACGTCAGATTTTGACGTCTACGTTCGTCAGATTCTGACGTCTAAAGGTGATCCCCGCGCTTTAAGGGTTAAATGGTTGTTATCCAAATCCTAGAATATAACTGGCATCAAAATAAAACAAATAATTACATTGATTTGACTCGACACACTGCACCTTCTGAGTTCAAAATGATCTTGTTCCAGATTCACATCATCTTTGGTATCAAAATTCAACAAACAACTGCAAATCAATCACTATGATGGTGTGCTGTATCATATCGCACCACTTTGAGATTGTTATGTAGCCTTTATATACGTCAGTAATATACAAGTCAGAGGCAACAAGAAAAGGACAACTGTGCAGCTATTCGTCAAAACATCACCAACAAACAGCGAAAAGATTATGGAACATCATACGACGAGGAAAAAAATACCCAACATTCGCTTGGATGGTGTGCTGTATTGAATCATACCACTTTGGGATTGTAAGGTGGAACTAAATCCTCAGTGGTCTAGTTGGCCCACACAACAAACGCAATCGGTTTTGGAAATATGAGTCAGATTACGATTATGTTCGTCGCGCCTCTGAGCTCGAATCACCTTGGATTTAGGTGCTATAGAAGTCTTTTTATTATTAAGTCTCCACCCACTAATTTTTTAGTGCTGTCTATTGTTGGTATTATTAAGCAGCCCTCGCCGAGGCGGGCTGCTTACTCTATTCCACAGGGTCCGCCACCACCGCCGCAGTTATTTGTTTTCAACTTCTGCTTCCTCATAATTTACATAGCCATCACATACCACTGGGGAATTGTTTTGGTGACATTTTGATCCCAATATCATCAACCCTTTAATTACTATAGCCACTAACGAAGAAATGCTCGTTAGCGCATTTCAGGGAAAAGTTGCCATCAGATCTATTTTTAATTTGGCAAATATGTTCAGCTATGTCAGCCAATGACCTGATTAACTTTTGGGATCAAACAATTTCAAAATGGCGGCCATTTTGACTTTTGTAATATTTACTTAACTCAAAAAGGCTAAAATGACTGGACCATGAATATGAAACAAAATATAATGTTTCACAAAAGGATAACCCATGTCAAATTTCACACTAAAAAATCCAAGATGGCCGCCTTTCAGCCATTTTAATTTTTTTTTCACTATCTCGGAAATCTTGCATCATAGCTGATCTATAAGTTTCTGCTTCCTCATACTTCACATAGCCATCATATACCACTGGGGGATTTTTTGTGACATTTTGATACCCATATAATCAACCCTTTATTTACCAAGGCCACTAACAAAGAAATACTTGTTAGCGCGTTTCAGGAAAAATTTCCCACAAATCTTCCTATTTGGCAAATATGCACAGCAATGTCAGCCGATGACCTGATTACTGTTGGGAGCAAACAATTTTAAAATAGTGGTCGAGCGATAACGGAGGGCTGCTTTCGTGTTTGTTTCTGAACAACTCTTTCTAGTTATTATTATTCTTCAACAATTTGACGTCGTGAACGTTCTCCAGTCGCCAATTTTTATCCGATCTTCGCGAATTTTTTTCTGAACACCTTCTGAATTATTATCCAGCTTAAGTTTGAAAATCAGCTAGTTTGCATATCAAAGATGGCCGCCATGGGCTAATTTGCTTAATCAAGATCGACGTGAACGCTCTCCAGCCGTCCATATTCATCCGATCTTCACGATTTTTTTTTCTGAACACCCTCTGACGGATTATCCTGCTCAAGTTTAAAAATCAGCTAATTTGCATATCCAAGATGGCCGCTATGGGCTAATTTGCATATTCGAGATCGACGTGAACGCTCTCCCAGTCGTCAATATTCATCTGACCTTCGCGATTTTTTTCTGAACACCCTCTGATGGATTATCCTGCATAAGTTCGAAAATCAGCTAATTTGCATATCCAAGATGGCCGCCATGGGCCTATTTGCATATTCAAGATCGACGTGAACGCTCTCCAGTCGTCAATATTCATCTGATCTTCACATTTTTTTTTTGAACACCCTCTGATGGATTATCCTGCTCAAGTTCGAAAATTAGTTAATTTGCATATCCAAGATGGCCGCCATAGGCTAATTTGCATATTCGAGATCGACGTGAACGCTCTCCAATCGTCAATATTTATCCGATCTTCGCGATTTTTTTTTTCTAAACACCCTCTGCTTGCATCTTATTTCCTGAACGCTCAAGAAATAAGATTCTCCCTCGTGAAACTGGCATTAAAAGTAAGACTTTCTTCTAAAATACATTTTATTTCACTTTTTCTCGTCAAATACTGTAACACAATATTATAACACGAATAATAAAGTTTTTTAAATCGAGCAATAAAATATCATAACACAACGGGTATGATATTTGTTTCATGTTTTTTAATTGTGTAATAATATATCCCTGATATAGTATATGGCCTGTTGTATTTTCGTGCAAAATGTTTGTTAAAAGTGATTTTTTTGTTTATTCTCATTTGGAACATAGTAGTGATGAGAAAAAAAAGGGATTGCATTTTTTTCTAACGCTTTAAATCTATGAAAATTGACTAAATCCAAAATGGTCGCCTTGTTTCCAAGACATTATGTATTTCACCATATTTTTTGAAATAATGAACACAAAAACATGTATAATATATCGATTTGTATAGTTTTTAAGGCTAAAAAACTGATAGCACCATTATAATTTAGAAATAAACAGCTTAAACTCGATTTTTCTCGATTTTGAGCAAAAAAAATATAAAAACATAGCATAAGACATTTGCTACGTATCCTAGAGATTGTGTGCTAGGCATTGAACGAAATTAAGGATACTGTGTGGAGGGCAGTGCCAACTGATACATCTCACCATGCTTGGAAGGTTATTCCCCGATAGGGGGTGGTGCACTAGGTGAAAATTTAGGTTCGGTGTGCAGACAAGATAGTCAAACCCTTAGTCTTGAATATACATTTCTGGTCAAAAATATACCTTTGAATATAGAAATTTTGTCGAAAATAAGTAGGCCCTATACATTTTCAGGCGAAAATATATCATATAATAGGCCTACACAGATTTGGATGATAACACACCCTTTCTGAATAGACACAATGCTCGGGATAGCCTAACAGTTTTAACAAAAAATCTCTCACTGTCTAAAAACATGAAAACCCAGCTTTTTGCACATCACACTTATCTAAGCGTAATGTTCGAGACACAAAGCAGCCTTTGTATAAACACATAATACAGCTGGGTTATTTTATTGACACTTGAATATGCAGTACATTTGATTTTCATACCCTTAGATGTACAAAAATTGTCACCTCTTAAAAATACAGAAATCGGTACAGCTCTAATACACCATGTACACGGAAAGTTATCCTGGTCCAGTTCAGTCATAATTCATATGTGCAAAAAAGTGTCCGAATACCTCAGTCATTCGTTCACTTATTTACCCATTTATTTTACCACCTCCCCCCACCCATGATATATATATTCAAAAAATATTATTCAATTAATTACCATTTTTTAAATATTACATAAACATTATCTTCAATGCAAGAAAATACAAAAGGCCGTTACTAAAATTACATTTTTGCACAAAGTAAACTCTAGTTTGTTTTAATGATAACGATAATGTAGATGTTTAAACAGTCTGTGATTCAAACGTCAATATCACATTTTTGAACATCCACATGAACCACCACGTGAGCTTCAAACATGTCGAACATGCAGTTATATAATGATATTATTAAGAATTCTGCCACAAGAAAAAACACGTAAAGGTTACAATTTTTGTTTTATTCTAGCAGTCAAATAATGTATTATGACAAAACTTATTAAAAAGTTTTTCTTACCACTCCAAAAACATGTAACTTGATTTACTTTATGTTACTAGCACCATATTATAAATGAAATGAAATGAATCGGGCTTTAGGCCACCTTTGTGCACATATAGGCTAAACTGGGCCAGGAGAACCTCCTGAGGATGGTGAGATGATTGAGATGACACTGTCCTCCAGACACAGGATTCGAAATTCGAGCCCTGGCGGTCTGAGGCCGAGCACGCTACCTCTCGGTCACGGAGGCTCCCCACAATACTAACTTTCACACGTGGATGGGGAAGAAACATTTTTGTTTCTTTCAAACCGCCGAGACCGGGAACCGAACCCCGGACTCTGGCGTGAAAGGCAGCGGTGCTAACCACTACCCTAGGGCCCCCGCCCAGCACCATATTATATGTGCATAGATTGATGCAATGATTGTATAATAAGGGTTTCATGATTATAATCTCATCTGCCTGATTCACCTACTTCATTTATCTGATATAACAATACCAGTTAGAATGTTAAATATATTACTGATTATATTATCGGAACTATCATTTCTCTAGATATATATCGAAAAATAAGATAATTAAGTGGTTATTAATACATAAGCATCTGTGTAAATATCTAAATATGGAAAATATTTCAGCTATTATTCCACTCTTAGTATGTACCATGACATCGTTTAACATGTTGGCCTCCAGAAGTGTTAGTTGCGCAATTGACGTCTTGCAATTCAGAATGATAATTATGCGCAGAATATACCAGATTGGACCTAATTTATTAGGATTTTCTTTGATTTGACATAGAAATGACATTTTAAAGCACCCATCAGGAAGGGGACCCTCAGTGTATCTGAAAAATTACACCCCCTTGATTGATTGGCTTATATTCGAGCCTATCATGCAGTTGGTTATGTTGGGTAACGCGTAGGCTTACTACACATGTATAATGAATAAATGTGCCGGTATGTAATTTACTTGGGAATATATATAATACAGATTATCGTAGCATTGTAGGCATTATAACGATGTCGAATGATGGTAGGATTTGTTGTATTGTATCCTGATAAAAATATTATGGTTTGTTGCTCAAAATTTAACCTCAGCGATTTTATGGCAGCCATTTTGAATTTCATGTTAAAAAAAACAACAAGGATGAGAGCTCCACATTTCGCCATTTTGGACCATTTTCTCGACATATAAAAAAATGCAATCCCTTTTTTTCTTGATCTTCATGATATTTTGAGTCAGAATCAAGTGAAAAATCAATTTTAACAGACAAAATGCACGAACGTGTTATATGTGACATATGAGCCTACACTAATATGACATTATCCATAGGATAACTACCAAACCTGTTAGTCTGAAATGGTATAACGCGCTCCAATAAACTATATCTACTATACCTACATAATAAAACTACTATCCCGAACTTCACCCATGGCTAGATTTCTAGTGCCAACGGAGCAGAGAGGGGGGCGGTAATAGATGCCAAAAAAAAGCTGAACATTACATGCACTAATAACTTTGTCACGATTGATTCTCACACTTGAATGGACAGCAAGCTAATGCTTGTATTTTACAAATGCAATATATCAAACACCAATTCAAGCTGCTCTTTATCTGGAGGTGGCATACACACTTGATCAATAAAGCAGTCACCTGCTGTACATGGATCAAGAGCTGGGGCAACTGGTAGCTCCATATCAGGCTCCTCGTCGTCCTGGACATCCATATCAGGGAGTCATCTGAATGAATAGTAAAAAGACCATAAATTGTATGAATTACGGATCTTCAAATTGACTAGAGGTGTGGTGTTTGTTTTGAAAACGACTTTGCTTAGCAAATCGTTTTCATAACTTTGTGATTATCATGATTAGGTGTACATTATAAAAATCTTATGTGTATATGTATATATTATAAGGGCCCATTGCAAATTAGTGCTATAGCGCTAAAAGGTATACCCTCTGGAAATAAAGTTTATTTGATTTGATTTGACAAGAAAGAATGGAATGAGCAAGTGAAATAAAATGTATTTTAGAAGAAACTCTTACTTTTAATGCCAGTTTCACGAAGGAAAATCTTATTTCTTGAGCGTTCAGGAAATAAGATGAAAGCTATATAACATATAGATTGTCACTGTTAAAGACACATGAAAGTAGTCAGAGCACAAACATTTTAACATTTAGGGTCTTTCGGATTGAAATTGAAATAGCGGCACTATGTAGCGATAAATGTGCACTTGCATCGCTAGACACCTAGTGTAAGACTTGAAGAGAATAAATTTACGGTAAAAAAATATAAATCAATTTATTATTATGGCCATCAGCAAATCAATTGACCATAAAATGTATTTGGTGTCGCCAAATGAGTTTCATACGGAAGCATTTAAACGACATGACAAAAATATTTTTTTATCTCGTTATAACGACTTATAAGTCGTTAAATCGACTTAAGCTAAGCTTATATGTTGTTAAATCGACTTGGTATAAGTCGGTAAATTGACTTAAACTAAGTCATTATAATGACTTATAAGTCGGTAAAGCAACTTGGTATAAGTCGTTATAACAACTTTTTATAAGTTGATATAGCTAATTTTAAACGTCTTTGACCTTCAAGCATCACTTGAAGGTCAAAACATGATCAGCATTATTGGAATTGTGATGTATGTGGTTTGCATTCACCCTGTGGTTGTGTACATCTTCCTGAGACAACCCACACTTTTTCAGGCTTTTGTGTACAACTAAAACATACACTTTTTGTCTGTAACTAGTTCACTTTTCCTCCTACCTTCACTAGCACAACATGTCTTACCACTTACCAATTAGACATATTAACCTTATTATATTATCTTTACCAACTATACCTCTTTACTCTCCCTTTTGTTACTAAGTCGTTAATAAACACTTCGCCGAATAAGGCAAATTTTGCAATTGCAGACGTCAGGACTTTAAAATGTGACTAATTAATTTTATTTTACATTTACTTACCTCCAGCATTTCTTCTCCACGCGGGGTTGATCAAAATCTCAATAGCATAGCTGTTATATCAGTGTAGGGATATGACAGGTATTAAACAATTAACTAGAGGTGTGGTGTTTGTTGATTTGAGGCCTTGTAATTGGGAAGGTGAAATGACCTCCGAATTGCTGGCATTTTAGTGGATGTTGAGTTTATTGTATATGAATTCTAAGCCGAAATATCAAAAATGAAAACATAGGCGATTCTCAAAAACTTAAATAAAAATTTTAAGGACATTCGTTGTGCTGAAGACTTATCAGTCATTTGCAACCCGTTGTCATGCCTACCAGTTTTCAGATTTCATAGCTTTCTACCCAGGTATCTTCTTGTTTGTCTCTTGGCATGTAACACAAATAGTATAACATGCATCTGATTCTGAATAAATTTACGTGACAGTACACGCCTACTGGTACTTGATGGCTGTCTGGTTGGCCCAGCAGCTTGGCAACAACCTTTAGTGATTCTGGTAATTTGTTCCAGTCCTAGGCGGTTCGTGGGTAGAAAGAATTTGCATAGTGATTTTTATTAGTCCGTATGTGTTTGTAGTTGTGCTGACCTCTCGTGCGTGTGTCTGATTTATCTAGATGAGAAGTAGGTAGGACCACCAACCCATTTATGGCCTTATACATCATACATAGTCTTGCGACTCTGCGTCGGCCTTCTAGGTCGTCCCACAGTGGCGGATCCAGTAATATCTAAACAGGGGGAATAACACAATTGCACACTCTAGCTCTGTATTAGGGTGCTTCGCTTACACTAGGCAGGATATTGCAAACTCTACCTGTTACCCTTATTCAAATGCCATCAATTAACGAAGTGGGTTATTTCAAAGTCGCTTTGACACAATTTAGATATATGACGTAGATATACAAATGAAATGAGCAACTTAATTCACTAGGGAGGGGGTCTGGGGGCATGCACCCCTCACATTTTTGGTTTCATAATAGCATTATTTGGTGAATACCGATGACATTAGGAAACAGTTCTTTTAGTATTGACTATTTAAATAGTAGATTTTTATCAGAATTGTTGTTATTATGTGGAGTGATAATACTGATGACACACTTCTAAGCTGCTTCAGATATTTAATAACTATACAATGTATTAGTTGAATCCTTTCAGAAAGTTTTCAAAGCTTTTATAATAAGGCCTCCCATTATCTAAGTATCAGAGTCATCTGGGCCTGTTCAGACATATGAATACACTCGATATTGAACATTTAGGTGCTGGAGAAAGTACACATTACTCAAGCCGATATAGGCCTAGGTCTACAGCCCGTTTCTGACATCGCTGTATTGTCAAAGGGCCCCTCAAAAATAGACACCGTGGGCCACTCGAATTTAGGCCCAGCAACATTTAGTGTAGGGTCACATGTAATTCCGTGGGAATCTCTTGTTAATTACCGTCACCTATGTTTTTCTTGTTCAGAATTGTATGCTTATTTTTAAAAAATAAGGTGTCATTTTTTTAGGTCACCTTAAGGTCATTGTTCGACCCCTAGAGGTCATGACCCCTAGATCTCATGTATTTATTTATTTTTTAAAACACATGTCTTCACTAGTCGTGTAACACATCAAAATGACCAAAATTGTTTGGGAAATATCATCAAATTTGAAAAGAATTGAAAGATTTAATCTGCCCACTAGAGGTCATTTTGAGGTCAACTATTGCAAATTTTCAATATACCTATTAATCCATGGGCCAGAATCGGTCACCAAGCACCCCACTACTCAACCACACCAACTTTATTTTAAGCTTTGATATGTCCAAAACATGAAATGAGATGTTACCAGCAACAAAATTAGGACGGACGTTATATTTTGACCGCTTTTATGGGGGTACCCCCAAACCTGGAATTAGGGGGTAGGGTTACGTAAGCGTCTGTCGTTGATGTTCTGATTAACCAATCTGCACATACCATATAACAGATAATAAAATTCCCGTTCTAATAATAAATCACCCATTGCAGTACAATAACTGGTCGTCTCTCCACATACTCTCAAATCTGTTTTTTTTTATTAATAAATAATCATATTAAACAGCAAAACAAACTAGTCAACGTGGTCGTTAAAAACAACATAATAAATGATAGTTATTGGATATATTCATATCTGGCTTAGGTTTTCTAAACCCAGATATGTGTATGCTTAAAAAAGTGTGTTATTTATATTTATGAATGTCATACATATTTTTTATTGAAAGAATATTGCAGCCTTTTATAAAAATAAGTTTATTTAGCCTGGGTTGAAATCTGATACATGAAACGTTGCTCGGGATTCTAGTGTATACTTTTGTATACTCACTTGTTTTTACATAATAGCGGGGAGGGAATTTGGGAAATATTGAGACAATCTTTCACTTGGTGACAACTTTTTTTATGTGGGCTTAAAATAAGGATAAAGGTCTTCTCTTTCACTTTTTTGGCGGATGCAAACTTTTTCGGGCCTTTTTTTCGAATTATGACGTGTCACTTCCGCCATTATGCGAAATCACTAAAAATGTTCTAAAACACAAAATATGCAACATAGTATAATTATTTTTAGCTCTACACCTATGTTTTCAGGGTCAATGAACCTAAATTTTAACTTAGAAAAATATTATAGTTATCATTAAAGATGTTTCAGCCAAATTCAAGATGGCCGCCATGTAAAATATGATGTACTTTAAAAGCTGCACTTGATGAAAATGATGTGTTTCAAAACATCCAAAATTCTGACCAGAGTATTTCTCTACATTTCTCAGCTGTTGAAAAATTACAAATTTAGTAGCTATATCAGCTGTTTATGTAAAATTGGTTATAACTCAATCCAGGCAGAGCATAGTACTAGTAGATCTAGATGTAGGTGTATTTGCAAGCTGCGTGGAGTGTACAAGGAAGGAACCCCGGATAAATTTTGCTGGGGAAATAAACTTACTCAGGACTATTAAATCAGAGATAACCAGGTCAAAGTTTAGCAAATACAACAGAAGAGAAATTCCAGAAAATGAATGGATAAAAACATGTGGTAATGTGGTAAAGGAAGGTGACCTATGTAACATTCCTATCACATTTTCAGGGTATCATTCACATAATCAAGATCCCATTGATGTACACCCACGAGCATCTATTGGAATATTTCCTGAATTCTACAATAAATCGGCCACAATGGCAATGCAAAAACATGGAAGAGTTCAGGACCCCTCAGGTTCAGGACCCCTGTGACCATACTCCTATGCACGCCCCTGCATGGAAATGGTGATCAGAACAGCCAATTATGCTAATCCTAATTGCTAATAAATCTTAATTGCTGTTTGCTCTGTCGACTTTCCTCTTTACGCTTTGCAAAAATAATGTCAGTGGGTTTATTCAGATAAAGCTGGCAAAACTAAAATCTTCATCATTTTGGGAATGCTTCACCTAGAAATGGCAACTCAAGAGTGCAGTGGAAGGCTGCTAATTGGAATGGAAATTGCTGTTTCTGGAAGCAAGGATATATCGATCTGGTGTTCGTAATTCACTGCCTGGGGGTGAGCATGTCAAGCGAGCAAGTTTACACTGCCCGCTGTAGACACTGCTACTTCGCATGTTAAAATTTGCAGATGGCTGACTTCATATGTCCCCCACTCTAAATTCCAACATCGCAATAAGCTTGTGATAGGCCGGCTGTCTTGCTAAAAGTATTCTGATCGGCTGGCGACAATGTGTACACATCTCGTGGAGGGGGAGAGGTGTGTGTGAGCATACGCCTGTGTGGTAAGCTGTCTGCCTTTTGAGATGCACGTGCTGTCTGTGTCTGTCTGGGGACTATACACAGTGCTCTGTGTAGAACAAGATATGCTTATGAACTTACACTAGTCTGGTTAGAAATCATAAAACGCCATTCTTCACTGAGTTGGGGCCTCAAGAGCCTATCGATATGTGTTAGAAGCGTCTTGTTGATAATTGCCCGACTGTCAACTTCTGGATTACTGTGAGAACTTTCCTCAGGTGCTACTTGAGGTTCATATGAGGTCAACGGACCGGTGATTGGATGCTCACTCTTGACTCAATTGATGATTTCTGTGGATATTTCTTTGCATTCTACGCTCAATGTATGCACGTTTCACAACAGTTTTCCTAAGAAATATGGCTTGCTTGCCTGAATTACATCCAAATGTACATGCTGCCCTTATGAAGGGCACCTTTGTGTACAGAGAAGAAAAACAACGTTTTCACTGATTGGGCTCGAACAAAGCCAAAATCAAAATGTTAAACATATCAAGGAAGATGGTGGTAATCGAGGACTGTATGGATATCAAGAAGAAAAAGAGCTCATGGAGATATCAAGACCAGAAGTCATGCGAGTGCTATGAGAGGAAATATCATATAATGCAGATGATGACAAAGTGAAAGAACACTCAGAAACTGCACAATACAACAACGGTTCCTTAGAGATATAAATGCACTAATACAACATTTTAAGCCTACCCACAAAAAGTTGTCACCAAGTGAAAGATTGGTCCAGGTTCCACCCCCGCTATAATTTGTGTGTGCTGCATGTGAATCTGTCGGATAACGTCCTATTTTTGCAGACTTTCACCTTAAATTTAGCAAAACACAAAATGGCACCAAAATGTTAGTTTCTGCAAGATTTTTAATTGATAATTTTTTTCTTGTGTCTTTTGAAGGAAATGACCTTTATTTGCATTAAGATCCAAGACATCCGCCGTTTTTTTATGTATTTTCCGCTACTATAAGTATACTGCTAAACATGTTGACGATAATATGACGTATTTGTGGTAACATAGTGGATTAAAAATAAACGCTAACGCTAACGAGTAAATTTGAATGAAAAAAATCTAAAATGGCCGCGAAATTTACCTTCATATGAACAAGAAACAAAATGGCTATTAAAATGTAAATTAAAACTTTTTTTTATTCGTAGCTCGGAATTGCTCAATTTGGTGAATTTGTGTGACTTGGGGGCCGAAACAAACCTTTCTGGTGTTTATTGTTCATTGTCTGACCTATAGTTTATCGTAAATCCAAGATGGACCTCATTTATCATATTTACTATTAAAATAATGATGTCATTCTAAACACTAAGCACATCAAAGCTTGTTAGAATAAATATACTATACATAAACACAGCTTCCTTGCAACCTGCCGTATTACGTAGTCTATTTTTTAGATCTCCATTAAACAAATGTTGCTTATGATATTATAGTTGTGTGTTGGTATTATAGTGTGTTGGTGGTAACGATTTTGAATTTGAAGGTCAAATACAGGCCATTTTATCGAAAAACATGAGACATAAATTTATCAACTCAATATCATACACAAAACAGAAATCGTGCAATAATATGTAACAAAAACTAAGAAAAGATTTTGTTTTGGCAGCCATTTTTTGTTTTGCTTAATTAAAGGTGATCGAGGACACCAAAAACAAAAAAAATTCCGACAGATTCGAATTCAGCACACACAAATTGTGTAAATGTGATAGTGTGATTTAAACCGTTCTGTGTATAACTGCAGGGTTGTAATTGCTACCTGTTGAACTGCAGGGTTGTAACTGCCATCTGGTGAACGTGTGTTAGTTGTATGATATATTGATTCCGACCAGTGCTGCTGTAGCCTATGGTCGCATTGCGTGGGGAGACTATAGTAACGAGGCTGACCGAAAGGGGGAAGTTTCCGGTGTAACAGTTTCAGATTACCCCCCTGTTCAGGTTACCCCCGGGGTAATCTGAAACTGGTTTCAGGTTACCCCCTCTAGTTTCAAATTACCCCCTCAATTTCACCGTTTAACTTTCAATGATAACTATAAACTATATTTCATCTTTTCATCACATGGCATCGGGACTTTTTAGAGACACTTTAATCTCCATAAGTATAACCCTTTGATCTCTGAGCCAACTAACGAAAAGAAAATATGTTAACAAGAGGTTTAAAATTACTTTGATCTTCAAAAAAACCTTTAATCTATATGTCAACTAACGAGAAAAATTCTTAGCGCGAGGTCCCGAAACACTTTTATCTTCATATAACCCTTTTCCCCCTATGGAAGCTAACGTGAAAAAGTGCTTGCGCGAGGTCTTGAAACACTTAAATCTCCATGTAACAATCGATTTTTATGGCAACTATCGAAAAAAAATGTTATTAGCACGATGTCTGGAAACACTTTAATCTCCATATAACTTTATGATCTCTGGGGTCAACTGACGAAAAAAATAGTCTCACGCTGTCATTGTGGTTCTTATCTATCGATTTATCTATTGCAGATGTAACGTTGGTCATGTTTCCGCCTGTTTTAATAATTGGTGCCAAACTGTCTATTGTCGTAGGACTGTATAATTATTTTCAGTGATAAAATAACAACAAATTAGCTAATGGGGTTACTGCAGACAACGAGGGAGTTTGAGGGGTTAATGCAGATGACCATGAAGCTTAATAGGTTGATGTAGATGATGAGGGAGCCTAAGGGGCCAATTCAGATGATATGCCGCATAGCTAGGGACCTATCATGCCCGCATGCTGCAATGCCAGTTATCTATGACATCACAACCACATTTCCGGCGCATACAAAAACAAAAAAACACAGAAACGGTAACGTTAGACCCTGAGCTAGACCATTAATCGGACAAATTTTTACAATATCCATAATATTATTTATATGCCTAGCCTATAATAAATATGCTGCAGTCTGCTAGATTTTGAATGCGTTTTTTTAACATAAAAATTCGACTGAACTATTTTTAATCTACAGAAGTTTGGTCGTTTTGCTTCACTGAACCATAATATATACATGGCGGCGCCCCACTCTTGTGAACGTTAACCATGTTGCGCATGTGGGTGGGCCTCTCATGTGTACTCAGCGAATCATCTACTTCAATTTAGGTCAAACGGTACGTAAAAAGTCAGCAATAGTCATATTTCGTGAGTAAGCCCTAATAATGGGGGGGGGGGGAATGAAAGTTGATTTTTTTAGTTTCAAAATACCGGGGGGTACTTTGAAACTAGTTTCAACGTACCCCCCGGTACGCTGGACCTAGTTCCAACGTAACCCCCGGTAAGCTGGAACTAGTTTCAACGTACTCCCGGGGGGTAATCTGAAACTAGGGGAGGTAACTTGAAACTGGCCTTTTTCTAGCTTCAGTGTACCGGGGGGTACGTTGAAACTACCCCCCGGTAAGCTGAACCTAGTTTCAACGTATCCCCCGGTATGCTGAAAGGGGGGTACGCTGAAACGGCTACACCGGCCTTCCTGGCCCGCCAAAGTCAAAGCTTCTAGTCACTTCGATCAATTTCAAATCATCTCTTTAATGCGTCGTAGACAGTAGTCAAGGTCATGTAGAAGGCTTATAGTATGTGAGTATCTTTCTTCAATGATATTCTGGTTTTACATGGGATTTGGGCGAGTTGTTTCAACAGTTGTGCTGTTGAAATTACGCTGACTCATGTCGCATGACGTATTGTCAGGTGACAGACGAGGAATCTGTTCACAGTAGAACCTCCCTAATAGGCCTACGGCATAATTGTAAAATATTCATTTTATGTTATATAAATCATTCTTGTAAGCGTTATTACCAGTAATACAATATGGCATTATATTGGATTTAGATTCAGTCATAATCATTTATGGAATATTAATTAATTGATTAATAATTGGTTAATTAATCGATTGATTACAAGTTGCCGACTTTGTCATTTTAGTGTAATAATTCGAGTAAATATTATATAATTATTATCCTAGATCTTACGAGCTGCATGTAAATGAAAGTAATTAATCGTAATTATTCTCTTATATTTATAGTCTTCCGGGAGAGTGATGTCTTTTCCCTTTGCATTATTGGTCTAGACTAGGGTGTAGAATGACAGGGTAAGATTGCACAAATGTCATACTGTTCGCTTGGTATGCATGTATATAGTTCCAATCATATTTATTATACCACTGACTAATAAATATAATGTAAAATCCAATTTTACATGGATGAGTAATAGGAAATATAATAATGGTATCGTGATTGCCGATTATTTCCTGTGGTTGATCCACGGTAATGATTAATTTATATTGGTTTAATAACAGTTCGTTTCTTGATAACATTTGGTAATACTTGTAGATAATATTATCGGCATTTGTTCGCTTGGTTAACCCACATTGCTGACAATCGTTATTTCTATTTGTTGTTTAGTGTCACATTCACGGGTGAATTCACGTTCCCATTGAATTCACATTCACGGATGAATTACATTCACATCAAGTTCACATTCATGGGTTCGTAGATATATGGTCGCGTTCATATTTGTATGAGTTCACATTGACCTGCACTGGGTCACTATTCCACTTCACGCCACACCCACTGATGTTGATGTTCGAATAAATGGTGGAAAACAACCTGGAGGCGACTTGTTTCTATTTCTCTACAAAGTTGAGAACCTGGGAAACATAACGGTTACTGTACACACCACTCAGTACACTGTTACATAAAAACAAGCGGAAGAAAAAAGATGGACTTAATTGCAGAGCAAAAATCAACGTATCATATTTCAATTCAGGATAAATACACACATTTTCAAAAAATGGTCATTATTCTTTCTTTTAAATATATATATGCAATGGGTAATGCACAAAATTATTCTAAATACCACCCAGTTTTGAGGATATACACGTCTGGGATTAGAAAACGTAGGACAAATATATATATGGCCAATTATTATTTTTTATTAAGTCGTTTCCATTTAACATGTTTACTAGTTTGTTTTATTGTCGATTTTGATTATTTGTAATAAAAAAATTGCTTAAACGTATGTGTACAGATAACTGTTCAATCCACTGCATCATGCAATGCATCAGTAGAACGGCCATTTAGTTATCTTTTATATGGTATAGCGCATGTGTAATTTGGTAAGCTAGCAGACATTTGCGTAACCCTAACCCCTAATTTTAGGTTTGCAGGTACCCCCACATAAGCGGTCAAAATATATATTTAGTTCCTATTTGTTTACTGGTAACATCTCATTTCATGTTTTGGACATAGCTTAAACAAAAGTTGGTTGAGTGAGTAGTGAAGGGGGGGGGGGGTGTACGGTGACCAATTCTGGCCTTTAGAGCTTCAGAAAGAATTAACACCCTATTTTATTTTGTTCAGTATTCATTTTTCTTTAAATTGAACATAGGTGTCAAGAATTAACATGCAATTCCCACGGAACCACATTTACTGACATGTGACCCTACACTAATTCATGAAAAAAATGTTTAGTATCGCATAGCAAAATGCTACGCAATTCTGTTCATTTGCTAAGCAAATTTACAATTTATTAGCAAAATATTTATATATCGAAGATATAAGGAATCAAAAATTTTTTTTCGCTGAATAGCCAGCCGTTTATCCCATTGTGTAATGTTTGATATACTGGTACATGATATAATGTGTATCCAGTACCGTACCGGGAAGATTGTGCTATGCCTCAACTGCAGCAGCAGCATACACGGAAGAGTTTCAGATATACATATAGCACTGGACAAACACGCAACGGGGTTTATACAAACAAAATTATGCAAGGGAGTGATTCCATTACTTATAGGCCTCTACAGTAAACACTGTTTTGTCATCATCCGGTCAACCTTACACTAAGGTTTATGACATAATTATTAACTCGTCAGGGTTTTTGCTTTTTTTGTCACTCAGCCCAACCGGGGGAGGACGTACGCCGGCTACACCCTATGCTGTATCTGCCACTGCCCCATGTTGTCACTACCGGCTCATATGTGTCGTGATTTATTGGCTTTCTATGACCCCTCATGATGTGTGCATCTCTTCTCTGTATCCGTTCTTAGCTGTAAATGCCCTTTTGAAGGTACGGGTCTCAAACTGAGGACGCGTATTCAAGAGTGGATCTCACGAGAGCAAAGTAAGCCAACTCCTTATGATGAGCAGGGCAGCCCTTAAGGTTTCGCTGAAGGAAACCTTTTCGCTGAAGGAAACCTTGGTTCTAGTCTACTGGCTTTTTTAAAACTATATTTGAAGTATGAGGGGTGAAGCTCAAGTCTTCAGATAGGACGACACCCAGATGAAGGCTAGTGAATACGTTTTCCAGTATCTGCTCGTTTAATTGGTAAAAATAGGGGTTCTGTCCTTTCTGGTGGAAAGAATATAGCATTTTGGGGGGTTAAATCACATACCCCATGTATCTGCCCATTTACCAAGACTGGTCAGGTCCGCTTGGAGCTGGATCGAGTCTTGGATGCTATTGATATCAAGCAGGCGTCTGCGAATAGCCTACAAGGACTCTTCCAACAAATAAGATAAAGAGTATTGGTCAGAGGACCGTACCCTGCGGAATTCCCGAGTCAACAGTAACTGTATCAGAGCGAAAGCAGTCTAAGACTACTTTTTGTGTCCCGTTGCTTTAGAAAGGTTGATATCCATCTATGGAGACCACCCCCTATACTGTATGATTCCAGCTTACCCATCAGTCTGGCATGGGGTACCATATCGAAAGTTTTTGAGAAATCGAGGATGGCCGTATAGATACGCTTGTCTTTGTCTGTCGTTTAAATAGCCCAAGTAAATTATAGCTGTACATTGTGTGATGCATTTTATTAGCCTGCTTTATAACAAGATACATTTCACTGATTAACTGATGAATCCTGGCCATAAACAGCTATGGATTTTACTATTATACGCTTATCATTACTACAAGTCTTTGTGTTTTCATATCTTTCCAGGTTGCTGTCCTAGGTAGGCGTAAAGCCACTTTTACAATTGTTGTCGTTTACTATTTTGAACATCCTTGATCCCGAGGAATAACTTTTTGAAGTTGATCCTCTTCTCTTAAACAAAAACATTTTCATATCATCTTCCTATGTAGCTGACAGAGGTAAAGCCACTTCTAAGATTACTGTTATTGGTCATTCCGGACTACAGGGTGATCAGTGAATTAATTGAAACCAGTTTTAGCCTACACAATAACCTAAAATACATAACAATAATGCTTATTTGGGAGGTGAAGGTCATACATTAAGCCCGACAGCAATCCAATCCATTTCTTTGTATCAATAAATGAGAGCGAGAAATTTGGCCCTTTTCCCTTGAATAAACGTTCTGTGCTGCCGCTCTAAAATGTAGAGATATATATCAATGTTTATATAGATGCTTTATTTTTTTTTCTCCAGTAAAATGACACGGTTTTTAAATATCAACTCCTTGTTTGCTGTATCTTTGAATCCTTGCTGTTGTTGTAAATCAGCCAATGGATGATGTGCTAATAGAATAGCCGACTCTTCCATGGCCGTGTCTAGCCATTTGTATTTCATTGCCAGGCTGTGGATGGCTATCAGCTTCTCTAGTGTACATCCCGTTATCCTCATCATCTCCTGAAGTACAATCTGACAGTCTCTCCTCGCCGAGTCTATCTGATATTCATCCGCGAGTGGTGCGAGCATAAACACTGTCTCAGCTACAAAACAATCATTTATGGCTATTATTAGGACAACAACAAAAATAGAATTAAAGTTGGAAATAGGGGAAAAATGAGATATAAATGATAGAGAGTTAGCGTTGAATATTGCGAGGTGTACACAGTATAAATCATGGGAGACCAAATGTGACCCGCCATGCGAGAAGGTACCTCCCTGCGACTTTAGTTAAATTATTGATGATGTTAATTAAAATTTAATTTTAATAATTACATAACTAAATTTAAAATATTGAAAATCATTTAAAACAAAAAGTAATAAAGATTTTTCAAAAATTATTTTAGTTAATAAACAGGAAGACCACGGCTATCGAATCAACTAAACAAATGAATTTTGAAAATTTGGAGCTCATGGCCCTTTTCGTATTGCAGGTCACAAATGGTTGAAATTATCATAAATATCTTAGTTACCTCTTTCCGTTTCATTTGAATACCTATGTTATGAGTCTACAGCCATTATAAATATTATACTCTTTCAGTGTGGTGACCGACTTTAGACGTCAGAATCTAAAGTCGGTCCTGCAATGAAAGGTTAAACATTGATGCACCTACTTGTGATGAGTTTATTGATGCTCGGCGTGATACACAGTAGTAGCTCAATCACATCACGGTAAACTTTGTGCGGAAGGTTAATCTCACTTTCCTTATTCTTCTCTGTATCATTGTCTTGAAATTCCTTCAACAAGACAGAGTTCCACACACGAGAAGCCGAGGCGAGAATGGCACGAGAACTGTATATTTTCTTTCTTTCAACAATCAGAGTGACGTCAGTCCACTCGTTAGGTGTCAACAGCTTCAACTCGTCTTTTTCTGTTGTTTTATTGAAGTTATTTTCGAACGTCAGGTTCACTTTATCTTTCGGAGATATCAAATCTGAAACTTTATATGATACAGTTAAAGATAAAACATTATGCTGGGTAATTGTAATGTCATGGAACATAATACATGTGTACTATGTATATATCATAGCGAAAAATAATACTTGATTGAATAAAGATAAATGTTGGTTTCTTCATTTTGTGGCAATGTCTCCCTTATTACCCTTATTCATTGACAATTTTTTAGAAGGGAGGAAATTTAAAGTCCGTTTGGAAAACACCCAATCTCCACTAAATCCACAGGAGGAGGGTGTCCCACAAGGTATTATTATTTCACCAAATGTATTAACCATTAAAATAAAGTATAGTTGATGCTTTACCAGAATGTATTGAGAAATGGTTATGTTTTTGATCTGGCTGTTTACTGCCAGTCCAGCAATATGGCAATAATCGAGCGGCGCCTGCAAGGTTGCCTCGATAAGTTGGTGACTTGTGCAGATGAAAACTACTTTACATTTTCTCCCACGAAAATTTTAGTAAAAAAAGGACCCCTCAGCCGTAGGACCCCTCAGCCGTAGGCTCTGTCCATCAATATCAAGAAATAATGAGAAAAAATAACCCCCACTAATACCATGTCAATTTTTTTTCAAATGGCTGCGGTAGCCATGTTGTTTTTAATAGATTCATCCCAAAAGTTAATCAGATCATCAGAAATACCTGGAGAACAAACAAACCAAATTTAAATGCAATCCAACCAACGGTTCATAAGTTATTGTGCCCAGAAGCTTTTTAGGCGTTTTTTCTTTTAAATGGCTGTGGCAGCCATTTTGTCTGTTCTGGATTCATCCCAAAAGTTAATCAGATGATCAGAAATAGTAGCAGTAGTAGTAGTAAATCATTGCTTTACGTCACTTTTCGGCACAAAAGGTCTTTTAGGTGACATGATAATACGATAAAAACGTTGTAGTCAATTGATGAGATGAATGATGTACAGATGATGATGTCAGGGTGGGGGTGATAGGCCATGGTGGGTTATTGAGAGCGTTTTCCTTCGCTCGCCCGATAAGGGGTTCTGGGCATGTCTAGGGGATATACCCCCAGACATGCCCAAACGGCCGGAGACTTGAGTTTTGCTGTGCAATTTAATGCTGAAACTCTCTGGCATTTCGCGCAGCTCCGCTATCCTCGGGTTGGATAGTCCTCAGAGTAGCAATAGGAAGGATCACTCCCTCTGGGTAACTCCATTCATCCCACGTCAGAGACCTAATGGCAAACACGCTATTGCCGGTTATTTAAGGCTACCACAGCCTACATCAGCACCAGCACTGATGCAGGTGCTGCATTGGCTCCGCTGTTGAGCGGAAGAACCAGGGTACGCCACTGGCAATCCGCCCGAAGATTATAGCCAGATACGAGGAGGCTGCAGCTGCCCTTGAATGATTGCTGTAGACCAGTGTTTCCATACAATGCCGTACACAGCATCCAACAGACGGAACAGATCCCTAATGACCCTCCCCAGATGGGGGCGAAAAGTACTACTACTAGCAATCATCCCAGAATAACGACCTTGGCCTTTTCAACAGCCTAATATACATTTTACCATATCAGATCTCAGGAAGGGAGCCACCAGTCCCTTTGCCTTCCAGAGCATGTTGCTGGAAATTATTTTGTAGCATTCCGAGGCACTAGAAAGTGTAAATTGACGGATCAAATGGAGACAAGAGGATAGCTATGGCCTTTGCTGTGATGATCATGAATTTAGCTGTCGGATCAATGATGAGGCTTCAATCGGTACAGCAGAACTATGAGCTATTGAAGCTGCAATTGAATACATCTGGGAAAGTAGTGACGTGAAATTCATGGTCATCACACACTCGTTATCATCATCATTGCAGACTGGCTCTTAAGGGTCAAAATCGCAATATTGTGCGGGTACCCAGGTACACTATTATGTTGGTACTAAAATTGTCCTTTAGAGTGTTTCAGAGAAGCTGACTGGGGAGAGCAGAGTTACGTTATGAACGAAATGTAAAGTAGTGATGAGTCTAATGAGGACAGGACGTGCTGGTGGTGCTCGGCGGGGGTGGAAACTGATGACTGTGACAGCGACAAGTGGACACGCAGTGACAGGGAGCGGCTGGTGGTACTCGGCGGGGGTGGAAACTGATGACTGTGACAGCGACAAGTGGACACGCAGTGACAGGGAGCGGCTGGTGGTGCTCGGCGGGGGTGGAAACTGATGACTGTGACAGCGACAAGTGGACACGCAGTGACAGGGAGCGGCTGGTGGTGCTCGGTGGGGGTGGAAACTGATGACTGTGACAGTGACAAGTGGACACGCAGTGACAGGGAGCGGCTGGTGGTGCTCGGCGGGGGTGGAAACTGATGACCGTGATTGCGACAAAGGGACACGCAGCAACTGAGAGCGACTGGTGTGTGGCTTGACTGTATGGAGTTACATGGAGAGATGGGATCCTGACTGGAGTGGTGAGACACAGGCCGTGACGTGTAAGTAAGTAAAATATTTTCTTTACTTCACTTTTCGGCCAGTATGGCCATTAAAGTGAAAATTCCAGGTATTACAATATCCCATATTATATAGTTAAAGTAGTAAAGGAAAGACAAAGCCAATAAAAGCATGATCGTACTAAAATATTCAGTTTAAAGTGTTTGATATGATAAGATGACGATGCTCCTGGCACCTATATGTAGCGAGTCTGATGACATGTTGTAGCGCCTGCACTATAACACAGTTTAATGAGTATAAAAATATCAGTATAAATAATGTAAAATATGAAGTGATTATAAAAAGAACGACTTATCAAGTCACTATATCTCCATGAAATTGGAGTGATTGTGTAAAAACTAAGTCTAAGTCTAATAATTAAAACATAGAATATAGGTTACATTTCCGAAGGAACTGAATAATAAAACCAGCAGGGGTGTCCCTGAATAGCTCAAATAAGGAATTAAACGCAAAATACTTCCTTCTGATGTGCGCATATTTCGCACAACTGAGAAGGACATGTCTTACAGTGAGACGAATACTGCAGCACATAGGTCGCAATTCTCCTCTCAATAAATAGCCGTGACGTGAGGACGCAGATCTGCGAGGATCAGGGTGACGATGGAGGACTGATTCAGACACGCTGGCTTGAACATTAAATACACTGTAGATATGGTATCACACTGAACGTATTGCACTAAACCCAGAGTTGTCGTTGTTTGTTGGGGTGGGGTCTCTAGGGTAGTGGTTAGCACCGCTGCCTTTCACGCTAGAGTTCGGGGTTCAGTTCCCGGTCTCCGCGGTTTGAAAGAAACAAAAATGTTTCTCCCCCATCCACGTGTGAAAGTCAGTATTGTGGGGAGCCTCTGTGACCGAGAGGTAGCGTGCTCGGCCTCAGACCGCCAGGCTCGAATTTCGAATCCTGTGTCTGGAGGACAGTGTCATCTCAATCATCTCACCATCCTCAAGAGGTTCTCCTGGCCCAGTTTAGCCTATATGTGCACAAAGGTGGCCTAAAGCCCGATTCATCTCATCTGTTGTTTGTTGATGGTTCATGAGTTCACACATTGCAATAATCCGTGACAATATCTATATTGCCTTTATAGATATTTGACACCAAATTGTATCAGATTAATATTACAATTAATCATTATAATATAGACAAAATACTGCTTTGATATATTTTGGAAAGAAACCTAATATTTTCCGTGCCAGATTACGATCAATTTTAGTTCCAGTTATCAAATTGTCGCTGTGCCTCAAAACCAGCCTTCGACTTTTTGTGATAGGGTATAGAGCCGGGGGTAGGAGGATTGAGACAGTGTCATTGCTTATTATTTTTATTACCATATGTTGATTTTTTTACGATCATATACATTACTTACTAAACTCGCCAGGTGTTGATAATTCTATCCTGTTACTTGACACATCTGACTTTGGAAAACTTGTCTGTGGAAATGTTGGAGTAAAACCTGTAAGTCAATAAATGAAATACGTCACAATTACATTCTGTGTAGAAATACAAAAAATAAAATATTAGTAAAAAAACTAGTAATAGGCCTACTGACCACTGACTGGCCCTTGAAATAGAAATCCTCTTTGCATATTCTGTAAATAAACAAACAAAACATAAATTTATTGAAGAGTTGGAATACGTCACATCACTGGGTGCATTCAGTCAATTCAGCGTATAAAGGGTTGGCACATACAATTATATACTGGCATACAGCAAAATCTGATTTAACCCTTAGAGCACTAAGCTTAAAAATAATAATTTTCAGCCACTTGAAGTTGTGTCTCGCTACCGCGATCCACAACTTCAAGTGACTGAAAATTGGTGTAACTTGTGAAATTAAAGTCCCAACATCTATCAGTGTTTCAAAATTGAAAGCATATTTTACTTTTAACAACTGATTATACAGGTGCTAATGAAAACACAGAATGTCTACTGTAGTCGACATCAGTGCTCTAAGGGTTAAGTGTAATGACGCATGGTGTACTCACTGATTATATCTCCAACGAGGCACTAGTACTCTATATATTTATCCACCGGTGCAAAAGATAATTATAGATGTCAGATGACAGAGAATCATATATTTTTGTCAAATGAATCAGACTAACTATTTATACTTTGCCATGCAGCAGAGACCCGAGCCACTGCTATTTTTGCCCCCAATCGATCTAACAAAGTAAGTTTTTTTTTCAACTTCTCCCAAAGGTCATTGAGTAATGGGAGAGTCGTCCTAAAGGGGACTGTCACATTTGATCACATTTGTTCTGAGAAACTGTCCAGCATGAGGCGAATCAATCAGCTTACGGGCTATCACACAATACTAAAACAGCATAGCCCAGAGTTGGAAATGATTGGATGAGAGAAAAGGGAACATGGCATACATTTTAAATACTGTAATTTTCGCGTGGTTTAATTTTCGCGAATTTTCGATTTTGGGAGTTTAGTATTCGCGAATTTTTATTTTATTCTAGTAGCGCTATTATAATAATCATTTTCGCGAGATTCTTGTATTCGCGAATTTGTCCTCATCGCGAAATTCGGGAGAATTAAAACCTCGCGAATATCACAAGATCTACAGTAATATTAGGCTTAAAAAATAGGACACAGTATCATCCAGTCGCAGTCTTTGCTGCACATTTCCAGCAAATGTAGCCTATACTCTTACATCATTGTCATATAAGATTTCACACATGCATACAATATGGTGATAATGTAAGGTTACTTACGTGTGTTGCTAGTAATAGTATTGACTGGTACAGGTTCACTGCTGTGCAGCGTGTATGTTGACGGCTATATATGGTTTGAGCTACCCAGTATAATACGCCAAACCCGAGTCTTAACAATCTACATTGTGTGTTCAATGCGTCCATATGAATCTGAAGTGTTTGCCTAATGTACTTAATGCAATGATATCAATGAGCAAACTTTGGTTGTGAAGCACACACGTATGTAGTGATACCATGGGGATTCCCCACAGTAGTCTTATACGATTTTGTCCTACTCTGCATTTTACCACTACCTGTGCAGTTGTGGATTTTTCATGTGTTTACTTCAAGTGTAGACGATCTTCCTATGCTGAGCAACTTTGAAAAAATCTATTCGAGGTCACATCGTGTGATGAAATTTAAAATTAAATAAATACTGTAGATCTGATATTTGTGAGGTTATAATTTTTGCGAGGACAAATTCGCGAATTCAAGAATCTCACGAAAATTATTATTATAATAGCGCTTCTAAAAATAAATGAAAATACGCTAATAAGTCCCAGGTAAAGTAATTTTTTGTTGCGATATGCACTAGCAAATTTTTGTATTTTTTTCAAAAAGCAGCACGAAAACGTTTTTATTCATTAAAAAAAAGCATTACAATACTCGATATTCATTTGACATTTGCTCTAAACTTTCTGACCATGAAAGTGTAAGTAAGTAAAATGTCTTTTTTACTTCACTTTCGGCCAGTATGGCCATTTAAGTGAAAATTCCTAGTATTACAATATCCCATATTGTATAGTAAAAGTGGTAAAGAAAAGGCAAATCTAATAACAGCATGTTCACACTAAAATATTCAGTTGTTTGTTTTCATCCGCAAGAGTCACCAACTTATCAAGGAAACCTTGTGTTTTCGTTCTCCCTGTCCCTAATTCTTCAAAAAAAATTCCTGATAAAGATCTGGCGATGATTTTGCAGCGAACGATGTCGCCAGCGTTTCTGGTCTTATTAGTTATTGTGTCAGAAGCACTGCTTTAAGGTGCCTGATATTTTTATTTTTCCTCTTGCAACTGTTGTTTATTGTGGATGAATGTGCGGGTGTTGTATTTGCTAGTGCATGAATCTACTCATTCAAATCCAACTGCATGAGATAACTTATGCGAATCTGACTGCATGACATCATTCATGCGAATCTAACTGCATGCGATTACTTATGCGAATCTGACTGCATGAGATTACTCATGCGAATCTAACTGCATGCGATTACTTATGCAAATCTGACTGCATGAGATTACTCATGCGAATCTGACTGCATGAGATTACTCATGCGAATCTGACTGCATGAGATTACTCATGCGAATCTAACTGCATGCGATTACTTATGCAAATCTGACTGCATGAGATTACTCATGCGCATCTGACTGCATGAGATTACTCATGCGCATCTGACTGCATGAGATTACTCATGCGAATCTGACTGCATGAGATTACTCATGCGCATCTGACTGCATGATATTACTCATGCGCATCTGACTGCATGAGATTACTCATGCGAATCTGACTGCATGAGATTACTCATGCGCATCTGACTGCATGATATTACTCATGCGAATCTGACTGCATGAGATTACTCATGCGCATCTGACTGCATGAGATTACTCATGCGAATCTGACTGCATGAGATTACTCATGCGCATCTGACTGCATGAGATTACTCATGCGCATCTGACTGCATGAGATTACTCATGCGAATCTGACTGCATGAGATTACTCATGCGCATCTGACTGCATGATATTACTCATGCGAATCTGACTGCATGAGATTACTCATGCGCATCTGACTGCATGAGATTACTCATGCGAATCTGACTGCATGAGATTACTCATGCGCATCTGACTGCATGAGATTACTCATGCGCATCTGACTGCATGAGATTACTCATGCGAATCTGACTGCATGAGATTACTCATGCGAATCTGACTGCATGAGATTACTCATGCGAATCTGACTGCATGAGATTACTCATGCGAATCTGACTGCATGAGATTACTCTTGCAAATCTGAATAATTTGTGCTGGGATGTACGCCATATAACATTTTCTGTTAACTGTTTGAATATTGTTTGAAATATTGTTTTATTTGAATGGTGATCCAATTGATTAGGCTACTGTTATTTCTTCTGATGATATTCTAAAATTAGTCATTGAATTTCAAGCGTGAAATTTTCATAATTATGTGTTGTGTGAAAGTGATTGTTGTCTGACTTGCGCCCTTTTTTTTATCATTTTAATTCGTGGGGATGGTCGTCTGTCTTTATTGTGATTGCTTCGTGTAGCATTGTCACTTGATACGAGTCACCTCGCTCAACACTGCACGCGTGTTGACTACTTGTAAACGCGAAGTCTATCCAACGTTGGTTTGAGGTTTTGCCGACGTCGTAGACGCTGCTACAACACCAGGCCAACTTTGGTTAGGGCACTACGCGTCTGCTGTACATTTAAAAATTGGAAATTATCGAACTGTATGTGTTGACTATACTGGCGTTTTCCCGGTCATTCAACATCGTACACAGCTATTCTTCCTATTATGCGATGTTTAAATGTGTGTGTCGTGTGATCGTCATTGAGTGTGAGACGGCTAGCTGCCGGGCGGGGGCCCTAGGGTAGTGGTTAGCACCGCTGCCTTCCACGCTAGTGTTCGGGGTTCGGTTCCCAGTCTCGGCGGTTTCAAAGAAACAAAAATGTTTCTTCCCCATCCTCGTGTGAAATTCAGTATTGTGGGGAGCCTCCGTGACCGAGAGGTAGCGTGCTCGAATTTCGAATCCTGTGTCTGGAGGACAGTGTCATCTCACCATCCTCAGGAGGTTCTCCTGGCCCAGTTTAGCCTATATGTGCACAAAGGTGGCCTAAAGCCCGATTCATTTCATTTTATCTGAGCTGCCACCACTCAATGCTTGCTGCATGAAACATACATTGCCGTTTTAAATTGTGGATAAGTAGCCTATATTATCACGCAGTATTTCCTGTCTACATTTAAATTATCTGTCACCACCTCTCGTTGTTGATAACCATGTCTGAGCTATCAGCTACAGATATCTATAGAAATAAAATTGATGAATTGGAAGCTTATTATGACGAAAGCTCCATCTCAATAGACAATTTTATAAACAAGTTTTAAAATTACGTCATGTATTTGGCAAATATTAATGACAAGTCCCACGCTTTAAACCAACCGCTGAGGACTGCGCTGGAAGCAGCAAATATAGAGGTTCAAGCTGACAAAATGTTGCTCATGTCGGAACAACATGAGAAACTGTTGACTGAACAAAAACAAGCACAAGCTTCTTTAAAGCGTGAAATTGAAAGCTTACAATCCCACCTCTCTAACGCTGATAAAGAGATTAGAAATCAGAAACATGTTGTTTCTCATCTGAAAAAGAAGGCGAGTTACTATCAAAATAATCATATAGTCGTGACCAATGACGCCGATGCGTAAGTAAGTGTGTAAAATGTTTGCTTTACTTCACTTTTCGGCCAGTATGGCCATTTAAGTGAAAATTCCCAGTATTACAATATCCCATATTGTATAGTTAAAGTAGTAAAGGAAAGACAAAGCTAATAAAAACATGTTCGTACTAAAATATTCAGTTTAAAGTGTTTGATATGATAATATGATGATGCTCCTGGCAGCTATATGTAACGAGTCTGATGACATGTTGTAGCGCCTGCACTACAACACAGCTTAATGAGTATAAAAATGTCAGTATAAAATAATGTAAAATATGAAGTGATTATAAAATGAACGACTTTTCAAGTCACTCCATGAAATTGGTGTGATTGTGTAAAAACTACAAGTCTAAGTCAAAACAGTGTCATTGTCAAAACAAATATATAATATATACTATAATACTATATACTATAATCAAAAAAAGTAAACCTATTTAGACATAAATATGAATGACATAAACAATGAACAGAGAAACCATTAAGTAAGTAAGTAAAATGTCTTCTTTACTTCATTTTTCATTAAACCACAAAAAATTCTCAAAAATTAAAGACTTACAGTGCCCCCACAGTTGGTAATAAGGTCTGTGATATTGAAGAACATCACAGAGCGATCACGAACGCCGATGCAATGCGATCAAAAGTACTATGTCTTGAAGCTGAATTAGTCAACATAAAAGAGAGATACAGTGACTCCACACGATTGCTTAACGTTCGCAGTAGCACTATAAGTAAGTAAGTAAGTAAAATGCTTTACTTCACTTTTCGGCCAGTATGGCCATTTAAGTGAAAATTCCAGGTATTACAATATCCCATATTGTATAGTTAAAGTAGTGAAGAAAAGACAAAGCCAATAAAAGCATGATCGTACTAAAATATTCAGTTTAAAGTGTTTGATATGCTAAGATGACGATGCTCCTGGCACCTATATGTAACGAGTCTGATGACATGTTGTAGCGCCTGCACTACAACACAGTTTAATGAGTATAAAAATATCAGTATAAATAATGTAAAATATGAAGTTATTATAAAATGAACGACTTATCAAGTCACTATATCTCCATGAAATTGGAGTGATTGTGTAAAAACTATAAGTCTAAGTCAAAACAGTGTCATTGTCAAAACAAATATATAATATATACTATAATACTATATACTATAATAAAAAAAAAGTAAACCCATTTAGACATAAATATGAATGACATAAACAATAAACAGAGAAACCATTAAGTAAGTAAATAAATGTGTTCTTTACTTTACTTTTCGGCCAGTATGGCCAGAGAAATCATGAAACCACAAAAAATTCTCAAAAATTAAAGACTTACAGTGCCCCCACAGTTGGTAATAAGGTCTGTGATATTGGAGGACATCACAGAGCGATCACGAACCGTGAGGACACCGTAAGTCACCACAGGTTAATTGTACGGCAATGGCTTCTCTATGACATGCTGCATTATCCGCCAGGATGCCACAGAGAAACAATTAAAACAATGAAGTGAAAAAATAATTATATGGCAATGGTTTCTTTCGGACATCCCGTCCAACACCAGGATGCCAAAGAGAAAACACTGCAAACACAAAAAAAAACAAATCGTAGAGGAATTATGAGTAGATCTACAATGAGTACAATGAAAAAATATATAAAATATATGAATATGAATATATAAAGAATATATAAAGAATTTGAAAACTATTCGAAAATAAACATAACAACCTCAGTGAAAAACCCTTAACCACCGGAAAGCAGACACAAAAAAACTTCACGTCAAAAAAATAGAAAAACCTGGTTTGATGAAAGGCAAAAGGCAAAAACGTTTGGGTGTGCTTGGCCTTCTAAGAAGTTGCCCAGGGGGGACCACGCGGAGGTGACACCCTTCCCCCCCAGCTGCATTAGTCAACATAAAAGAGAGATACAGTGACTCCA
Organism: Flabesymbios commensalis; assembly: GCA_964017125.1. NCBI lineage: Eukaryota > Metazoa > Annelida > Polychaeta > Terebellida > Flabelligeridae > Flabesymbios > Flabesymbios commensalis. The sequence goes on from OZ024908.1 coordinate 1,314,841, forward strand.
CACGATTGCTTAACGTTCGCAGTAGCACTATTATATAAGTAGTCTGAATGAAACTGTGCAGACAATGGGACAAACATTATCTGGCATAATGTTCGAATCAAACATTCGCGAACACCAGCTGTCAGAAAGTAATGGCAAGATTGCGAAATTACTAGCGGCGCTATCAATTAGCCAGTCGACTAATGACATGTCCAAGCGTTGTATTGAACGCGGAGATGTCCTACTAAAACAACATCAAAACTTCTTGTTGAGCGCCAGTCACTGATTCAAACTATCGAACAATAAAATTCGTTGCAATTCAGTGAATCTTACATGCTAAATTATACATCAATACAGAATAATTTACAGCAGCAAATTTTACTCATTCAACAATAATTCGAACAGTTTAAGAGTGCGTATGAAGAGACATTTCGTGAACATGCAATTCGGGAAAGATCCTATGGCATCCTATGGTTTTGAGTTTTATTACAGTGTCTGACGTGTTTACACAGCGACGGCGGCCTGCGCTGACGGGTGTAAATACAGTTCAGTCATAATAACCTGATGAAGTTACGAATAGTCCATTGATGGTCACAATTTTCTAGCGCCGCTGCCGTCGGCATTTCTAAAACGTTTATATCCCGGGCGCTCAGATTGTAGATTTGTTATTTTTCATTAGCGCTGTCCTGCTCCACGGTTCCATCGAATACCTCACGGGAGAGGGAAGTAGGTGTAAAGAGCTAATGTCGGCTTCCAATACTCGGTAAGCTGTGAGTGTCATGCCATCGTGACATGAATTAAGTTACAGCTTGACGACTAATGATAAACACATTTTATTATTAGAGTGCATGGAGTTATTAAGTTATCTTGCAGAAGGGTTTTTACTCCGGGGTTTGATCCCACGGTTTTCCCTTCATAAACTATTATCCACAATAAAAGTAAATATGAAGCTAAACTTAAAGGGACTGGCCCAGGCCAAAATCATAACAAAATCGGTGATTTTATTTTGGCTTCTTAATATGACCATATGATGTAAACATGTCCATGGACTAGAACTGCAAAAGTTTTTAAATTTTTCTGCTGCGCATTCACCAGCTAGACTAGATATAGAGACGAAATTCCCGTATTTCTAATTTTTGACATGGTTGTCAATAATTAGAAATCAGAAATTTCGTCTCTATATCTAGCCTAACTGGTGAATGTGCAGCACAAAGATTGAAAAAATTTGCAGTTCTAGTCTATGGACATGTTCACAGGTCATATTAAGAACCCAAAATAAAATCATTGATTTTTTTATGATTTTAGTCTGGGCCAGTCCCTTTAAATATAAATTTTAAACCCAAAAATACCGACCCAAGACATTTCCTGTCGATATTTCTGAATGGCCATCATTTCCCCAACTATTGCCAATCAATGATTTATTTAGTTAAAAGCATTTATTCATATTGCCTATCGCAAACTTCTTCTATGACGAAATAGATCAGAAATTATGAATTTAAACCGATTAGATTTACAAAATACGCTATCCCATACCACAGCCGCTTTAAACCTAATCGTATTTTCCTACTATCCTATGTAGTCGTGTTACGGCCTACTAATCATTAAAACGACAGGCCCAACTATAATTTTAAGCAGCAGTATACCACACATATCACCATCTATTTTAAATAAAAGGGGGAAGAATGTCAGGATTATTAGGTGTGTGATACCAAATAACTGGTCTATCACGTGACCTCTCTCAGATACGCGCCAAATACACTGAGAGTGGTCAGTTGTCACCTGGAAGCCAGACTGAATGGTCAAGATTTGGATCTACAAGATGGAAACAACTTGGACATCCGTCTTGGCCGTGTTCTGACTATACAGGCACAACTCATTTTATTCTGTTATTAGCAGTAATTCCTTTAGTATTATTACTTAGTGTGGAGACATACGCTCTCCAAGATTGCCGTTTGGCTTCGCAGATGGTGCGCCAGCATTAGTGTAATCTTTCTTCCATCCATAAAGGTTTTGTCTAGTCGGATGCTTTTTAAATTTTTGCAATGATTTTTTCCTTTTTTCGATTGTCTTTCTGCAATTTTCATCGAACCAGGTTATATCGATTTTTCTGGAAACTGTCGCGGTTTAAGGTATATTTTTCACTGCTATTTTGTTTAACTTGGCTGTAAAAAGGGCTATAGGGTCATCAACCCCCTCTTCACTCTCAAATTGTGAGATTGTGAGGCTGTCCCCACAAGACAACCTCCAATGCTGCACTCTTTCTTCAATAACAGAGTTGTTGCTCGCTATAAATATTGGATAATTATCACTGCTACAGAGATCCTCGTTGACCCTCCAAGTGTAATCAAACTATAAATCGGGATCACGCAAGGATAGGTCAATGGCTGTTGCAGATCCTGAAGCAGGGTGCAAATAGGTGGTGGTATCATAATTAAAAATGCATAGGTTTTCATCTGAGAGGAAGTCTTCAATTATTCTGCTACGTGGGTTGATGTCCCTACAGTCCCACATTGTGTGGTGCCCGTTAAAATCGTCCAGTAGCATGAAAGGTTTGGGCAATTGTTTTACCAGCTGCCTTAATTCCACAATATCTACTGGGCGGTTTGGCGGTAAATAAACAGAGCATATCGTCATTGGCCTGTGACAGGTTATGTTAACCGCCACAGCCTGTAAGTTTGTATTCAACGTGATCTGTTGATGTGGTGTTCCATCCTTTATAAGGATGGAAACACCCCAGCAGGCTCTTTTATTATTGGCAGTGCCAAAACAATTGATTATTGAATAGTTATTAAAACTTATGTTAGTGTTAGGTTTTAAGTCCCGAAGATTATGGCCAGATACGAGGAGGCTGCAGCTTCCCTTGGATGATTGATGTAGACTAGTGCTTCCGTACCATGCCATACAGCATGCAACTGACTGAACCGATCCCTAATGACACTCTCTGGATGGGGGAAAAAAGTACTACTACTAGCAATTAACCCAGTACCCCACAAGTCCAAGTCTAATAAATAAAACATGTAATAGAGGTTACATTCCCGTAGGAACTGGATAAAAAAACATGCATGGGTGTTCCTAAATAGTTCAAATGGGGAATTGAACGAAAAATATTTCCTTCTGATATGCGCATATTTCACACAGCTGAGAAGGACATGTCTTACAGTGAGACGAGTATTTCAGCACATAGGTCGCAATTCTCCTCTCAATAAATATCCGTTTGTGAAATACGCATGGCCAATTCTGGCCCTGCATAAGACAACGGCATCTCTTCGGCGTTCCATTGGTGTAAAAGATCGCTTAATAATTGATTGTACCTCGAACAACTTGCTGGTGACATTGATGTTTCATTCACCTTGCAAAATGTCATCAAGGTAGACAGAGATGTTGTACTTGAAATCAGTATATGGTATATAATAAAACTGTTTTGTCTTATCCAGGGCAGCCTTGTCCAAAACATCAGCCCGTTCATTGCCCTGTATTCCAATATGGCTGGGTACCCAGCAGAAAACAATGTCCTTGTGCCCAGACAAGTAGTGACACATATGCAAAATTTTGGAAACAATTGGGTTGTTGAGTTTTTGACTCTTAAGAGCCTGCAATTAAGATAGCGAGTCTGTGATGATCATGAATTCCTCGTCACTACTCTCCCAGATGTATTCGATAGCAGCTTCAATAGCTCTACTGTGCAAATTGAAGCCTCATCGTTGATACAACAGCTAAATTCATGATCATCACAGGCAAAAGACATATCTGTCCTCTTGTCTTCCTTTGATCCGTCAATATACACTTTCCTGTGCCACGGAAATCTACAAAATAATTCCAGCAACATGCTCTGGAAGACAAGGGGACAGGTGTCTCCCTTCCTGAGATCTGAGAGGTTTAAAAGTATATTAGGCTGTTGAAGAAGCCAAGGTGGACATTCCCTCGACGCACAACGGTATTTGCGTCGAGATCCACCTCCATATCATCCCAATGGGGTTGGAGTCTTATACCCAAAGTAGGTATAGTCCCTGGCTTGTTACTAAATAGTCTCTTGTACTCGGGGTTCACAACACACGAGTATGCCGGGTTCTCAGGATTAGCTTTCATCTTAATATAGTACTGCAGGCTCAGCTTCAACTGGCGAGTCTCTTAAGATGGCTCATCGGTCTCCACCTGAAGACTTTCAATGGGCGATGTTCTAAATGCCGCTGAGCATAGTATCAAACCATGGTTCGGGATTGGATCAAGTACTGCTAAGTACGATCGTCTCGCTGAACCATAAACAATACAACCATAAACACAGAAATTGAAGTGAACTGAATGGGTATTATGTTGGGCCAGTACCGCGGGCGATGGGCTGGCATTAGACTGTCATTGGATCAATGCCTCATGTTAGCTGAGATTTTTTAAGAAAATGACAATAATCAAAAGAGCGAAAAAGATAATTTACATCACTGAATTTGTTGCTAATTCCGACTACAATTTACTACATGTCTAAATGACATGACAGAATACACTTTGTACTGTGAAATGTATCTATGTAAGTAAAATATTTGCTTTACTTCACTTCTCGGCCAGTATGGCCATTCAAGTGAAAATTCCAGGTAGTACAATATTCCATATTTTATAGTTAAAGTAGTAAAGGAAAGACAAAGCTAATAAAAGCATGTTCGTACTAAAATATTCAGTTTAAAGTGTTTGATAAGATAAGATGACGATGCTCCTGGCACCGATTGATCTGGCCAGGCCCACCAGACCACCCGTCTCAATGAGATTAGGGCCAAAGTGGTGTGTTGGGAGTATGGAGTCCGCAGGCTTCTACGCCCTCAACCACCTGGATCCCTTCTCCCACCTATACGGGATGCAACCCACGGCAAGTAGTAGTAGTAAATCATTGCTTTACGTCACTTTTCGGCACAAAAGGTCTTTTAAGTGACATTATAATACGATAAAAACGTTGTAGTCAATTGATGAGATGAATGATGTACAGTTGATGATGTGAGGGTGGGGGTGATAGGGCATGGTGGGTTATTGAGAGCGTTTTCCTTCGCTCGCCCGATAAAGGGTTTTAGGCATGTCTAGGGGATCTACCCCCAGACATGCCCAGACAGCCGGAGACTTGTGTTTCGCTGTACAATTTAATGATGAGACTCTGTGGCATTTCGCGCAGCTCCGCTATCCTTGGGTCGGATAGTCCCCAGAGTAACAATAGGAAGGATCACTCCCTCTGGGTAACTCCATTCATCCCACGTGAGAGACCTAATGTCAAACACGCTATTGCCGGTTATTTAAGGCTACCACAGCCTACACCAGCGCTAGCACTGGTGCGAGAGCTGCATTAGCACCTCAGTTGAGCGGAGGAATCAGGGTATGCCACTAGCAATCCGCCCGAAGATTATGGCCAGATACGAGGAGGCTGCAGCTTCCCTTGGATGATTGCTGTAGACTAGTGCTTCCGTACCATGCCATACAGCATACAACTGACGGAACAGATCCCTAATGACCCTCCCCTGATGGGGGCAAAAAGTACTACTACTAGCAATCATCCCAGTACCACTTAGGGGGGAGTGAGCGTTGTCCAAAAAAACCTCCCCTTTAAAAAAATTTCAATAAGTAAGGGTAATCTACCCTTCAGACCCATTTCATGGAGATCTTTCATGATACAACCCTTCCAGTAAGGTCACAACAGATAAATATAATAAACCTCTTATCTACACGGTTGGGGTGGGTAGTAAATCCAGTCAATAGATTTACATACACTTAAATGTTTGTAATGGTAGTGATACCACCAGAGTGAACTTTCTAAATTTGTGTACTGGTTTATTCATGCACTTGAAATACAAGATAAAATACCTGCAACAAACAGGATAACAAGACTGAATAACAGATTTAACAAAATAATGAAGACTAGAATTTACAGTTTCAAATAAACTCCAAAGGATATGATAATTTGTAATATACTTTATTCTGATAAATTTTCTGACAATGTACTTTTATTATAAAAATAGTGAATATTTAACAACTCACCAGAGTTATCTGGTGACTGACATATCAATAGCTCTATTTTATTATCCAATTAACAGGGGGGAGGGTGTTACCTCCACGTGGTCCCCCTGGTAACTTCTTTTAGAAGGCTAAACACACCCTCAACCCGTTTGCCGTGGGTTGCATCCCGTATAGGTGGGAGAAGGGATCCTGGTGGTTGAGGGCGTAGGAGCCTGCGGACTCTATACTCCCAACACACCACTTTGGCCCTTATCTCATTGAGACGGGTGGTCTGGTGGGCCCGGCCAGATCAATCGGCTGGTCTCGTTGATTTGGTGTTCATACTTGTTTATTATTTATCGTTTCGCCTCATCTCATCATCAAAGACGTATGTATACAGGTAGCGCTTTTTCATTACTATATACACGAATCTGAACACCAAATCACGTTGCTCATGGGCTAATCAAGTGAAAGGATGTGTACTGCGATTATTGCAACTGCTGTTCTTTTGCTATGAGTATATCACCCTGGTAGCTCTGACAATTCTTCCTGCTGGTTACCGCGGGCAGATTGTCCCCTGGTAGGGCTCCATGGCGGGTGGAGCGCCAGGGTGATGAAAAACAATACTAATCCAATATGGCTGATAATCCTTCACCCCCGCCCAACACCAGCAAAGTGAAGAAAAGAAAGAAGGCAGAACAAAATAATACATCAGATGATGACACAGATGCCGAATTTATTGCAAGGTATACAAAAATTGTGACTGACATGAAAAAAGCTAAAATCATGTTTCCACGGTTCCTGTTGATGATGTCTGCAGATGAGGACAAATCCCTCTCCAGACTCTCAACATTTGCCATACAAAAAGGCATAGAGGGCTTGGTTGGAGAGCCTAAGAACATCAAAAGGCTTAGGTCTGGCGACCTCTTAATTGAGGTCGACAGAGAAACCTACTCCACCAAGCTCTTGGCAATCAAAGAAATAGCTGGAATTCCTGTGAAGGTTTCCCCTCACAGGACTTTAAACACCTCAAAGGGTGTCATACGAACTCAAGAAATAAAAAACACCACCAATGAAGAACTTAAAGCACAATTGAAAAGACAAGGAGTATCCGATGCTAGAATTATTACAATTAAAAAGAATGGAGATACAATCAAATTAAATACAGCGGTGCTCACATTCAACTTTCCAAAGCCACCGGCTGATATTAAAGTTGGATTTGAGCTATGCCCTATACAACTATACATACCACACCCTTTGAGGTGTTTCAAGTGCCAACAATTTGGACACCATCAGGAAGGTTGCAAGAGAGAGCGTGTCTGTGGACGCTGTGGTCAATCGACAGAACATCCTGACTCCTCTTGCACCTATCCAATAAAATGTGCCAACTGTGGCGGGAACCACACAGCTTATTCCAGAGATTGCCCCCGATGGAAAACGGAGAAAGAGATCCAACGTATCCGAACGGAACGGAAGATCTCTTTCCCAGAAGCTCGTAAAATTGTTGAAGGGGTTAACAAGTAAGTAAGTAAGTAAAATGCTTTACTTCACTTTTCGGCCAGTATGGCCATTTAAGTGAAAATTCCAGGTATTACAATATCCCATATTGTATAGTTAAAGTAGTAAAGGAAAGACAAAGCCAATAAAAGCATGATCGTACTAAAATAATCAGTTTAAAATGTTTGATATGATAAGATGACGATGCTCCTGGCACCTATATGTAACGAGTCTGATGACATGTTGTAGCGCCTGCACTATAACACAGTTTAATGAGTATAAAAATATCAGTATAAATAATGTAAAATATGAAGTGATTATAAAATGAACGACTTATCAAGTCACTATATCTCCATGAAACTGGATTGATTGTGTAAAAAGTCTGTGTTTAATAATTAAAACATGTAATATAGGTTACATTCCCGAAGGAACTGAATAATAAAACCAGCAGGGGTGTCCCTGAATAGCTCAAATAAGGAATTAAATGTAAAATACTTCCTTCTGATGTGCGCATATTTCGCACAACTGAGAAGGACATGTCTTACAGTGAGACGAGTATTGCAGCACATAGGTCGCAATTCTCCTCTCAATAAATAGCCGTTTGTGAAATAGGCATGGCCAATTCTGGCCCTGCATAAGACAACGTCATCTCTTCGGCGTTCCATTGGTGTAAAAGATCGCTTAATGATTGGCTGTACCTCGAACAATTTGCTGGTGACATTGATGTTCCATTCACCTTGCAAAATGTCATCAAGGTAGACCGAGATGTTATACTTGAAATCAGTATATGGTATATAATAAAACTGTTTTGTCTTATCCAGGGCAGCCTTGGCCAAAACATCAGCCCGTTCATTACCCTGTATTCCAATATGGCTGGGTACCCAGCAAAAAATAATGTCCTTGTGCCCAGACAAGTAGTGACACATATGCAAAATATTGGAAACAATTGGGTTGTTGAGTTTTTGACTCTTAAGAGCCTGCAATGAAGATAGCGAGTCTGTGATGATCATGAACTCTTCGTCACTACTATCCCAGATGTATTCGATGGCAGCTTCAATAGCTAACAGCTCTGCTGTGCAAATTGAAGCCTCATCGTTAATGCGGCAGCTAAATTCATGATCATCACAGACAAAGGACATAGCTGTCCTCTTGTCTTCCTTTGATCCGTCAGTATACACCTTCCGGTGCCTCGGAAATCTACAAAATAACTCGAGCAACATGCTCTGAAAGACAAGGGGACAGGTGTCTCCTTTCCTGAGATCTGAGAGGTTAAAAAGTATATTAGGCTGTTGGAGAAGCCAGGGTGGACATTCTGGTGGGCGCACAACGCTAATTGCGTCGAGCTCCACCTCCATGTCCTCCAGATGGGGTTGAAGCCTTATACCCAAAGTAGGTATAGTCCCTGGCTTGTTGTTAAACAATCTCTTGTATTCAGGGTTAACAAACAACCATCATTTGCCAGTGTTGTCGCGAAGCAGGTTGTGTCGGTTGGTTGCCAGACTGATGCAGTAGAGATCAGATCTGCAACTGGTGCAACAAATGTTTCCGCAACACCTGCAGCCCCTTCATCAAAACCTAATACAAGCAAAGATACCTTCACTGCCAAAAAACAAACTATGATCAATAAAAATACAACAACAACAGCTACCCCTACTGCCCCAAAACCACTGGCAAATAGGGATTCAAAACAAACAAAAAATGGCAAAACAAATAATAAAGATAAGAACAAAGAAACGGTAAATAAACCACCAGTAGCTGAACAAACAAAACAAATCAACAAGAAAAGCACAAATAAAGGTAGTGGTCGAATGCCCAAGGGCACTGATGACGCGATCGCTACGTACAACAGATACGAATCCATGGAGTGTGTAGATGGTGATGAAAGCAGCGATAGCGAGGTATTTGTATCTCCCGACACGTCGCTGCACTCCAAGCAAAGATAAAACCAGGGAGGCATAAAAATTCATAATGGCCCACAAAATTATACAATGGAATTGTCGAGGTTTAAGATCTAATTACAATGACCTGGCTATTCTTCTGCAGGAACACAGCCCATCGGCTGTGTGCCTGCAGGAGACTAACTTAAAACCTAACACTAACATAAGTTTTAAAAACTATTCAATAATCAATTGTTTTGGCCCTGCCAATAATGAAAGGGCCTGCTGGGGGGTTTCAATCCTTGTAAAGGATGGAACACCACATCAACAGATCACGTTGAATACAACTTTACAGGCTGTGGCGGTTAACATAAACTGTCACAGGCCAATGACGATATGCTCTGTTTATTTACCGCCGAACCGCTCAGTAGATGTTGTGGAATAGAGGCAGCTGGTAAAACAATTGCCCAAACCCTTCATGCTACTGGGAGATTTTAACGGGCACCACACAATGTGGGGCTGTAGGGACATCAACCCACGGGGCAGAATAATAGAAGACTTCCTCTCAGAGGAAAATCTCTGCATTTTTAATGATGATACTACCACCTATTTGCACCCTGCTTCAGGATCTGCAACAGCCATTGACCTATCCTTGTGTGATCCCGATTTATATTTGGATTACACTTGGAGGGTCAACGAGGATCTCTGTAGCAGTGATCATTATCCTATATTTATAGAGAGCAACAACTCTATTGTTGAAGAAAGAGTGCAGCATTGGAGGCTGCACAGAGCAGATTGGGAGGCCTTCCAACAGTCTTGTGGGGAGAGCCTCACAATCTCTCAATTTGAGAATGAAGAGGGGGTTGATGACCCTATAGCCCTTTTTACAGCCAAGTTACACAATATAGCAGATAAAAGCATACCCAAAACCTCGACAGTTCCCAAAAAACTCGACAAACCCTGGTTTGACGAAGGTTGCCGAAAGGCAATAGACAAAAGGAAAAAATCCTTGCAAAAATTTAAAAAACATCCAACTAGACAAAACCTTGACGGATATAAGAAAGATTACGCTAAAGCTCGCCGCACAATCAGTGAAGCCAAGCGGCAATCTTGGAGAGCATATGTCTAAATAATAATACATCGGCAAAACATACTTGGCAAATGCTGCGCAGAATCAGTGGCAAGAGGAAAGATAAAACCATCAAGTACCTTGTCACTGATTCTGACACAATAACCAATAAAATGGATATTGCAGAAACGCTGGCGACATCCTTCGCTGCTAAATCATCGCCAGATCATTATCAGGAAAAATTTCGAAAGATTCGGGACAAGGAGAAGGAGAACACATTGGACTTTGAGTCAGATAATGACGAAAAGTACAATGTTAATTTCTCTAAACGAGAACTAATTAAATCTATCGCTCAGGCAACTGATTCGGCAACTGGCCCTGATGAAATTCACTACCAGTTTCTGAAACATTTGCCTGATGTATCACTTGATCTGTTGCTTCTACTCTTGAATGATCTGTGGCAATCTCAGGATTTCCCAGATGGATGGAGAGAAGCAACAGTGATCCCGATCCCTAAACCTGGAAAAGATCGAACAGATCCTAATAATTATAGGCCAATAGCATTGACAAGTTGTCTTTGCAAAATCATGGAGCGCATGATCAATCATCGTCTCACATTATTTTTACAAGACAATAACATAATAACTAAATATCAATGTGGTTTTCAAAAAGGAAAGAGCACCACAGACCATTTGGTCAGACTAGAGACTTATATCCGTCAAGGTTTTGTTAAAAATCAACATACAGTTGGAGTATTTTTTGATTTAGAAAAGGCCTATGATACCACATGGAAGGGTGGTATCATGAAAGATCTCCATGAAATGGGCCTGAAGGGTAGATTACCCTTATTCATTGACAATTTTTTAAAGGGGAGAAAATTTAAAGTCGGCTTAGACAACACCCACTCTTCACTAAATCCACAGGAGGAGGGTGTCCCACAAGGTAGTATCCTTTCACCAACTCTACTTACCGTTAAAATAAACAGTATAATTGATGCTTTACCAGACGATATTGAAAAATCATTATATGTTGATGATCTGGCTGTTTACTGCCAGTCAAGCAATATGGCAATAATTGAGCGGCGCCTGCAAGGTTGCCTCGATAAGTTGGTGACTTGTGCGGATGAGAACGGCTTTAAATTTTCTCCCACAAAAACTTTATGTGTACATTTTTGCAAAAAAAATGGCTCACAGCCTGAGCCTAATCTCAAACTATATGGACAACAGCTTCCTGTTGAAGAGCAGGTCAAATTTCTTGGTCTGTTTTTCGACAAGAAGCTCAGTTTTATTCCACACATCAAATATATGAAAGATAAGTGTAGGAAAGCATTACAATTACTACGAGTTATATCCAGCAAGGATTGGGGTGGTGACCGGACAACCTTACTGAGGATTTACCGGTCTCACATCAGATCCAAACTGGATTATGGTTGTATTGTTTATGGTTCAGCGAGACGATCGTACTTAGCAGTACTTGATCCAATCGCGAACCAAGGTTTGAGATTATGCTCAGGGGCATTTCGAACATCACCAATCGAAAGTTTTCAGGTGGAGACCGGTGAGCCCTCTTTAGAGACTCGCCGGTTGAAGCTGAGCCTGCAATACTATATGAAGATGAAAGCAAATCCTGAGAACCCGGCATACTCGTGTGTTGTCAACCCAGAGTACAAGAGACTGTTTAACAACAAGCCAGGGACTATACCTACTTTGGGTATAAGGCTTCAACCCCATCTGGAGGACATGGAGGTGGAGCTCGACGCAATTAGCGTTGTGCGCCCACCAGAATGTCCACCCTGGCTTCTCCAACAGCCTAATATACTTTTTAACCTCTCAGATCTCAGGAAAGGAGACACCTGTCCCCTTGTCTTCCAGAGCATGTTGCTTGAGTTATTGTGTAGATTTCCGAGGCACCGGAAGATGTATACTGACGGATCAAAGGAAGCCAAGAGGACAGCTATGTCCTTTGTCTGTGATGATCATGAATTTAGCTGCCGCATTAACGATGAGGCTTCAATTTGCACAGCAGAGCTGTTAGCTATTGAAGCTGCCATCGAATACATCTGGGATAGTAGTGACGAGGAGTTCATGATCATCACAGACTCGCTATCTTCATTGCAGGCTCTTAAGAGTAAAAAACTCAACAACCCAATTGTTTCCAATATTTTACATATGTGTCACTACTTGTCTGGGCACAAGGACATTGTTTTCTGCTGGGTACCCAGCCATATTGGAATACAGGGTAATGAACGGGCTGATGTTTTGGCCAAGGCTGCCCTGGATAAGACAAAACAGTTTTATTATATACCATATACGGATTTCAAGTATAACATCTCTGTCTACCTTGATGACATTTTGCAAGGTGAATGGAACATCAATGTCACCAGCAAATTGTTCGAGGTACAACCAATCATTAAGCGATCTTTTACACCAATGGAACGCCGAAGAGATGACGTTGTCTTATGCAGGGCCAGAATTGGCCATGCCTATTTCACAAACGGCTATTTATTGAGAGGAGAATTGTGACCTATGTGCTGCAATACTCGTCTCACTGTAAGACATGTCCTTCTCAGTTGTGCGAAATATGCGCACATCAGAAGAAAGTATTTTGCATTTAATTCCTTATTTGAGCTATTCAGGGACACCCCTGCTGGTTTTATTATTCAGTTCCTTCGGGAATGTAACCTATATTCTATGTTTTAATTATTAGACTTAGACTTGTAGTTTTTACACAATCACTCCAATTTCATGGAGATATAGTGACTTGATAAGTCGTTCATTTTATAATAACTTCATATTTTACATTATTTATACTGATTTTTTTACACTCATTTTACACTCATGTCATCAGACTCGTTACATATAGGTGCCAGGAGCACCGTCATCTTATCATATCAAACATTTTAAACTGAATATTTTAGTACGATCATGCTTTTATTGGCTTTGTCTTTCCTTTACTACTTTAACTATACAATATGGGATATTGTAATACCTGGAATTTTCACTTAAATGGCCATACTGGCCGAAAAGTGAAGTAAAGCATTTTATTTACTTACTTATCCAATTAACAAGGTTGACATTCATTGAAATATTCATAGACCAATCAAATCGAACGTTACATGGCGGTCCAATTAACTGTATCAGAATGTTAGCAAGGCGTTTACACACATTCTGGCTGACAAATTAGACAATGAGAACTGGGAATATATCTTAATATAACGGACAAATGAGGTAAGATAATTAATAATAAACTGATTAATGTGACAAGGAATGATCATGACGACATGAGGTGAGAAGTTCACAGCCTCAGATCATGTAGACTGGCGTGCATGGCAGCACGGTCAAGGACAGTCACATTGCACTGAATCACGGCCAGTTTCAGAGTTTGATTGACAGCTCGCGCCGGGTTTAACCATTGGCTTGCTAGGCCCAGCAAAACATGATGCTAAACATGATGATGAATGTCTTTATTTTAACCAAGGCTTGGGCAGAGCAAGTCTATTTTGTAGTACTAAGTACTATTATTAACATTAGGCCTACATTATTTACTTTTACCAACATTAATGGACATATTATTCTTACAATTAAACTTTATTTTGGACTCTATAAACCTCTAAACCTTCTCAGGCTACTGTACTGCTAGGCCTGGCGTACACTCAGTAATTACTTAAGTCTTAGGCCTAGACCCATTCATTTCAGAAATACAATGTGTAACTTTAAGACTAATTAAACAAACTGTCACTGAGTAATTTAGTAAAGTAAATCACTTCAACCTTATATTTTAATAACATAATTCATAAGTAATTCAACCTACCAGTTGCACAGTGAAATGCTGAAGTGGATCTATTAGCTGCCTCTGGCGATAGAATCATTGAAATTAAGCAGATCATCAGATGAATAAAATTAAGTGAAGTCTTGATATGGATGTTGGCAGTCTGAAGGTTCTCAGGTGAATGAAAGAGTCACAGGACTCTCATTCACCTGGAAGCCTTCAGGGTCAAGGCCAATTCAAGTGCCACATCACAGCATGACACAGGAACTGACCAGTGGTCAGTCAAGTCTAGATGGCGGATCCAGACTTGGCCACACACTGACAGCTCCAAAAATAACACTAACATTTAAATTATTATTAATATGCCGCAAGACGAATAATAATGCAACTATTTAAACATTGCACCAAGTAAATACATATTACTTAGTTCAGTTTTAACAGGTAGTTACCAGTGTTAACTTTACTTCTGTCTCTTATTACTTAAAAATTGACATTTTAAAAGATTTGCAACCGGGGAAGTAAATAACTTCACTTGGTATTCAACTAAATGTTCTGTTATTTAGTAGTGTTGACTGAGATGTCATAGGTGACTCTTTGATTGATTGTTGTTTTCTTTGAAATGATAAATAAAGCAGAAGAAATGATACTGGTGTAATATTGTCTGTAATATATACCAAATTATGGAGTGTACACATCCTAAAACAGGATAAATTAGGATTGTGTTTGATTGCAGTGCATCATGTGATGACAAGACATTGAACCAGTATCTTGTATCAGGACCAGACCTGATTAATAACATTACAGGTGTGCTACTCAGAGTGAGAAAAGACCGGTGGCCTGTACACGGTGCATTGAGTATGGGTATGATATTGTTCACGAATTCCAGATTAATATGGGAAGCAAACCACAAAAACACCAGCAATGATCAATCCTGGTGATACCAGGGAAGACACTCAAGGAGCTGATGGTGAGCGAGGGTTATCCGTTGAAAGAGATGTGGAAACTCAGTGAATTAACCCCCCAAGGACGATGTTTCCAACCTGTTAGCACTCGCGGGAATTGCATTAACAGCACCTGTACACACTGTTGACTGCGAGGGTGGCTTTAGCAGCCAGAACATTATTAAAACATCCCTTGGAAACAGAATAAGCTCTGAAAGACTGGATGATCTTATGGCGGTAAGCTTGGAGGGAGAGGAACTGGGAACATTGGATGTCTTACCACCCTTCAAATTGTGGAGTTCGAAAACGGCTAGGAACATATTCAACCAGTCATAACCATCCAAAATGGATTTTTCTAACACATTCAAAATATTTTGTTCAGTGTTTCGTTAATTACACAAACTGTTTTACTATATCACATAGAATTCAATTTATGTAGTGTGGTACGTGTGGTTGGTAAGCAGTAAGCCTGTATCCACAGTTTTATTTTTTGTAGTTGTTTACTCACTCACTGGCCAATGTGAGTGGTTGAATTTCATCGGCCCATCTAGGCATATATATTCCACAATCTAAAATGAGTTTCAAGTTTTTCAGAGAAAAGTAGTGGTAATTTGTTTCTCAGTCACTTTTTGGCACTAATGGTCATGACATTGTAGTCGATAAAAACAGTGCAGTCCTATGATATACATATGATGATGTGAGGGTGAGGTGATAGGGCATGGTTGGTTGTTGAGAGTGTTTTCCTTCACCCACCCAATACGGGGGGTTTAGGCATATCTAGGGGATTTACACCCAGGCATGCCCAGACGGTCAGAGACTCAGTTTTTTTGTTCAAAAGCGGCTCTGCTATCGTCGGGTAGGATAGCCCCAGAGTGAAAATAGCTGAGGGTGACTCCATTAATCCCACGTGAGACACAATGTGTTAGACTCTATTGCCGGTGGTTTAAAGGCTACCAGGGCCAACATCAGTGCCTGCACTTTAGTGACACTGCACTGGCGGCAGTCCCTGCACTAATACAAAGCTGCATTGGCACCACTGTTGCACGGAGGAACCAGGGTAAGGAGGGGAGGGATGGAGATACAAAGAGGGAAAGGACAGAGTAAGTAAGATATATATACATAATTTCCAACATTATTGCACGTTGTTTCAAGTCTGCAACATCAATGTATGCACTGTAGAGACACAGCAGTGGCAGTGCCCGCACTGATACAATAGCTGCATTTGCACCGCTGTCGAACGGAGGAACCAGGGTTACTAGCAGGGATATAGTCCTTCACATTCACCTTACTGCAGGATATTGTTCGCTGTTTTTAATAGTGGCCTCTCCGAGCTCTTCCAGTGCCGCACCACTACCATAGCATCTATAATAACTGAGATTGAAGCAGCAGTTGATGTGCTAACAAAATATTTGACAAGTCCAGGACCATCACTCCGAAAAATTGTTGGATGTGATGTATATAAAGGTGATATCTCTAGTGGATAGCCTCAAAACCCGTTTTTTAAACACAGCCAGTCCCATTCTAAAGAATGGATGGCTACTAAATCGTAACCTATGGCCAGCAGATCTAAAAGGACAAGAAGATCTTGGTGATGAAGCAGTCCAAGAAATGATCACTGTTTTAGACAGTACATTGAAGGAGGCAAATCTTGATCCAACACAAGTAGAAGAGGAATGGTTGAAGCTGAAAAGTTATATTTATCAGAGAAGCAAGATGTCACCCGTAGCCAAGCTGACGTGGAAGGATATCAATTTGGCACATGATAGTAAATGTAGAGCCTTCCTACTGCTGGTAGATCTGCTGTTGTCAATCCCAGCTAGTTCTGCCTTCAGTCAGTTAAAGTTAGTAAAAAGTGACTTGCTCCTAGTTCAGCTGCAATCTGCAACAGTTGCTGATTTCTCACCTGATAAGGATATTGCGAGATTTCTTTCCAGTGCCTCACGCCGCCCGAGTCGCTACATTCGATCTCATGATGAGGCAGATAAAGAGCTCATTAACACTTAATCTGACAGAGAATTTGAGAGACATGAGACAGAGGAGGAAATTGTCATAATCCTGGAGAGCTTAGAACATACACCCTGATAAGTTTATCAAATCTGTTATTTTCACCTATGAATTAATTTCACTTAGATGTTCTTACTCAAGATAGTAAAATACCATAGAAGTTCGGTAGAACTGAAAATTTATTGATACTACTTGACACAGCATCATGAGCTTTTATCTCATGGTCATTGTTCAAAACATTAAAACAGATACGGTCATTAAACATGCAAAAAATACTGAACAAATATATTGACTTGTGTTTATTTTTTTGTAAATTATAAATGGTATACTATACAGTACAACATGTGTCAGTGCAATAATTTACCTGGTTTACCTTGAGTGAACAGATGGTCAACTGTCTTGTAAATAAGCATAGAGGTCTAGTCATTTATTTCACATCACATAATGATACAAGCTTAACACCAGCCAAAGTCGAACCACCGAAGTTACGACTATTCTGGTTCAATGCTGGGTCACCATTTGCAATGCTGGTCCAGCATTGAGCCAACATAATGCTCAACGTCTTCGTTTTGTTGTGCCTTGCCTCGCAATAACTTGCAGTGTCCCAATGATTCAGCCATATCAAGCAGAGTCCGGCAAATTGTTTTTCATGTAACTAAGGGCGATTAGAAAATCATAAGGGCTAGTAGATTTTTATTTCCACTAGCCCTGCTGGCGAGTGTTTTAAAAGGACTACCCCCTGCGGTATGGAGGGGAGGGAAGGGGATACAGAAGAAGAGTGAGTAAGTAAGATACTTCAAAATATGAGATGGTAATTTTAAAAATTCACTATCAGACTGAAGTAATTTATTTCGTTGGCAGCTATCCGGTACATGTATTTACACAAAGCCACAAGAAGTTGACATTCCACTAAACCTTTATTAATTAATTCATGTTACATGTTCATTAAATGACGAAGCTCTAGAAGCGACATATAGTTTTTAAACAAGTTTTTTCTCCGAGTAAATATTGTGTAAGTTCAAAATGTAAGATAATGAGTTGATTCAATATATTCAGTTTGTAGCTCGACATATTCAGTTGGTCCCTAGATATATTTCGTTTCTACCCCGAGTTATTGAGTTCACAGCTAGATTTATTGAGTTATCGCAATATATTGAGATACCAATTCGATATACTATTATGGAGTTTAAAACTCGATAGTTTAAAAACCGATATATTCCTTTTTTTCCTTTTTTATTTGGTTGATAGCTCAATATATCGAGTTTGAAATTCAAAAAAGCGGTGGGGGCATTAAAACACGTATATATCTGATTTCGCGAATTTAAGAATCTGGCGAAAATTATTCTAGACTTCGCAAAAAGTCCCAAAATCACATATTCGCAAAAATTTAAACAAACGAAAATTAGCAGATGTACAGTATATGAATATTCTTACCTTTTAATGTGTTACATTGTCAAATTCGTGTCTAAATTAAGTAGTAGTCCACCATGCAAAGTTTGGCTGTCATTGGTATTGTATTTTTAGCATTTATATTAGCAATACAAGATTAAAAATATTTAATTAAAACTAATGGGAGTACTGTTCTGAATGATTGAGAATATTACAGAGTTTTTATTGTTTGTAGAATCATGCCTAAGCTAGCTAAACTTTTATCAACAGTACAGATTGACAAGCTGATAGCATCTTGTTTGTCTGAAAAAGATGTAGAAGCATTTTCCACATCCGGATGGCGTTCTTCAAAATCACGATATGGCCTCTTGTGCAACAAAATAAACATGAAAAACACTCTAGAAAATAGACAAATAGTGTAGGCCTACAATGAGAAAAAATAAGTGGAACGTCCATAGAAAATATATATTCAAAACAATAGGCCT
The DNA here is from genome assembly GCA_964017125.1 of Flabesymbios commensalis. Lineage (NCBI taxonomy): Eukaryota > Metazoa > Annelida > Polychaeta > Terebellida > Flabelligeridae > Flabesymbios > Flabesymbios commensalis. The sequence goes on from OZ024908.1 coordinate 1,333,814, forward strand.
ACCACAACAAATGAATATACGGATATAAACTATGATATCTTTGAAACAGAGATTACTGCCACAAGCTCACCAATGAAGTCAAAGAAAACAATTGCTGTGCAGCACATGCAGCTATCTCTAAGTACTGTGTCAAGTCAAATCAGCAGTACGTTAACAGCTTATGAAAATAGTACTTTTCGCAGGGCCGCACATTCAGATATCGAGGTTTTAGGCCTACTTAGAACGAAAACAAATCCCGGAATATATAACAATGGTCAATTTCAGTCACTTCTCAAAGGTAGTCAAGTTGACATCACGACTGATAATATCAACATTGATGGACTTAATAGGCCTATAGATTAGAATGTCACACCTGACATTGACATTATGGGCTAACAGACATCCCAAGCAGCACATTTAAATTCATATTGCCTGGTCGATCATAAGATAGACAATGTGCATAGCCACAACACTTCCATCCATGGTTCACCCTGCATCTCACCATCCGACACGTATCATGAAATAAGTTGTATACACAGCAACAATAATTCCCTTGACGACTCACACTCCATAAAAGAATACATTTTCACAGACAAAACACCTTCGTCGACTATTCTGAATCTAGATTACCATCTCTGAATGAACATATCATAGAAGACAATATAAAGGACAAACATACCAACAATAATTCATTTGATAACGAATTATTATTCAATTTATCACATTCGACTACATACACAATGTATATTATATTTATCACGATAAGAATGGACGACAATATCACCGAGCTCAAATAACATCAACAATCCTTGGCCCAAATTAGCAGGTGATTTGTTTGCCGAAAAAACATCAGAAATAAATTCAGTATGTGTTTTTTCATTTAATTATAATCGATGTAAAAGAGACCAGTCACGAAAAAAGAAAAGTCCGTATTTATTTGCCAGAGCCTTTTGCAAATTTACAGACTGTATTTCATTATTATATATAATTCAAAATAAACCAGAAAAACCTAAGATGTCGAAGTACATGTTTGTGTGACAGGTGACATCAAACATAGTAAGGAACAAACCCATACAAGACATTGCAGAAAAACATCGAGAAATTATTATGCTTTAGAAGCTCAGAAGCTTGGTCAATCTGAAGCATTTCACAAAAGATTTTTAACGCTGAATAGGGAAGAAATTGGTGCCGGCAACTTGACTAATTGTTGCAATCCAATAGCGATAAGAAAAAATTATTACAGCACAACATGTGTCAACGGTTGGACAAAAATTTGTTTCCGGAAATTTGGCTTGTTACAGAAATGTTACGATCTGAGCATATTGAGAGCAAAGAAATCAATGGTTATGTGCAGCATATCGCTTGTCTGCCATGTTCCTTACACACCTTATACCGAAAGCCAACTTCAATTATATCACATGAAAAACAGAAACGAGCGTACTGTTCTCAGGGCCGTAGCCTGCGGGGGGGGGAGCAAGGGGGGCAGCTGCCCCCCCTGGAAATTTCAGAACAAACTTGTAAAATGGCTCATTTTGTCAAAATATCGATCTCCGGCTGTTAGTTAAGAACCGTTATCCAGAAACACTGGACATTGACATTGTTTGTTCAATGTTGGGCCAGCGTTGCAGCGTTGGAGACGATGTCCCGTGTTTGCTGGGAATAGTTTTACATCTTTTGATGATAGGAGGGGCATCGCTTGTGCATTCTGAGCTCCAACAGAGCACCACTAACTAACCGTTATGCTGTTGACATGGAAGCTGTTGCTAATCTGTACAGTAGTCCTATACACGGATCCGGCCAGATTCCTGACACGTGGTTAGATGTCTTATCATCTGCCAACCTGATACACTGATTCAGTATTATCATCCTAAAATATTATTTATAAGTCATTTTCATTCCTCCACTGTGCTTAATTGCGATGCCAAGAGAATCAGGAAGTCCATCCCCGAAGAAAAAATGCATGCAATCATCTATGCTACACTTTTTTGGGTAAGTTTTATAAAAGTTTATCGTCAGTCTGAAATAGCCTTATGGTATGTGATAGTGTGATACAGCAGTTTTTTCGATATTGGATATATTTTCAGTACGGTAACTCATCCTGAAGCAAAAGCTTTGTCAAGTTACTCAAAAGTATGTTGTAAATGTCTACTACTGATTTTTTTTGCGATTGGCATGATTAAGTTTGAGATAGCTATAGGCCAGGCCCCCCTAATATAAAACAGTGTGTGACTGTGTGTAAGGCTGTAAAAGACGTGCACTATAGCTGTATAGTAACATGGGGTCGTAGCAACGAACAGCGTGATAGAGAGTCCAGTTGTATTGTGATAAGAATCTGTTTTATGGCCCACAGTGTGCTATTTATAATCCCTTTCATTCACGCGCACTGTTCTAGCTATATACTAGGAAACACGAATCATTCACCCAATGCTGTTTCAATGCTGGTCCACCGTTATCGACGCTGGCCCATAGTTAAAACAGCCTCGGGTGAATGCCTAGTGTTTGCTTGGTCAGACGCATAACAATGCACAGCTGATCCATGCCGATATATAGGCCTACTAATTAAGACATAATAATATTGTTTTACGCAGTATATTAACTAATAATATCATGATATATCAAATAGACCAGTATAAGCTAAGTAAAATAGTTCAATAAGCTCTAAATAGTATGTGATATATTGAGAGATGGTTATAGAACATGAAATATAAACATTCACGCTATTTGGCTATAGTACATCAATAAGGTTAAATGTCGGGCCAACACCGTAGGCGATAGATTAACAGTGGTCCAACATAGTTTCTGCTGGTCTGGAAGTAAAACGATGTGTATAGCAGCGACAGCCAGGGGTATTAGACCTGTTCGTTTTTAAATTGAGTTATTGTATGTAATACCCTGTACCAAACTCAAAGATCAGGTCTTAGATCTATGCATTTTTTCAACTATGGACTTTCACTTAGATTAGATTGTCTTTGAATCACCAATGATATCCAAATAGGGATACATATATTACAAAGTTATTTTCTCAATTTCCAAGACATTCCATGATGTAGCTCAATTCCCATGGTTTTAAAATTCGATTTCCTTTGCTGATTTCAGAGCTGGCCGCAAGGATAGTAATGTGACAACAGAGGCATGTCATGCGGCTGATCCTAGCAAGGAATTGCCCAGACCAGAGCCCATGCCACTGAGTAAACCAGCACAAATTCCTGCCACACCAGTGAAGGGTGATGTACATTGTGGCATATCCTACTATGACCCTGCCAATTATGCAGCTCTTACACACCCTGACGATGATCACAGATTACGTTTTCTCTCCGACATGGCAAATTTTAAGCCTACAGCAGATTTTGTGTTTCCAGTCAGAAAAGGCAGAAAATACAACACTCGATGGGAAGAGAAACGTCCATGGCTTCGATACAGTTTAGAGAATGACAGTGCATTTTGCACTTCATGCTTGTGCTTCAGTACAATTGAGGCATCAGCTTCATCTAACCTACCTTTTTTAAAAGGCGGTTTCACCAACTGGAAAAAAGCTGTTGGCATTGAAGACAGTTATCTCGACAAACATGCTAGCAGCACTGATCACATCACGTCCACGCAACGAACAGTGAATTTCCTTCATACCATACAGAATGCAGGCTCTGACATACATTCCAAAATCAGCAGGTATTGCGCAAATTCGTCAGAAAAAAGGAATATTATCAATCATAGATATTGTGATTGCGATGGGACTGCGTGGTATCCCTTTCAGAGGTAATTGGCAGAAGGAGGATCAGGCAGAAGATGGAAACTTTGCGTTTTTTACTGCATGGAAAGCAAATTTTGACAATAAACTTTCCGAGCATTTGAAATATTTAAGTGAAGCAGGAAAATACACATCACCACAGATCCAGAATGAAATAATCTCACTTTGCGAGAAAGACATCAGACAGAAAATTGTAGGTGGCATTCCGCAATACTGGAGTATTCTAGCTGATGAAACACAAGATTGTTCAACAAGTGAGCAGATCAGCATATGTGTACGTTATGTGACAAAAAATGAAGTCCATGAAGATTTCCTGGGATTTGTTGAGACTGAAAAGATGGATGCCAAAACCATATCAGACAAACTGATATCGAGCCTTACTGAATGGGGGTTAAACATGGATAACTTGGTGCAAGGATATGATGGTGCTGCGGTCATGAGCTCCAGCAAAAACGGTGTTCAGGCCAAAATTCTTGCACAATTCGAGAATGCAGTGTATGTACATTGTCGGTCACATGTGTTAGCTTTGGCAATAGCAGCAAGTTGCAAGCAGGTTCCAGCCATTCGAAATCTGTTTGACAGTGTTGAAAAACTAACTTGGTTTCTAGGTGGAAGTGCAAAGCGAAAGAACATTTTCCTCAACAATGGTGATAACGACGGTAATTTCAGCGAGCTAATCAAGAGTGATGCAGAGGAATTGGAAATATCCAATGAATCAATTAAAAAGGGGTCACAGAAAAAATCGGTTCCCAAGTTCTGTGCCACTAGATGGTCTGCAAGAGTTGATAAACTTTCAGCGCTTATCGCTAAATACCTGGATGTTGTAGAAGCCCTACATAGAATCGAAGAAGAAAGTAGTGGGCAGTAGTGGGCAGGCAGTTAGCTGTGATTTGGGGAAGGCCTACAGAGATGTTGACATTTCAAAGAAGGCTATCGAGAATAGTCGTTGTGAGGAGACATGGGACAGGCTTTGGCACAGGATCGAGACCATAGCAGATGCTGTAGACATTACCATTGTTAAACCAAGAACAACAGGTTTACAGCGACACAGGGCAAATTGTGGCAAGGAAAATCAGGAACCGAAAGATTACTATAGGATAAATGTGTTCTATCCCTTCATTGATCATGTAGTCCAAGGGCTGGACACGCGATTTTCCGAAGAACATTCCACTCTTATTGCTGCAGAAGCTCTTATCCCATGCTACCATGATCAAATAGATGATGACTGTATTTCTGCAATAGAATCGTACTATGGCAAGTTTCTGCAAAGGGGAGAGTACCTAAATGTGGAGATTGACAAGTGGACAACTCTTTATAGAGATATGTCTATTGAGCAAAGGCCTAAGACTGTTGCAGAGTCCTTGTCTTCGTGTGATAAGGAATACTTCCCTGCTGTTCACAGAATACTGACACTATTTCTGACTACACCAATTGTAAGTGTGGCATGTGAGAGGTCATTCTCTGCTCTTCGTCGCCTTAAATTTTGGACAAGAGCCAGTATGGCACAAGAGCGTCTCAGTGGTCTGGGCATGTTGCTGGTGCATAGGAACAGTACATTTATACCAACCCCAGAAACTGTCTACAAAATGAAATCCAACTGGAGGCAGTTAGAAAATAAATAGCCCAGTAGACTTGAAGAGGATACTGCACTACGCTCTAAGTTTGTTTCAAAATATAATATGTTTCTGGTGCTGAATCGTATTCTTTAATTGTTATTTTGGAAAAGTAGTAGCAACACTTCTTACTTCCGAATGGCCATGGCCATGTCCCTACAGTGTACAAAATGATACCTTTTTTGTAAAATTTTCTTTCCGGTTGCCCTTAATAATCTCAACCGACCCCTCCCCCCCGTCAACTGCCCCCCCCCTGTGTTTTGCCCCAGGCTGCGGCCATGGTTCTATACTTCGATGCTATTGGTTCTATAATACAAAATCGCATATTTTACTACTCATTATTAATGAAATTTTCCACTGGAGAACCCCCGATTCCTGTAGGAGAGATGATTACTAGTGATCATTCCGCAGCCAACATGCAAAATTTTCTGTTTAAATGGTCAAGAGATGTGAAAAAAGTTAACCCAAGGTAAAAAAAACGAATCAAATTGAAACGGACATGAGCTGGGCCATGGTACATGCCGTATGTCGCGCATTCAATAACATCAACACAGAAAATTACATTTTAATGAAAGGGTAGCTGTGCCGAAATAGTAACGACAATAATGGGTTTCCAAACTCCACTCGAGCTCAAATATATATACATATATTTTATAAATAATTAAGAATCAAATCACAGAATACTCCAAAACACGCACAAAATAAAAAAAAATCGATTCTTGTGCAAAAATATGTGCCGAAATAGTAACGACAATAATGGGTTTCCAAACTCCACTCGAGCTTAAATATATATACATATATTTTATAAATAATTAAGAATCAAATCACAGAATACTCCAAAACACGCACAAAATAAAAAAAAATCGATTATTGTGCAAAAATAGGATCAAAAATTTCTAAATGTCATATTTTGTGCAAAAATCGGATCGAAAAATCGGCTTACTATGAGGTAGGCACGCTCTTCATTGCTAGAATGTCGATTCTTGTGCAGAAAACTGTTCGAAAATTCTTGTGCGGAAAAAGGATCCAAAAATCGGAGTACTGTGATTGGTTCAAAACCACGTCCTCTGATTGGTAGAGCATCAGCTAACTCTTACGTCTTTTTCCAGCTCGAGAAAATTTTAGCTATAGACAACACATACTCATACTAGATAAAGAATGAATACTTCTCAGACTTCTATGCTTTAGCGGCGTCTGGGACACCAGCGGCTGCTTCTGGGGCTGAGCAGGCTTGCAGAGTGCTTCCATATAAGAAGTCGTCGGAGAAGAAAGAGAAGAAGGAGAGGAAGGAGAAGAAGAAAGAAGCAAAGAGAGAAGGGAAGAAGGAAGAAAGAAGAAGCCTAGAGAATTCAGAGTAGGCGATTGTTATACCTGAGCTGACTGGCGATATCGATGCAGCAGTTTTCGATCCAGCTGTTTTCTAACGTGAGGCTACAGCCCTGTTGAATGAGGCTCCTCACTCCTTCCCTTCTGCACCTGTTGTGGCCCTTCCAGCTGAGGATTGGCGGGCCGAGATGAGACAGGAGATGCGTCTGATGATGCAGGAGTTCACTCCTCCTTCTCCAGCTGTACGAGTTCAGAGAACTCTGGGGTCTGTGGCAATGCTACGGAGCCCCCCATTTGTTTCAAGGGTTAACCAACCCTTAGGATCTGGGACAAGGCCCCAGAGTCCGCTGGCTATACCGGCTGCAACCGGTATCGGATCTGGAGCAACGCTCCAGAATCCTTCACTATATACATCCACTGTTTTATGATCTGGGGCAAGGCCCCAGAGTCCGCTGGCTATACCGGCTGCAACCGGTATCGAGTCTGGAGCAACGCTCCAGAATCCTTCACTATATACATCCACTGTTTTAGGATCTGGGGCAAGGCCCCAGAGTCTGCTGGCTATGCTGGTTCCTGGAACCAGTAGGGTACAAGGACCCTTGGGATTATGGGCAACGCTCCAGAATCCATCTGTCAACCCGACAGGAGTTAATTTAACTGTTGTAGGATCTGGGGCAATGCCTCCGAATCCGACGTTTGTTAGACCAGCTATGGCTGGCAGGATCTACGGATCCTCAGAATCTGAGGCCATGCCTCAGAGTCCGCTGGCTCGCCATCAAGGGGGGCTGGGGCGCTTTGTTCGGACGGCAGCAAACCTCGCAGGTTCGTTTACCCCTTGGCGACCACTCCACGGCGAGACGAGTCACCCAGGCTTGGGGCGAGTACTGGACAAAAGTACTCGAGTACAAGTACAAGTACTTGAAAAAATGACGAGTACAAGTACAAGTACTGGATTTTCAAAAGTACTTGAGTACAAGTACAAGTACTTTTAAAAGTACTTGAGTACGAGTACAGAGTACTTTGATTGTAAACTCAGAGTGTAAACTGTAATTAATTACAATAAATTTATTCAATAAATAATTGATTATAATATATTTTACTTCATGTTGATATATGTGATCCGATCTGGCAAAATGAGTCTTAAGTCGCACTTTGGCAAACGATTATTGAGAAAATAGAGTGGAAATGAATATTTTTCTATTCAGTTTATTTTAATACAATTGTGTGGTATTTTCCAAAAGTGCACAAATTGCCTTTTTGAACTTCAAATGCCAGTTTCACAAAATAGTTACACACGCTACAGAGTTGTGTGATATACCATTTTAAAGTTAATTTTGTGTAGGCGCGGGATATCTTAATGACCCCAATATTTAAATATGCGACTTACCAGATCGGGTGACATATATATATATAATATTAGTGATGAAAATAATATTTTATGGGTCAGACCTATTATTCATATTGCATATCTGATGCCATGTCCCAGCCAATAGTATAATAATGCATTTTCCTATCAGTGTACAAAGTAGTGTATTGTATGCTACATGTAAGCCTACTATTTGGCGAATCATAATAAATAAACAAGTACATACTAGCCAATGTATATCTGATACTAGTATATAAATTGTCTGTGTCTAAAGCTTTACGTTGAAAAACACGCTTGAAAACTTGCAGTAGTCCTAATGATTGTAAAATTTCGGGCCAGTGCCGCCAACATTTGGCCGCCACTGTAATAAACGCTTCAATGAGACTGAGCACACATTGTGTCATGGAAAAGATCAAGGCTATCAAGGGTACACGGATCACAATTCTGCCCTGAAAATCCAAAAGGCAGTATCTGCTTACTTGTAAAGTAAACAGAACTGCCTTTTGTCTTTGCACGGCAGAATTGGTTTACGATAACAGGGACACTTTAGCTGCTGGTGACTGTGATATCAAATCAAATGTATTACCATAATACATGTATATCCGTACAAGATTCAGCCCGGGCATCCGCTGAGAAATTAGCCTATTATTAGTTTAAAAAAAATATTTTTTTGGGGAGCACCTCATGTTGTATTTATTTTTATACTCGGTCCGTCATCACATTTCGGGGACGGAAAGGGCTATATAAAGCCTCACACCTTTAACCCTTACGCAACACTAACGTGTTCAATTATATTTTTCTCTAATTTGTAGCTATTATTGCTGACTCAATTTATATCTTCAAATGACAAACTACATAATCACGATATTAAAAAATAGACAAATAAAAAAATTGACTTATCTGCTGCTTACTGGTGACCTGACACAATGTATAATGTACGTTTTAGGGTTGTTTAGTTCGTTAGACACCTGACGTCCTGAAAAAATTGTGCATAATTTTTTCCACTTTTATTTTTTTTCTTGTTTTTAGTATATACAGGGATCCAATTTTTTTTGGATGAAACGCATTATAAGTGATTTGTAATAGGGGCCTAATGATATATAAATAATAGTGGTGTCCCGCAGTTAAAGGGTGATGTTTGCCGTCTAATTACTTTGGTCATCTTTGTTTGAACAGTACTGTTATATCATGTGTTAATCCTACGTACTTCTCGGTACAATGCTGGTTAATTATTGGCCCAATGTCTTGGACATTGACCCGGTATTGTAAGGTCACTGTATATAGGACGTCGCGTTGTCGCGGTCGTGTTTTTTGGTACTTACACAACATTGGTACAGAGCTATGGCAGTTTTAAGATATCTTAGTTCACAGAGTCTCAACTGCTTTATAAGATAACAGTTATAAACTACTTGTTTCCCCAATGACATTATTTCTCCGGTGCTGGGGAAATGTCGGCTAAGTGTCTACGCATTGGGCCAATATTGTGCAAATATTATGCAAATACCGATTGATCGTCCCACAAACACGAAATTGAACCTATAGTAATCATGGTATACCGTCTTCAACGTTGGCCCAACATTATACCTCCATTGGTTCAATGCCCCGTGTTTGCTGGGGTTTAGCTGCGATGAACAAGGTGTTGTAAGTGTGATTTTAAAATGGCGCGACATCATTTTTGAAATCACCCCCCCCTTTAATGATTATTTGTTTGTATAGTATAGTCACTTGTAAATATTATATCAACATGTATTCCTGTTTTCCAAAGACACGTCTCTTGTCTTTTTTTTAAGAATAGCTATTTGATCACCTTGTGAACTACACGAGGCTACTAGTATATACAAGGCAGAATAAGAAATTAGCATCATGATATTGGAAAAAAGGTGCACTTTTGTTATAAGTTGGTGTAAGTAATTGGACTAGTTTTGAAATATTTTCAAAGTATTTTTTAAATCATTTTTCAATATAATTGCTAAACGGATGGTAAACGAATCATTAACTGAATGTTCCATATCCCGCTATACTGATTTATGGTTTGTATGTGAGCTATTTCGAATCAATTTAAGATGACTAGTACTCGCAAAGTACTCGTAAGTACTCGTTAAAAGTACTTTCATTTTTACAAGTACTTGAGTACAAGTACTTTTCAAAAGTACGAGTACCAAGTACCGACGAGTACTGCGAAATCGGTACTCGAGTACCAAAATACTGAAGTACCGAGTACATTGGCCCCAAGTCTGGAGTCACCCATACGAATCTCAATAAGCAACGCTACTGAAGATTCTCACGACCCCTTCCAGGGAATTACGGATTTGGAGGGTTGCTCCCTCACTGGACTGGGATCAGCCTTGCCTAGACAGAAGCTATCAGTTACTCCATCTAATAAGCAACTTGCCCTTTGAAGACAAGTCAGAGGAGGACGCATGATGGACCCAGTACGGGCAGACATTGTAGAGAAGCTGTACTCCGGGGACCAGGCAGCAGCTCCCTTTCTGGATCCTGAGCCTCCAGTGGAGGTGAGACTGTCGGTAAAGCACCTACAGCAGGACCGTGCTATGAGAAGACACCAGAGGGATATGAGACTGGCGGCCCATGCGCTTACCACAGGCCTTGAAGACCTGGAGAGGGCCTCGGTCCACCTTCTGAGGGCGACAGAAGCTATGGAGGATGGCCCTGCCAAGGAGGGCATCCTTGAATCACACAGAGAGATGACCCAGGCGGCGACACACCACCTGGGCCATGTCCTTCGCCTTATGGTTTCATGATTCAACGAGATCGGCCAGAAGAGACGGGCTGGAAGTTGGAATTCAATTCCAGACCTCCTATGTCATTGCCGACAAGACCTCCTCCACAAACTATGGGGAGGGAGAAAAGACTGGCCCTCCAGCAGGAGGTTCTCTCATTGTTGAGAAAAGGTGCAATAGAGCCTGTCAGAGACAGACAAGCCGGTTTTTACTCCAATCTTTTTGTCGTGAAAAAACAGGACGGAGGTTTCAGACCAGTGATAAACCTAAAGGGTCTGAACCTATTCATAAAGAAAAGATCCTTCAGGATGTCACTTAAAAGACCTTTTGTGCCGAAAAGTGACGTAAAGCAATGATTTACTACTACTACTACAGGATGGCATCGATCAAGGATGTTTCACAGAATCTGAGGCATGGAGACTGGGCCGCTACAGTGGACTTAAAGGATGCCTACCTCCACGTTCCAATTGCCAAGGAACACAGGAGGTTTCTACGATTCTGGTGGAGAGGACGGAGTTACCAGTTCCGCCGATTACCTTTCGGTCTCAGCTCGGCTCCACGAACGTTCACAAGAGTTACTCTTCCGATTGTGACATTGTGCAGAGCAAGAGGGATTCGGCTGATTGCTTATCTGGACGATTTCCTGATCCTGGCAAGAAGCAGGAGAGAGCTATCAAGTCACACCAGCATATTCCTAGATATCCTGGACAAGTCTGGTTTTCAAAGAAATCCAAAGAAATGCCACCTGCAGCCAAGGCAGAGGTTCGAGTACCTTGGTCTACTTTGGGACTCAAGATCTTTAAAAGTGCTGCTTCAGGCCCGTAGCCAGAATTTTTGTGTGGGGGTCGTTTTGAGCAAAAAGTGGACCTTTTTGTACTTTTCTTTTTGTCGGTAAAGGGGGGGGGGGTGCGGGGGCATGCTCACGCGACTTTGTTTTAAACCCTTGTGCTGCTATGTCAGAATATATACGTTTCAAGCAAATTTCAGACTAAATAAAATAACATTTGGAAGATATCTATTTTTTAGAAATAATATTATTTTCATTTGAAGCAGGAAATTGCGTTAGCAATTTGCGTTAGCAATTGAGCTTCAAATGAATGAAAAATACTCTTTACTCTTTAAAGTGCTAAATCAATCCATATTATTACGATCACGTGCCATTTTGTATTTATGTGTCTACCACTGAATAGATGTCATGATGTTGAGCAATTTAATACATGCTTTTTCAATGAAAAAGAACGTATATTTCAACATGGATAGTTATAGGGGAGACCGGGGCTAACTGGGACATATTATTACGATCACGTGCCATTTTGTATTTATGTGTCTACCACTGAATAGATGTCATGATGTTGAGCAATTTAATACATGCTGTTTGAATGAAAAAGAACGTATATTTCAACATGAATAGTTATAGGGGAGACCGGGGCTAACTGGGACATATTATTACGATCACGTGCCATTTTGTATTTATGTGTCTACCACTGAATAGATGTCATGATGTTGAGCAATTTAATACATGCTTTTTGAATGAAAAAGAACGTATATTTCAACATGAATAGTTATAGGGGAGACCGGGGCTAACTGGGACACTTTTATCATTTATCGCCCTGGGGCAGACAATAATAGAGTTAGAGATTCAAAACAATCATTCAACCTAGGTGTGATATTTGTTATTGTCACAAGGGCCTTTAACAAATGACAACTAAAACCTATACAGATTTGGTGAATTAAAAAAAAAAAATTATGTCCCAGTTTGCCCCGTATACGGGGCTAAGTAGGACAAGGCCAGGGGCTAACTGGGACACTCCTAAAATTTCAGCAATTTAGGATCTAAAGAGATTAAACAAGGTATACTGCATCCTGTGATGATTCCAAATAGTTTGAAGGGGGTGAGCTATAAATAAACATATATATGTCGTTTAAACACAAAGGTTTAAAATGCAACAAAATAATGCAGAAAATAACAGCTAATCCCCGATGCACTATAGGCCTAATGTGTTGATACTACGTAACACCCACATTGTGTCCATCCCCAATACATACAATCTAAAGTAGGCCTAACAAATGTTAATTGAGTTGCGCAAACATATATTTAGGTCACATGTCAGTACCCACAGGGGTTAAGTGGGCCACAATGCTCTATTACAACTGGGGCAAACTGGGACACACCGGGGCTAACTGGGACTGTCGTAGTTAGCCCCGGGTTGACCTTTTATGAAAAATATGACCTGGTATGTGGGTATAGTACAGCATCGAACATCTAATAATTGTAAATTAGGCAGTAAATATGAGTGTTTTCAGTGATATATTTCAGTATAATACAACTATAGTAATTTAAGTTCTATAAGATTCGTAATTGAGACGTGAAAAATTACTTGAAAGGCAAAAAAATACATTTAGTTTTGCCTGCTCACACAACTCTGCTAGTTCCACTGGGATTGTAGTTCAAGTGGAAGGGGGTATCCCTCCATTCTTAAAAACGAGGCCACTGATATTGTCATATCATGGAATTTCCTATTAGAGGCCTGTCCGAGCTAGCCCCTTGTCTCAGTTAGCCCCGGTCTCCCCTACTAACATGAATAAATTCCGTTTTGCGTTTCCTAGCTGACTGACTTGACAAAGGATTCAAAATGGGTAAAATTACGTGTTAAAAAAACAACTTAAAGATATATTGTGCATTTGTCATTGATCAGACACAAAATATGTGACATCCATGTGAAAGCCTGTGTCATATGTAAGTTATAATAAATAATTTAAAAATTATTTAAATAGAAAATTACCACAGTTTTAGCAAACAATCACTTCATGAATACGCAATATTTCAAATTGTGGTTTGTGATTTTGACTGTACTGGTGTTTCAAGGTTCTTTACTGTACTTTTGGACAAGATGATTTTTGTAAGACGCGCAGATTCAGATTCCTGAGAAAATTTTACTATAGGTGGAACTTTTGATCGCATGGAGCTTTCATTACAAATACCCCCCCCCCCCCGGGGTACTGGGATGATTGCTAGTAGTAGTACTTTTCGCCCCCATCCGGGGAGGGTCATTAGGGATCTGTTTCGTCTGTTGGATGCTGTTACGGCATTGTACGGAAGCACTAGTCTACAGCAATCATCCAAGGGCAGCTGCAGCCTCCTCGTATCTGGCTATAATCTTCGGGCGGATTGCCAGTGGCGTACCCTGGTTCCTCCGCTCAACAGCGGAGCCAATGCAGCACCCGCATCAGTGCTGGCGCTGATGTAGGCCGTGGTAGCCTTAAATAACCGGCAATAGCGTGTTTGACATTAGGTCTCTCACGTGGGATGAATAGAGTTACCCAGAGGGAGTGATCCTTCCTATTGTTACTCTGGGGACTATCCGACCCGAGGATAGCGGAGCTGCGCGAAATGCCACAGAATTTCATCATTAAATTGTACAGCGAAACTCAAGTCTCCGGCCGTCTGGGCATGTCTGGGGGTATATGCCCTAGACATGCCCAGAACCCCTTATCGGGCGAGCGAAGGAAAACGCTCTCAATAACCCACCATGCCCTATCACCCCCACCCTCACATCATCATCTGTACATCATTCATCTCATCAATTGACTACAACGTTTTTATCGTATTACAATGTCACTTAAAAGACCTTTTGTGCCAAAAAGTGACGTAAAGCAAAGATTTACTACTACTACTTTTACCAAGAATAAGGCATGATTTGAAAATTCCATGGGGGGGGGGTGTAGCTGCCCATCAGCCCCATCCGCAGTCCACAGCCCCGATCTGAGATGACACATTTAAAATTTAATTTAACCACAAACTTACCACACGATTTTCAGAAACAAGAGTCCATGAGACAAGAAGATACCTTTAAGTATTAAGCGTTATAATTAAACCGTTTTTAGGGACAAAAATCACAATGGATAGGTCTGTGTCGTAATAACACGATGCATGTATGGACGATGTAGGCCTATATAATAGGGGAACTCAACCTTATATTATTACCTCACCTCATAATTATACGTCATTAAACGGTTTGGTAAATTTTCCAATCAGTCACAATGGTAACTAAATGTAAAATAAATGTCCAATATTACCCTAGCAAATCACGAGACAAATGTCAATACAAATGTTCTCATAAATTGAAAGTAATTTTTAGTGCCAGAAACGGTATAGGGCCTATAACAACATTCCTGAAGTTTCAATTATGAGAGACAAATAATATATCGCTGCAAATGTATGAACGTCTAGTTTTACGAAGCATGAACAGTTTTTGCGGCAAGTGGTCGAGTTTTTCATAAAACGTGCATATGTGACGTCATGTCGTGATGGTTGTGACGTCACTTTTTCACCAATTTCTACTGGATATTTATAAAGGTGGATCATTTATCAGCTGCCTAGGGGGCCATCAATGATATTTTAATTGTGACATGTTGTATGAAATAGTAATGACGTCATAGTTATGAATTATGAACATATGTATACAGAAAACATAAATAGACATCTCATACATATCTTAGATAGAATTAATAGACGACAGGGAGTTTTTGGCAACAATCTTATGAATATAAGCTTATATATTTTTATGAAGTTATTGATGAATTTATGTGATTTCTTCTGAAAATCTTTTGTTTTGTGTGGTACATTATATATTGCCATTGTATTCTAGTTATTACTTTAGTCAGGAGATCACTTTTGGGAAAGATAATAGGCTAAATTTCCTACCTCTACCCCTTGGGCAAAGGGAGCCAGGGCAAAGGGGGGGCCGGCCATTTCAATACAAAGACCATACAACATAGTCCCCTTTGCCCTCTAACTTACAATGGGTAGATATTTCACACACTAATCCCAGTGAACGAAAGTATTTAGTATATTACTTAGTACTATATTACTTACTGAAGTCTCTACAGGGTGGGTGGGGGTGGCCCCCTTTGCTCAATGCGCTGGCCCCCTTTGCCCAAGTTATTGGGCGAAGGGGGCCACTTTGAGAGCAAATCTATTTGGCTTACAATTAAAATAAGGTATCCTTGAAACACTAAGTGAGTCTCTTATATGTATCTACATGGCATGTACTTAACATAGAACAGTCATTCGTTTTAAATTAGTTCGAATATTTTTCCTAAATACCATTGAAAAGTGCCCTCCTTTGCCCGCCCTTCCCTTAGTCATTTTCAATTTATGTATCCCAGATTGATACAAGTTTCAAATTTAGCACAGAGCAAGGTTTTGACAGACTAAATACAATTTTGGTCTCAACCTAAAAAATTTGCGGGTTAATAAATTCAAAATGGCCGCCAAATTGGCCGCCATCAAGAAATGAGAATTTCAAAACTTCACAAATAAAAGTCACAAAGAATCATATAATACCTCGTTTTGTAGTGTTTTCGCGTCACGAAACAGTTCGGGAGGGATTTGTTTTGTACAAGGTCAATGTCACCCAAAAAAGTCCTTTTCACGGTCAAATATGACTTAGAAATGAAAAAAGGAAAAATCATAGTCAATCTAAACGTATTTATTAAATTTATTTGTTTTTCCATTCTCGTATTATGTATAGTTCATTTCTTAGTCAGCCTGTCCCAGAGTGAGGCGAGAGCATATACCATAGCAAACACAGAGAGCCGAATAAACAAATCCCCAAATACAACAAGAACAGTTGCCTGCACAACGCTTCTGGCCCTTCAATACTTAAAACATATATCAACACCAAAATGAAATAAAATCTAAAGGTAATATTTCTGATAAACGTCACAGTATTTTACTGTATTACATCTAACCTTTATCTTATAAATTACCTGCTACATCATTTTATAATGTGATATTTTCCCATCATTTGCTGTATCACACATACATACAATCATTTCTATATAGCTGGAATTGGTGACGTGATTGTCAGCTTTAAATGACGTCGCGTCAGTTTTCAGACACATTATTTGATCATTGCCGAAACGTACCAGCGCGACGACGTACGCGAGCGCGATAGGCATCGCGACCATTTTCAAAGCTGTTACATTTTCGTCACGCCAGTTGTCGCAATGGAATGAATCGGGCTTTAGGCCACCTTTGTCCACATATAGGCAAAACTGGGCCAGGAGAACTTCCTGAGGATGGTGAGATGAATGAGATGACACTGTCCTCCAGACACAGGTTTCGAAATTCGAGCCCTGGCGGTCTGAGGCCGAGCACGCTACCTCTCGGTCACGTAGGCTCCCCACAATACTGAGTTTTACACGTGGATGGGGGAGAAACATTTTTGTTTCTTTCAAACCGCCGAGACCGGGAACCGAACCCCGAACTCTAGCGTGAAAGGCAGCGGTGCTAACCACTACCCTAGGGCCCCCGCCCGCCGGCTGTCGCGCCTCACATGTCGCGTTGGTCGTCGCGCTGGTG
The DNA here is from genome assembly GCA_964017125.1 of Flabesymbios commensalis. NCBI lineage: Eukaryota > Metazoa > Annelida > Polychaeta > Terebellida > Flabelligeridae > Flabesymbios > Flabesymbios commensalis. The sequence goes on from OZ024908.1 coordinate 1,350,951, forward strand.
TGTGGACAGTCATTTAATTTTCGCGTCAGTCGTCGCGTCACTCGTCACGTGCCTAATCGCGCTGACGTTCGCGTTGGTGTGTTTTGCTCTTAAAGTGGAGAAATGTAAATAACCCTATATATTATTTTAACCATCAGTCTGTTCTCTTTCAATATAAAACATAGCGGGAAGCTCGGCAGAATGGACTCTGAGTTTGAAACCATCACTGTAGCTGTTGGAGGAAATGACTGCTACTCAGACAGATTGATCCCGGACATGAGCAAAAATTATGATAAACTCATCAAGAAAGCAAAATCTATGTGCCAGGGAAGAGTGACTATGTCCAGTATCTGCCCACGACTTGATACTGTAGACGTCCAAAGAAAAATTGAGCTGACCAATACAGCCTTAAAAATGTGCGACACACATAGCTGCAGATTTGTCAACAATGACAATTTCTTAAAGCTGGCTGACAAGACGGTAAACGACTCCCTAGTGATGAGAGATAGATTACATCTGACCTGGCAACCCAGTAATAAATTAGCACTAAATCTGAAGCTCAAAACAACTGAAAAATGTGTGTCGCTGTACAGATCAAGAGGTAGACCAAGACAGACTAGATATGCCAGTAACTACAGGCGCTCTGATGTAAACCAAACCAGGCCGACAGAGAGAGAATACAATGGATTAAAACATTCCCAGAAAGATGAACGACAAAACCACTATTACAGACACGATTCCCACCATCACAGAAGTAGCCAGAACAGAGAAGACCACCAGATACTAAGACAGAGGCACCAGCAAAGAAGTGACGCATCTCATCCCAGAAAAGATCAACACGGATATGACACCAACACTCGTAAAACACTAGACATGACACCAATAACCGTCAATGTGACCACTGCTGACAATTTAAATGTGAATGCTACTGAAAACTACAGGAGGAAAAAGGAAATCAGGACATAGGCCTCATGCCGTCAAATGTTAAACAACCTTCTAGTAGAAAAACTTACATGGATGATAACAAAATAGACAATAGTGACACAAATAATATAAAAATGAAACACTGCAACACCAAGACTGAAATATATAATCGAAAACAAAACAAAGGAGTGACAATTGGACATTTGAACATACGAAGCTTATTGAAAAAAATAGATGAAAGTAAGATTTTATTACATCAGAATAGTTTTGACATTCCAGCTATATCTGAAACATGGTTATCGGACAAAATACCGAATGAACTTGTAAATATACCTGGTTTTAATGTATATAGAAAGGATAGACCGAGTCATGGTGGGGGTGTTTTATTATATATAAAGGAGACTTTACCTCATACATATTGTCCAGATCTCACCAATTTTAATAATACTGAAGTGGTCTGGGTTAGGATTGATAATAAATCTTCCCCTTCTTTTTATGTATCATGTGTATATAACCCCAAAGCGGACGATGAGAACTATTACCAATGCATGTTAAATAATTTTGAAAATGTTTTAGCAAAGAATAAGGAAATTGTTATCCTTGGTGACTTAAACATTAACTACATCCTAGACGAAAATTTATGTGAAAAGCAAGCTCACTTTATAGAAACACTCCTTTGTTGCAAACAATTGATAGTTGAACCTACTCGTGTTACACAATCATCTCTCAGTTGATCATATATATACCACGATGCCTCACAACCACTTGGATCACGGGATACTGAAATATACTCTTAGTGATCATTACTTTATATCTACAACTCTGAAATTTAGGCGCCAAGCTTCTCCTCCAAAACTTATTCACAAAAAAGATTACAATGGAATAAATATAAATGATTTTATTCGCGATTTAATGGATATTGGACTATACAGTGGTGTTATTGATGCTAAATCAACATCTGATGCCTGGAGAGATTGGTCAAATGCATTTAAAACAGTGGTTAGCAAACATGGCAAAATTAAAGAAATTAGAGTCAAAGATAGGTCAAATCCAAATTTTAGCCTTTATATATAAACGTGATTATACTCACCGCATGGCATGGCCGCATTAGCTCTTCTGACAAAATGAATGAATATAAAAAACTGAGAAATTTGGTCATCTCAACAATTCGAAACTCGCAACGATCCTATTATAAGAAAACAGTCACAGCCAATAAATCCTGTGACGTTTGGAGAGCAGTAAACCAATCCCTGGGAAAAAATAGAAAAAGTTCCATAACATCAGATCTGTCACCTGATGCGTGGAATGAACACTTTGCGTCCGTTGGAAATAAACTGTGTAGTAAATTTAGTGAAAATGATGAACTAATATGGGGAAATAACTCGAGTATTTATAACTTTAAATTTAAAAGCCTTCTTGAAGAAGATGTTCTAGCATTTATAAACAAATTGCCATCTGAAACCAATGTTGATATTCTAGGCTATGATTCTTGTATTCTCAAACTTAGCAGTGAGATTATCTGTAGCAGTCTAACAATCTTATTTAATATGTCACTTTATAATGGAGAAATTCCAAATGAATGGAAGAAAGCTCGGGTTACACCAGTTTACAAAAACAAAGGCTCTAAACAAGACCCTAACAACGTTCGACCAATTTTTGTAATTGGACATATTCCAAAATTATTTGAAAAATTAGTTGACTCTCAATTGAGAGAATATTTACAATCTCACTCTTTCATTACACATTCCCAGTCAGCTTCCATGAAACTGCATTCAACCCAGACGTCTTTGCATAATGTGATTGAATATGTGCTTGACAATATTAACGAAAATGAAATCAATGATATTTGTATGTTTGATCTTGCTAAATGTTTTGACGCAATTGATCACAAATTACTTTTAAAAAAATTAAGCAAATATGGCCTTAATGGCACTGAATTATAATGGTTTACAAATTATCTCAATGAACGAACTCAAGCTGTTACCATAAATAGTAAAATGTCTAATACAAAACTCATTGACAAAGGTGTTCCACAGGGATCTATACTTGGTCCTCTGCTTTTTACTATTTTTATTAATGATTTTCCCTCATGTCTATCTAATGCCTTCTGTAATATTTTTGCTGATGATACTATGATAGGTGTTAGTGATAAATCTAGTACAAAAATACAGCAACTACTTCAGAATGCTGTAAATGAAGCTATTAAATGGTTTGGACAAAATAAGTTAACTTTAAACATAAACAAGTGTAATGTACTAATTATATCCAACAAAAATATAGTAGACAGCATAGATATTTTTATAAATGGTGTTAAGTTACCCTTTGTTAAGTCCGCTAAATATCTTGGTGTAGAAATAGATAGTAAATTATCCTGGTCTAACCATATAGATGGATTGTGTAAGAAATTGTCTTCGCAACTTTATATCTTAAGAAGGTTGAAACAAATTCTCCCAACGCATGATATTAGTTTTGTTTACTACGGTATATTTCAGAGTATTATTGATTATTGTATCACTGTCTGGGGCTCTGCTGCACAAAAATATGTATGTAAAATACAAAAATTACAAAATAGAGCAGCACGACTTCTTGCACAAAACTTTGACTGGAACATTCGTGGTATAGATATTGTGAGAGGTCTAGGGTGGCAGAATGTTAAAGAAAGATATTGTTTTTTATCATGTTGTCTCACTTATAACTCTCTAAATAATCTAGCTCCTTATTACTTATCTGATCTGTTTTCCTCCGTTTCTGAATAGCATACTGTTTCAACACGTAATGCAACAAGTAATACTCTACAGCAGCCCAGGTGTAATAATTATTTATATAAATCATCTTTAAGTGTGAATGGGTCAAGACTTTGGAATAAGCTACCTTCAGAAATAAGAAATAAGAAGACATTTTCTGCTTTCAAATATAACCTTAAACTATATATGGCTAATAATCAAACCATTACTCAATCATAGCTAGGGCTGCAATAACTGTACATGTCTTATCGCTTTCTCCAATTTTTGTAGGTTTTTGTTGGAGTTTTAGTGTGGGGACATTTGTGTTTTCTTTTCTTTTCACTTTGCTATAAATGTACATGTATATATATTTGTAAACCTATTCAATTAACGCCAAGGCATATAACATCGGATTATGATCTAAAATGTCTAATGTACCTTCTATTTTCGTTATTGTAACTATTGTACATAATATGATAATTATTGTTTAAATATGTGTTTTCACTTTTTATGCAAATACTTGTCATAAAACAGGGCACATATGCAAAATAGCCAAAGGCTAATAATGTTTTTACCCTGTATAAATATGTTTGAATAAATAAATAAATAAATAGAAAAGGCATGTGAAACTGACGTATTTTTTATTTGGCCATAATAATCTCTTGCCCACTCTTCCAGAAGCGACCTAGCAAAAACAATGAGTGCGGTTTTGAGAAGAGCCTAGTTACTGGTATCGCAAGGACTTCCTGCTACCATATCTTTGCTTATTTCGCTGCTTTTGCTACAGCAAATCATCACAGAATCGATTCTAATTGGTAGCAAAATGATATATCTGTAATATGTACCACCGAGGCTGCTGCAAAGAGCCACAAATTTAAAAAAAGGAACTATGCGCGAATGAATTGGTGTGGTGAAACCTTAACGCTCGATAATTTCACATTGAAACACATATGCGATGCTGCCCCAACATTAATCCACTGCGACTTATCGTAAACTGTATAAATGGGCTAAATATGTAACGTGTAACGTTCTGGTCTTTAACAGCTACCTGCACATTTGATTAATGTCAGTTGACGTGTTATGGAAAACATTTCAGCTTCGCCTACCTATGTTATGGGACTACAGTCATTATAAATATTTTACTCTTTCAGTGCGGGGATCGACTTTAAACAATGAGCTCTGTATGAGCTCAACAAATATGACAAATAGATGACTATTTAATTTCAATATTTAATTTATTTGCAAGGGAATGGAAAATTTGCAAAATTCCATAAAAATGAAAAAAAATATAAAATCTGTCTGTATATTTTATCACATAAAAAGTATTTCTGAACCAGGTGTTACGGCAGTTCAGTTGAATACGGCCAATTACGAATTCCAACCCCTCAAGCATGACGCCTGGTCATCTAGTTTTGCGTCATCTTCAGGTATAATGACATAATTATTAGTTTTAACTGTAGAGGTAGCCAAAAATATCTGTAGGGCTGCCAACCTCTAGAAAAATAAACCCATTATTTTTTCTTCTTCTTGTTATTATTATTTTTTCTTCCAGCAAACATAACTATACTGGTTTAATGTTGGTTTAATGTTGGTTTAATGTTGGACCAGATATCCGTAAAATGGTCTAACCAGGATGTGAACATAGGCCTATAAAATTATACCTACGTACAAATTCTGACATAAAGAATGATAAAATAAAGTCAATTATCATCGTGCAGCGAGTGCTAGGAAAATCTTACTCAATTTTATTATTCTTAATGATATGATAAAATAATTTTTCGTATGAGCTGAATAAACAGATGAATATTTAATATCATTATTAAAAGCATTTTTCACAGAAGAGAAACACGCCGGTTATTATTTCTTGCAGATTCAAATACATGAACTACATGTATTTCTAATGTGATTTACTTTTACTAATAAATATTACCGCCGCCTTCAAATTGTATAGATGACATTCTACACAGGTGAAATCTCGTGCCCGCGACCATATAATAACTTTAACTGGCAAAGCAACCTGATTAAGTTGTTCATGGGGGCATGACGTCGACCGTACCGCTTTGAAATTTTGGATGCCATAATAAAATAGAACCCACTTCTGTTTACACCACTGCTATTTAGATCATTACATATGAATTTACGACATAATGAATATATACAATTATTACCAGGTGTGCGTAGTAGGCCTATGTGCTGACACATTAAGAATCGACACCGCATCATACTAATACTGAGCAGTGACTTAAACATGACCCCTATTTCGTAGTTTGTCTGGCCAATTTGGTTCATAAAATGACGTCCTTGCTATAGCGACATGACGTCACAAACGTACGTTTGAAAAAAATATTGACCACGTACGGCAAAAACGATATACGCCACCATAAACTAGAGACTTAAACCTTTCCCGTGATATATTTTTTATCTCTAGGAATTTAAGTGTCAACTCAACTCCAAAAATGTGTTCATTCCTCTTGTACTAGATGTATGGCCAAAATGTGGACCTTCAGCCGTCAGGGGGGGGGGGGGGGGTCGTACGACCCCCCCTGGCTACGGGCCTGTGCTTCCATCAGACAAAATTCTGAATTTCAAGCGATTGGGCCTGAGGCTCCTCTCGCATCCATCTCTACAGCTGGCTCAAACGTTCATAGGCAAGGCAGTTTTCGGTCGCAAAGCTGTGCCCTTGGGGCGGATTCATTTACGACCACTCCAGATGGCAGTGATAGCCGGGATAGGATCCCAGGTCTTCACTATGGACAGGGAACCCAGAGAAGCAGTGAGGTGGTGGTCACACCTTGCACAGGAGGGAGCTACTATGAAGAGACAGACTCCAAATTTGACTCTAACAACAGACGCCTCAAACAGTGGATGGGGCGCCTTTTTGGAAGGCACATCTGCCAGTGGCAGATGGTCTCGGAGCGAGTCAAGGCTCCACATCAATCACCTGGAGCTTTTAGCAGTGCTGAAGGCAGTTCTCAGCTTCACAAGGCAGATGAGAAACAAGTACGTCGCCATTCACCTGGACAATGTTACAGCAACGTCTTACCTGAACAAGGAGGGGGGGGACACGTTCCGCTTCACCCAACAGGCTGACGCTTCAGATATTGATTTTCTGTCAGGATCACGACATTATTCTGATGCCAGCATACCTTCCAGGAGTAGCGAATTTAACTGCAGACGCACTCTCAAGGGATCAGGAGTCAAGAGAGTGGTTCCTGAATCCTCAAGTGGTGAATCAGATTTTCAAGAGAATGGGCAGAGCCCAGATAGATCTTTTTGCCTCCCGCGAGTCGACTCACCTACCAGTCTACAGGACAGGAGAGCAGCAGGGATCAACGCCCTGGTAGAACCTTGGAATTTCAGCAGGATTCAGCCTTTCCTCCTCCTCAGTTGATTCCTTCTGGCGAGGATGAAGGAGAGCAAAGGAGTTTTGATTTTGGTAACCCTCTTTTGGACGAGGTCGGTGTGGTTACCAGAGCTTCTACAGCTATCAATCCAGCCACCCCTTCGTCTTCCAGCCCATCCGGAGACAGTGATGGGTCTGAACACGGGGAATGCGTTGCCATCGCTGAGCAAGCTCAAGTTGACAGCTTGGTGCATATGCAGCAGGCGTTTCAAAGAGAGGGAGCAGATCCGACCGTGGCAGAGTTTATCTGCGGTTCATGAAGAGACTCTACGAAGAACCGGTACCGATCAGCTTGGAGGTCCTGGTCAGAGTGGTGTATCAGACACTCTGTATCTAAAACTGAACCCTCTGTAGGCCACTTCATTGGATATTTGTGGTATTTATTTGAAGAGAGAAATCTTTCTTGTGCATCGATCAGTCTTCACCGTGCAGCAGTGGCTACGAGTGTGGACCCTCTGACTCCTACAGTAAGTAAGTAAGTAAAATATTTTCTTTACTCCACTTTTCGGCCAGTATGGCCATTTAAATGAAAATTCCAGGTATTACAATATCCCATATTGTATAGTTAAAGTAGTAAAGGAAAGACAAAGACAATAAAAGCATGATCGTACTAAAATATTCAGTTTAAAGTGTTTGATATGATAAGATGACGATGCTCCTGGCACCTATATGTAACGAGTCTGATGACATGTTCTGGCGCCTGCACTACAACACAGTTTAATGAGTATAAAAATATCAGTATAAATAATGTAAAATATGAAGTTATTATAAAATGAACGACTTACCAAGTCACTATATCTCCATGATATTGGAGTGATTGTGTAAAAACTACAAGTCTAGTAGTAGTAGTAGTAAATCATTGCTTTACGTCACTTTTCGGCACAAAAGGTCTTTTAAGTGACATTATAATACGATAAAAACGTTGTAGTCAATTGATGAGATGAATGATGTACGAATGATGATGTGAGGGTGGGGGTGATAGGGCATGGTGGGTTATTGAGAGCGTTTTCCTTCGCTCGCCCGATAAGGGGTTCTGGGCATGTCTAGGGGATATACCCCCAGACATGCCCAGACGGCCGGAGACTTGAGTTTCGCTGTACAATTTAATGATGAAACTCTGTGGCATTTTGCGCAGCTCCGCTATCCTCGGGTCGGATAGTCCAGAGTAACAATAGGAAGGATCACTCCCTCTAGGTAACTCCATTCATCCCACGCGAGAGACCTAATGTCAAACACGCTATTGCCGGTTATTTAAGGCTACCACAGCCTACATCAGCGCCAGCACTGATGCGGGTGCTGCATTGGCTCCGCTGTTGAGCGGAGGAACCAGGGTACGCCACTGGCAATCCGCCCGAAGATTATAGCCAGATACGAGGAGGCTGCAGCTGCCCTTGGATGATTGCTGTAGACTAGTGCTTCCTTACAATGCTGTAACAGCATCCAACAGACGAAACAGATCCCTAATGACCCTCCCCGGATGGGGGCGAAGAGTACTACTACTAGCAATCATCCCAGTACCCCACTACAAGTCTAAGTCTAATAATTAAAACATAGAATATAGGTTACATTCCCGAAGGAACTGAATAATAAAACCAGCAGGGGTGTCCCTGAATAGCTCAAATAAGGAATTAAATGCAAAATACTTCCTTCTGATGTGCGCATATTTCGCACAACTGAGAAGGACATGTCTTACAGTGAGACGAGTATTGCAGCACATAGGTCGCAATTCTCCTCTCAATAAATAGCCGTTTGTGAAATAGGCATGGCCAATTCTGGCCCTGCATAAGACAACGTCATCTCTTCGGCGTTCCATTGGTGTAAAAGATCGCTTAATGATTGGTTGTACCTCGAACAATTTGCTGGTGACATTGATGTTCCATTCACCTTGCAAAATGTCATCAAGGTAGACAGAGATGTTGTACTTGAAATCAGTATATGGTATTTAATAAAACTGTTTCGTCTTATCCAGGGCAGCCTTGGCCAAAACATCAGCCCGTTCATTGCCCTGTATTCCAATATGGCTGGGTACCCAGCAAAAATAATGTCCTTGTGCCCAGACAAGTAGTGACACATATGCAAAATATTGGAAACAATTGGGTTGTTGAGTTTTTGACTCTTAAGTAAGTAAGTAAAATATTTTCTTTACTTCACTTTTCGGCCAGTATGGCCATTTAAGTGAAAATTCCAGGTATTACAATATCCCATATTGTATAGTTAAAGTAGTAAAGGAAAGACAAAGCCAATAAAAGCATGATCGTACTAAAATATTCAGTTTAAAGTGTTTGATATGATAAGATGACGATGCTCCTGGCACCTATATGTAACGAGTCTGATGACATGTTGTAGCGCCTGCACTACAACACAGTTTAATGAGTATAAAAATATCAGTATAAATAATGTAAAAGATGAAGTGATTATAAAATGAACGACTTATCAAGTCACTATATCTCCATGAAATTGGAGTGATTGTGTAAAAACTACAAGTCTAAGTCTAATAATTAAAACATATAATATAGGTTACATTCCCGAAGGAACTGAATAATAAAACCAGCAGGGGTGTCCCTGAATAGCTCAAATAAGGAATTAAATGCAAAATACTTCCTTCTGATGTGCGCATATTTCGCACAACCGAGAAGGACATGTCTTACAGTGAGACGAGTATTGCAGCACATAGGTCGCAATTCTCCTCTCAATAAATAGCCGTTTGTGAAATAGGCATGGCCAATTCTGGCCCTGCATAAGACAACGTCATCTCTTCGGCGTTCCATTGGTGTAAAAGATCGCTTAATAATTGGTTGTACCTCGAACAATTTGCTGGTGACATTGATGTTCCATTCACCTTGCAAAATGTCATCAAGGTAGACCGAGATGTTATACTTGAAATCAGTATATGGTATATAATAAAACTGTTTTGTCTTATCCAGGGCAGCCTTGGCCAAAACATCAGCCCGTTCATTACCCTGTATTCCAATATGGCTGGGTACCCAGCAGAAAACAACGTCCTTGTGCCCAGACAAGTAGTGACACATATGCAAAATATTGGAAACAATTGGGTTGTTGAGTTTTTGACTCTTAAGAGCCTGCAATGAAGATAGCGAGTCTGTGATGATCATGAACTCCTCGTCATTACTATCCCATATGTATTCGATGGCAGCTTCAATAGCTAACAGCTCTGCTGTGCAAATTGAAGCCTCATCGTTAATGCGGCAGCTAAATTCATGATCATCACAGACAAAGGACATAGCTGTCCTCTTGTCTTCTTTTGATCCGTCAGTATACACCTTCCGGTGCCTCGGAAATCTACAAAATAACTCAAGCAACATGCTCTGGAAGACAAGGGGACAGGTGTCTCCTTTCCTGAGATCTGAGAAGTTAAAAAGTATATTAGGCTGTTGGAGAAGCCAGGGTGGACATTCTGGTGGGCGCACAACGCTAATTGCGTCGAGCTCCACCTCCATGTCCTCCAGATGGGGTTGAAGCCTTATACCCAAAGTAGGTATAGTCCCTGGCTTGTTATTAAACAGTCTCTTGTACTCTGGGTTGACAACACACGAGTATGCCGGGTTATCAGGATTTGCTTTCATCTTCATATAGTATTGCAGGCTCAGCTTCAACCGGCGAGTCTCTAAAGAGGGCTCACCGGTCTCCACCTGAAGACTTTCGATTGGTGATGTTCGAAATGCACCTGAGCATAATCTCAAACCTTGGTTCGCGATCGGCTCAAGTACTGCTAAGTACGATCGTCTCGCTGAACCATAAACAATACAACCATAATCCAGTTTGGATCTGATGTGAGACCGGTAAATCCTCAGTAAGGTTGTCCGGTCACCACCCCAATCCTTGCTGGATATAACTCGTAGTAATTGTAATGCTTTCCTACACTTATCTTTCATATATTTGATGTGTGGAATAAAACTGAGCTTCTTGTCGAAAAACAGACCAAGAAATTTGACCTGCTCTTCAACAGGAAGCTGTTGTCCATATAGTTTGAGATTAGGCTCAGGCTGTAAACCATTTTTTTTGCAAAAATGTACACATAAAGTTTTTGTGGGAGAAAATTTAAAGCCGTTCTCATCCGCACAAGTCACCAACTTATCGAGGCAACCTTGCAGGCGCCGCTCAATTATTGCCATATTGCTTGACTGGCAGTAAACAGCAAGATCATCAACATATAATGATTTTTCAATATCGTCTGGTAAAGCATCAATTATACTGTTTATTTTAACGGTAAATAGAGTTGGTGAAAGGATACTACCTTGTGGGACACCCTCCTCCTGTGGATTTAGTGAAGAGTGGGTGTTGTCTAAGCGGACTTTAAATTTTCTCTCCTTTAAAAAATTGTCAATGAATAAGGGTAATCTACCCTTCAGGCCCATTTCATGGAGATCTTTCATGATACCACCCTTCCATGTGGTATCATAGGCCTTTTCTAAATCAAAAAATACTCCAACTGTATGTTGATTTTTAACAAAACCTTGACGGATATAAGTCTCTAGTCTGACCAAATGGTCTGTGGTGCTCTTTCCTTTTTGAAAACCACATTGATATTTAGTTATTATGTTATTGTCTTGTAAAAACCATGTGAGACGATGATTGATCATGCGCTCCATGATTTTGCAAAGACAACTTGTCAATGCTATTGGCCTATAATTATTAGGATCTGTTCGATCTTTTCCAGGTTTAGGGATCGGGATCACTGTTGCTTCTCTCCATCCATCTGGGAAATCCTGAGATTGCCACAGATCATTCAAGAGTAGAAGCAACAGATCAAGTGATACATCAGGCAAATGTTTCAGAAACTGGTAGTGAATTTCATCAGGGCCAGTTGCCGAATCAGTTGCCTGAGCGATAGATTTAATTAATTCTCGTTTAGAGAAATCAACATTGTACTTTTCGTCATTATCTGACTCAAAGTCCAATGTGTTCTCCTTCTCCTTGTCCCGAATCTTTCGAAATTTTTCCTGATAATGATCTGGCGATGATTTAGCAGCGAAGGATGTCGCCAGCGTTTCTGCAATATCCATTTTATTGGTTATTGTGTCAGAATCAGTGACAAGGTACTTGATGGTTTTATCTTTCCTCTTGCCACTGATTCTGCGCAGCATTTGCCAAGTATGTTTTGCCGATGTATTAATATTTAGTGTGGAGACATATGTTCTCCAAGATTGCCGCTTGGCTTCACTGATTGTGCGGCGAGCTTTAGCGTAATCTTTCTTATATCCGTCAAGGTTTTGTCTAGTTGGATGTTTTTTAAATTTTTGCAAGGATTTTTTCCTTTTGTCTATTGCCTTTCGGCAACCTTCGTCAAACCAGGGTTTGTCGAGTTTTTTGGGAACTGTCGAGGTTTTGGGTATGCTTTTATCTGCTATATTGTGTAACTTGGCTGTAAAAAGGGCTATAGGGTCATCAACCCCCTCTTCATTCTCAAATTGAGAGATTGTGAGGCTCTCCCCACAAGACTGTTGGAAGGCCTCCCAATCTGCTCTGTGCAGCCTCCAATGCTGCACTCTTTCTTCAACAATAGAGTTGTTGCTCTCTATAAATATAGGATAATGATCACTGCTACAGAGATCCTCGTTGACCCTCCAAGTGTAATCCAAATATAAATCGGGATCACACAAGGATAGGTCAATGGCTGTTGCAGTTCCTGAAGCAGGGTGCAAATAGGTGGTAGTATCATCATTAAAAATGCAGAGATTTTCCTCTGAGAGGAAGTCTTCTATTATTCTGCCCCGTGGGTTGATGTCCCTACAGCCCCACATTGTGTGGTGCCCGTTAAAATCTCCCAGTAGCATGAAGGGTTTGGGCAATTGTTTTACCAGCTGCCTCAATTCCACAACATCTACTGAGCGGCTCGGCGGTAAATAAACAGAGCATATCGTCATTGGCCTGTGACAGTTTATGTTAACCGCCACAGCCTGTAAAGTTGTATTCAACGTGATCTGTTGATGTGGTGTTCCATCCTTTACAAGGATGGAAACCCCCCAGCAGGCCCTTTCATTATTGGCAGGGCCAAAACAATTGATTATTGAATAGTTTTTAAAACTTATGTTAGTGTTAGGTTTTAAGTTAGTCTCCTGCAGGCACACAGCCGTCGGGCTGTGCTCCTGCAGAAGAATAGCCAGGTCATTGTAGTTTGACCTTAAACCTCGACAGTTCCATTGTATGATTTTGTGGGCCATTATGAATTTTTATGCCTCCCTGGTTTTATCTGTGCTTGGAGTGCAGCGACGGTGTCAGGAGATACGAATACCTCGCTATCGCTGCTATCTGCCTCATGTGAACAGTCCATGGATTCAAATCTATTATGTACAGATATGGGATCATCCATGCCCTTTTGCAGCCGACCGATCCCACTATTATTTGTTCTTGGTTTAACTGTTGTATGCGTGCCTTTCTTTTCTTTTGTTGGTTTTTCTGTTATTGATGGTTTATTCGTTGTTTCCTTTTTCTTATCTTTGCTATATTGAGGCTGAGTTGTGTTATTCTTTGCTTGTTTGGCATCTTGTTTGGCATCATTTGCTAGTATCTTTGAGGCATTGGGGGTAGCTTTATTGTTTGTATTAGGTTTTGCTGAAGGGGCCGCAGCTGTTTTGGTAACATTTGTTGCACCAGCTGCAGACGTGACCTCCGGTAGGTCAGTCTGGCAACCAACCGACACAACCTGTTTAGCCAAAACGCTGGCATATGATGGTTTTCCAGTTACTCCTTCAACGATTTTACGAGCTTCTGGGAAAGAAATCTTCCGTTCCGTTCGGATACGTTGGATTTCTTTCTCCGTTTTCCATCGGGGGCAATCTCTGGAATAGGCTGTGTGGTTCCCACCACAGTTGGCACATTTTATTGGATAGGTGCAAGAGGAGTCAGGATGTTCCGTCGATTGACCACAGCGTCCACAGACACGCTCTCTCTTGCAACCTTCCTGGTGGTGTCCAAATTGTTGGCACTTGAAACACCTCAAAGGGTGTGGTATATACAATTGTACAGGGCATAGCTCAAATCCAACCTTGATATCAGCCGGTGGCTTTGGGAAGTTGAATGTGAGCACTGCTGTGTTCAATTTAATTATATCTCCATTCTTTCTTATTGTGATAATTTTAGCATCGGAAACTCCTTGTCTTTTTAATTGTGTTTTTAGTTCTTCATTGGTAGTGTTTTTAATTTCTTGGGTTCGAATGACACCCTTTGAGGTGTTTAAAGTCCTGTGAGGAGAAACCTTCACAGGAATTCCAGCTATATGTTTGACTGCCAAGAGCTTGGTGGAGAAGGTTTCTCTGTCGACCTCAATTAAGAGGTCGCCAGACCTAAGCCTTTTGATGTTCTTAGGCTCTCCAACCAAGCCCTCTATGCCTTTTTGTATGGCAAATGTTGAGAGTCTGGAGAGGGATTTGTCCTCATCTCCAGACATCATCAACAAAAAGCGCGGGAAAGTTAGTTTTGCTTTTTGCATTTCGGAAACAATTTTTTGGTACCTTGCAGTATACTCGGCTTCTTCATCTGATGGACTGTTATTTTCTCTCTTTTTTCTTTTCTTTTGATTACTAGTGTTGGGCGGGGGTGGATTGTCATCAGCCATATTGAATTGGTATTGTTTTTCATCACCCTAGCGCTCCACCCGCCTCGGAGCCCTACCAGGGGACAATTTGCCCGCGGTACCCTGCGTTAGAATTGTCAGAGCTACCAGGGTGATATACTCATAGCAAAAGAACAGCAGTTGCAATAACCGCAGTACACATCCTTTCACTTGATTAGCCCATGAGCAACGTGATTTGGTGTTCAGATTCGTGTATATAGTAATGAGAAAGTGCTACCTGTAGAATACGTCTTTGATGATAAGATGAGGCGAAACGATAAATAATAAACAAGTATGAACACCAAATCAACGAGACCAGCCGATTGATCTGGCCGGGCCCACCAGACCACCCGTCTTAATGAGATAAGGGCCAAAGTGGTGTGTTGGGAGTATAGAGTCCGCAGGCTCCTACGCCCTCAACCACCAGGATCCCTTCTCCCACCTATACGGGATGCAACCCACGGCAAACGGGTTGAGGGTGTGTTTAGCCTTCTAAAAGAAGTTACCAGGGGGACCACGTGGAGGTAACACCCTCCCCCCCTTGACTCTTAAGAGCCTGCAATGAAGATAGCGAGTCTGTGATGATCATGAACTCCTCGTCATTACTATCCCATATGTATTCGATGGCAGCTTCAATAGCTAACAGCTCTGCTGTGCAAATTAAAGCCTCATCGTTGATGCGGCAGCTAAATTCATGATCATCACAGACAAAGGACATAGCTGTCCTCTTGTCTTCCTTTGATCCGTCAGTATACACCTTCCGGTGCCTCGGAAATCTACAAAATAACTCAAGCAACATGCTCTGGAAGACAAGGGACAGGTGTCTCCCTTCCTGAGATCTGAGAGGTTAAAAAGTATATTAGGCTGTTGAAGAAGCCAAGGTGGACATTCTGGTGAGCGTACAACGCTAATTGCGTCGAGCTCCACCTCCATGCTCTCCAGATAGGGTTGGAGTCTTATACCCAAAGGAGGTATAGTCCCTGGCTTGTTATTAAACAATCTCTTGTATTCAGGGTTGACAACACACGAGTATGCCGGGTTCTCAGGATTTGCTTTCATTTTCATATAGTATTGCAGGCTCAGCTTCAACCGGCGAGTCTCTAAAGAGGGCTCACCGGTCTCCACCTGAAGACTTTCGATGGGTGATGTTCGAAATGCCCCTGAGCATAATCTCAAACCTTGGTTCGCGATTGGATCAAGTACTGCTAAGTACGATCATCTCGCTGAACCATAAACAATACAACCATAATCCAGTTTGGATCTGATGTGAGACCGGTAAATCCACAGTAAGGTTGTCCGGTCACCACCCCAATCCTTGCTGGATATAACTCGTAGTAATTGTAATGCTTTCCTACACTTATCTTTCATATATTTGATGTGTGGAATAAAACAGAGCTTCTTGTCGAAAAAAAGACCAAGAAATTTGACCTGCTCTTCAACAGGAAGCTGTTGTCCATATAGTTTGAGATTAGGCTCAGACTGTAAGCCATTTTTTTTACAAAAATGTACACATAAAGTTTTTGTGGGAGGAAATTTAAAGCCGTTCTCATCCGCACAAGTCACCAACTTATCGAGGCAACCTTGCAGGCGCCGCTCAATTATTGCCATATTGCTTGACTGGCAGTAAACAGCCAGATCATCAACATATAATGATTTTTCAATATCTTGTGGTAAAGCATCAATTATACTGTTTATTTTAGCGGTAAATAGAGTTGGTGAAAGGATACTACCTTGTGGGACACCCTCCTCTTGTGGATTTAGTGAAGAGTGGGTGTTGTCCAAGCGGACTTTAAATTTTCTCCCCTTCAAAAAATTGTCAATGAATAAGGGTAATCTACCCTTCACGCCCATTTCATGGAGATCTTTCATGATACCACCCTTCCATGTGGTATCATAGGCCTTTTCTAAATCAAAAAATATTCCAACTGTATGTTGATTTTTAACAAAACCTTGACGGATATAAGTCTCCAGTCTGACCAAATGGTCTGTGGTGCTTTTTCCTTTTTGAAAACCACATTGATATTTAGTTATTATGTTATTGTCTTGTAAAAACCATGTGAGACGATGATTGATCATGCGCTCCATGATTTTGCAAAGACAACTTGTCAGTGCTATTGGCCTATAATTATTATGATCTGTTCGATCTTTTCCAGGTTTAGGGATCGGGATCACTGTTGCTTCTCTCCATCCATCTGGGAAATCCTGAGATTGCCACAGATCATTCAAGAGTAGAAGCAACAGATCAAGTGATACATCAGGCAAATGTTTCAGAAACTGGTAGTGAATCTCATCAGGGCCAGTTGCCGAATCAGTTCCCTGAGCGATAGATTTGATTAGTTCTCGTTTAGAGAAATTAACATTGTACCTTTCGTCATTATCTGACTCAAAGTCCAATGTGTTCTCCTTCTCCTTGTCCCTAATCTTTCGACATTTTTCCTGATAATAATCTGGCGATGATTTAGCAGCGAAGGATGTCGCCAGCGTTTCTGCAATATCGTTTTATTGGTTATTGTGTCAGAATCAGTGACAAGGTACTTGATGGTTTTATCTTTCCTCTTGCCACTGATTCTGCGCAGCATTTGCCAAGTATGTTTTGCCGATGTATTATTATCTAGTGTGGAGACATATGCTCTCCAAGATTGCCGCTTGGCTTCACTGATTGTGCGGCGAGCTTTAGCGTAATCTTTCTTATATCCGTCAAGGTTTTGTCTAGTTGGATGTTTTTTAAATTTTTGCAAGGATTTTTTCCTTTTGTCTATTGCCTTTCGGCAACCTTCATCAAACCAGGGTTTGTCGAGTTTTTTGGGAACTGTCGAGGTTTTGGGTATGCTTTTATCTGCTATATTGTGTAATTTGGCTGTAAAAAGGGCTATAGGGTCATCAACCCCCTCTTCATTCTCAAATTGAGAGATTGTGAGGCTCTCCCCACAAGACTGTTGGAAGGCCTCCCAATCTGCTCTGTGCAGCCTCCAATGCTGCACTCTTTCTTCAACAATAGAGTTGTTGCTCTCTATAAATATAGGATAATGATCACTGCTACAGAGATCCTCGTTGACCCTCCAAGTGTAATCCAAATATAAATCGGGATCACACAAGGATAGGTCAATGGCTGTTGCAGATCCTGAAGCAGGGTGCAAATATGTGGTAGTAGCATCATTAAAAATGCAGAGATTTTCCTCTGAGAGGAAGTCTTCTATTATTCTGCCCCGTGGGTTGATGTCCCTACAGCCCCACATTGTGTGGTGCCCGTTAAAATATCCCAGTAGCATAAAGGGTTTGGGCAATTGTTTTATCAGCTGCCTCAATTCCACAACATCTACTGAGCGGTTTGGCGGTAGATAAACAGAGCATATCGTCCTTGGCCTGTGACAGTTTATGTTAACCGCCACAGCCTGTAAATTAGTTTTTAATGCGATATGTTGATGTGGTGTTCCGTCCTTCACAAGGATAGAGACACCCCAGCAGGCCCTTTCATTATTGGCAGGGCCAAAACAATTGACTATTGTATAGTTTTTACAACTTATGTTAGTGTTAGGTTTTAAGTTAGTCTCCTGCAGGCACACAGCCGTCGGGCTGTGCTCCTGCAGAAGAATAGCCAGGTCATTGTAGTTTGACCTTAAACTTCGACAGTTCCATTGTATGATTTTGTGGGCCATTATGAATTTTTATGCCTCCCTGGTTTTATCTGTGCTTGGAGTGCAGCAACGGTGTCGGGACATACAAATACCTCGCTATCGCTGCTATCTGCCTCATGTGAACAGTCCATGGATTCAAACCTATTATGTACAGATATGGGATCATCCATGCCCTTTTGCAGCCGACCGATCCCACTATTATTTGTTCTTGGTTTAACTGTTGTATGCGTGCCTTCCTTTTCTTTTGTTGGTTTTTCTGCTATTGATGGTTTATTTGTTGTTTCCTTTTTCTTATCTTTGCTATTTTGAGGCTGAGTTGTGTTATTCTTTGCTTGTTTGGCATCTTGTTTGGCATCATTTGCTAGTATCTTTGAGGCATTGGGGGTAGCTTTATTATTTGTATCAGGTTTTGCTGAAGGGGCCGCAGCTGTTTTGGTAACATTTGTTGCACCAGCTGCAGACGTGACCTCCGGTAGGTCAGTCTGGCAACCAACCGACACAACCTGTTTAGCCAAAACGCTGGCATATGATGGTTTTCCAGTTACTCCTTCAACGATTTTACGAGCTTCTGGGAAAGAAATCTTCCGTTCCGTTTGGATACGTTGGATTTCTTTCTCCGTTTTCCATCGGGGGCAATCTCTGGAATAGGCTGTGTGGTTCCCACCACAGTTGGCACATTTTATTGGATAGGTGCAAGAGGAGTCAGGATGTTCCGTCGATTGACCACAGCGTCCACAGACACGCTCTCTCTTGCAGCCTTCCTGATGGTGTCCAAATTGTTGGCACTTGAAACACCTCAAAGAGTGTGGTATATACAATTGTACAGGGCATAGCTCAAATCCAACATTGATATCAGCCGGTGGCTTTGGAAAGTTGAATGTGAGCACTGCTGTGCTCAATTTAATTATATCTCCATTCTTTCTTATTGTGATAATTTTAGAATCGGAAACTCCTTGTCTTTTTAATTGTGTTTTTAGTTCTTCATTGGTAGTGTTTTTAATTTCTTGGGTTCGAATGACACCCTTTGCGGTGTTTAAAGTCCTGTGAGGAGAAACCTTCACAGGAATTCCAGCTATATGTTTGATTGCCAAGAGCTTGGTGGAGAAGGTTTCTCTGTCGACCTCAATTAAGAGGTCGCCAGACCTAAGCCTTTTGATATTCTTAGGCTCTCCAACCAAGCCCTCAATCTCTTTTTGAATGGCAAACGTTGAGAGTCTGGAGAGGGATTTGTCCTCATCTCCAGACATCATCAACAAAAAGCGCGGGAAAGCTATTTTTGCTTTTTGCATTTCGGAAACAATTTTTTGATACCTTGCAGTATACTCGGCCTCTTCATCTGATGGACTGTTATTTTCTCCCTTTTTTCTTTTCTTTTGATTGCTAGTGTTGGGCGGGGGTGGATTGTCATCAGCCATATTGAATTGGTATTGTTTTTCATCACCTTAGCGCTCCACCCGCCTCGGAGCCCTACCAGGGGACAATTTGCCCGCAGTACCCTGCGTTACAATTGTCAGAGCTACCAGGGTTATATACTCATAGCAAAAGAACAGCAGTTGCAATAACCGCAGTACACATCCTTTCACTTGATTAGCCCATGAGCAACGTGATTTGGTGTTCAGATTCGTGTATATAATAATGAGAAAGTGCTACCTGTAGAATACGTCTTTGATGATAAGATGCGGCGAAACGATAAATAATAAACAAGTATGAACACCAAATCAACGAGACCAGCCGATTGATCTGGCCGGGCCCACCAGACCACCCGTCTCAATGAGATAAAAGCCGAAGTGGTGTGTTGGGAGTATAGAGTCCGCAGGCTCCTACGCCCTCAACCACCAGGATCCCTTCTCCCACCTATACGGGATGCAGCCCACGGCAAACGAATTGAGGGTAAGTTTAGCCTTCTAAAAGAAGTTACCAGGGGGACCACGTGGAGGTAACACCCTCCCCCCCTCTGACTCCTACACCATTAAGTCAGCACCCTATGATATCACGTCTTATGAAAGCCGTTTTTCTAGCAAGACCTCCTACTGGGAAGATCAAACCTATATTGAGCGTGGCTTCTGTTCTGGAGATGTTACGTGGATGGGGTCTAGCCCAGGATCTTGATAGACCCAGGCCAACGTGGAGATTAACGATGCTAATTGCCTTAGCTTCCGCTCGTAGGGCCAGTGATCTTTCTCTTCTACATACAGACGATGCTCATCTGTTTAGATCAGCAGACTCATGGAGATTTCACCTGGCTTTTGAAATGAAACAGGATGGACCAGGCCACCTGACGCCGGATGTGATAGTGTCCAAGCAGAATTCCCCCGAGTTATGTCCGATTAGTTACTTGGAGGAATATTTAGAAAGAACACAGGATGAACGTTCGGAACATTCACAACTTATGCGGACGACTGTGGTTCCTTTCAAGCCAGCCACGAAACAGACGATTAGGTCGTGGCTGTCCAAGGTTTTGGAGTTGGCAGGAATTCAAGCTCCAGGGGGCTCTACTAGAGCAGCTGCAGCCACATTGGCTTCAGCAAGAGCCGTACCTATTGCAACCATCATGGAGGCGGCTGATTGGTCTAGCATTAATACTATGGCTAGACATTACTTGAGACCTCTACCCCAGGGGGCTTCGGCTTCTGAGCATTTGTCAGTTCAGAGAGCTGTTTTGGGGGATTAATTACTTATGTCCTATCAATGATAGTAACATTATTATTTGGAAAAAAAACATGTTAACAAAAGAGGAACTTTCTACTGTCTGATATTCTTTCGACATTACAACACATCTAACCATTATTGACGTTACTATTTCGGCACAGCTACCCTTTCATTAAAATAGATCAATTTTGACGCAAAGCGTACTTAAAATTGATGTTTTAATAAAGAGCTGTGCCGAAATAGTAACGACTTTTCAGTCGAAAGAATAGGGATTATCATAATTTTTAAATTTTCTCTTGTGTGTCTTAAGACGTAAGAGTGAGCTAATGCTGTGCCTTTTGTTGAGAATCCAGTCCCTGACAGTGGTAGCTATCTACCAATCAGAGGACGTGGTTTTTAACCAATCACAGTACTCCGATTTTTGGATCCTTTTTCAGCAAAAGAATCGATTTTTTTTTATTTTTGTGCGTGTTTTGGAGTATTCTGTGATTTGATTCTTAATTATTTATAAAATATATGTATATATATTTAAGCTCGAGTGGAGTTTGGAAACCCATTATTGTCGTTACTATTTCGGCACAGCTCTTTATTAAAACATCAATTTTAAGTACGCTTTGCGGCAAAATTGATCTATTTACGAGGCATGGTAAGTAAGTAAGTAAAATATCTTTTTAACGTAATTTTTCGGCCAGTATGGCCATTAAAATGACAATTCAGACTAAAATAATATGATATCTTGAACAGAAAAAGTGATCAGGTAAAAAGACCAAACTGATAACAGTATGTCCGCACTAAGGCATTGAGATAAAAACGATTGATGATAACATGATGCGTATTGAGTTTATATACATTCTAAGAACCTGAGACAGCGCCAGCGCCGATACACAATATACACAAAAAGATGACAAAAATAATTATAATTTAAAGTCACAAAACAGTGTCGTGTCAAAACAAATATATAATAATAGAAATAATTAATGCTTAATATATGTTTGTGTAAAAATATTTTGAGTATAGGTCCAATGCCGGCCCAGTGCCAATCATATACGGAGTGGGAGAGTAAAATTATGGTTCAACCTAATCTGAGCCTCTGAGGCTATTGAAGCTGCCATCGAATACATAATCTGGATGACGATCAACACCAAACCAGCACTGTATCCACTCAAAATAAAATTACTGTATGTATGTATTTACTGTATGTATGTATATACACACTAGAATTAACAAGAACACAAAAACCATTAAACCTCAAAACATCAAAAATTATGGGCAGATGTACAGTGCCCTCTGTATGGCAATGGATTCTCTCTGACATGCTGCATTTCCCACCAGGATGTCACTGAGAAACCATTAAAACTATGAAATGTACGACATACACATCGAAGGACATCAATACAAGATGAGAAAAAAATTAAAAATAACAAATCATAGAAATTATGGGTAGACCCCTACAGTGCCCCCACAGTTGGGGATCAGGTCTGTCATCGAGAACTAGCACGACAGAGCGATCACAATCCGTGAGAGCACTGTAAGGCACCACAAGCTAATTGTATGTCAATGGTCTCTCTCTGCACCATCACACAGGACGCCACAGAGAAACCATTAAAACAATTAAATGAAAAAATAGTTATATAGTAATGGTTTCTTTCGGACATCCCGTCCATCACCAGGATGTCAAAGAGAAACCACTGCACCATTTCAACCAATGAACCACTATAATTTCGACAACAGTGCAGAAGACTATTGGAAAATAAACATAATAACCTTGGTGAAAAACACCGAACTATTGGAAAGTAAACATAAAAAAACACATGAGAAAAAATTTTATGACACAAATTAAGCTGAAATTAAACATCAGAAAGTGAAGCAGAGCATCAACATACAAGAAAACAGTCCACACATGAGAAAAAGTTTACAAATAGAATGCACAAATCCATAAATCTTTGAAAATACGTCTGTCTGAGTGTACTTGGCCTTCTAAGAAGTTGCCCAGGGGGGACCACGAAGAGGTGACACCCATCCCCCCTAACGAGGCATGGAAGTATACAGGAAATAATGATGAGAAATATATCTGGCAATATAGAACCATCCATCTGTGTTCAACACATGCCATTCATTTAATTTCATCAAAAATAGAATTTACAAAAGAAAAAACTAAAAAAAATATATTATGTACTCATTTGCGAGAAAGCAGAACACGAAAACATTAAGAGACGCATGAACTATTTTTGAAAATATGTGCAATTTGTTCCTGAGTGAACAAGTTAAATCCAGCTTTGACACTTTAAATGTGTTCATACAGGAAAATAAATGTCAAACTGTTGAGATCTCAGAAACATCAGAAACACGTACGTGTCTCGAAGAAGAATTTTCTAATGAAACTTCTCTCAAGAAGAGGTACCCATTCTTCCACTACTTTAACGGAGTTTATAATAAAGTGGACAAAAAACTGCCGCAAACCGAAATTTCACTATCAAATGAAAATTATTTTCATGCACCATAAAGTTTAAAGGGCATCTTAACTATAATGTACTTATACTCTTTGTGGAGTGGTTTGTTGTTGATTGATTCTCTGACGAGAGATACTAACAGCCAAGCCGAACTTTGGAGGCGTATTCCAAAAAAAGATATATTGAAAAGCAAACATAAATTCAGTACTACTAACTTTATTAAAGTGTTCAATCCCAGTATAAAGGGAAGGCTGATAAAATACGAATTTGCATGCAGAGGTAAGAAATCAAAGTCAATAATTGACGAAACAAATGCTAAGAAAGTATGGAATAGAGCCCTAAATAAACAGCGTATTATACATATCCATTGTCAATTCCTGCACCTAAAAAAGCACAAAAATGCACGGCTCAGCACACGAGACCGTCTCAACACATTCACCACTAATCACCAACAAAATTACAACAAATAAGAAAGCACAAGACGAAGAGATAAAATCTAGTATTAAAGATAGCCGCAAGACATCAAGACAACCAAAAAATAATAATAAAAAAATGTTGGAACTGACAGTAGTAAGTTTTTCAGTCTTTTGACAACAAATAAAACGGAAGAAAATGATGTTGAGGCTGTTATTATAAACAGCCCGGAGCCATTAAGACATCGACAATTAATAAGACAGAAGTTGTTCAATCTGACATTAAGAATTAAATCGCGTTTTCAACAGAAACAAAATCAGAAGAAGAAGAGAATAAATGAAATTAAGAAGAAACAAATTGTTGAATCTGAAAGTATACAGTCCTCTGCATTATCTACAGAGAAATGTCCTCAGTGGGGAGGCTTTTTTCACCCACCAAATACGAAAATAAAAATACGAATGACAAATACTTGTCCTGTGAATAAGATGTTGTATGCAATGTACATTATAATACATACGAGAAAGGAAAATATCTGGAACAACTTTCTTCGAAATTCAGTTGCGTCAGTAATTTGTTGACAAATTTGAACCAATGCATGAATGGTCAGTGGAATTTTGGAAAGGGTTTATGGTTAGTAAATTAATTGGATTAAAAACCAATAAGAGAGTATGGGATGCATTCGAATCAGAAGATCTGCATTATGTGTCCAAAGTCGATATTTTGCAAGAACGAAAATGGAAAAGCAGATGTACGTCAGACAAATGTCCACAGAAAGAACATATGCAAACAAACAGGCGAATTGTACTGAGGTCAATGTAATTACTCTCATAAAGGATAGAACAACTTCATTCAAATTATGGGCTTATCAATACACAATACAATTGGCATACAACGGAAGATGAATATCAAAAATTAAGCTGTAGGTAAACGTATTATAGACTTTATACAGCAAAGATATGTTATTGATCAGTAGCTGACAATGCGATTTATTGTTATCGTTACTTGAGTCGCTAAAAAAATGTATGAGAGGTTTATGTGTATCTGTAAAATACGTTTTATATGTTGGTATAATTGTATTGACCACATCGATTCAATTATTACACCATACATACATATCTCACAATATATATTTACATAATTATTGATAGCATGAAAAATGAATTATATCTGATCATCACTATGCATTTTTAATTTTGAATAATTTTTTTATTTTATTATGTTGCATTTCGGGTTATTACTTATATGAGTATTTTATTATTTCACAGCTATCATGAAGATAACATTCCATGATAACTTCAAGATGTATTTGATGCCTGGTACGACCAATTCCATCTCGCAGAATGTGACACATAAGTCGAAGCAGGGTTAACATCAAGGACCTCAACAGCAAAGTGATAATGTTGAACAAAAAAAGGCTTTAACGAGGTGAAGACATGTTGAATATATAAAAAAAATGTAACACAAATGTTAATTAATAAAATGACAAAGATTACAAAGATATACATGGCTATCTGTTTAAATATTGCCAAATACAATAGCCCTAATTCTTAAACTATAATATTACCCTTGTAGATTGTTTGAAATGATTCAACATATTTTTCTTTCATCAATGCGTTATGTTCACAAAGCTAAGTTACATCGCAATGTTTAAAATTTCTTTTATTACAGGACCGTATTCTTATGTGATGGTATCCGAGAGAGCTCAGAGGTATCTTTTCCTGTCGACCCCCCCTTTTTAATTGTTCAAATAGATACACCAGAGATGAAACAGTTGCTAAGCAACCATAACATGACAGACATCACACTATTTGGACACAGGTAAAATGTGATGACATAATTAGGTTCACGATTTCTTATTTTGGACATGCATATCCAAAATAAGAAATACGGAAATTTCGTCTGTATATCTCGCTTAACTCGTAAATGCGCAGCACAAACATTTTTGCAGTTCTAGTCTATGGACATGCTTACATCCTACGTCATATTAAGAAGCCAAAATAAAATCACCGATTTTTTAATGATTTCAGCCTGATTGTGTCGCTTTAAATAACAATACTTATACCATGAATACTTCATGGTGAATTGATGATGATATTGTCTGCCTCATAGATATGAGCAATATGATCAATGACATAGGTGGGGGTGTAATTATAAACACTACAGGCCTACAATATAATTTGTGAAATCATTATCAAGCGTGTCAAATTATATTTGTGAGCATAAAAATTATATAAAAAACATACCCTGGTTTAACACACAGTAATATAATTTATTTTCTGTTTGTTAAATGTTTAACATAATTAATTAATAGATTTCTATAACATTAAAGCAATACGATTTGCAAATGTGTTTAAATAAAAACGCTGCAAGACAAATAAGTTTGAACGGGACATTCAAATTTAAAGTAGCCACGGATAAACAGCTATACGTCTGTTACAATAATAAATTAAGAATCTTTATTGTTGCAGGTTTCTTCCAATAGGAGTCACATCTCTGTTGAATGCCCGTATCACTTGTTATTAGCGAGATCAAAATGACAACTGGTTCTTGTGTGATTTCGCAGATTAAATTTAAAAAAACAAGTCCAAACATTATCGTTAGTTGAAAAGTCACAATTCCTTTTTAGTTTGTATTATTCCAAGTTGAAGCGGACCATCAGAAATTCAAGACAACTTCTGGAAAAAGATAGTAAAATCAATAACTTGTTATTAATTATGGCTAGGGTAATATGGCTGACATGATAATAATTTCAGAATGAGTGGCGTGCCCTTTTAGGGCTTGATAAATTATATACTGATGATAATTTTTAAATAATAACAAAATTTAGTTTGACTTCATACGGTAAAACCCAAGTTTTTGTGTGTAGGCTTATGAGGTGATGTATCCCAAATAATTATGCTTAATTAAGTAATTTGGATATTGTTTGAGTCGAGTTTGCGGTCGCCATTGTTTTCTAGAATGAGTGTTTTGCTCGAAAACGATCATTAGGCCTATTTTTTGCGTTTTTTGTCGTTTTGTCACGGAACAACGGTAGAAGTCACACCCCTAACATCACTCAATTGGGAGACGAAATGTCCCCCAATTGAGTAGCCCATATGTAACTCAATTAAGGCACGTTCAACAATTGGAGGACGATTCAAGTTCTCTCACTGCTCACGGCCATGAATTATTTCAGAAATAATACTTTCAGAAAATCACACATGTCAAATGAATCTAGGGTGACTTATATAAGTCTTTAGTTAGAAGGATCTCGCCCTCCACTATGTAACAGTTGTGGAGGGTGGCGTTTGCTAGCTACGTTTGACAAGAATAAATGCATACACCTGTTCTGAATGGTTCATTTTCATCCCCATTTTTCCAACAGCTCTCTTGTTCCAACACGTGTGTCTCTGTGCTGCTGCGTACTGTATAGACCTTGTGTTTGTGACCCGGTGACCTACATCCCTCTAGGCAAGCTATACTACATACTATGTTTTGAAGGGGTTCACTTGGGGGTACACGCGCATACCACCCCCCTTCCCCCCCTGGACAAACCGCTATATACATGGATTTTCTGGAATGCAAAGTAAAGTAATGAAAGCGCTGCGCATACATCACGTGTATCCCAAGCAATGCCGACTGAACCCTTAGAGCGCGGGGATCGACTTTAGTCGTCAGAATCTGACGTCTGCGGACGTCAGATTCTGACGACTAAAGTCGATCCCCGCGCTGTAAAACTAAATATATTTCTAGTGGCCGTATATACCCATAACATAGGTATTCAAATGAATCAGAAAGAGCTAAGACATTTGTGATTATTTCAAATTGAAAAAGACCCTTTGATCTCCATGGTGTATGCAAAAATTGTCAGCGCTGGTCTATCGTCTACGACGCTGAACCAACATTGGGTCATTGCTACGTGCTCGCTGAGAAGGAGCGGACAAGAGACCGAAACTCAATGCTGGATTAATGGTGGACCGGTGTCGCAGATGGAGGGCCAACTCTAAATCGTCATTGGCTCGACGTCTTGTGTTTGCGGAATAAGATCATCATATTAATAAATCATTCATGTATAGGGGCCGGGGACCCTAGGGTAGTGGTCAGCACCGCTGCCTTTCACGCCAGAGTTCGGGGTTCGGTTCGGTTTGAAAGAAACAAAAATGTTTCTTCCCCACCCACGTGTAAAAGTGACCGAGAGGTAGCGTGCCAAGCAGCTCGGCCTCAGACCGCCAGGGCTCGAAGGAGGACAGTGTCATCTCATTCATCTCACCATCCTCAGGGGGCTCTCCTGCCCAGTTTAGCCTATATGTGCACAAAGGCGGCCTAAAGCTCGATTCATTTCATTTCCATGTGTAGGATTTTTGTGTTTTTCTTTAAATCCCCTGATGTCAATTCCTTGTGCTAGGCTACGTCTCGTATTAGCGAGATAAGATCACCAAACATGATGCGTTGAACCAATGCTGGTTTGATGTTGGGCCATTGTCAAAAGTTGTCTAGGCTATTATCATGCGACCTTAACCTTTTAAGTGAAAGGCCACGACTGCCTGAAGCAAAATATTCTTTCCATTTGTGTGTGGAGATAAATATTTATTTAACTTCCTTTTCTGTCGACAAATTTAGATGCCAAATTAGGCCTACCGGTAGTATTGATTCTGCGGTGCGCTCTGCTGCACACATTTAAGGGTCAGTCAATCAAAATTGCTTTAATTGCCATTAAAATGTTGCTCAGGAGGTTATATAATTATTTATTTTAAATTTAGTTTAGAGTTAAATATTTCTTTACAACATGTCCTTCAGACAATTATTTATTTCACGAACATTTAACCTGAAAATATTTATTTAAAAGAAACCCCAGTTCCCCCTTCCCCTGCTAATTTAATGGTGGGCCCCTAAAATTAAAACCACTATAGGCAGAGTTAGAGGCAACTGGGGTACAACTAAAAGAAAAAACATGCATAGAGTGGTCTATAACTTTAATGGTAGCCTACTTCTCCATAATATACGGAACAATAAATTTGATTGTGCTTCCCTTGATAGAATTAGACACAGATGATAACATGTATTATGCATGTATTTGCCATATCTCACATGCAGTAGACCTATACCAGGATTCACATTCACCGTGGTGGAGGAATTTTGCCAATTTCTCCGTCAATTCTTAATCAATTTTCATGAAATTTTACACACACTATTTTCCATTCATGTCGTGACTACCCTGAAAGTTTCGCGGAGTTTTGATGAGTATTTAAAAAGTTAGACCATTTGACATGTAGTAAATAAATAAAAATGTTGCCCTCTATAAAGCCATTAGCTTCGTCTCAGAATTGTATTACATGTCAAATGGTCTAACTTCTACAATACTTATCAAAGGGCAGTCACGACATGAATGGAAAATAGTGTGTGTAAAATTTCATGAAAATTGGTTGAGAATTGACTGAGAAATCCGCGAAATTCAATAATCCTGGTTGCTGAATTTAATGTGAATCCGACTATAATCATTTGATTTGACTATACTTATAACATATTTCTCGTATTGCAGTTTAATCTCTGCAGAATTCAGTTGTGTCCCTGGCTCAAACCCTGTGAGAATTGGCATGCATCTAGTGACATCTTAGATGTTGATATTCGAGTGTTTGTTATTCCACAGCCCAATGACTTTTCATCAAACTGAAGGCTGACATTCATCAATACTTCGTGACCCATTGTAATGCGGAACTCAACATGATTATTCCAGAAATGCCAAGTTAAATAAATTGAAAAGAGGGCGATTTATGTTTCCAGCCCAGAACCTACGCTCGCCGCCAGCAAGCACCTGCTCGGATGGTCTGGGAGCATACCCCTCTGAAATAATGCTTTTACAGAGCGCTGTTTCATTGTAATAATATATGTTTAAAACTATTTGTGCACATGCAGGCTAAACAGTATTGTGAGATGAATCAGATGACACTGCCCTACAGGCACATGGTTCGATCTGAGGCGAACACGCCAGGTCTAGGTCACGAAGCCACAACCCCCCCCCCCCCCGACACTCATACACAACACTGCATCTTTATGAGTCGCAAGGAACACATATTTTGTTTGTTTGAAACTGGAACACCAAAGTGTATCTTGTCATCTGTTACACCACAATAACCAAACATGTATTTATGTTTGTTTTTTTCATGGTTATACAGACCATTGATGGATCAAATTCATATTTTGCACAAGCATTTAGGCCTTCACCCAGAGGATAGGCGATAGGCATTTATATTTTCATTGTCCTAATTGATTTCCCCTGATTAGGCCCATCATCAAACAATGCATCAATTAGCGGGCTGGAGATAAACGATATGGGGAACGTGATACTTGTCAGCTGGGATCAAATATATTGCGATCGACAAGTTGTCTAATAAGTGAACAGAGTCAGCAAGATTTACTGATTTCGAAGTCAGCTATGATGGTTGTAAACGGCATTGAGTATTAACACAGTGGTCTCCTGCTTCTAATACACCATTAATTATGTATATATATACATTTGATTTGTATGATTAACTCTTCACGCATGTAAACACACATGCAATTTAGCTTAAATTCGCGCCATTTTGAAATTTACCGCCATCTTAGTCAGGCTACTCATCTGAAATGTTTATCATACTGAAAATGTATCACGATACACATCTACTCACATGGTTATAATGCTTAGAGTATTTCCAACTTTTTGGTACTGATTAACCTTATGGCCCACTATTTGAGAAAGCTCATCAACACGACCTTTCGCACCTATCATCAGAAAAGTTTATTTTTTTTAGCTGAGGCTTTTGCACAGCTTGAAGTGCCACAATTGGCGGACAACGTCTACACTATTGATTATTCCAACAGCTACAACTACTGAACAATCAGGGATGATAGACGGGGATACCACATAAGTAAGCCTATGAGATAAAAAAAAAACGATTTCATGTCATTCAGTCCGCTGTCTGTTAAGCCAAAGAGGTATTTTAACCTCCTTGGTTAAACTGATAGGCCTACTCAGGTAGGCACCAAAGCTCGTCTAGCTGGTTTGAAGCTGATGTTTTTGGAGCTTGAGTATATATTAGTTGCTGATCAATTGCATTCAGATTGAACTTTCTGAATGACTCCTTCACGACAGATGCGCAAGCCCTGGTGCAGTGGTTAAAGCTGTCTGCTGGGAAAATCTGAGATCGCAGGCTAGAACCCAATTGTGGCCTTCATGTTTCAAAGAAACAAAATGTTTCTTCCTCGCGCACTCGTAAAGATTCAATATTGTGGGAAGCCTTCGTGACCGACAGGTAGCGCGCTCGGCCTCAGATCTTTCGAATACTGTGTTTTGAGGGCAGTGTCATCTCATTCATCTTACCATCCTCAGGAGGTTCTCCTGACCCACTTTAGCCTATATAATATGTGCACAAAGGTGGCCTAAAACCCCGGGAATTCTAGTTTTGCTGACCCACTTGTCTCCATTTAGCATCCTAATTTGGAGTACAGCCTATTCTTTGAAATTGCGACTTTCATCTTCCGTTAAATTCCGTCACACGGGTGAAGATAAATATCTATATCTATAGATGTAATTGTGTATGATTTATTTGGCTATAGGGTGTGACTGAATTAGGACACCCTATGACTGAATTAGGCCCCTGTGACCGATTAAGGGACCTTTGAGTATTAATGGTGACCCGATTCGGTCAAAACAAGCTTTTATCGGGTCCCAATTCAATCATATTTTTCAGCAGCGTTTTAAGTGAATAAAATGATTTCTCTCGGCTTCACGGCGCTAGTAGGCCTTCTTGCTATCTATTGAGAACTAATTAGCGTTCATATTGAGGTGTAATATCGATCACAAGGTATTTTTCTAAGGCGTGCAAGGGTACAATATTTTTCTGTAGTACATATGCTAGGTATACGATTTGGTACGCCCCATTTTCAAATGGCTATTTCTATTAAATAAAATGTAAATAAAAAGCTTTAAATGCCGCCATTATGTTGTAATATGGTCTTTGTTTTCATTTCGTTGTTTCTCTGTCTGCTAAAGGCGCCAAGCACGTGGTAAGGAGATCCCAAAGTTACTATGACCGAATTAGGGCTATGACCGAAATAGGGCACACTACGTTAGGCCGGAATGTATCATATCAGTGAGACTTAATGTGTTAAAATATCAGATAGTAAAAGGTGGTGTGTGTTATATTATTCGTTAATGTAAATCCAAACCGTTCATGTCCCAAGCTTTATTGAGTCGATAAATTACGATAAAACATAATAATTATAAAACAATCATATCTAGGCGCCCATTACAAAGCACGTGGGTGGAGGGAGTGTCCAGTCATCTCACCGGTGATACGATCAACAGTTCAATCCGATTCACCAGGTGGCCATACTGTTCTATGTAGTAGTTCAGTCTTAATCACCAGATGGCCATACTGGCATAACACAACACAGTAAGAGTAGGCCTCCATGAAGCATTGGTGTGTTTATTCATGGAGCAATAAATCTCGACAGCTTGTATATCCCACTAATCTATACGATTACTGTAGCTGGCATAATATCGACACAACTCCATTAAAGTCGTCATGTTCACGCAGTCTGCTTTCTGGACCAATAATATTGGATATGGCTCTAGTCTACGGTTGGAAATCCACATTCAGTCAAGGAGAAAGAACGAAATTCGATAGATTCGTAGATCCAAATGTACGAGGTGGGCAGCGCCGAGTATATTCGGATCTACGAATCTATCGTTATTTATTTGTTTCTTCGACTTAAAATATGTGCAGATGTTACAAGATTTGATATAGAAAACCTCAATTTCATTGTCAGTATCATGAAACATTAAACATGCAGTTTCATGGCTAAACCCGTATATTGTGCCCGACCTGACCAGTACAAAATAACAGTAGATTCGTAGATCCGAATCTACAGTTTTAACAATACACTGACGTTACGGGTGTATTTTAACAGTAAATAACAGTCAGAAGTCAGACACATTTCACTCAGTTTTTACTGTTTTAACCCTTTAACCCACCACGATGCATTAAAGCAGCATTTCACACCATTGAAAAACATACTTGATTTTTTCACAGCTAAGGGTTTTAGAAGGGGAATTTCGCGAAAGTTGTTCTACGTATATATATATATATATATATATATATATATATATATATATATATATATATATATATGTCAAATAAATTTATGAACTGAAACTAAATACATAGTAATTTTCTTCAATTTATCACCCCCATCAAATAATCTTCATCCACTACAAGTCGAGAATTGCGACAGCAATTCGCGGCTTGTAGTGGATGGAGATGACAATGGTAAACTCAGGCTTGAAAGGGTTGAGTAAACTACATAGCAATGATAGCATATGTACAATAAATCAAACATTTTAACAATTCAGCGTTGATTTGACAGACAAAATGTGTATGTGAGTGTTTATATCTAAAAAAGCTCACCGAAATGTACGTACATATAATTTCAACAATGAGTGCACGGAAACATACGTTGTTTCTGACCCTAATGGCAGCTGTTATTTGCTCAGCTATTATCATTTATAATTTGTATCTTCGGCAATGGGATGGTTTGTTGCTCTAGTGTATGCCCATAGGCTACTACTAAGGATGATTATCCAAACCCAAGATAAAGGGAACGTAGACGGGTAGACGGGGCACCTGTCTGGCACTTCGTTTCCAGACGGGGAGCTGGATGTTGTTTAAAGACTCCAGAAATTCGAACAAAATGGCTGCCTTTTATACTGTTCATACCAGCTCGATTCGAATTTTTAATTGTTTATATTTTCCTGACGCGACCTTAAAAACTTTTTAACGGTGGCGGCCATACATTTTTCAGTGTCACAAATTGATTGTACACCACTAGACAGTCAGATGAGGGTGTGCAGACATCAAGCTGGTGCCTCGCCTGTTTTTTCAATAGGCAGCTTGTCAACCGGGGGCGGGACCGGTTGACAATGTTGACTAGTGGACGGGTATCTGAGGGAATTACTCATGCATGAAATCGATTCGGACTCAGGTTTTTATAAAAGGACGTCCTCAAATAAGATCACGGCCATGTTTAATGTATGCACCCCACCCTGGGTAATGTCTACGTTTACCTTAGAACTCCAGAATACTGCACTCTGTGTTAATCAATAGAAACCAAGAGAAGAAATAATCCCGGATAATATCAGTGATTATGTGAGGTGTCCCTGTAATTAGGTCAGGTCAGGTGTACCAGAGGTGAACAATCACACAATCGGGTTAGGTGAGCTAATGGTGGACAATAACACAATTATGGTAGGGCCTACACATTTCTGGTGCATGTCTGGTCAATAGATAAGCACACGTAGTTCACCTAATATTTATAAATAGAGCGCTGATCGGCCTTCCGTAGCGACAGTCGCCTGGTCCAAGGCAAACCTACATGTAGCCTTATCATCAAGACTAACGCTTTGAATTCTTTGATGTATTTGAACTGTAAATTAATCCGAAAAAAAGATAAAGAAGGGAACTCTAACGATTGTACTACACTAATACTAAGCGGTCTGCTTGAGAAAACCTAATTAAATATTGAATGACAATCAAGGCTACTTTGTCTAACTCTTACAGCGCGATCGATTTTTGTCGTCAGAATCTGACGTCTGTAGATGTCAGATTCTGACGACTAAAATCGAGTCGTCAGACTGTAAGAGTAAAAATATTTGTAATTGTTGTAGACACATAACATAGGTATACTAACATGTAACGTCTTGTTTAATGGGATTTCATGAAGTTAGGAAACTCAAAATTTAAACAAGACACTGATAAACTCACATACAACGTCTTGTTTACTGGGATTTAATAAAGTTAGGAAACTCAAAATTTAAACAAGACACTGATAAACTAACATGTAACGTCTTGTTTATTGGTATTTAATAAAGTTAGAGAACTCAAAATTTTAACAAGACACTGATAAACTAACATGTAACGTCTTGCTTACTGGATCTATTTTTTGCTAATAAAGTCAAGAAACTCGCAAACTAAACTCGATACCGGAAGTTAGTCATACGTAAAGCAAGTGGAGGTGACCAATAATACAGGTGCATATTATCACGTGATCTGTGAGGCTTAACTAAAACCAGGATCAATCAGATGACTTTGATGGGATGATCCCTGCTGACAGCCACAGGGACCGCCATTAACCCATTACCGCCATTAACCCATTACAAAGGCAAGAATTGCCATGTATTTTACGGGTTTTTAATTAAATTCTGACGACTAAAGTCGATCCCCGCACTGTAAGAGTAGAAATATTTCTAATGGCCGTAGACCCATAACATGGGTATTCAAATGAATCGGAAGGAGCAAACTAAGACATTTATAATGATTTTAAGGTTAAAAAACCCCTTAAGTTAATTACCTCTAGGCGGGAATTTGTGGCCGTTTATTTCAACATAATACATTACAGCCGGAGAACCTTGTTTGAGCATAATAAATTGTATAGAGCAAAAGAAACAGTAAATATTATATGTGTCTAAAGATCATGTCACCACAGCCTACGCTCATGGCGGCGATCCCTTGCGATTTGAAATAATAAGGCAATAACGTTACACTCTGTAAATTTAAAGATCATGTTTGGTATTCTATTAACGGTTAACATTTGTAAAGTTCATGTTTAGTTTGCTATCAGAGACTGACATGTGTAAAGGTCACGTCTAGCATTGTGTTGTCAAAGGTTGAGCTCTGTAAAGGTCATGCTGAGTATACTGTTGTCATAAGTTGAACTCTGTATGAGGCTATATCTAGTCTACTGTCAAAGGCTGACCTTTATAGAGGTCATATCTTGTCTGCTGACATAGGCTGACATTTCTAAAGGTCATATCTGGTCTACTGGCAAAGCCTTACCTTTTTAGAGGTCATATCTTGTGTGCTGAAATAGGCTAACCTTTGTAAAAGTCATATCTGGTCTACTGGCAAAGGCTGACCTTTGTAGAGGTCATATCTTGTCTACTGACATAGGCTAACCTTTGTAGAGTTAATATATAGTCTGCTGTCAAATGTTGACCTCTGTAAAGGTCATGTGTAGTCTTCTGCCAAAGCCTGACATAGAGGTCATATCTAGTCTGCTGTCAAAGACTCACCTTTGTAGAGGTCTTGTTTAGTCTGCCGTCAATGGCTGACCTTTGTAGTGTAGATTTCATATTTAGTCTGCGGTCAAAAGATGATCTTTGTAGAGGTCATATCTACTGTCTACTGTCACAGACTGACTTCTGTAGTGTAGAGGTCATATATTTTCTGCTGAGATAGGCTGACCTTTGTATAGATCATATCTAGACTACTGTCAAAGGCTGACCTTTGTAGTGTAGAGGTCATATCTAGTCTACTGTCAAAGACTGACTTCTGTAGTGTAGAGGTCATATCTACTGTCTACTGTCACAGACTGACTTCTGTAGTGTAGAGGTCATATATTGTCTGCTGAGATAGGCTGACCTTTGTATAGATCATATCTAGACTACTGTCAAAGGCTGACCTTTGTAGTGTAGAGGTCATATCTAGTCTACTGTCAAAGGCTGACCTCTGTAGTGTAGAGGTCATATCTAGTCTATTGTCAAATGCTGACCTCTGTAGTGTAGAGGTCATATCTAGTCTTCTGTCAAAGGCTGACCTCTGTAGTGTAGAGGTCATATCTAGTCTACTGTCAAAGGCTGACCTCTGTAGTGTAGAGGTCATATGTAGTCTACTGTCAAAGGCTGACCTCTGTAGTGTAGAGGTCATAACTAGTCTATTGTCAAAGGCTGACCTTTGTAGTGTAGAGGTCATATCTAGACTACTGTCAAAGGCTGACCTCTGTAGTGTAGAGGTCATATCTAGTCTACTGTCAAAGGCTGACTTCTGTAGTGTAGAGGTCATATCTAGTCTATTGTCAAAGGCTGACCTCTGTAGTGTAGAGGTCATATCTAGTCTACTGTCAAAGGCTGACCTCTGTAGTGTAGATGTCATATCTAGTCTACTGTCAAAGGCTGACCTCTGTAGTGTAGAGGTCATATCTAGTCTACTGTCAAAGGCTGACCTCTGTAGTGTAGAGGTCATATCTAGTCTACTGTCAAAGGCTGACTTCTGTAGTGTAGAGGTCATATCTAGACTACTGTCAAAGGCTGACCTCTGTAGTGTAGAGGTCATATCTAGTCTACTGTCAAAGGCTGGCTTCTGTAGTGTAGAGATCATATCTAGTCTACTGTCAAAGGCTGACCTCTGTAGTGTAGAGGTCATATCTAGTCTACTGTCAAAGGCTGACTTCTGTAGTACGTCCACATTTGCATATTTTTTTATGAATGTTAATCATATAAATTGTTCCAATGGAATTTGCAATGTACTGGCTATTATCTGCAATCTTTTTTTAGGGTGGGGCGGGGGGGGGGGGGGTTGTCATTAATATTTTGATAGAAAGAGAGAGCCGACTGTCAACTAACATATGTCAGAAATGACAGAATGACTGAGTACATTGTCAGTCAGAATCTGTCACATCTCATGTATTATCTTGGCAGCCAAAACCTGTCACAGCTTTTATATTATGTAGACACCCAGTTATAGTATGTAAGGCTTTAGCGTCTGGTTGTGTATGACGAACGTGCGCCTCTTCTATCAGACAGTCTCCTCTCCTAGGCATGGGCAGGCCCGTGCCTAGGAATTTTTGAAGGAAGGGGGGGGGTCAAATTTTGGATTACTGGTGTATTTTCAAAATAAGTTAATTGGAACTCCTGTAAAATACTGCTTGAATTGATATTTGGCGTTGCGCGAATGGGAAACGCAGGCTAGGGGGTCTGGGGGCATGCCCCCTATTATGTTTTTATTGCTAGCTGCAAATTGGTGCGATATGGTGGATTTTGGAGGATGTTGCTGGGGTAAATTTTGAGCTTTGTGGTCACAAGGCGAGGGGGGGGGGGGGAGGTCGTGCAACCCTCTCGACCACCCCCCCCCCCCCCCCCCAAATGACGAGCCTGATGGGACCTGGTGTAGTTGTTATCGCTTATCTTGCGCGTGTATTAGAGCCTGAATTTACCATTGTCATCTCATCCACTACAAGCCGTGAATTGCTGTCGCAATTCTCGACTTGTAGTGAATGAAGATGATTTGAAGCGGGTGAAAAATTAAAGAAAATTGCCATGTATTGGTAAATCAGTTTCAATTTTTTTTAAATCATAAAACCCTCAGTTGTGGGAAATTTAAGTCTGTTTACAGTGATGTAAAATGATGCTTTATTGCATCGTGGGAGGCTAAAAGGGTTGAATATTCAGCGCTGTATCTTCTAGAGTCTAAGTGACAGAGGCACAGCATGCTCCTTATCAGATAATTAAGGCTAGAAATTATAATCCTCTGTCCGAAGGGTATCTTATTCATTGCATCCATCCTACCTTGGCCAAGTGTAGCCAGTATTTGCACACGAATGACATAAAACCCCACTCACTCATTATTTTTTCATTTCTTTAATAATTCATTCATTTAATCATTCATTCATACTGTACACTCATTTGTAGATTGATTGATTAATTGATTAATTGATTGATTGATTGATTGATTGATTGATTGATTGATTGATTGATTGATTGAGTGAGTGAGTGAGTGAGTGAGTGAGTGAGTGAGTGAGTGAGTGAGTGAGTGAGTGAGTGAGTGAGTGAGTGAGTGAGTGAGTGAGTGAGTGAGTGAGTGAGTGAGTGAGTGAGTGAGTGAGTGAGTGATTGAGTGATTGAATGATTGAATGATTGATTGATTGATTGATTGATTGATTGATTGATTGATTGATTGATTGACTGATTGATTGATTGATTGATTGATTGATTGATTGATTGATTGCTTGATTGATAGATTCAATCATTCGCTCATTTATTCATTCATTTATGAATTCATTCATTCTTTCTGTTGATTTCACCTAGGTCGTTGATTTGCTCAAGCTGATGCCAGCGATCTGAGTACAACATTTAGTTGGCTAGCTGGTTTGTTGCCTTGCCAATTGTCTGGCTGGCTGGCTGGCTGGCTGGCTTGCTGGTGGTCTTGCTTGTTGACTGGCTGTCTCGGGAGCTGGATGTTAACTGTCCATTGGTATGTTGACTGGCTGACCGACTGCTGGCTGGCTGACCGACTACTGGCTGGCTGACTGCCGGCTTGCTGACTGACTGACTGACTGGCTGTCTCGTTGATTGGTTGGTTGGTTGGTCAGTCGGTCGTTTGGTTGGTTTTTTGGCTAGCTGGTTTGTTGATTTGTTGGCTGGTTCGCTGCTGGCTTGCTGGAGCAGTGTTTAGTTGTCTCAGACATTGTCCTCATGTTCTACTGTTGAATTTTTTTCACCATTATATGTAATGCCATCTATTTGGTCATTTCTTTTTGCCATAAGTTCATTCCCGGTTTATTCAGTGTAGTTTGAATTGTTGAGTTTTCTCACGCCAATCATATCTGATTAGATTACCACAGCAGGTAATGCTGTATTATATCTAATAACACTGACATTACCATTGCAGGAAATGCTGTATTATGACTGCCTGAGTGACGTCATCATACCTGGCTCATTCTATCCAAGGATAAAATATACGTTTAATCGATGTCAGTTTAGTGTTAGTCCATCGTCGTTTATAGTGAACCAACATTTAATCAAAATTGGATTGATACTTGGTGTTTAGTGGGATCTCGTTGCTGACAGACTTGGTTGACCGGATGTAGACACGTACTTCCGGTGTATTCAGACAGTCAATGTGATTGTATGATTTATTGGGATCGTATTCTCGTACTTCCTGTGTATTGAGACAGTAATGTGATTGGTCGATTTATTGGTATCGTATTCTCAATGAAATGATATCTGATAACGAGAACAATCTGTGGTGAAAGGCAGAACATCGACCCAGACATCAGACATTGAATCCATGTGACTTTAATGTTGGTCCAACGTCGTAGACAGTGGACAAAGGTTAAAACAATAGCGGCTAGACCGGTTTGTGTTTGCTGGCAGCTGTGATCCTGGGGTGACAGGCCGGCCCCGATGGCTCATACGTATCGGCTGGGGCTTGTAACCTGGGGTTCGAGTCCCGGTTGGGCCGGAGATTTGTCATCGTAGTTGTGCATATACAGTGCTACGAACTGTTAAAATGCATAGAGTGTACAGTTTTGCCTATGGTAATATGCACTATGAAGAATCCTTCAAGTCATTCGAAATAAGAGTAGGGCATAGTCCCGGCTTCGTGTTTCCTTCTGTCGCGATATTGCCATGATTGTGCAGAAAGCGACGTAAAGCAATATTCATATATATCCTGGGGTGACTGTGTGATATATAAGTTATTTAGATCTTCGTTTACGGTTCATATTCTATCTGTATGATTAGGTATGGTAACATGTGATCCTGGGTGGCTGTGATATATCGTACACTTGGAGTTAGAATGTGCCAAACTACCACTTTGTAAAGTGACAGTCAGTCATATAGAAAGGAGGAAAGGGAAAGCGTGTTAAACGTGTGTAGTACACGTTTGTCTGAGGTAACATATGGTCTGTTTGTAACTGACGTCATCTGTCAGACAGACGTGTGTTTAACGTCACGTCATCTGTAATCAGGCCTCGGTTTTACTAGTCTGACTTAAGTAAAAAAATTGTCTTAACTAACAACATGTGATTACTTCTCAACCAATCTGTCAGCTCAAGACTGACTTAAGTCCACTGACTTAAGACCAATTAATGCTGGTGAGACCGGCCCCTGGTGTTTGACTCACGCTCAGCCGTTATCATCATCATCACATTCATATTTCATAATTGTCATATTTTTTGCCTTTGATTTGAAATAACAAAAAATGCCAGACATGTAAGAACGCACACATCAGAATATATAAATGGTAATGACATGATCGTGATCAAATAATGCGTGTAACGTTACATATTACATTAATGTTATCAGTAACATTTACAAAACACCAATACATGAGAATTACCGCATTTTATTGAAGCTGATTTGTCTCACCCCCCGCTGATGTTATCATATATCATGTTATTAGAGGTTCGTATCCGCTGCGTTATAAGCTAGGTAGCTGTTAAGATAATTGTGTTATTTCATTATTTCCTGCCGGGTAATTTCATCACATTTGATTATCTCATCATCGTGGCGATTGCTATCGTAACGTTGTCCTATGATTGCTCATCTATAACATGAGCCTCATTTAATTAATATCAGGTGGATAAACTACATAATTTGATCAAAAACAGGAGGCATGTCCACCAGGCTGATCCCCTGGCTCTATACCCGCCGTCGGATTAGCTTGTATCGCATGTTTTTCGCCGCTTTCTCAGTCAATTATCAACCGATTTTCATGAAATTTTGCTATCTGGCAAGTAATGCAAAAAAAAGCTTTAATTTAACCAGTTTAACGGGTTTATAGAGGGACGTCGTGACTCGAAAATAGTCCTTGCAAAATTTCATCAAAATCGGTTGAGAATTGACTGAGAAATCGGCGAATGAAATGAAATGAAATGAGTCGGGCTTTAGGCCACCTTTGTGCACATATAGGCTAAACTGGGCCAGGAGAACCTCCTGAGGATGGTGGGATGATTGAGATGACACTGTCCTCCAGACACAGGATTCGAAATTCGAGCCCTGGCGGTCTGAGGCCGAGCACGCTACCACTCGGTCACGGAGGCTCCCCACAATACTAACTTTCACACGTGGATGGGGAAGAAACAGTTTTGTTTCTTTCAAACCGCCGAGACCGGGAACCGAACCCCGGACTCTGGCGTGAAAGGCAGCGGTGCTAACCACTACCCTAGGGCCCCTGCCCCGGCGAAAAACATGCGATACAAGTTAATCTGACGGCGGTTATAAATATATCACTTAGGCCAATATCACCTAACCCTTTAACCGCCGGTGCCGTATATATTCGGGTTTTCATTTTTTATTAGCACATTAAGTACCACCTTTAAAACATGTTAAAGATCAAATGTGATATCAATCAGCAATATTTGAAAACAGTTGACCTCCATTTGGTCAAATCTGAATAATTTTCACTCACTTGAAGTTGTAGATCGCGTCAGCGAGACACAACTTCAAGTGGGTGAAAATTCAGATTGAATAATCTGGCGGTTAAAGGGTTAGAGTGATATAAATATATCACACGCATACTGAATTATTAACACCTACTGTTCTTTTGTTTGTCAGTCAACTTCCATTATCGATGTAGCCTGCGCGAATTCAGAACACCGGGCCCGGATGTCGAATCCTGTGTCAGGAGGGCAGTGTAATTTGTTTTATCTCACCATCCTCAGGGGGTTCAGCAATGTTTCGTCAAGCCCTATTCATTCATTCATTCATTTATTCATTCATTCATTCACTCATTCATTCATTCATTCATTCATTCATTCATTCATTCATTCATTCAATCATTCATTTATTCGTTCGCTCGTTCGTTCGCTCGTTCGTTAGTTTGTTCATTCATTCGTTCTTTTATTCATTCATTTATTCATTCATTCATTCATTCATTTATCCGTTCGTTCGTTCGTTCGTTCGTTCGATCGTTCGTTCGTTCGTTCGTTTCTTCATTCGTTCGCTCTTTTATTCATTCATTCATTCATTCATTCATTCATTCATTCATTCATTCATTCATTCATTCATTCATTCATTCATTCATTCATTCAATCATTCATTCATTCATTCATTCATTCATTCATTCATTCATTTATTCATTCATTCATTTATCCGTTCGTTCGTTCGTTTCTTCGTTCGTTTCTTCATTCGTTCGTTCTTTTATTCATTCATTCATTCATTCATTCATTCATTCATTCATTCATTCATTCATTCATTCATTCATTCGTTCTTTTATTCATTCATTTATTTGTTTGTTCGTTCGTTCATTCGTTCGTTCGTTCGTTCGATCGTTCGTTCGTTCGTTCGTTCGTTTGTTAGTTCGTTAGTTCGATCATTCGTTCGTTCGTTTTTTTACTCATTTATCCATTCCTTTATTCACCCCGGGAGAGTACATGTTGTATACTATGGCAGGTTGTGGACACGAACTTGGAATACCAGACTGAAATAATGACAGAATAAAAGATGTCATTGAGCGACGGATGTTTACACCTTGTTACACCCCTCTTCTGGTCCCACCACCCTAAATGCGCCGAAATCCAAGGGGGGGGGGGGTGGCTACTGACTAGAGAGTGCGTACACAAATTACTGCTTTATATGGTTGTTTCTGCTTCTGGTGAAATAAAAAAAAAATACGGGAATGTTGTAATTTTGTGTATAATTTGCAAGCACACATTGTTTTCTTCATGTGTGACATGAGGTATAACTGTGTTGTGAGATTTTCGGATGGTTACAGGGGGTGAGAAGAATGTGTGTATTTTCTGGGAATAGGCGTAAGAATATTTGGCGAAATCTGGGCAAGTTTGACCATTTCACCCTCAGGGGAGAGTAGCTCGAAACGGTACTTGATAGCATACCTTTTTCGGACCTGTTTTTG
Source organism: Flabesymbios commensalis (assembly GCA_964017125.1). Lineage (NCBI taxonomy): Eukaryota > Metazoa > Annelida > Polychaeta > Terebellida > Flabelligeridae > Flabesymbios > Flabesymbios commensalis. The sequence continues at coordinate 1,394,128 of OZ024908.1, forward strand.
AAAAAGGACAGCTGAGGCTTTATTATGGTGTATCACATAGGGGCGTAAGTAGGGACCATAATGGTGAATTCGGCCCTTAGAATGTTGGTATTATACATGTGTTTCAATGGGACTGGCATTTGGGGTGGTGAGACCTCATCACGCAGCAGTCGTATCTTCACGCAGTTTCCTGTTCTCATCACGTCTCACTGGTGCTGATCTCGGTGTACCCACGTCCAGCTCTCATATCACGTGATGCAGCTGGGTTTACGTCACATGATCAGTCATGTGTAATCACGTGATAATGCTGTAGAGCTATATCACAGCTTGATCATTGTCAAATCCGTGCATTAACCATTTCAAGCCAGAATTTGCCATCGTCATCTTCATCCACTACAAGCCGCGAATTGATGTCGCGATTCTCGACTAGATCACTTGAAGTGGGTGGTAAAGTAAAGAAAATTGCCATGTATTGGTAAAACAGTTTCATGGAAATTTTCCATCTGAAACCCTTGGTTGTAGGAAAATTAGGTCCGTTTTCAGGAATGTAAAATGATGCTTTAATGCATCGTGAGGGCTTAAAGGGTTAAACTGCAGCTTGGCTATGGAAACTTTTTACTGTAATACACATAATCCACCCTACTTGATATTCTCCATTAATATATGAACACTCAGATAAACGGTAATATCAAATATTTCCAACTTGAGAATATGTAGAGATATGTTTATTATTTATGCCTAAAATAACGGATATTTATATAGCCAATGTACAGATGTCTTGTTTTGCAACGAAGTCAACTAACCAACTGACCAGCTAGTTATTTACGAAGTCATCCAACCAACTGGCGAGTTTTTAAGCAAGTGGATTTTTTATCAATTTTTAATATTCACCAGCATGACACACTAAAATATTGACAACATAAAATACATACTAGATAATGATATGACGCATAATTATATGTTGATATATGTGCAGCATGTATCGTGCGTGTGAGAACGGAAAATAGCAGATCAGAATGCACGGCAAGCACCGCTTGACCTGAAGTGATTTTTATTTCGGCCTACTATCAGGACGGGACCGACATTAACTCGTCAAAGCTGGCATGACCACTGAAATAGCATGGCACAGTGTACAATGTAGGGTATGAAACGTCTGTATTGTAAACTCCATTTAGCTTAAAAAACGGAAATGAGAAGTCAGTTCACAACTGGACTTTTCTTCACTGATAAATTGTGAATCAATTGGAATGGACGATTGAACAATTGATGTAATATCAGTAATGAAACATCTAATTCACCAGCAACGCCCTTAACCCTCTAAGCCCTCACGATGCATTAAAGCATCATTTTACATCCCTCAAAACAGACTTCATTTTCCTACAACTGGGGATTTTTTAATGAGAATTCCCATGAAACACGTTTACCCATACATGGCAATTTTCTTTAATTTTTAAACCACATCAAGTCATTTTTGTCCACTAGAAGTCGAGAATTGCGACAGCAATTCGCGGCTTGTAGTGGACAAAGATGACAATGGTAAATTCAGGCTTGAAAGCTTAAAGTTCTGAAAAACGTTTTTATAAGCCATGGAGACCAAAGGTTTTTTTTTAATTTGTAATCACCATAAATATCTTAGTTAGCCCGTTCGCTTCATTTGAATACCTATTTGTTATGTGTTTACGACTTTATGGTCATAATAAATAGTTTTACTCTTTCAGTGCGGGGATCAACTTTAAACGTTATAATCTGATGTCAACAGATGTCAGATTCTAACGTCTATCTCGATCCCCGCTCGTTAAGTGCTGCATTACGCATTGACGTTAGTGACTTGAAGCTGATGCAATACAAGCTTCAAATAAATAAAAAAATACTTATTATGTTTAACCCTTTAAGCGCTGAGCTATTGCATTTAAATTGTAACCCTTAAAACGCTTAATTCTTTTTGTAAAATTCATGGAGACCAAAGTTTTTTTTTTCAATTTTAAAGTCGCTCCCCGCGCTGTAAATGACGACTAAAGTCGCTCCCCGCACTGTAAGGGTTAACCCTTCTCCCTCTAAGTTATTGTATTGAAATTTTAACCAACTTGTGAAAATTACTTCATTTTTTCATTTAATACGATTTGTATTCTCAATAACAATGCTTTTACTAAAAGGATGGATTAAAAGCGATTAAAGTCGTGATCAGCCCTTAACCCTTTGAGCCCTCACGATGCATTAAAGCCTCATTTTACATCCCTGATAACAGACTTAATTCTCCTACAATTAAGAGTTTTAGAAAGAAAATTCATATCGAACTGGTTTACCAATACTTAGCAATTTTCTTTAATTTTTCACCTATTTCAAATCATCTTCGTCCACTACAAATCCAGAATTGCGACAGCAATTCATGTCTTGTAGTGGATGAAGATGACGATGATATTCAAGCTTGAAAGGGTTAAAGGGGTGATATTCTAATTGTAAAAATAGTGTAGGTGTACTTTATTTGAGATCAATATCTTTATATTTACGAATTACGATCGATGTGTGTACGTTGAAGGATCAGATCAAGCGCCACATATTAAAAATACGATACACAGAAATACGTTAATTGTCCAAATTCCACTGATTGATCTTAGCGTGACCTTTAGCTATCAGAAGGTCAATCAGATTGTGGCCGCCATTATGGACAGGTGCTCCGCGAAGCGTGGAAATCTGAGACACCTAGTGGTGGCTATTATCATTACTCCCACATTAGGCGTGATTTCAGACGGGATTTTGACGTGATCAGTAAATTTCCCAGTGGACTACTCTGCATAGTGTGTCAAGGTGGCGGGTGTACATATTAGGGGAAGAAAGGATTCGGTTGTGACGAATCGCAATTTGGGTTCAGTTTGAAAAATGACCTGCATTTAATGTTTGCAAACTATGATAATTTGTGGGAAAAACGAAGTCCATTTTTTCATTTATTTTGTAAGGGATTTTTATATAGCTAAACTGTCATTTCTCTGTCCTGCCCTGTCCGATTCTACCCAGCTCTGCTCTGCCTTGTTTTGCTCTGTTATGCCTTGTTCTGCACTGCTCCGATCTGATCTTTTTATCTTTTGCTCTACTCTGACCTAGTTCAACTATTGTTTTACTTTTGTTCTGCTGTTGTTCTGCTGTTGTTCTGCTCTTGTTCTGTTCTTGTTCTGTTCTTGATCTGTTCTTGTTCTTCTCTTCTTCTGTTCTTGTTCTGCTCTTGCTCTGTTCTTGTTCTGCTCTTGCTCTGTTCTTGTTCTGCTCTTGCTCTGCTCTTGTTCTGCTCTTGTTCTGTTCTTGTTCTGTTCTTGTTCTTCTCTTGTTCTGTTCTTGTTCTGCTCTTGTTCTGTTCTTGTTCTGCTCTTGCTCTGTTCTTGTTCTGCTCTTGCTCTGCTCTTGTTCTGCTTTTGTTCTGTTCTTGTTCTGCTCTTGTTCTGTTCTTGTTCTGTTCTTGTTCTTCTCTTGTTTTGTTCTTGTTCTGCTCTTGTTCAGCTCTTGTTCCTTTCTTGTTCTGCTCTTGTTCTGTTCTTGTTCTGCTCTTGTTCTGTTCTTGTTCTGTTCTTGATCTGCTGTTGTTCTGCTCTTGTTCTGTTCTTGTTCTGTTCTTGTTCTGCTCTTGTCCTGTTCTTGTTCTTCTCGTTTTCAGCTCTTGTTCTGCTCTTGTTCAGCTCTTGTTCTGCTCTTGTGCTGCTCTTGTTCTGTTCTTGTTCTGCTCTTGTTCTGCTCTTGTTCTGTCCTTGTTCTGTTCTTGTTCTGTTCTTGTTCTGTCCTTGTTCTGCTCTTGATCTGCTCTTGTGCTGCTCTTGTTCTGCTCTTGTTATGCTCTTGTTCTGTTCTTGTTCTGTTCTTGTTCTGTTCTTGATCTGCTGTTGTCCTGTTCTTGTTCTGTTCCTGTTCTGTTCTTGTTCTGTTCTTGATCTGCTGTTGTTCTGTTCTTGTTCTGTTCTTGTTCTGTTCTTGTTCTGCTCTTGTTCTGTTCTTGTTCTGTTCTTGATCTGCTGTTGTTCTGTTCTTGTTCTGTTCTTGTTCTGTTCTTGTTCTGCTCTTGTTCTGTTCTTGTTCTGTTCTTGATCTGCTGTTGTTCTGTTCTTGTTCTGTTCTTGTTCTGTTCTTGTTCTGCTCTTGATCTGCTGTTGTTCTGTTCTTGTTCTGTTCTTGTTCTGTTCTTGTTCTGCTCTTGTTCTGTTCTTGTTCTGTTCTTGATCTGCTGTTGTTCTGTTCTTGTTCTGTTTTGTTCTGTTCTTGTTCTGTTCTTGCTCTGCTCTTGTTCTGCTCTTGTTCTGTTCTTGTTCTGCTCTTGTTCAGTTCTTGTTCTGTTCTTGTTCTTCTCTTGTTTTGTTCTTGTTCTGCTCTTGTTCAGCTCTTGTTCCTTTCTTGTTCTGCTCTTGTTCTGTTCTTGTTCTGCTCTTGTTCTGTTCTTGTTCTGTTCTTGATCTGCTGTTGTTCTGTTCTTGTTCTGTTCTTGTTCTGTTCTTGTTCTGCTGTTGTTCTGTTCTTGTTCTGTTCTTGTTCTGTTCTTGTTCTGCTCTTGTTCTGTTCTTGTTCTGTTCTTGATCTGCTGTTGTTCTGCTCTTGTTCTGTTCTTGTTCTGTTCTTGTTCTGCTCTTGTTCTGTTCTTGTTCTTCTCGTTTTCAGCTCTTGTTCTGCTCTTGTTCTGCTCTTGTTTTGTTCTTGTTCTGCTCTTGTTCTGCTCTTGTTCAGCTCTTGTTCCTTTCTTGTTCTGCTCTTGTTCTGCTCTTGTTCTGTTCTTGTTTTTCTCTTGTTTTGTTCTTTTTCTCCTCTTGTTCTGCTCTTGTTCTGCTCTTGTTCTGTTCTTGTTCTGTTCTTGTTCTGCTCTTGTGCTGCTCTTGCTCTGCTGTTGTTCTGTTCTTGTTCTGTTCTTGTTCTGCTCTTGTTCTGTTCTTGTTCTTCTGGTTTTCAGCTCTTGTTCTGCTCTTGTGCTGCTCTTGTTCTGTTCTTGTTTTGCTCTTGTTCTGCTCTTGTTATGTTCTTGTTCTGCTCTTGTTCTGCTCTTGTTCTGCTCTTGTTCTGTTCTTGTTCTGCTCTTGTTCTGCTCTTGTTCTGCTGTTGTTCTGTTCTTGTTCAGCTCTTGTTCCGTTCTTGTTCTGTTCTTGTTCTGTTCTTGTTCTGTTCTTGTTCTGCTCTTGTTCTGTTCTTGTTCTTCTCTTGTTTTGTTCTTGTTCTGTTCTTGTTCTGCTCTTGTTCTGTTCTTGTTCTTCTCTCGTTTTGTTCTTGTTCTGCTCACGTTCAGCTCTTGTTCCTTTCTTGTTCTGCTCTTGTTCTGCTCTTGCTCTGTTCTTGTTCTGCTCTTGTTCTGTTCTTGTTCTGCTCTTGTTCTGTTCTTGTTCTGCTCTATTTCTGTTCTTGTTCTGTTCTTGCTCTCCTCTTGTTCTGCTCTTGTTCTGTTTTTGTTGTGTTCTTGTTCTGCTCTTGTTCTGCTCTTGTTCTGCCCTTGTTCTGCTCTTGTTCTGCTCTTGTTATGTTCTTGTTCTGCTCTTGTTCTGTTCTTGTTCTGTTCTTGTTCTTCTCTTGTTTTGTTCTTGTTCTGCTCTTGTTCTGTTCTTGTTCTGTTCTTGTTCTTCTCTTGTTCTGTTCTTGTTCTGCTCTTGTTCTGTTCTTGTTCTGTTCTTGCTCTCCTCTTGTTCTGCTCTTGTTCTGTTCTTGTTGTGTTCTTGTTCTGCTCTTGTTCTGCTCTTGTTCTGCTCTTGTTCTGCTCTTGTTCTGTTCTTGTTCTGTTCTTGTTCTTCTCTTGTTCTGTTCTTGTTCTGTTCTTGTTCTTCTCTTGTTCTGTTCTTGTTCTGCTCTTGTTCAGCTCTTGTTCCTTTCTTGTTCTGCTCTTGTTCTGCTCTTGCTCTGTTCTTGTTCTGCTCTTGTTCTGCTCTTGTTCTATTCTTGTTCTGCTCTTGTTCTGTTCTTGTTCTGTTCTTGTTCTGCTCTTGTTTTGTTCTTGTTCTGCTCTTGTTCTGATCTTGCTCTGTTCTTGTTCTGCTCTTGCTCTGTTCTTGTTCTGTTCTTGTTCTGCTCTTGTTCTGCTCTTGTTCTGCTCTTGTTCTGCTCTTGCTCTGTTCTTGTTCTGCTCTTGTTCTGTTCTTGTTCTGCTCTTGTTCTGCTCTTGTTATGCTCTTGTTCTGTTCTTGTTCTGTTCTTGATCTGCTGTTGTTCTGTTCTTGTTCTGCTCTTGTTCTGCTCTTGTTCTGTTCTTGTTCTGTTCTTGTTCTGCTCTTGTTCTGTTCTTGTTCTGCTCTTGTTCTGCTCTTGTTCTTTTCTTGTTCTGTTCTTGTTCTGCTGCTGTTCTGTTCTTGTTCTGTTCGTTTTTTGCTCTAGCTCTGCTCTTGTTCAACTGTTTTTGTTCCGCTTTTGTTCAGCTCCTAATTTGCTTTTACCTTTGTTCTGTTATTGTTTTTCTCTTTGTTGCACAACTCTTGGTTACTTTATTTTTTGCTTTGAATACACCCATCCTATTTCGCACATCATAGACACTTTCACGGTTTGTCAACAACTTTTAACTTCGATATGTAATGCTTCCAGTGTAGGCCCTACTTTTTTATTACCTTATTATTTTTTACATTTATTGCATTATTGCCCTTTTATTCTGTTAGTAGATGCACATTGATTATTTACTAATTCTCTTGGCGCAGTGTGATATGTTTCCATTATTGAATCCTCTTTTCGCAATGCCATGTCTCCATGTATCTTCATTGATGTATCTAGCAGCATGAAGGGCAGAACATGCTATAAACATGTCACTGTACCAGGGATAAACCGTGTCCATCCCACATCATCCAATAAAAGTCTGGCCAGATCCACGTGGATTACCCTCTATGGACATCTATCATCGTGGTCATCTGGCTGGAATCACTCAGACATCACTAACTTTCCATATCACGATAGATTATTGACCTTGACTGACCGCTAAATGCTGTGCATGATGTGGTCAGGCTGCGGGTCAAGCCTTAGTCTGGCCAACCTCACACCTCTTCACACTCTCCAGTCACTGACCATAATGGGTGACATTCTATACGCTTCTGACCCTTGTATCAATACACAGTGATTTTTCGCATGATTCCAGAAAATGTGTAATCTAGCGAACACGAAATTACATCTGTTGTATGAATAATTCATTTAATTATCTATCAGTGTAGATAATAAAGGAACCATTATTATTATATTAAACTCAGATCATGAAGACGACATGGATAAAGGATTTATCTCAAATTGCTTTAGTCTGCCCAATCCCTGTATCATCCGGCTGGATAATCTCACATTGCTTTACTGAACACAAACTACTGGAGATAAGAGAACGGGACGCTGTCTGGATCTAAACAAGGTCATGTCAAGGTCAAGGTCAGAGATAGAGAACATGAGATGTGTATGGCCACCACACGTCCCCAAATTTAACACACCATGGTAGGGTCCGTATTCTCATACAAGTTACGATATATCGTAGCCTTGTGATTGGTCGAGATGGTCATCTCGACCAATCAGAAGCCTACGATATATCGTAACTTGAACGAGAATATGGGCCCAGGGCCCTGGGCCCATATTCTCGTACAAGTTACAATATAGGTCAATAACTCATATTAAACTAGGACGTTCTCATTTCGATTTCATATACAATTTGTTATGTGCATATTCACAATAGTCCAGTTGCCGTCCATAAAACCTAAGAAATTGTGAGAAGTGTAATGTTTTTCATTGATTCATGATCCCAATGGGTCAATGAACATATTCAGCTTTGTTGCCCCTGACGGCAACTTCGCGCAACATTTTTTTACCGCTTATATGGGGGTACCCCCGAGCCTGTCTAAAATTAGAGGGTAAGGTTACGCAAACGTCTGTCGTTTATGTTGTGATAAACCAATCTGCACGTGCGATCTACCATATAGCAAATAAATAAATTTCCGTTCTAATGATATATCACACATCGCAGTAGAGTAAGCAGTTGACTTTCCACGCTCAAGCATGATTTTTTTTATTATAAAATAATCAAAATGAACAACAAAACAAACGATGCAACATGGTGAAAGAAACAAGTTAATGAAAAGTAATTATTGAACATATCGATATCTGGCCATATTTTCTGAACCCAGATGTGTGTATGCTTAAAAATTAGTGTTATTTATATTGATAAATGTCGTTATTTTAAATGGAAAAATATGTGTATTTAGCATGGGTTGACATCTAAAACTTTTTCTAAAACTTTTTTTTTCGGAATTTTTGTGTATAATTTTGTATCCACTTGTTTTTACAAAAATTGTGTTTACTGAATTCAGATCTGTAGGGTAACATTCTATATTTGGTGACCTTCTCCTTCAAATTAGCAAAACACAAAATAACTGCCAAACTTTTAATAAACCCCCGTATTTTCTATGTTTTTTCACACATGAGAGCACAACTGATAGTTTCTGCAACGTTTTTATTATATATTTTAATCTGATGTCTTTGGAAAGAAATAACCTTTATTTGACCTTTAAATATAAGATGTCATATATATGTTACTATAACTATACCGCTAAAATTGTGGACGATAATATGATTTATTTTTGGAAATTTAGTGCACCAGAAATAACCGTTACTGACGAATAAATTGAAATGAAAAAAAATTCAAAATGACCGCGAAATTCACTTTCAGATGAACAAGAAACAAAATGAAAATTAAACTTTTTTTATATTTGTGGCCCGAAATTGCTCGATTTTTTTTTATGACTTAGGGGGGGGGGACATTTCCTATGTTTATTGTTCATCATCTGACCATCGTAAAATCGTAAAATCCAAGATGGACGCCATTTTACATATTTACTATCAAAATAATGACGTCATTTTAAATACTACGCACATCAAAGCATGTTAGAATATGCTGTCATTAAACACAGTTTCGAATGACTTGCAACTTAATCAGCCGTATTACGTAGTCTATGTTTTAGTTTTCCATTAAACGAATGTTGTTTATGGTATTATAGTTCACGTGCATAAAAACAGCTTTTATTTGTGTGTTGGTGGTAACCATTTTGAATTGGAAGGTTAAATGGATGGCATCATGCACAAGTGGGCTAAACAACATTAAAAAAAAAATGAAAATGTACGTCATTGATAGCAAAAACTGGATCAATATACTATTTGGTCACTGATTTTGTTACCTTTTCGTGTTAATTTGTATTTATTCGTTTTATCCTGTACTTCATGTTGCTGCAAGATTTTTTCTCAAAATCATGCAAATGTGGGTTAGCCCACTTGTGCATGATGCCATCCAAATATAGGTCATTTTGATAGAAAAACATGAGACATAAATTTATCAACTCTAAATCATACAGAAACCAGAAATCGTGCAATAATATGTAACAAAAATATGGAACATATGTGGTTTTGGCGGCCATTTTTAGTTTTGCTTATTTAAAAGTGAATGACTCCAAAGATAGAATGTTAACCGACATATTCGAATTCAGCACACCCAAATTATGCACAAACAAGCGGAACAAATAATTTGCCCTCAAATGGCAAGCAATGTTCAGTGTTCATATTTCAACCCAGGCTAAATACACACATTTAAAAAAAAGGCTGCAATATTCTCGCATTTAAATATATATATGCCATGTACAAAACTAAATACCACTCAGTTTTATGCAAAGACACTACTGGATTCAGAAAACACAAGTCAATTATAGATATGGCCAATAATTATGTTTTATTTAGTAGTTACCATCGACCATGTTAACTAGCTTGTTTTGTCTTCGATTTTGATTTTATTTGTAATATATTTGTGCATATAAAGCACTCAAATTCTAGACAACGTGGTGGAGGCCTGACCCAGTCTTTTGCTGGGCAGTATAAAACCCATGACATTTACTGAACGTATCAGACCAAGACGCTGCCCCAACTTTAAAACAACATGTGGTCAGTATCTTGAGATTTTGTAGCCAGAAAACACGAGAAGTTGACCCAATATCGGTTAGATTTTAGTCCACCGTCTGCGACGCTGGCCCACATTAAACTAACATTGGTTTAGCATGTCATGTTGGTTAAATAGTGTCGCTGGGCTCGGCTGTCCCTTCCACCCAATCACTTCAGTCGTCTCCAAACCAAGTCCCACAGTCCGTATCGTTTTAGTAATAAGCAGTAATAATACGTTTATGTAGATGTTGACAAGGTCAAGGCCGGCTAGACACAGTGGTCAAGGTCATTACACCGCTATGTGCCCGTGTTATTTATGATTAGTATGGTCACTGTGAACGTAACAGGTCACATGTCGTAGGTCACAAGGTCATACCCATAATACACCAGCTAGTGATAAAATGCTGTTTAACCCTTTAACCCCTCACGATGCATTAAAGCATCATTTTGCATCTCTGAAAACTTACCTAATTTTCCTACAACCATGGGTTTTAGAACGAAAATTTCCATGAAAATGGTTTACCAATACATGACAATTTTCTTTGATTTTTAAACCACATCAAATCATCTTCATCCGCTACAAGTCGAGAATTGCGACAGCAATTCGCGGCTTGTGGTGGATAAAATGTCAATGGTAAATTCAGGCTTTAAAGAGTTAAACCCTTAAGCAAATGTGGTCTCACTACGACGGCAGTTATGGCGGGCTTTGCCTTTGGGCTTTGCGCGCTGTCTGGGCGGCCTTATCATTACCTGAAAAATAGTCCCTTCTTGTCTATAGAGAAATATAATAGCATACGTCTTTTAGTTTATATTATTTTTAAAACTGTTTTAGTTTATATACTGTGTTGTTAAACATGTTAAACGTAAAAAAAATGTATAGATAATTGCACATAGATAATTGTATAGATCAGAAGAAGAACGTGTTAACGACTGCTCACAGATGTGCCACGAGTCGATACAAGTGTGAGAATATCTCCTGGAAGCAGAATGAGCTAACGACTGTACATTGTAGTTTAGTTGAGATTTATTCAGTACCCATTGACAATAGCAAAACATGATTAATAGTGACACGCATTAAAAAGATCATGGTCCGCAAAATCATTGTCACCAGGGAATAAAACACTGACCCGTTTCTTGGTAGGTCACTTATCTCCACAACAGGCCCACGCGTATTTGTTATTAATAGATACAGGTTTGAGAATGTCTCCTGGACTGAAAGCAGACAGTGTTAACTAGTAGAAATCGCCCCCTGCGTGGATTGGCTCAAGCTCCACATAAATTACAAACTCTTTCTCGACCCCGAACAGGCGCAGAATTAGATCTGATTTATTAAACACAATATGGTCTTCATCAATGACACACTCTGTCACCACCCCGGGCATAAAGGTTTTATGGTGGCTTATGCCAACCTTAAAAGCAGAGTTTAGCATAATTTATCCATTTAACTGCCCAGGTCTCTCACCCAGATCATTTAGTGTGGAGATCTATGGGCCATCCTGTTGTAAAAAAACAATTTTCTGAAAGATGACCGAGGTCGATCAAGTCCGTAATAAACCGTGTTTCTAGAGGGACCCAGCAAACATGATATCATTAACCTAATGTTGGTTCAATGTTGATCCACCGTCTGCGACGCTGGCCCAACTTTTCACCAACATTGGCTCAATGTCTTTTCTAGGGAGCTGTCACTGCCGCAATATGACATACCACATCTCTGTAGAGTAAGATGTCACTGATGGAATATAGATTTTTCGAAAAATAGAAAACATCACTTTTTATATGACCACCTTAGATTTTAATCCGCAGATGATGGCACGAGATGATCGCTCTTACTGCACAACATATGGTAAAGCTGCCTCTTGGGATGAGATAATTTCAATTTTGTCAATTTTGAAAGTTTAATTTATATGAAGCTATTTAACCTACTGATCTTAAAAAAAATATAAAAATGTAATAAGAACAATGTTAAGGCACTGAAAAAGACGAAACAATCTATATATCCAAGAAATATACTTATATGTAAACAAGTTTGTTTATAGCATTCCACAATATAGACGACAAATACTGACCATATCAGACGGCATGTTCAAAGTAACCACATATTTACATCAATAGCTGCCGCCCTTAATTGCTGTGAGAACGGGTTGATCAGGGGGGTTCCCCCGCAGCACCGAATGTCTGCTCAACGCTGGGCCGACGGCATCAACATGTGGCCCAATGCTGTAGGACCATTCAAACGTCCTTTAGCAGGTGTTTAGTTATACAAAAAGTTTGTCTGGGTTACAGTCGGCTTCATAAAAGTATGAATAAAAAATATTTAAAAAAAATCTAAAAATCCCGTAAAAAACAAAATAATGATCTGTGGGATACACTACTTCATTACAAAATAAAAAAAGAAAATTGATTTCATCCCAAGGAACTGTTTTAACTCGGGGGGGGGGGGGGGTAATGAAGGTAGGTTATACATCTGAGATACAGCTGCTCTCAGCTCACCATATCTGATCCAGGACTTGGTTAGTCAGACAAAAATTATTATAGGACAGACCTACTTGCAGATATTATTAAAATCCCACACAAGAAAACATGATATGCTGCTATATACTACATCAATTCGTGCGCCAAGCCGCTTCCCACAGCTAATGTTATCAAATCGTCACCTTGTCATTAAAGGGTCACATATGACGCGTTATAGGCAGGATATTTCTTAAGATAATTAGGTTATTTCATTATTTCTAGGAGGGTAATTTCATCACATGTGATGGTTTCATCATCGTAGCGATTACGTTGGTCATCTATAAAAGTAGCTTCATCAAATAACCATATGGTGGATCAGTTACATAATTAGGCTAAAAACGGAAAAATGCATGTATGCCCATCTGCCTGCATACCTGCTGGGAAGGCTACCAGATGCTTATCTGTCTTGCCTGCCTGCCATCCTGTCTGCCTGCCTGCCTGCCATCCTGCTTGCCTGCCTGTCTGCCTGCCTGCCTGCCATCCTGCTTGCCTGCCTGTCTGCCTGCCTGCCTGTCTACGTTTATGTAGGTGTAGACAATGTCAAGGTCGGCTAGACACAGTGATCAAGGTCATTACACCGCTATGTGCCCGTGTTATTTATGATTAGTATGGTCACTGTGAACGTAACAGGTCATAGGTCACATGTCGTAGGTCACAGATCCATACCCATAATACACCAGCCATTGATAAAATGCTGTTTTACCCCTTTAAGCCTTCACGATGCATTAAAGCATTATTTTACATCCCTGAAAACAGACTTAATTTTCCTACAACCAAGGGTTTTAAAACGAAAATTCCCATGAAACTTGTTTACCAATACATGGTAATTTACCTTTATTTTTAAACCACATCAAATCATCTTCATCCACTACAAGTCGAGAATTGCGGCAATTCGCGGCTTGTAGTGAATGTAGTAGTAGTGTAGTGGATTGTAGTGGACGTAGTAGCCACTGGCTTGTAGTGGACGAAGATGACAATGGCAAATTCAGGCTTTAAAACCCTTCAGCAAATGTGGTCCCAGTACGGCGGCAGTTATCAGTTATGTCGGGCTTTGCCTTTGGGCTGTGCGGGCTGTCTGGGCGGCCTTATCATTACCTGAAAAATAGTTCCTTCTTGTCTATAGAGACTATTATAGCATACGTCTTTCAGTTTATATAGTTTTTAAAACTGTTTTAGTTTACATATTGTGTTGTTAAACATGCTAAACGTAAAAAAATGTATAGATAATTGCACATAGATAATTGTATAGATCGGAAGAAGAACGTGTTAACGACTGCTCACAGATGTGCCACAAGTAGATAAAGTCTGAGAATATCTCCTGGAAGCAGAATGAGTTAGCGACTGCACATTTTAGTTTAGTTCAGATTTATTCAGTACCAATTGACAATAGCAAAACATGATTAATAGTGACACGCAATAAAAAGATCATAGTCCACCAAATCATTGTCACCAGGGAATAAAACACTGACACGTTTTTTTGGTAGGTTACTTATTTCCACAACAGGCCCACGTGTATGTGTTATTAATAGATAAGGGTCTGAGAATGTCTCCTGGACTGAAAGCAGACAGTAGAAATCGCCCCCTGCATGGATTGGCTCAAGCTCTACATAAATGACTAACTCTGTCTGGACCACAAACTGGTGCAGAACGGGATCTGATTTATCAAAGCACAATATGGTCTTCATCAATGACACACTCTATCACCACCCCGGGCATAAAGGTTTTATGGTGGTTTATGCCAACCTTAAAAGCAGAGTTTAGCATAATGTATCCATTTAACTGCCCAGGTCTCTCACCCAGATCATTTAGTGTGGAGATCTATGAGAAATCCTGCTGTAAAAAGACAATTTTCTGAAAGATGACCGAGGTCGATCAAGTCCGTAATAAACATCTGCACCAGTCCAGTCTTAATACACGCAGAGCATGGCTCTAGCCTGGACAACTAGTGTGTACGGGAACTGCATATTAGAGAGGGGTTATCTTAACATGAATATTCATTAGTGCCTGTGAATGACGTCAGCGGTGACCACTCACAATGCGCGGCACAGATTTCCGAGACAGTCACACCCGGGGTCAGACGATTTGTTTACGTTGCTTACCAATGTGATTGGTCCAAAGATATTTGTATCAGGGCAGATGACAGTATAACGTGAGGCCATGGGATTGCGTGCCGCAAATCACATGGCAGAGTGAAGATGGTAATAAACCGTGTTTCTAGAGGGACCCAGCAAACATGATATCATTAACTTAATGTTGGTTCAATGTTGACCCAGCGTATTTCACAGGAACTAGATAAAGGTAATACACCATTAAATATATTTATTGACCTATCAAAGGCATTTGACACATTAGATCATAAAATTCTACTACACAAATTGAATCACTATGGTTTCAATGGTCCAGCGCTAAACATAATGAAAAGTTATTTGACAGATCGAAAACAATACGTAGAATTTAAAAATGTTGCATTCACACAAAACAGAATTATTACCGGAGTACCACAAGGTTCAATATTAGGTCCCCTATTGTTTATAATATACAATAATGATATTTCAGAAGCGAGCAAACTTTTTAATTTCATAATCTACGCCGACGATACGGCCCTTAATAGCACCCTGAATGTTTTTAAGTTTAATGAGCAATTCTCCGAAAATATCAATACAGAATTGAGCAAAATAAATGACTGGCTAAGAGCCAATAAACTTTCCCTAAATGCAACGAAAACAAAACTAATGATATTCCACAAGCCTCAAAAAAAAGTTGAATGTCCTCTTCTACAGATTAATGGGACAGAAATTGAACGTGTTCAAGAATTTAATTACTTAGGCATTCAACTAAACGAACATCTCACTTGGAAAAACCATGTGAATAAAATTGCCAATAAAATTTCTAGATTTATTGGGATATTAAACAAATTGAAACGTTGCCTACCACAAGATACCCTATATCTTTTGTATAACTCTCTTGTACTCAGTCATTTAAATTATGGTATATTAGCCTGGGGATATCAAACTGATAGACTCTACAAGCTACAGAAAAAAGCAGTTAGAATAATTTGCCTTGGTAAATTTAATTGTCATTCAGAACCATTGTTTAAAAAACTTCAACTACTAAAGATTAAAGATATACACACACTCCAAGAGCTTAAATTTTATCATCAACTGAAAAATAACCAGCTGCCGTCATATTTCCGCAACATGACCAACGACCATGGCCTGGATACTCACCCATATCCTACACGCCACAAAAATAAATTACGCTTGCCCAGTACAAATCACGAATTCGCAAGGAAATGTATCCGATACAGTGCAATAGAAACAGCAATAAATACTTCAAACCATATTATCGAAAAAGTAAACACACATAGCCTACACGGTTTTATGACTTATTTTAAGAAAATAACTATTGATCAATATGAGTCATCGTGCAGACTAAACAATTGTTACGTTTGTCATAATAGGTGATTAGTTAAATAAATCTTTTTATAGATGCATCTAATATATGTATATATGAACAAGTTATATTGTCTATGTTTCGAAACTAATTCAATACAAATTATATAATATAATTGTATGTACTGTATAAATGTCGACTGTCATAACTTTTATATTCCTCTGCAATTAATTATTTTTGTTTTTCATACATGTATGTATCATTATATAGAAGGTTAAATTCGCGTCGATTTATATTTATATGAACAATTTCTTTATGATCATCATATTGTATGCCATATTATGTAAGCATAATAATAATGTATATTTATTTAAAACCATTTGTTCATTGTACTCATAAATGATTTAATCTTATTATATTTTTGTATAAATGAATATACTAAACATGTTAAATATAGTGATGTATTCCCGGCAAACACCGGACGCTGGGCCGGTGTTGATTTAGTGCTGGCACAGAGTCGGAGACGATTGGCCGGTATTGGATCAGTAGTGGTTCGTCGTCTCGTGTTTGCTGGGGAACCGCTATGTGTTTCTTCCCTATAAAATATATATGAATCTGATGACTTTAACCCATGGAACCACTTTTCTCGAACATGTTAGTATCAAATATGTCACGCGTTTTTATTGTATTTCTATAATATATATTCAGCCTCATCTCATCATCTGTACATCATTCATTTCTCATCTACAGTTTGCACTGTTTTTAATGAATAACAAAGTCACTTCCCTGACCGTCCCTTTCAATAAGTGACGTTAAGCAACCTTCTTACTCACATTACCGGCCGATATGTATATTTTATATATAATGTAATTCATTGTTTATCATTGTTGTAGGGTGGCTCCTTTGATAGCGACATGTGCTTATGTCTTAAAAGGAGTCTCCCTCACCATATTGTATTATATATTGGTGGAATAAAGCTATCTGTCTGTCTGTCTGTCTGTCTGTCTATGCGACGCTGGCCCAACTTTCCACCAACATTGGCTCAATGTGTTTTCTAGGGAGCTGTCACTGCCGCAATATGCCATACCACACCTGTCTGTAGAGTAAGATGTCACTGATGGCATATATATTTTTCGAAAAATAGAAAACATCACTCTTTATATGACCACCTTAGATTTTAATCAATATAAACCCTTACATCAGGAGGCTGGCTACACATTATATTGCTGATAGATCTGGGTACAGTTCACTTCCGCTGAGCATGCCGGGACCCAGCTGCCCTGTGGGAGCACTCATTATCTGAGGGAGCCATCATTTATTCTATGCAGGGATCTTCCTGGACAGTTATAATCTTTTTACTACTGTT
The DNA here is from genome assembly GCA_964017125.1 of Flabesymbios commensalis. Lineage (NCBI taxonomy): Eukaryota > Metazoa > Annelida > Polychaeta > Terebellida > Flabelligeridae > Flabesymbios > Flabesymbios commensalis. The sequence continues at coordinate 1,411,262 of OZ024908.1, forward strand.
TCATGATGATCCAGAGTTTTGTCATAAATTTTCCAAGCAGACATAGCGGTCAATATAAGGTCAGCTGTAAGCTAGATCCCCACCGTCTAATGCCCAGGTGCACATATTACAAAATATCCCAATTTTGATCTCATCGCAACTCCCATTTCCACCATTAAAAAGTAAGGACTGATCAGAACTATCAGGGAACGATTGATTCCAAACCGACGCTGCTTTAATAATAAGCAAAATTAATACATTTCAATTTGTCCATCGTCTCTTATTTTCTTTTTCCAGCGATTATGGTCGGATGAGTTTTAAGGCAGTTAAAACCCTCGGAGCTCTACATTCTTAGCTGTGATAAAGGCCTCGGCCTTCGGCCTTGGCCTCTTTCACAGCTAAGAATGTAGAGCATCTCGGGCTTTATCCTATACGTAATCACCCAGAAAACACAAAACATTTGATTACCATTCGCCGACCCAGCGTAGAAGACGTTGGGACGGCGTTGTACATAATAAGGCAAACAACAGTAACTGTTAAGATTACAAGTGACCAGTTACCATGGTTACCATGGTTTAAGGTGTTCGCCTTTAAATATCATAATTTTTGGGAAGAAGAGCACTTGATCAGCGTTTGTAGACTACACAGCTATAGGTCATTTTACAGACCCCCTGAATATCAGCAGATCTTGACTGACCTTTGTAGGATTATCCCATCATACATTCTACTTGTCAAGGTCAGGAAAAGGTCACACCTAAAACTCTCCGTCTGTTGACTACATTATGTTAACAAATAAGGTTAACTATTAAATCAGTACTCATATTAACCTCGTATTTTATGGGCTTATATTAATCATGCATGCTATTCTTTATATGGTGATTATATTAATATTCCAATTATATTCCTTCCTAATTTATAGACTGGTTATAGTTTTGTCGTATTTTATAGACTAGTTATATTTATTTCTTACTTTATCGACTGGTTATATTTATTTCTTACTTTATCGACTGGTTGTATTTATTTCATTTTTTATCGACTGGTTATATTTATTTCTTCTTTTATAGACTAGTTATATTTTTTTCTTACATTATCGACTGGCTATATTTATTTCTTACTTTATCGACTGGTTATATTTATTTCTTACTTTATAGACTGGTTATATTTATTTTATATTTTATAGACTGGCAAGCTCGCCGGCCACAGCCCAAAATGGAAAAAGGGGTGTCAGACAGGCAGGTCTAGAAACCTAATATTTCTACTTCAAGTAGGGCTAATATATATCAGGAGGTTCCCGAAGTTCCCACGTTCAACAGTTCAAGTCACCATGCATATGGCAGCCACTGCAGGCTGGTAAGTCAATTATATAATTATTGTCAACAAAACTGTTAAGAGGGCACTATTCAATCTCAGTGGGGGGGGGGGGGAGCTGGATTATTTATCCGCGCATAATTTCAACACGGCTCGGTGACGCGCGGAAAATTTGATTAGGCCAGCTAGTCCAGGTCTTAAAATATAATTATTATTTATTTCATAGCCTGTCTGGGGTTTTATTTTAAAATACTCACCCCCCCCCCCCCCGCCGATTGAATGGTGCATGGCCCTCTAGAAATGTATGCCTACCTTTAGGCATATTCTGTGAAACACAGTGACATCACCGGAATTCTTTTTAAATGGTTACTCGGTGAAAACTGTGCTTCATAAGACCCCCTCCCCCATACTTCATTGCATCAGCTAGCTCAATGAGCGAATGCTATTTATAGATTATGACCCCAGTGTCGTGAACATGGGCGCTGTAGCGGGCATCAAAGCCAACAAACGCGCTGCCACGGGAAACTCACACAATGTTGTCTCAATACTGGGCCAGCATCTCCACAGCTGGCACAACATTGTCTGCATTGGGACGCTTTTACATGTAAACGCCGCATGCATACAGGAATAGGATATAGGTCTAGCGACACAGAATCTATTATGTCCTATTCATTGATATAGGGCCTAAAAACAAAAAACACAAATTGGGCCTACGATATAAATAAAGGGCCTATCATGAATGGGCCTTACACAATAATAAACTAAACCTGAAATAACCCATTTTCAACTTTGTTTGAGGGGGTAATTCGAAATGGTTATGGGTCGAGGGGGTTTTTGGTTGAGGGTCGAGGGGTTGTGGGTTGAGGGTCGAAGGTCGAGGGTTGTGGGTTGAGGGGGTCGAGGGGGTTATGAAGGTAACCCAAGTCGAATGAGTTTGACTATTTTCTGGTACCCAATGTCCTGAAAAATGAGCCATCCAACCAATAATGTTAATTCGGGCAATTCTGGGCCAGCGTGATACAAAATCATTTTTTCTGTGTTAGGCGTATATTGATTGGCCCAATGTTGGGCTAATGTTGGGTCATTGTGTGTGATGCTGGCCCAACTTTAAACTAGTATTGACGGGTAGCACACGGAGCCTGTTGGGCCTATGTCCCCGCCCTTCCCGCTATAGCAAAGCTGACAACCAAAATACTTTGACCCATCATTGTCCCAACCTTGGCCCAGCGTATTTTTGTGGTAACTGGGAATCCCATGCAAATATATGGTTCCACGTTGCCGCGACACAATCCAATGCCTTTACACAGGTCACGTGGTCACCTCGTTGAAAAACGACGGAGTTTAAAACGTCGTTTTTCATCACGACGAATGAACATTCAGTCGAATGAACATTCATCGTGACTTTTTTTCATCAAGTTTCGACGCGACCAGTCGTATAGCACTAAAACAATGATATCCGATAAGAAGAAAAAACTGTGGTGTGCGGCAGAAAATCAATGTATGAGCATGAGGGGGCAGGAACTAGTCAGCACTTACCCATGTCAACTCGCCCTGTACCACTAATAGATGGCAAGTCGTACGACAAGTGTCAACTTGTACCTAGCCAGGCCAGTATCAGATGATAGTACGAGTTGATATTTCTTACTGCACAACATATGGTAACTCGGGGGGGGGGGGGGGGGTAGGCTAATGAAGGTAGGTTATACATCTGAGATACAGCTCTTTCTCATCTCACCTTTTCTGATCCTGGAGTGGACTTGGTTAGTCAGACAAAAAAAAAATATTATTGGACAGACCTACTTGTAGATATTATCAAAATCCCACACAAGAAAACATGATATGCTGCTATATACTTTGATTTCGCGGGCATCAATTTGTGCGCCAAGCCGCTTCCACAGCTAATGTTATCAAATCGTCACCTTGTCATTAAAGGGTCACATATGACGCGTTATAGGCAGGATATTTCTGAAGATAATTAGGTTATTTCATTATTTCTAGGCGGCTAATTTCATCACATGTGATGGTTTTTTAATCGTAGCGATTACGTTGGTCATCTATAAAAGTAGCTTCATCAAATAACCATATGGTGGATCAGTTACATAATTAGGTTAAAAACGGAAAAATGCATGTATGCCCATCTGCCTGCATACCTGCTGGGAAGGCTACCAGATGCTTATCTGCCTGCCTGCCTGCCTGTCTGCTTGCATGCCTGTCTGCCTGTCTGTCTGTCTGTCTGTCTGTCTGTCTGTCTGTCTGTCTGCCTGCCTGCCTGCCTGTCTGCCTGCCTGTCTGCCTGCCTGCCTGTCTGCCTGCCTGCCTGTCTGCCTGCCTGCCTGCCTGCCTGCCTGCCTGCCTGCCTGCCTGCCTGCCTGCCTGCCTGCCTGCCTGCCTGCCTGCCTGCCTGCCTGCCTGCCTGCCTGCCTGCCTGCCTGCCTGCCTGCCTGCCTGCCTGCCTGCCTGCCTGCCTGCCTGCCTGCCTGCCTGCCAACATACCACCAACGTGTCGCCAGCCAACGTGTCATCAAAGTGTCGCCGACGTGTCACCAGGATTTCAACAACAACGTGTCGCCATAGCGCCATAAGCCTAATACCCACACCGTACTGTAAGACAAGAGACCATAATTTAATGTTGGGTTAATGTTGGGCCACCACAGCAGACAATCCACTTCTCTCATTGTGTGTGATGGTTTACTTTACAGGATTATCACCCACACATTGATTTATTCCCATTAGGGTCGATGTCATAAGATCTGGTTGAATGAAGAGAATAATTGACATGTTCCGCTATTCCATGTTCTCACCTATTGCATTGAATGCCCTACAAATCAAACAATTGTTACTGTTACCTTGTGAAGGGGGCAGTAACTGTAACTTGTAAAGTCAGCAGCAACTGGTAACTTGTAAAATCAGCAGTTACTGTTACCATGTAAAGTCAGCAGTTACTGTTGACTTGTAAAGTCAGCAGTTACCGGTAACTTATAAAGTCAGCAGTAACTGTTACCATGTAAAGTCAGCAGTTACCGGTAAATTGTAATGTCAGCAGCTACCGGTAACTTGTAAAGTCAGCAGTTACTGTAACCATGTAAAGTCAAAAGTTACTGTAACCATGTAAAGTCAGCAGTTACTGTTACCATGTAAAGTCAGCATTTACTGGTAACTTGTAAAGTCAGCAGTAACTGTTACCATGTAAAGTCAGCAGTTACCGGTAAATTGCAAAGTCAGCAGTTACCGGTAACTTGTAAAGTCAGCAGTTACTGTTAACATGTAAAGTCAGCAGTTACTGGTAACTTGTGAAGTCAGCAGTTACCGGTAACTTATAAAGTCAGCAGTAACTGTTACCTTGTAAAGTCAGCAGTTACCGGTAACTTGTAAAGTCAGCAGTTACTGTAACCATGTAAAGTCAACAGTTACTGTTACCATGTAAAGTCAACAGTTACTGTTACCATGTAAAGTCAGCAGTTTCCGGTAACTTGTAAAGTCAGCAGTAACTGTAACTTATAAAGTCAGCAGTAACTGTAACTTATAAAGTCAGCCGTTTTACTTTGATGTTGCAGGGTGGAATTTGTCAACCTTTCTTGTGACTGAAACAGCTGGTGATGTAATCTGTCACGACTTCTGATCCATCAAATAAACATGCGACATGAACATGTTTACTTGATTTATATTCTGGTAGGCCTACACACATAGGGTAATTATGTTGCGTAGTACCTGGATATATTGTTGTCCTATGATATCTCAAGTGGGCGACTATTTCCGACGTGGATGTAAACGGCAATGAGCAATAGTCATTCTAAACTTTATTTGTGCTAATTAATACGCTATACACTATGTCATCTGCATTCACTTTCATCACAGGGTGCCTACATTGCGAATTATTGAATCAGTGTTAATACGGTTAATTGACAGCCTTACTAATGACTGTGTCTCTATATAATGACCCATCATGTAACTGAATGAATAAATGACTGAGTGAGTGAGTGAGTGAGTGAGTGAGTGAGTGAGTGAGTGAGTGAGTGAGTGAGTGAGTGAGTGAGTGAGTGAGTGAGTGAGTGAGTGAGTGAGTGAGTGAGTGAGTGAGTGAGTGAGTGAATGGATGAATGAATGAATAAATGAATAAATGAATGAGTGAATGAAATGAATGAATGAACGAATAAATGAATGAATGGATGAATGAATTAATGGATGAATAAATGAATGAATGAATGAATGAATGATTGAATGAATGAATGAATGAATGAATGAATGAATGAATGAATGAATGAATGAACGAATGAATGAATGAATGAATGAATGTATGAAATAATGAATGAATGAATGGATTAATGAATGAATGAATGAGTGAATGAATGAATGAATGAATGAATGATGAATGAATGAATAAATGGATGAATGGGTGAATGAATGAATGAATGAATGAATGAATGAATGAATGAATGAATGAATAAATGAATGAATGAATAAATGAATGAATGAATGAATGAATGAATGAATGAATGAATGAATGAATGAATGAATGAATGATAGAATGAATGAATGAGGATGTACGCCACCTTTGTGGACATGCAGACCAACCTGGGCGAGGAAAACCTCTTGCGGATCTTAAGACGAATCCGTCCGCCAAAGAAAGGATTCGAATTTAGACGTAACCTACAAAGGTATGAGGCCGAGCACGCTACCTCTCTGTCACGTTTGTTCCACCACAGTACTGAAACTTTATGATTGAGCGGTGAAGAAACATTTCTAAGAGAGTATGCGATATACACTCAATCAACTCGCGAGAGTACGTGATATATACTTCATCAGATGAAGACCAACGCGGACTGAAATTACAACATAATAATACAAAAAATGAGACACATGTCAACACCTCGTTACACCACTCTCATGTAACTATGCAGTCATAACATCTTCACAGAGGCACAGTTTCTGGTTTTTATCACGCTTCACTGACGCTGATCTCGTTGTACTGAAACTCAGCTGTCATGTCACGTGATAGAGCTGGATTTATATCACATGATCAGTCATGTGTGATCACTTGATAATGCCGTAGATGGGTCATCTTAGTGTGCTTGTTGGGATAATTAAGGTTTGTTTTAATGCAGAGAAATGTTTAAAAATATGTATGCTCGAAATAAAAAAATGTAAATACCTAATATATTCACAACTCACATATTTGTTTTGATCTTAGAGCCTCGGTCCACAATGTGAGCTTGTAAATATCCCTCGTCATAAGCATGCTGTAGATGTCCATAGACATTATGTATAGGATAAAGCCCGAGGAGCGCTACATTCTTAGCTGTGGAAAAGGCCGAGGCGGAAGGCCAGAGCCTTTTCCACAGGTGAGAATGTAGAGCTCCGAGGGTTTTAACTGACTCAAAACACATCCGACCATATCCGACCATAATGAGGATCCCTCATTATCAACAGCTCGGTCACACTTGACTGAATATAGCACAATAGGCCTACCATGATAATTGGTCTGTATTTGATCAACAATAGGGCGGGAGCCCTAGGGTAGTGGTTAGCACCGCTGCCTTTCACGCCAGAGTTCGGGGTTCGGTTCCCAGTCTCGGCGGTTTGAAAGAAACAAAAATGTTTCTTCCCCATCCACGTGTGAAAGTCAGTATTGTGGGGAGCCTCCGTGACCGAAAGGTAGCGTGCTCGGCCTCAGACCGCCAGGACTCGAATTTCGAATCCTGTGTCTGGAGGACAGTGTCATCTCAATCATCTCACCATCCTCAGGAGGTTCTCCTGGCCCAGTTTAGCCTATATGTGCACAAAGGTGGCCTGAAGCCCGATTCATTTCATTTGATCAACAATAACTCTCCATTCCAGGCTTATAATGTAGTGGTCAGACAAAGCAAATATTGTAGTGGTGTGTTTGAACAAGGCAAAAAGGTCAGTCAGCCAGTTAGCCAGCCAGACAGCCGGTGAGCCAGTGAGCCAGCCGATGAGCCAACCGGTGAGTCAGCCGGTGAGCCAACCAACCAGTGAGCCTGTCAAAGCTGATTGAGAGGACCAATTTATTTGGTCTAAATCTGGTGAATAACCGTCTCATTGCGAGGACCGATTGATCACGTCTAAATCTGCAGATAGACATTCTCTTTTAGAGGATCGACAGAATTTACTGATTAACCCTCTCATTGCGAGGACCGACTTATCACGTCTGTGTCACGAGATGAATAACCCTCTCATTACGTGGAGAGACTTAACACGTTAAAATCTAATGTGAAATGTTGGTTTCCTTATTTAAAACTGAAATGAAATAGTGACGTGCTCCGAGTGAATAAACAAGTGTCTATTAAGCAATTGCTGTCAATGTCAAAGGAAAGCGAGAGTTATTTTAAGAATTTTAGGCCACTATAGTTTTTTTCTGTTTTAGATGAGCGCGCGCATTGGATCTTGTCCAGCACGCGTATTGGATACAGTTAATTTCGGAATAAAAAAAAACATTCCGAAAAAAACAAGTTTATTTCAAAAAAAAAATTCCAGCTATGTTTTTTATGTTTGTTCTTTTCAGCACCCTCATTAACGTTTTTAAAATAGGTCAATATTTGTTTTCTATGTCGTCGCCCTCATTAACTTTTCCAAAAATAGGTTCAATGTTTTTTTCTCAAATGTTCTTTTTCCGCCCTCCCTCATTAGATTTTTTATTTTTTGTGATCTAAAATCGAGAAATAAACATAGTGGCCATAGCGCGGTGAGAAAATATATACCCAAATTTGCGTTCTTAGACAAACAAATGATGAAATAATGCAACAGCAACAAATACATTGATTTTTGTCTTCCTTTAATCAATGTTTAACTTACATTCTGTAACCATCGATCTTTTAAACTCCCACATCTGTGTTATCACATTTCCAAAAAAAAATGTATAATAAAATCAACCAAAATCTGGACATTTTTAATTTATTATTTGCTTGAGGTAATATTGATTCACCATCAGGTTGAAATCGCTGCCGAATTCCCAGTTGAAGGGTTGAAATTGGATATAAAGTGACCCTAGGCCTCAGAGAGTGTTGTGCATCTTTTCAGTGCGCTAACGTCTACTGACGTCAAATCCTGACGTATAAAGACGGTCCCCGCACTGAAAGAATTAAAATATGTCTAATGGCCGCAGACACATAGCATACGTTTTCAAATGAAGCGGAAAGAGCTAACTAAGACATATATAGTGATTTCAAATTGAGCAAAAAAACTTTGTTCTCCATGATTTATACACAACAATACCAGCGTTGTAACGGTTATGTGGTCCTAGGCTCGAGAGGGTGCTTCGCAGACACTTAACCCCTTGATCCCTACGACAGGTTTATGTCTGGCAGGCGGGAACATAAACCCTTATAATGCGGCACACACCTTAACTTACGGGCACCTAACGTAAAGTACGTCATCACTTTATGACCTCATGACTACTGACGTCATCACTTTACTACGACATCTGGAAGGAATAACGTGCGAGATCAATGCTTCATTTTCGCGAGGCCGTAATCACCAGCTATCAGCATGTGGAAAATAGACAAGTGATTTCGGAACCAGGAGACTGAAGACGGCACACGTGGTGAGTAATTGAATTGAGGGAACCTCTCTGTCAGTGACAGCACTCTCGTCTCTCCATCATCTCGCTCCACGCGCTATCGTCCCTTGTGTATCTCGTCCTACACCTGACTCCACTCTGTTACGTTGTACCGAGTTTACACCGTGTCGAATTCACCACTTCTGTAAATCATTCCTAAACTTAACATTATATGTCTGCAAGATGCACCCCCATTCCTCCCAGTATGGTCTCAATAAGATGTTGACATATTATCGCATATTATTCCATTAAGAATCCTAACCAGATCCTATCACTGCAGACACAGGACATTATTTGTCTTTTTTTCAAGATCAAAACCAAATGGTCCCCCGTCAAATGGTGCACACCTCTCACACGGTCTGAATTCATTATATTGTGGGATACATCAATGTAGAGTTGGCTCAAAGTGATTGCTGAAATAAAATCAAGTTTATTTTTAGAATATTAAGTAGTAACATAGATTAACTATTATTTGGTTAATCTATGGTAGTAATAATCAATTAACTTGTGACAACCGTAATCAAAAACTTAATCTTTGTGATGTGAAAACCTTTATCTTGTGTTTGACAACCGCGATCAGAAACTTAGCTCCTGTGATGCTAAGGCCGTTAACAGAAATCATCATAATTTCTTTAGTTGGCTCTTTCCGCTTCATTTGAATAAATACAAATGTTATAGGTGTACGGCCATTAAATAATTGTAATTTTTCAGCGACTTTAGACGTCAAAATCTGACGTCAATAGTAAGTGGTTCGACGTCTGTCATTTTTTAACTTTGTAAAAAACTGGAAATTGTTTTGCAGCCACTTTTGGAAGATATTTAAAATGAAATACGCTTCAACATTTAACCTTATGTCTTCTGATTTAACCTTATGACTAATATTAATTATAAGTGTTATATGGTAATAATGTTTGGTCGTGTAGTTTATCAGGACCAATGCTAGCAGGTGAGTTTATAATGGTTCTTCACTGGATCTCATAACAAGTCCACTTATATCCCAGCCTCTAGCGACACCTGGTGAATGCTTCTGCTCCAATCTCCTCATTACCTCTGGCTCTTTTATAATCACACAATCACCTCAGGTTACTCTGGCTCATTTCATACCCTCTGGGTCTTGCATAATCACATCGTCACCTCCCCAGCGAACACGCGATGCTTAGCCAATGTTGATATAATGCTGGGCCAGCGTCCGTGTTTGCTGAGTGAAGACATTCTGGTTTCTAAATTCTCTCCGCAGAACTTAAACCCTTTATATTTTCATTCAACTTCATGCAAAACATATAAAAAAAAGTAAGTTATTATAATGAATTGTTGATTAACAGCTGCAAATATGTTATAAATGTTGATTGGCGGAACAGGTCGAGACGGCCTCAACGATATCCGTCAACCATACAAAGTATTTTTAGAGAGCCGACTAACCTTCTTTTGAATTCAAATAAATTCATGTAAATATCATAAGATAAGAGCATGTTTAGACTTAAATGTCAAACAGCAAACCTTTCAGCGCGGGGACCTGCTTTAAAGGTCAGAATCTAAAATCTATAGAGGTCAGATTCTGTCGTCTGAAGTCGATCCCCGCACTAAAATAATTAAAATATTTATAATGGCCGTAGACCCATAACATAGGTATTCAAATGAAGCGGGAAGAGGTAACTAAGACATCTATGATTATTTCAAATTGAAATTATTTGGTTTATAAATGATATATATAACTATATTTCAGCGTTGTACCAACGCTGAAATATAGTTATATATATCATTTATAACCTCGCAAGGGTCAGGATGTGAGATGATATCACAGCTAGCACCACAGACTAAACAAAATCCATTAAATGTCATGTCATGTCCATATTGTAATGGATTGTATTAATTTGATTAATCAACACGGATGATGAAAGAGCATAGTGAAGAACATGACGGCACAAAGTAGACAGATTGACCTCTGTAAAGATGTAAAGGTGATATAAGAAATCAAATCAAGATATGCAAAGGTGAAACAATTGGAATAAAAGGACGATGTCAGAGATGCTAGAGATCAAATCAAGTCAACTAATTAATTATTTTTCTTTTGAAAACCTTCCCATTGACACGTGTTGCGTCGCAGCACATGACCCTGCACTGCACATTGGTGTTGAAATTCTGGGCGAGCAAACGAGCATCGTTTTATGAAAATATACATTATATCCAAAAATTAAGCAAACTATAGTGTTACAGTCAGGTTTACAGTCAGGGGCTAGTTTCTTCAGTTGTCAATTTGCTTATATCAGCATGGTTATCTTTTTACAGTATGATGTACATTATAAGACATATTATCGACTAGTATATGTCGGATATATAATGGTTACATTTTATATCATTATATATCATATGAACATAGCTACCAGTGTTCAAAAATCTATCAAGAAAACGGTATGGTAATTAACAAAATGTGTATAATTTGTATTTGCAAAAAAATAAGAAAAAAGAACATGTTTAATATTCATTGTAATGACAAACGTTAATATTGCCACATACGAATCACGTAAGCGTCACGATCTAGCTATATTAGCTTGACCATGATTAGACAATATGACTAGTATTAAATGACTAATTATTCACCATTTGCGAGCAGTAGTCATATTATTACCAATACCACATGCATTACCTACGTTCATGTGTTGTCTGGACACACGCCATAAGTTGGGAAACACTGTGTGAAACAATGATGCCAGATCCTGTCAAATAACAAAGTGACTATTATGATGTCCAGGTGGGTTGTCTCCAGGATAACAAGTCTACAGGTGACATGTGAGGAGCGGCTGAGATAATACAATGTCAGTAAAACGTGGGGAAACTGTTAAAATCTCAATATCCAAATATCCAGTCATGTTCAAACTGCTTGATTGGAGGAATAAATGCATCGTTTGTTCTCAAGCTTCTTCATTCGCACGTTTACTTGTTTGCTTATGCAATCATCCATTCATTTATTCTTTCATTCATTCATTCATTCATTCATTCATTCATTCATTCATTCATTCATTCAATCCTGTATTCATTCATTCAATTATTCATTCATTTAATTAATCTTTTTTTTTCGTATTTTTGTGGTTGATTGTTTGATTGATTGATTGATTGTTTGAATGTTTGATTGATTGATTGATTGATTGATTGTTTGATTGATTGATTGATTGATTGATTGATTGATTGATTGATTGATTGATTGATTGATTGATTGATTGATTGATTGATTGATTGATTGATTGATTGATTGATTGATCAATCAATCAATCAATTAATCAATCAATCAATCAATCAATCAATCAATCAATCAATCAATCACTCCAAGCCTTAGGGTTCATAAAATTCACATATCAATCAATTTTTTTTCGTAGCCATTATATAGTCTTCATTATTAATCCCACTAAAAATCTCAAGTTTGATCTTATCTTTAATATTTTCTCTCATTTCCATTTAAAAATAATATAGCCTAAACTATTATAATTATAAAACTCAAGATATTTTTTTTAATTTATAATTGAAATGAGATTAAGCTTGATCAGATTTTAGTGGGATGAACATTTGGTCTTTAAGCTTAGCTCGTATTTGATATTGTTATGGTCTACTCAACGATAACCCAGTAAACACCACACATTGGCGCAATGGTGGTTTACGTTAGTCCACCGTCCAAGACGCCGGCCCAACATTACAACAAGATTGGTTCAATGTTATTATTGAGAAGCACTCTATTAGGGGATCGCTTGATAACCACACTCTGGACCCATAATATCGTAAAAGTTGCGATATATCGTAGGCTTTTGATTGATGGAGATGGCTCCTATACTCAACAGCAGCACCATCCCAGCAAACACGAGACATTGACCCAATGTTTGTTCAATGTTGGGCCAGCGTCGCAGAGGGTGGTCCAACATTGAACCAACATGTGTTTGTTTGGCTATGACGGACTGAACATGATTATGGCCTAAGACTCAACGTGAGCTATATGTCATATAAAGGGATGAGTTGAGTTAACGCCTAAGATTCAACGTAAGCCATATATAGCGGGATGAACAGGATTACGGTCTGAGTCTCTACATAAGCACCATATAAAGGGCTGAGCAGGATTAATGCACAAGGTCTGATATTGTCATGTTCACTATTTTGACGTAAGTTATAACAGTATGATCTCCCTGCAAGCGGCGTTATTTATCACCTAGTATAAACATATTTCCCTGGTTATTATTCACGAAGAAAGCTCCTGATTGTCTTAATTTGCATCAGACAATATGGGCTGTTTATTATGAAGTTAAATATATGGTGGCTACGGCTGTCTGTGTAGTCAGAAGAACTGGTTGTCTGCAATAAGCATATGTGCAGATTGTGTGATTCTTTGCCTTCCACGGCTCTGTTTCTGGCGAGGATAACCTTAGTCTTCTACAGCTGTCTGCTTTGTGAGTGAAGATTACCCGTCTTCTACGGCTGTCTATGTGGTGATACTAACTATGGCCGTCTATGTTCTGAATTTGAAGGAGAACCCACCCTGACCTGGCAGCAATAACGGAAACATATTGGCGGCTGATGTATCCTCAGCTATGTAGACCCGATAATATAGTCATTATCAGCAACACAGTTGGATATAAAACATTTTTTTTTATGAATATTGAATATAAGTTCTGCAGTGGCTAGATAAGTATATTTTTGAAATCATCCTACACCATTGAGTTAAAATACTTAAAACCCGATAAATGTTATTAAAATGAGCGAAATAATCATGTTAATGAGTACTATGTAATATTTATGAGCTTCTAAATACACTTAAATACTGATTTATAGGTAGCTACCATTAAATAAATATCTATAAAAAGAGGAAATATCAAGGCAGGAACTGAAAACAGTAAATTGTGCGAACTTGTCAGTATTTTAGGCCTACTGTCGTATATGTGAGTAATTTTATTGAAATGGTTATTGAATTATACTGCTAGAAAATACAAGGATATTTTTCGTATATGACTTCCGTATTGAAATGGTGGTGTTTAAATAGACCTGTTCGATAATGATCAAGCATCTCTCTACGGATGTAGGTTTTCATACTGGGTTTCCGTGACATATTATAAATGTATTTAGTGGCTGTTAGGTCTTAGATCCAGTGAGCTTCAAAGGAAGGAAGGTAAATGGAACCCCATATATGGCTCCTGAATCTTTCCTGACCCAGACGCGAAGACCAAAATAACTTTAACAGACTAAGGTCAGGTTGATGGTCACGAAATCACCTGGAAATGATATTAGTAGGCTTGGCCTAAATCATAATGGCCGACAAAACAGATGAAGAGGACTGACCGAGCTAAGCAATGAGACACCGTCCTTTCTATGCTATAGCCAAGATGGTATAGACAATTTACATCTGGAACCCTAGTAACAGGCGCTGTTAAGGCTACGTCTGATGCCATAGTAACATGCGTCGTCAAGGTCTAATCTAAAGCCATAGAAAGAGACGTTGTTGACATTACGTCTGGGGCCATATAACATCATGTAACAGCCGTATAAGGCGTGCTTGGGGCTAGACTCCTGTCTTGTCGTCTCGAACAAATAATATCTTGATATATTGCTGACGTTTACTCTTTCAGCACGGGATCGAATTTAGACGTAATAATTTTAGACGTCAGACTATGACGTCTAAAATCAATCCCCGCGCTGATAGAGTTTGTGACGTATACCGAGTCACGTCACACAACATATTTGTTTTTAATTTTTTTATGAAATCATTTCCATATAATTCTCGTTTTGTTTCAGTTACTATTTCACCAAAATTATATTACTTTTATTATACCAACAAAAATGTATCGTTATTATTGGCGTGCTAATATATTAGGATATGCTTGTAGTTTCAGATCAGATGTCGTCTACACACCACGCTGATAAAGGAAATATATCTCACAGTGTATCACAGTGTTATCAGCAGGCTGACAGCAGCACACAAATTTTAGCATAGATTGTGCGCGAAAGGTATGGGCATTGCTAGATGGGCTGATCTCAGCACAAGTCACCACACCACCTCTCGCCTAAAGGCTCGAGCTTGATGTGGTGGTGACTTGTGCTGAGATTAGATTATCTTGCCTTCCCTACGATACCATATGAACAAACACAACAGGATTAAAAGGAGTGAATCAATATTCTGAAACGGGGCACAAATGAAAATGAACTTACTCGTGAAAAAAACAGGCTTATAGGTAAACATAGCTATTCTCGTATGTCTGAATGATGAAGACTGATCGATGTGATACTTCAGGTCATATTAGAAACACGGTGACAGTTGACTCTAGAATGAGATAGATGTGTCCAAGCTACGGTATTTAATATGCCGACCAGTTGAGCGCAGAATCAGAGCAAATCAGAAATCAAACAATCGATTTTTTACGGTTGTGAAACAAACGGTGTTGTCATAAGATAAATTCGCAAACTAAATTTAAAAAACACAGACTTCTCTGGTGATATCAGTAGGAATTATTAGGGTGCTTCACGATTGACGTTTTGTTTTCGCTCCTAGTGTTTGCGATCATTCAACAATTTTTTTTTTTTTACGAAAACAAAAATGAAATTGAGAATCAACAATAAAGCATAAGCGTTATTCTAATGCAGCGTGTATGATTCTATGGTATTTATTATGCCGAACAGTTGAGCTGGCACAGTGCTGAATATCGTTGTTAAACAACAGTGATTTATGTATTAATGTATAACTTAATACGCGCGTTACCCCCTAACCCGCTAAATTAAACAATTACAAATTTCACCTACTCGAAGCTGTGTCTCGCTACCGCGACCCACAACTTCAAGTGGGTAAAAATTTCTCATATTTGTTTAATTTGAGACAAAACAGTTACAAATCTTGATGTTTAAACACACATTGCCTTCCCAATAACTGTGATTTAACCTGCTGATAAAACAGATCAACCCTTACAGCGCGGAGATCGACATTAGTCGTCAAAATCTGACGTCTGTACATGTCAGATTCTGACGACTAATGTCGATCCCAGCACTCTAAGAGTAAAAAATACTTCTAATGGCCGTAGACCCATGACATAGGATTTTGAATTGAAAAAAACCCTTTAGTCTCCATAGTTTATGCACAAATAATTCAGCAGTTTAAGGGTTAAGACTATTTTTCGTGCTTAGCAATGAAAGGGTTAATCATATATTTTATCATTACCCCTTACAACGCTGAAATATGTATGCATAGACCGTGGAGACCAAAAGGTCTTTTTCAATTTGAAATCATCATAAATGTCTTAGTTGGCACTTTCCGCTTCATTTGAATTCCTATGTTATGGGTCTACAACCATTATAAATGTTTTAATTATTTCACTGCGGGCACCGTCTTTATACGTCAGAATCTGACGTACATGTATGAAGACGATTCCCACACTGGACGAGTTAAGTAATCAATTTACATATTATGGTTTTGTCTTGAGATAAATTCGCAAACAAGTTATATCAAAACTCTTCTAGTGATATAAGTATCATTTATTAGGGTAGCTCATATTATGACATAGTGTTTTTTTTGTATTTCCGATCATTCGACAATTTTTTAGTATTTTTTAGAAAAAATAAATTTGAGGAGTTTGCCTAACAATACAGAGTAAGCGATGTTCCAATGCTGCCTGAAAGCTGGCGCTATGTTTAGAAAGGTTTCCGAGTTATGATCCAGCATTAGTTGATCTTGTTGAATCAGTCTTCCCCTGCCTACATTGAGATAGCTACACTAATGTACGTCACTCCTACTTCTTATTCTTTGCTCCAGTTGACTCTTAACTCACTCCCTCCTCTATTTATCCATCTTCCCCCAGTGGTTCCCGTTGTCACATCTCTCCCCATCGCCCTCTCTCCACAGAGACAGCCTGGCTGGCAACACACACGACCAATTGACATAGAGGTCATAAAACCAGAAGACATCCTGGATTAGAATGCAAGGCAGGATACTGATCCCGACACCCTTATGTTACCATGGAAACCACACTGATCCCGACACCCTAATGTTACCATGGTAACCAATATACTGATACCGACACCCAATTGTTACCTTGGAAACCATACTGATCCCGACACCCTAGTGTTACCATGGGAGCCACACTGATCCCGCCTCCCTAATGTTACTATGGAAACCAATACACTGATTCCGACACCCTAATGTTACCATGGAACCCAATATACTGAACCCGACACCCTAACGTTAACATGTAATCCAATATACTGATATCGACACCCTGATGTTGCCATGGAAATTAATATACTGGTGATGTATGTGGGGGATTCGACATGTTGACGCAGACCAAAAGATGTAAACAAATTTGAAAGAGTGTTTTTGTGATTTTATGGATCTAAACGTAAATTAAAATTATCCTAGAAAAGATTATATGTTTTCCAGGAGATATTGGAATTGTTCAAAGAATATTGTAGGATATCCCGGCTGTCTGTATAGACAGATGACTTGTGCGCGAAAAAATAATTATGTTATTTTACAGCACATACCTCGAAACTTGCAAATTGCGATAAATTGCACCTTGTAACATTTAAATGGTCCGCCACCATAATAGCCACACCCCACCTGTTTTACCTTGACGAGGCTGGTGAATGAGATGGAACCTTTGCTATGTTAGGTCAGCCAATCCAGCTGATGTCTCTTTTGTTGTCAACCACGTTTCTGTGATGGCCACCACACCAAGCTTTAAAGATAAAACCAAGTGTGGAAAAATGATGCGCTTGGAAGTTAAAGATCGAGGGTTCAATGTGACCATTCGTTAAAAAGTCAGAACTAGACTGACGTGGGTTCAAACTAACATCATAAACCAGCAAAATGAGCGTGGCAGCACATAAATTGAGTTTCGAAATTGGAGGGAAACGCAATCATGAAGGTATTATCATAAGAGGACAAGGTCGATCTACTCCGAACAATTTCAGATACTATCCCACAATCATTTGATGACTGCAATGATTATTTTGATCGCTAGCTTGAGATACACTTAGTGTTTACCTTTAATTTTTTTTAAACAAGCATATATATCTTGTTTTGTGTAAGATTTTATTTATTACCATAATTGCGCCTAATAAAACATTATTACACTAAACTGTATAATCATGTAAAAATCTGTATCTAACGATATGATTCGCTCAATAATACCATGATAAAATGATTAACTCTTAATGCGCTATGTTATCGAATTTCTATTTTTAGCCACGTGATGTTGTATTTCGCTGCAGCAAGCCAAGACTGCAAAAGAAAGAAAATTACTCATATTTGCCTAATTTCTGACCAAACATTTGGAAATGTTTATGTATAAACACGTCATAACAGTGATTGGGTTGCCCATAAACGGATAACTGGGGATTAAACTCGTTTATACAAGAGTTTACCTTTGAGATGTTAAAGTGTTTGCTTCTATTTTTCATTAATTCGTGGCTGGAAATGCCAACACATTTTTTCGCTTTAACCCTTTAAGCCCTCACAATGCATCAAAGCATCATTTTACATCCCTGAAAACATACTCAATTTTCCCACAACTAGGCGTTTTAGAATGAATATTTCCATGAAACAGGTTTACCAATACATGACAATTTCCTTTACTTTTTCACCCACATCAAGTCATCTTCATCCACTACAAGTCGAGAATTGCGACAGCAATTCCCGGCTTGTAGTGGATGAAGATGACAATGATAAATTCAGGCCTGAAAGAGTTAACTGGCAAATATATATATATACTTAAAAAAAAATATTTTTTTTTACAAATTAATTCAGCGCTTCAAGGGTTAATATAAAGAGAAAAAAACGGAAGGATCATAAAGCTTATTCCCAATACCACCAGGATCCTCCGTCTCCGTGTGTTGTCTGGACAAACTTCATAACGTGGACAAGACTGTGTGAAATAATCAATGTCTGCCCTGTCAGACAGTAAGGCGACTATTAAGACGGCTAGATGGGAAGTCCCTCGGAACATACATCTAAACATGACCTGTAAACTGCGGTTGAGATAATAAAATGTCACTAAAACGCGGGAATATTGTATAAATCTCAAAGTGATCTTCAAATCTCCGTCCTTAATCAGGAAAAAATGTTTGCTTGATCGTTTATTCATTCGCCATGTTTATTCTTTATTCGCTCATTCTTTCTTCATTCATTCATTCATTCATTCATTCATTCATTCATTCATTCATTCATTCATTCATTCATTCATTCATTCATTCATTCATTCATTCATTCATTCATTCATTCATTCATTCATTCATTCCTTTCTTCATTTCTTAATTCATGTATTCATTCATTCATTTATACATTCATTCATTCATTTATTAATTCGTTCGTTTATTCATTCATTCATTCATTCATTCATTCAGTTTCAGTCATGCATTCCTTCATTTCATTTCATTAGTTCATTCTTTCATCCCCTAATTAATGCCGTCAATCATTTATTAATTTATTCGTTTGCTCTTTTAAGTCGTTCATTGTTTGTTTCTTCAAGTGTTGTTTGCTTTTTTGACATGTTTGTGCGGTCCTTATTTTGTTTTCTTAGTTCCTTTCCAACGCATTCATTTACTTTTATTAATTAATTAATTAATCAATTAATTAATTAATTAATTCATTCATTCTTCTATTCATTTATTCATTCAATGCGTTCATTCATACATTCTTGATCCATTCATTTATCAATGTATTCATTTAATTTTTTATTCATTCATTTATTCATTAATTTATTAATTCATTTATTCATTCATCCATCCATTTATTCATTCATTTATTCGTTTTATTCATTTTTAATTAATTAATTCATTTATTCATTAATTTATTCTTATACATCAATTGAAATGTACACACATTTCAACCACGTCATCAGTGTTGTGACGTCACGTGGTGCATAACGGGTTAATACTGTTAATATCGTAATTTAGCTCAGTGCTGGTGACTAAAGGGTGTTTCGTAAGCAGGCTCATATCTTATTCCAATGCGACTATTTTTCTTTAAACTAAGACAGGTTTAGCAGCGATCTACTGTTATTCCAGTGAAGTGCTCGCACAATGTTGGTTTAACGTTGGGGCGGCATCGCAGACGCTGACCCGACGCTAAGCCTACGTTGGGCCGAAGTGTTTTCCGTTGTAAATCTCCTTCCACACGGTTTGTTGAATGTTGGGCCAACGTTAGCCAACGTTGGTGACACTTTAAGCATGGTGAGAAGCCATATCCCAGCAAACACGACATGTTGTTCCAATGCTGGGCTAATGTTGGCGGACCGTCTACGACGCTGGGCCAACATAAGTCCAGCATCGGGTCAACGTGTCGTGTTTGCTTGGGATAGTGATTAAAGACGTGTCACACACAGCAGTTACATATTAGCATATTGTGGAGGTGGATACACGATCCTTGCCATTTGAACTCATTGTGACCAGACCATAGCTCAAACAATCATCTCTATTGTTCCCCATTTTTATAGAGATTCCCAGTGTTTTTAAATGAATTATATGCATACAGCAGCATTGGTAAGGTTAGATCTGGGCTCATCTCTGCACACGCCAATTACGGTCATTCATAATACCTCGTGTGTTATTGCTATTATACTGTTGATTGTTCAATTAGAAATCGGGAAAATAACCTTTGGATAATGTTCGTATTGATCACAAAAAAACGATTTTAAACAAATATGATTTGATTTTGCTTTGATGGTGCCGAGTGCTGAGATCAGCCCATCTCGCCGTAAAGTACCCAATGATGCACTATGTATTCCAGTATGTATTTCAGCAAACATTGAGAACTTATGTCTTTTTGTATTCTGTAAATCATTATCAAATCATTAAATTGGTAAACATCTTACAAACATTATATAATGATGTGTAGGATGCATTAACATGACATGTAATTGTAATTTACACACTTCAATGTGTGAGAACCATATGTGGGTGATGGTACTATAAGTCTTAGACAAGAGGGATGGCGAACGCGCCTATTTTTATAACAGGACAATATGGTCACCTGTTTATCTTAACAAGGGCTAAATAAGCCACCGATCTGTGACAAAAATAAAATGAAATGAATCGGGCTTTAGACCACCTTTGTGCACATATAGGCTAAACTGGGCCAGGAGAACCTCCTGAGGATGGTGAGATGATTGAGATGACACTGTCCTCCAGACAACACAGGATTCGAAATTCGAGCCCTGGCGGTCTGAGGCCGAGCACGCTACCTCTCGGTCACGGAGGCTCCCCACAATACTGATTTTCACACGTGAATGGGGAAGAAACATTTTTGTTTTTCTCAAATCGCCGAGACCGGGAACCGAACCCCGAACTCTAGCGTGAAAGGCAGCGGTGCTAACCACTACCCTAGGGCCCCCGCCCACCGATCTGTGATGGCAGCACTAATTCTGTTCAATGCTCACGCCGTGCAAATCTAGGCGTGTTCATTTCGTCACACATAGTAATTAAATCGCTGTCACAAAAATAATCCCACCCAATGTCTGTAATGTATGCATGTCCAGGGTGTCTTTTTCGCCATTGTATTTACTTTATCTCCTGTTTATGTGCAGCAGGCTGAGGGCGGCGTCCCTGGGGTGGTGGTTAGCACAGCTGCCTTTCACGCTAGAGTTCGGGGTTCGTTTCCCGGTCCCGGCGGTTTGAAAGAAACAAAACTGTTTCTTCCCCATCCACTCGTAAAACTCAGTATTGTGGGGAGCCTCCGTGACCGAGAGATAGTGTGCTCGGCCTCAGACCTCCAAGGTTTGAATTTAGAATCCTGTGTCTGGAGGGCAGTGTCATCGCACTCATCTCCCCTTCCTCAGGATGATCTCCTGGCCCAATTTAGCCTGTATGTACACAAAAGTGGCCTAAAGCCCGATTCATTTCATTTCATTTTGCAGGAGGCTGATAACAGACAATTGTCAGCTATCTTTATTTTATGTTTACATATCACATCATGTATAATACACTGTGTATTTCAAAATAATGTGCATACAAACAATAAATGTGTATACTAACAATGAATGTGTACACTAACAATGAATATGTACACTAGCAATGCATGTGTACACTGACAATGAATGTGTACACTAACAATGAATGTGTACACCAACTATGAATGCGTATACTAACAATGAATGTGTACACTAACAATGAATGTGTACACTGACAATGAATGTGTACACTAACAATGAATGTGTACACTAACAATGAATATGTACACTAACAATGAATGTGTACACTAACAATGAATGTGTGCACTAACAATAAATGTGTATACTAACAATGAATGTGTACACTAACAATGAATGTGTGCACTAACTATGAATGTGTACGCTAACAATGAATGTGTACACTAACAATGAATGTGTACACTAACAATGAATGTGTACACTAACAATGAATGTGTACACTAAGTATGAATATGTACACTAACAATGAAGGTGTACAGTAACAATGAATGTGTGCACTAACAATGAATGTGTACACTAACAATGAATGTGTACACTGACAATGATTGTGTACACTAACAATGAATGTGTACACTGACAATGAATGTGTACACTAACAATGAATGTGTACACTAGCAATGACTGTGCACACTAACAAGGAACTATTTTTAACTACGCTAACGCTCACTTTGTCTCCCATGATAGCTCTTCCGACTCATACAACTGATGGTTTCATATAATAGTGTCACATTTTATTTTATTATATAATTTCAATTCGTTCATATGATTGACATTCCCCGTAGAGGTCGTCAATACCTGTTCCTATCAACCAAACATGAAAACAAATTTGGAAAATTTTGCGTAATGTCTAATAAAATTAT